>JAHLJT010008756.1:102545270-103147770 GCA_031308135.1 Acheta domesticus
CTTGTGTCCCTTCAAGGACACAAGTGTTGATGGTTTCTTACAAATTGCCAAAAAACTTCTATCCTTAGCATATTGTATATAATATATATTATAGAGGGTTATCTTTATAAATTGTTTTTTGGCTACAAAGCAGAAATAATGTGGATGAAAGAAGAGAAAAGGAAACAATGCTACCTAAATAATTTATGATTTTGTTTATTCTCAAAGTAGTATGGATAAAAATATCAGATTAATTGACAAGAGATAAGGACAATCATTATATCTAGTTCATGTTTTCCAGTTTTGATGTTTCAGGATATTATTGTGTTTCCACAGCAGTAATAAGCAGACTCATCAAAAGGAATTAAAAGGGTCGATATAAAAGAAAAATTCATAAGTAGCATCCAGAAGCTTCTTCTGTCACTTAAGTTCATTCATTTTAAGGCCTGTGTCACATGAGTATTACATTGACTTGCAACGTGCATTGTAGATTAACAGAGTAAATGAATGCAGAATGGTCAAGGTGCTCTTGTGCTATTTCGTATAAGATACAATGCATTCTATGACGTGCATGACTTATTGCACATCACACAATGCTCATGTGCAGAGACACTGAGAGAACCAGATATTGTGATTATAAGGAACAAACAAAATTGGGATGAAATCACTTTTTCTTATCTTTCTGGGAGAAATAGAATAAATATTTTATTCTTAACTTTAATGAAAACATTAAATTCATCATGTTGAAGTTTCTTCCTTTTCATAAGTGCTATGATTATGACATTAGTTTCTTAAAAGCCTACATCTTCTGTTGCACTATAGCCCTTTCAGTTTAACTGTGACACTGATCTCATGAATACCCATTTGTTTCTATCCATTGCTGTTTTTCTGCAACCTCTAACAACCACCATTTTCAAATCTATTTCTGCATCTTTCAGCCATCTCATTTGTTTATGGCCTTTCTCTCTGACTGTTACCTTCTAGATCGCCAAAGAAAACCAGTTTTGGTACACTCTGATTCCCCATTTACAACCAATAGGTTACCAAGCCACTGCATCCTTCTGCATTTAATTTCTGCCACTGTATCAGATATCTTGTTTATGTTGCTCTTCTTCAATTTGTATTCTATTTGTCACTCTGATTTTACAGCTCATGTACACTTCTTAGAATTTTTCTTTCCCAGGTCATCAGCGTATTTTGAGATTTACTAGGTTTTACTTATTAGATGATATGACTAAAAATCTTTACTTATTTTCTGGGAGAAATAGAATATTTATTTTACTTTTAACTTAAATGAAAACGTTAAATTGTGGTTACTTCCTTTCCCCAAGTGCTGTAATTAGCTAGTTTCTTGTAGGCCTTCACAATTCTTATAATAAATCTTCACTGAGGTACACACTCATGAAGGTTTACTCTTACCTTGCAAGGAATTAGAACTACTTTAGCATTTAATTTCAAAATCGTATTAATCAATGAACTTCCTTTACCAGGCACACAAATTTGGTCCACACTTCAAATAGGCAGACTTCCTGAACTTGAAGAACTTCTTGAAGCTATTAAAACATCATAAAAAAGTTGTATTTTCTGAAATGTCAATAGTGATTCTTGAGAATTACATAGATTATATCTACTTTTGTAATGTTATTTAAATGATTTTGTAGTTGTAACATTGTATTGAAAATTTACATCACAACCAAAAGAGAGGATGGAAATTTTCTCAAAGATGTTAAAATTCTGAATATCAATTTTGTGTAAAGAAAAATTAAAATTTATATTTTTATGTAATATTTTTTATTATGACAAAAATATAATTCTTATTATTAGATTCTGACTTTTTTTTATAGGTTTAAGCACAAATACTAATAAGTTTTGGAAAAAAAACCTCTGCAATATTTTGCATGATCAGGCTTCAACTGTGGTGCATATGGCACATAGAATTTCTTATTTTTGGAGCTTATCTTAATGGAAAGTAAAGAACTGTTTAATAGCATAATTTTTATTTTATTTGTAGCACAGAGGAAACTAAGCATATGAACTTCTTAAACAAATTAAACAAACTTTCTTCACAAGTTACCAATAATTTACAGTACCAGGGATCATTGTCTAGAAAATCCTTAACTTTGTAGATGCTGTTTTTCTGAAAGAATTACACAAGTCTCCCTAACGTTATTTTATTCTTAATAAATTAAACCTCCTTACATTAAAATTGTCAAGATCTCTCCTGAAATGGCACAGTTAATGACTTTGTAACTTTTTAAAATAGGATAATTTTCTAACTTTTCAAATTTTGCCTTGCAGTAAAAAAGAACCCATGCTGTCAAAATTCATAACTTTGAAAATTAATGAAAAGAAATTCTCTTAAGAAGAATTATTATTTTTAGTTATAATAAGGCTAAAAATGTTTACCGTACACATTGTCAATCATGTACCAAGTCATTTGAAGTGTAAATTCTATATTAAATTCCACCAGTTGAAAAAAACATCTTTCATTTACATGGTTAAAAAGATCTTGTTTGTTTCCTTTTGTTATATTTCAGGTTCATTGTGGATAAAATTGTTCTTAGGGGCCATCCATAAATTACATAATGCAAATTTGGAGTATTTTGAATTCCCCCTTTTAACACACCTGTAATGTGCACTTGAACCCTCTAAATAATTACATAATCTCGCAACCCCCCCCCATAAATGCAAGAAATGAAAATATATTATAGCTTAGTAAAAAACTTGTATTCATTTTATTTGTGTTGTATATTAAAAAATATGATAATTAAAGATGGAATTAATTGTCAATGCTGGCTGCGCCAAACAATAAGATTGGGGGAAGTTTTGAGTGAAGGAAGGATGCATAGATGAGAAAATTTCTGATCACAAGCCACACCACTGTCGTGCATGGGCAAGAGCTTACTGTGCCAATTTAATTGCATTCTAAAAAATACTACAGATGAGTTTTGAATATTTTCTTTGTAATCTTACATATTCAGTAAAATATTGATGAAAATATTTGAATTATTTGTTTTAAAACAAATTAATTAGATAATACTAGGAAAACCCACCAGATGTTGTTCTGCCCTTCATCTCCCTCTTTCCCCTCCCATCTCCATTTCTCACTGTCTCTCCCACCCTCACTCTGTTCCTGTCTGCCTCTTGTGTGTCTCTGTCGCTGCCGCTCTCTGTCCCTCTCATTCACATTTACTTGCAGATTCTGAACGTCCCTGAGCAGGAGAGGTAATATCAGGAAGCGCTGTACCAGCAAAAATATAATAGAATGTTTAGGAAGAGTTCATTCTGTAAATTAAGGTGTGAGAAGCGTTTCTCTGAGGCCTTCGGCCTCAATATTTTAGTTTTTAAGGCTCTAGAACGATATAGATTCAAAATGCTGCCGAGTGTGTTGCAGGTTTCATTTGATGTGAATATGTAGTAAATATGTAGTGCCATGTAGTGGAGTTACAACAGAATTAACAACATATAATCCTTCTTGGTGAAAAAGCATGTAGAAGTGTCAACTTTCATGGAGATCGGTCCAACGGTGTTGGAGTTTTGCTCCTATATACATACCAACATGGACCGATCTCCATGAAAGTTGGCACTTGTATATTATATATTATATACTTACATATATATATATATATATATTATATATTATATTATATATATATACAGATTTTAATTTTTTAATATAAGACCCAAGAAAGGAAGTATTTCAAGTATGTTCAAAAAAAAAGTCAATTTTATGTAACACTAATCCAATACCCTCTTGTCTCTATGTAACACAGCATAACACTACCTCAAACCCCCTCCCCCTCTCTTTGGTGTTATGTAATTTATGGACAACCCCTTAACAGTTTATTGTACTATAAATTTGCAATTTCATTCTTTTAAAATTTGTAGTTGTAATAGGAAAGAAATTGGCAAAAGTGATTTGAATGTTTACTTCCTAATAAAATCTCTAGCTGGAAATTTAACAAAGTGAGATAGTTCTACATTTTGTGATGTTAAAATATATTGTTTAGTAATTTCAAAAATTTTTATTTCAGTTTATGTCTTTAATTGTTTTCTGTTTGTCATTGTGACTTGCATATTTTAATAAGCGTTTGACTGCTCTTTGTTTCCTTCAGTTGCAAAATTACCATTTTTATGGTGATGTATATATATATATATGGTTTAGTCATTTACATCATCAGACCAAATACAATGACCTTCTGCTTTTGTGTTGTTGAATTAAAATCTAACTTTAATTGTATCATGTGTATTGGACAAAACAATTGGCAGTTTTTCATATAAATTATATTGCACCCATTCCCTTGGCCATTTTTTATCTTTACTTCTCTCTCATGATTCTTCCACAATTCATTTTCTGCTTTACTACTTACTTTCCTGATTCAAATTTTTGAATTTTCTCAGAAAACATTTTATCAAGCTGTCAATATGAGTCATTATGAGATGTCAATACATAAGGGCTGTCCATAAATTACATAATCCAAATTTAGAGTATTTTGACCCCCCTCCCCCTTGTAACGCATTTCAATATCTCTCTGTAATGCGAAAGCTGCCTCAGACCCCCTTCCTCCCCCTTTAGTGTTACATAATTTATGGATGACCCCATAGTATTTGAGACATCTTTCAAGAGACCCATGTGAATAAATTATAGTAGAATAATTGCAGATCAAAGTTTTTTCAAACTGTAGAGAGTTAAAAATCTAATAGGTGTCTCACAGTCTTCCCATAATTGTCTTGTCTCCATTGTTGCATAGATATCTTGGCCAATGAGAGCAGGCTGCATAAGTTGAAAGTGGCTGTGTAAAACAAAAGTTTTTTCAATCACCAATTGTACTCAGAACAATTAAAGGTTATTGGTTCCCTTGCTTACTTGAGTGACTTAGAGAACTGCAGTAGCAACTGCACAGCATGGACATAAATGTTTTGAGTGAATGTTTTCACTATGTGCTGGTGGAGTGGAAGATGAAAGTCATAAATAAATGAACTATCATAATTTCTAAATAAATGAATTCATAATTAATACAGTGAATCAACTAAATTTGTTTAATTGGTGGTACCAATGTTTTATGTATAGCCTGTCCAGTAAGCAGTAAAAACAAATATCACTTTCCTTGAGGACAATTTTGTCCCTGGATGAATTGCAATTGATACTTCATATGTTTTTTATTAACCAACACATGGTAAAAGACAAAATAGACGTATCGAATCAGAAACCTTTAATTTCATATGAGAGAAAACTTGTAGAAAAATATGTTTGAAAGTAATATACCAATAATAATGACAATAATAATAACAACAATAATAATAAAAATAAGAATAACAACAATAACTTTGAATCCACTTCCAACATTGAAAGGAGTCCAACATTTTTCAATGAGAAGTAAATAATGTTTTAAGAATGCATATATTTAAAGATGGAAAGATAATGAAAACTTCAATGTTGAATAGATATTATGGATAGTAATTGCAGGAAAACTTAATATTTTCTAGCAAGTCACTTCTCATTATAATCTGGTGTTTTAGGAGAAAGTAAATGACAAAAGTTTATGATAAAAAAAGAAATGGGACACTTTTTTTATATCAATTTTTCTTTCATGAATTTACAGAACAGGTTCTAGGCTACATTAACAGTGAAGTAAAATTTTTCATAAGTCTTTGGATGCCCCTTATTGTTCCTTAAATATAACCCTGTCACAATGGATTGTAATATGAAAATTGAAATAGAAAAATATGGTACAGTCTATGTACATGTGTAAGAAATCTCTCCAGCTTTTAAGTAATAATTGTGTAAAAGGAACTTTAAACTTGCTTTCTTTTTTGTTCACTTTTGTTTGTAATTTTATTCATTACAATTAGAAACATTGAGTCTTTAATTTGTGATGTGTAAATTAGTTTAATTCAGAAAGATGAACAAATGAAGGTTCAGAGGAAGTTTCTTTTGATTTCATTGTATAAAATTTCTAGTTGGGGTACGCCAAATAAGAAAAATAAATTGGCAACAACATTAATCACTTGGCTTGCTTCTCAAGTAATTCGCAGACCGTGAATGTAACTAATAGCCCCAGAAATGAACATTAGGTCGATCGACGATGTTTTCTGCCAATCACTGTGATTTCGAAATTTTACACACCAATCCGCATCTAGCGAACTTGATTGATCTTCAGTTGTACTCCTCGTTCTTCCAGATAACTTTAGCACCACTGTTGTGTCGTCCTAATAAAAACGACAAAAATTCGCTGCCTCTAATCTCGAAGGCAACGGCGAACTCTCTTCCGACGCCGAACACTCCGCGTTCTACCGCATAAGATGTACCAGGCACTTCTGAGGTCAAGGCGCCGAAGTATCAACCTCCTCTCTTCCCTTCCCATAGCCGTAGTGACGCCATGCTGAAAAAGGTCAGAGATAATTAATTAGAAACCTACCTACCTCCTCTCACATTAATATAACCTACCTACTCTCACATTTGAATTCGTTTAAATTTACTTTAGTTCTTTGCATCTGTATTGCATAGGGGTCGTCCACAAATTACATAACTTTGAAGAGGGGAGGGGGTTGCGCAGCATTACACAGGGGTACGGGGGTCATAGTTTAGTGTTACGTAACACTGATATTTATTTTTAATATTTGCTGAAATAATTCCTTTTATTCAGTCTCACATTAAAACATTTACCCATTAAATAAAAATATAATAAATTAAAGAAGTTGATAAATTGTTACAATAAATGAAAATATTATTCATCAATGATATATTGATTGAATCTTTTGGATTATGAAGAAAATATTCAAAACTGGTCTGTAGTAGTAGAAACCAATTAAGTTGGCGCAGTAGACTTGGAGCCCATGCGTCATCCGCGACGGCGCGGCATGAGCACGGCCTGTCAGAAGTTTTCTTCCCTGTACTGTCCTTCTTTCATTCAAAAATTGTCCCCGATTTTGTTATGTGCAGTCCGCATCACCAAGTAATTCTCACGTTAATTATAATAAATTTTAATATATAACACAAATACATTTAATACAACTCGTTTCTGCTATATAATTTTTTTTTTACTTTCCCGTATACGTGCGTATAATATACGGAGTAATGTACGTAGTATAGGGACAGTTATGTAATGCTGCGCGAAAAAACGGCGAATTTTAGTCAGAAAAAATTCATTGCCGCGCCCTGATAACAAAACAGTGGATAAAACCAGTTGCTAAATTAAGAAAAACTAGCGTACCCGTGCGAGAACTCTCGCATGTTAAATCCCACCCTTACCCTATCCATTTGTTTATCCTTTCCATAAAGGAGAGGAACTATGTACTTACTACTAATGTACTTACAGAATATCAAACAAAATAACAATGCAATTGATGTTTGAAACAAATTTTCAATTAAAGTTTATTTAACATTATAGAAAGATGTTCTTGGAACATGTCATACTTCTTTAAAAACAACATTTGAAGAAATATTTCAATCTTCCATTTCAATACGGTGTTAACAGAAAGCGTAAATAAAGATTGTCGAATCTAAGCCTTCTAAGCCTGTCACCCCAAAAATTGCTACCAGCAGGAAGGGCTGAGGTGGCCTTGATAGTATTGAAACGTGGAACCGAAAAGTTAATTGAATGGATTGAAGTCTCATCTTATAGATTATGGTGTGGGAAACGTTTCTTTGAGGCCTTTGGCCTCAAAAATTTACATTTTAAGGCTCTAAAACGCTTTGATAATGAGTTATTTGCTGATATAGGTTGACATGTGATGCGGGTTGCATTTGACATGAATATTTCGATGCGTTTTTTAAAAGAAATCATCCATATTTTTAAAGTCAAAGTGGAATTCGTCAAGTCTCCGTGAAATTCTCTTTCTTTTGAGCCCTCATTTATAAATATTGGTTGCGTGTGAGAGCCGGAACCCAAAGGTATACTACTGAAATAATACAGGAGACGATAATCCTCTAACACGTGGTGTAGCCAGAATCCCCGATTTGTGCGTCCCGTCCGTCCGTCCGTCCGTGAACAACACTAGCGCCTAAACCATAAGTACGATTTCTTCCAAAATGAATATTCCCCGGTCGATCTGATTCCACTCGAGGTGCCGCGATTTTGAAAAACTTTCTTAAAAATTCGGGGGGTACTTTACATGAAGCCCCTCGGACATTTTGAAAATTTTCTCAAAAACGGCTCCAAATTTATTCTTTAAATTTCGTGTAAGAATAGAGTAAATTACACTTAAGGTGGCATATGTCCTAATTTCACGGTTAACTTTGAATTTTTGAAAATTGCTAAAGTTTCAATTTTTTTCGGCCTCTTCCTTCAACTACAAAATAAAAGAGAGATTTTTCCTTCAAATAAAATTTGTTCTTCATAGTGAGCTCTGTCATTAAGGCCATGTACATTTTTTTGAAAATTGTATTAGTTCTAGCGCAATGTTGTGTGTAATATTTGCAATTTTAAAAAATTACAAAAATGAGATTTTCTCAAAAATGGCTCCATTTTTTCCCCCTTTAAACTGCATCTTTCCGACTCTGACCGTCCAATGGTCTACCCACCCGCCCTCCATCTGTGCGTCCGCCTGTTCGTTCGTGCGTATCTCACTCGCTTCGTTTGGTAATTTGTTTCCCACCAGGTATCTGAATAACTTATAACTCATCATCGTTGCAATATCTTCCCAAGGGAGCTCACTGATTTGATCTCCGGCGAGTCCATGTGAAATTTGTGGTGAACAAACAGAACTCTCGACCAGTTTTCTCGAGATTTTCCCAATTTACATTCATTCCATTTGACCATCTTCATTTGCCTCATCATCGTCGCTGTCATCTGCTTAACACATCGTGATTCAAGGGTCTCAACCCGAATATAACAAATAATATAAGCTAACCAATAAATAAATCTTTCCCTCCCTCACATCATCTCTCCATCCTCTACTTCATCCTCACACCCTCTCTTTTCCTCGCTTCCCTCTCTTTTTCAACCCTCTCTTTTCCTTCGCTCTCTCCTTGCCTCGCTCTTTTGGCGAGGGGGCGTGCCCAAGATCGGCGGTTGGTGTTAAGTCCGAGTGGGTAGTTGACCTGGGTTGGGGTCTCCATTCCTTTCCTCACCTCTCCCATCACCAACCGGAAATGTATATGATGTCAAAAATGTATTTATTCATTAGGTTTACAATGTATTACAACACATTTTCCTATAACCGTTTGAGAAACATTATATTCTTCTTTTGTTATATTATTTTAATTAATTTCTTCCATTTTATTTTATTTTTACAATCTTCAGTGTTTAATTTTTTCTTCATTGTCTTCAATATACCTATGAATGTATGAAGTGAAAAATACAAAACAGATTTTTTCAAATTATCATTTTTCATTTAATTTTGATCAAATTTTTATCATATTTATTTGTCATCACATTTATCTTACATAACTTCAGCAGGGTTCATCTTTGAGATGCGGAAACAGCGCTGCTCTTTGCATTTTTCATATTAACTCTATTAACAATTTTCGGCAATCGATTTTGTACGTCACGTCGCTGTACACCGTAATACCGTTGAGCCGACCTTGCAAACTAGTTGATCGCATACGTTTTGAGTCGACGCAATACCGAGAAAATTCTTTAATTTCTGGAATTTTTCGTTTGTGGAATATTTCTCTCACCCCCAAATCCCGAGTGGGAATTTTACCCACTCGAATTTTTTTGCGTGGGTATAGCTGACCACCATGCGCACATTATTCGCGGGTTTGGGTGTGGCTTACCTCTGAAGAGGTGCTCGTTGCGGGCGACGCCAGCGCGGTAGCCCGCGAAGTTCCATCCGGGCGCGCACCCGCCCAGCTCCTCGGGCAGCACGCGCTCCGGCACCATCGCCCGCAGGCTCTCCAAGTCGGCGCCGTGCAGGTGGATCTGCGCACGCCGTTTGGATTCATTTAACGCTGCAATATTGGGAACAACTGCGACAGACTCGCTATCCCATGGAGAGAAAATATGTAATGCTGCGCGAAAAAATGGCAAATTTTCGGCAGAAAAACTCTTATTACAGTGCCCTGGTAACGAAAAAGTGGATAAATACGGGATGTAGCCGGAATCCCTATTTTGTGGGCTCTTGATACCGAAAGATCGGATGACGGCAAAATGTCTGCCTGTCTGTCCGCCAGTGAATAACGCTAGTAACTCAACTGTTCAACTGATTTTCTCTAAAATTGATATCCCCAATCGATCTGGCTAGCGTTGCGGCCCTTTGAATTTGAAACCGATATTTTCATTTTGAGGGATCCTTTACATGAAGCCTCTGGGACATTTTCAAAACGTTCCAAAAGTGGTTTCATCGCTTGTCATTAAATTTTGTTGTTGGATAGTGTGAAGGACGTTTTAGGTGCAGGTTTCATGTTCGTTGAAAACCCTGATTTTTCAAAAATTAATTGCTTTGAGGGTTGATGAACATTTGCAGTATCGCTAAGCTTAGTGTAATTAGGTGTTTAAGATGGACATTGCCTCTCAGAAAACTGCGGCATTTCCGTTGCGATCACATTCTAAAGAATGGAGATCAGATGAAAACTGTACGTGGATTTGATAATTTCAGAACTCAGATGGATAGATAAATTTCTTTTTACCACTTGATATTTCTGAGACCCAGTTTTAAAGGAGTAATAATAAATGTTACATTATTTTTAAGTACTTTATCATTATTATTTTGCTATAAAACTTACCCTGTCCCTGAGTTTCGCCTTCAAGAATGGTTTAAACAACATGAAGATGGCGTCGAAGTAAAATGGTTCAAATACTATGTGGATAGCCTGCGTTCTTACAGGAAAGCTGTCCTGTAATAACCAACAAAGTTGACAATATTGAAAGACAAATAAATATTTTAAAGATGTTGCATATATATATATATATATATATATATATATATATTTTCTAAAATAAACTGGACTATACTCGGTTGGGATAACACATTTTGAATACCAAAGGATGTTGTGCGGGATTTTAAAATTATATCTTCAGATCAAAGTTCTAATGTGATCCTTGAACAGATATACAATAATGCTCCTAATGGTCGATGAATGATAGGGAATAGATTATAGGAACACAAGTTGAACCAACGCAAACATTCCTCACTTTGTAAACCATTGCTTTCAAGGTTAAAATAGTTTCACACTGAAAATTCATGCTGGAACGGCCAGGCCTTGAACTTCGCGTTATCATCTCGTAGGCTCAGTATTGAACTAGTTACCCCTCGGGTTTATTTATTTTGCTTTTTATTCTCCAGAATCCCCGTACTACGCAAAGCCACTCCACTACTCCCTCTTTAAATATTCGAATATTCTGGCTCAACCAGGGGGTTGGATTCAAAAATGTTTATATCCATTGTTCGTGATTCACTCAATGCAAAAAATGGCTTCCGTAAATTATTGTCAGCTTGCGTAATTATATCTGATGAACAAGGGAAAAATTCATTAAAAAGAATTCACTACTTTCGTTCCGAATATGGGGATGTTATTTTCCGTTAAATATATAATATTTGCAATCTCGGACCGTTTGCAACTCCATTTTTCACGCTAAAAATAAAAACATATTAAAGCTCTTTGAAAGAAAAAAAATACACAAGAGGTATAGCTGAAAATATTAAAAAACAAAACTGCTTCTGATATGTACTTAATTTCTAAAAAAACATACAAAAATATTTTAAGAGTATGCTCACTCTAACTAGTTTTACAAAATATTGTTAGCATTACTTAATTTTATGTAGTAGTAATAATTTTTTTCATCTACAATATCTTGAAATTTTCCCTAAAAGGAAAACGAAAAGTTCTTCCTAATTTAAATGACGTTCAGTTCTCTTGACCGAGTCTCATTCCATTCTCCCTTCCGTCTTATTTGCTACTCGCACGTATTCTTCCAACTAATGTTTCCCCTTATTCACTTTATCTCATTAATTTGAAATTGGTATGTATTCCCGAAAATACTTTCTTTATCACTTAATCAGGATTTTATCGGATATTTAAGATCATTTTATAATAAAAAATTAACTCTGAAAATCATAACTCAAAACATTTACTGCATGTTCACTTCCTGTGTCTGCGAGAGTTCAATACAAGGTAGAAGGTTCAATAGAAGTAGCAACACGTTCTTTTAAGAATTATTTTAAGAGTTACACGTTCTTTTACGAGTTAAACAAAATAATGAAGAAATTCAGATTAGTCAAGCTTGTTTTGTCATGTGTTTATTTGGTTAAACTTCATGATAGGTCTTTCATGTACTTCATAAATAAACATATAAGCGACAAAGTTCCTTATCTCCTTTATGTCGAAATCGCGGGAGCAGACAGGGCAACTAGTCACTGAGCTGAAGGTTACTCCGCTTCTCTCTCAGGCTGCCCCTCGCGACTCGTTTGAATAATCATTTAGACCGTCGTAGAGTACTAGCGAGAAAGTGACATTTACATACATTTTTGATTTTTCGTTATTTTTTGCTGAAAATCTTTGTAGCACTAAAAATTACACCCATCATACCCGAATTTCCTTTACCAATTTTAACATTTACAAAGAAAAACTGTGTCAAAATATTAAGTTTCGAAGGAAAAGTAACCAAAGAGATTTTCCCAATCGTATTAGGTTATGTGGTAATATGGCGTGTCACTGGAAAGGTCGAAAATCAATATTTGCCATTTTCAACGATAAGGTGATCCAAAAATATAAAATTTGTGCAATGAATTCAAATCCCTCATTAGTTTGGTTTCATGGGATAACATTTAGCTCAGTAAATCTTCATTTCTTTCACAATATTAACAAAAGGTTATTAAAAATCATCACAGATGACTGACTCAACAAATTTTAGAAAAAATAAAAGGAACCCTACAGCCAATTGTAAAGAGCTTATAGCATTTGCTCATCTTAACTGATGTTTTATATAAACTGACCAACACCATCTAGGTGTTGAACTGACACGCCTGAGAAAGTTAGTAAATGGTGAAGCAACTCAAAATATCCACAATACATTATCCCAAGTAACGCAATTTACACTACATTCAACAGCATCGTGTTTACTTGGGAAGGCTTCAATTAGAAACCCGGCAATACTCGGCAATGGTTCAATTAGAAAATAACGAACTATTTATGGCCAAAGCACAGAAATGGAACATTTCAATTTATCCGATAAATCTAAAATAACTCGAATTTCCTTGAGTTGATTCTTCAAAACTGGCATAATCCTAACTGTTTTACGCTTACCTTGATCAACTAAAGTTATACAAAGAGAAATATCACGCTGATTTTCCTGTGATTTCAATCCAAAAGAACTACACAATTCAAAATAACACAATTTTGCATTTCTTAACAGCGACCCGTTCGCTGTAGAATTCACTGCTCAACTATAAAAATGCTACGCTTTTGTAGTGATGAGTACGTTCCTACTTCAAACAAGTGACACAACCTCCCTCTACCTGCAGAGGCGTATCTGGGCATTCAAGCGCCCATGGCAAGCATAGAATTTGCGCCCCTGTCAGGATACTTCAAATTAAAATTGTTGCTATTTGTTTGGCGCTATTAGAGAAATGCGCTATTAGAGAAATGAAGTGCTTTATTTTATCTGGCAATACTGTCTCTCTCATATTTTCGTTCGTTCATTGTGGTATGCGAGGGCGAGCGGTACACACATTTCAGTAAGAAGAGCGCCCTTTCTTGTAAAACTGAGCTGCTAATTCCAGTTCTCGGGTAGGTAAGTCACGAATTTATATTTGGTTGTGTTTGTTATAATGATTGGTTGGAAGACATTTCGCGATGCAGAATTTATATTTGGTTGTGTTTGTTATTATGATTGGTTGGAAGACATTTCACGACATACTACAATAATACAAAAATACTACTAAAAGTTTTATAAAATGCAACACGTATGATTCAGGGAGTTTTACATTGATGGTGTATGAACGGAAGCGACAGAATGGTAATATAGCGAAACACTATGTTTTTTATATTTAATTTTCGTCTTTACATTCGATAATAATTTTTATGAATATACTACTAACATGCTTCTAACCAAACAATAAAATATATTTATTTTACGTACTGTAATTAAAAATGGATAGGAAAATAGCGTGTTTATTAGTCTATAATTAAAACATCGATATTTTCATTATTTCGTCGATATTTTCAGCGACATCGAAAACCCTTGAGCAATGTATTGGAACATCGATATATCGGTGTTTTGGTAAAATGTGCCATCACTACCCCTGATCCGCTCCGCTCGCTCTCTCCGTTAGGCCTCATTCACAATGCAAACTTAAATGTAAACGTAACGTAGCCGCAAAACCTAGAAACGTGTTATTAAGCGAGACCATTCACAATGCCTTGACGTAACCGTTGACGTAAGACCGTAAACTTAAGAGTTCGCAAGCTCCAAGCTTTTACGTTAAGTTTACGTCGGAATTCTACCAAAGACCAATCAGAGCGCAGCATGGAAGTTCGATTTCAGATTGTGTTCAGGTAGTTTGTGGTTATGTCATTGTTATTGTAATGTAGAGAACTAGTTTACGAACGCTTTTGATGCGTGTAGTGAATTCAATGTAAGAATTTGGACAATTTTTATTGTGACTTTAACCTGAGATGGCGAATAAACTAAATATGTCCGACGAATTACTCATGAATTTGGTTCATGAGAATCCTTGTTTATAAAATGAAGGAAATGTGAGCACTACTACAACATCTACTCGCATGTATATAAAGGCAAATCGATAGGAATCTCGAAGAAAAAGCTAGAAACCATGGTGGAAAGATTTTTTCACCATGTAAGAGACGAATCGATCAAGTTTCAGTACATTGAATTCTGATTGGTTCAGACGAAACTTACGTTCGTCATTGTGAATGCTTGTTTTTACGTGTAAATTTTGCGGCTAAGCTTTACCTTACAGCTACAGCATTACGTTACGTTTAAGTTTGCATTGTGAATGAGGCCTTCCATCCGTCCAGCCTCTTGCCGACCTCGACCCGACCCGACCCCACTCGAATCGACTCCACTTTATCAGATATGACTCAACACAATCACGACGGTAAGACGACCCGGTACAACTCAACACAATCAGTCACGACCCGATCCGATCCGATCCGATCCAAACCGACTGGACACGACACGATCCGACCGTGTCCAGCAATGTCCCGTTTCGCCGCAATCTTAAACCAGTGAAACGAAAGCGCGCGGCCCCGCTTGGTTGAATCCACATTTGCGGTGTGGCAGGGGGAGGGAAGGGATAGGGGAGTGCATGCTTTCACCTGCACGAAGCGCATGGCGACGCGCGCGAAGCTGGGCGTGACGATGCGCGCGTGGCGCAGAGAGAAGCCGCGCATATCCACCACCAGCACCACGCCCGCCACTTGCACCAGCGGATCCTGCACCACCAGTTGGTGCGCCGTCCACAGCTGCTGGAAGAAGTGCTCCGCGGACACCATCGTCAAATCCACATCTTCTGCGAAAAATCACCCATATGGGAAGATCATGACATAATACTCACACTTCTCGTTTTCTAAACAGTTCTGCAATCGTTTTCCATCCGTCTTTGACCATCCCAGAAGCATCCTGGAAAACGTAAGCCGTCGATGGAATACATGTGATCTATTACATTTTTGTTTCAGTTCTCTTGTTTTTCACCTTAACTCTATTTGTTTATGTAAATCAAAGTATGACTTGAATTGTCAAATATCAATAACACTATTATTCATTCAATTACAACAAAAATTATGATGGAGTTTAGGAGACTTCCTCCTAAGCAGATCAGAAGCATACTTTACAATACGGATTTGCACTGTGTTACTCACTTATTGTATATTCACTACATGCTAAATGTACAATTTTAAAACAATTACTAATGCGTAAATATATATTTCCCACACTCACCCCTGAAGTTCAATATCACGGAACATTAATCGACATCGTAGGCGTACGTTCGGAGGGGGGAGTAATTTATCTCCCCCTAGACGGTAAAATCAAGCCTGTAGTGCCAACCAAATATAAAAGTCGCGCCGTGGCCAAGATCACTACGGCACTACTGACTTAGCGATCTTGGCCACGGTCACGGATCTCGGCCAGGACAGATCGCTAAATCAGTAGTGCCGTAGTGATCTCGGACCATGGGGTTGCGGGTTCAAGCCCCGCCTCGGGCATAGTTGTATGTGTTCGTCCTTTCGCCCCCTATTATCACCATATCGTTTCATGCTCATACCGTAACGTTAAATCCAATAATGGTCGCAAATAACCTAGTAGTATATGCGACCTTAAATAACAAAAAAATGAAATAAAGGTTTAATCATTCTGGGAACTGAAACAGTTTGTTGCACATTCTGCAACTGACCCCTAGTGGAAGTGTGACTTACGTCTCTCTTTAGTTTTATATGGCGATCTTTCTCAATACATTACGAAGATTGCTTCAATATATCGTAAAAACCAAAATAAATTGAAATCATAGGTGAGTATAATAATAATAATAATAATAATAATAATAATAATAATAACAACAACAACAACAACAACATCAACACTAGGAAGTACGCGACCTTGTAGTTGGTGGTGGTGGTGGAGCCTGAGAGCTATGTCGGGTGTAGCCTAGCTATTGGTTGGGCCTCCCAAGCAGAATAGGTTAAAGGTGAGGGTTCAGGCGAAGACCTACTCCAGAGGAGAGTGGGAAGTAAGTAGAGAGGAAAGAGTCATGAACCTTAGGACTTCTTGTTATCGACCCATGGAGAGTACAGGAGAGGAACTGGGTCGGCACACTAGACCACTGATTAGAGTGGAGGCCCGAACCTTGCATTAGCAAGCGAAGGAGGCTGCCTTCAGCACTCAGTGAAAATCCCGTAGGGTTTAGGAATGCCAACTGGCGATCGGAGAGACACTTGCTAGGCCCTGCGGAGAAATGTCCCGAGGCCACCGTGGGTCGCAGTAACGGATAACAGGAAATAGCCCATGGGTTGAGTGTGATCTGTGAACACGACTTTGCTTCCTGGAAATCTTCGCCTACAACCAATACCAATAACAAAACCAATACAACCAATAAAAAAAATGGATAGTACAATAAATGTAATGAATCTTAACGTGACTTGTTCTACCAATGGCCCATAAATGCTCAGAAACCGAGCTAATGTCACCTTGTCGACGTCTGGCTATCCAACGGGTGATAGTCCCAGGGACCTAGAGCCGGCATTAGCTCGAAGCCATCGTCAGAGATGGACACGGGATAAATTAAAGGAGATGATGTGGTGCTTTTACTACGCAAAAGCGAAAAATGGGGTCTCAGAAATAGAAGTTTTCGAGATATGGAGAGAGCGGAATCCAGATAAAAGACCTATCCTAGATTCAAAGAAGCTTGCCAGTCAATGTCGATATATACTCTGCAGTGGAAATTTCACAGCATAACAACTTGAAGACATTCATAAAAACACCGAGTATGTTATTCGATCAAACTATTCATATGATGAGCTTTAAGAACCGTCTAGAATCCCTGAAAACGAGAGGCCCTTTTGAAGTTTCATCTCTTCCAAGTGAAACATCCGTCAGTGGTGGAAATTCATCTCGCTGTAAATCACATGATAAGTACATGATGCGGCACCTACTTCGACGCGGGGTAGAACGAGTTCGTCAACTTCCATTCGAATCTCGTACACTGTTGAGGAGATTACACAAAAATGCCCAAGCTAAGAGAGTGATAGACAGCAAAGCCTGTCTTGAATGGGTTGTACAGATGCCAGGTAGAGATCTAGATCGGTGCTTGCCAACTCAATGCTCTGTGATGTCACGAAATCTTCTTACTTGCTCCAAACCGATCCGCCGAGCTAAAGCAGAGCTCGACGCGGCGGCAAGCGCACAGTGTTCCAATGTTAGTACGAGGTGGGGGAGAAGGTTCGCTTGGAAAATCGATAATTATATTTTTAACTGTAATTATTATTTAAAATGTTTATGATTCACTAAAAATATGAAGGATTATATAATAGTACATACATTATTACGTAACTCAAAACAATATCCGACATTATCATCACTAGTACTGTAATTCCACTTCCATTCTATTAGATACTATTTTTGGAAAAGACAGTTTTCACATTTTAGGACAATAATATTTTATACAATTATATACAACATAATTATATACAATTATATACAAGAAACGGTAATATTTAATTAGATATCTTTGAAATTCCGTTATGCATACGAGTTAACGTTATGTAACCTTGTATTTTAAGAGAAGAAACTGTCATATCTATGTGGAGCCAAAACTACTCAAGTTAGAAACATGAAATTTGGAATGTTAGTTTTTTAGGTCGCTGGGACACATAGCGACCACAGTGATTGTTTTAACTGTTGGGGAACTGTAGGAATAACACGTATGGACAACACGAACACACACAAATATTCATTCTGGACCGGCCAAACATTGCACACGTATGGACCGGAATTGCTTTGCCGGTCTGGATAGCCGAAGGCGCTAAGGTTAAAGGGCCGTAGCTACCTTGGCTCAAAGGACCGAGGGTTCGAATCTCGCCTCGGACATGGACGTTTGTGAGTGTTCGTGTTGTCCGTACGTGCTATTCCTACAGTTCCCAATAGTTAAAACAATCACTCTTGTATGCAACCTTTAAAAAAGACATTTTCAAAATGGACCCTCTGAAGATACGGAAATACCACACGGGTTGTGGGGCAGCGCTGTGGGCGGCGCGGTGGAGAAGGCAAACTAGAAAAGCGGGGGCAACAGGCAAGGGCAGGGGAGCGGGGAGCGGGGCGAAGTTGCAATCTTTATTCGCGTCTTCAAGGCAATATAGAGTATATAACGGTCGTGGTTGAAATTTTGTAAATCAAGGCGATAGCAGACGTTTGTATTCAACCGACAGTTGATTGTATGATATCGGCTGTGGGTCGTTACAATTCGGAATACCACCCTATCAGAAAAACTCACATACAAGAAATACGCTATCGTGGAATATAAGTATCCAGGAATATCAGTTTAGCAACTACAACTCATTTTTATTCACTGTTCTAAAAGGGCGGCAGACCTTAAAATCCGCATCCATGAGTTTTAGCGTCAATATAACAATACACTATTACGATAATTATACTATTTCCATTTTCCTCTATTGATAACAGTCATTCCCATTCCCGTTTATTGAAAATAAACAATAAACCGGCTTACTTCGGTTAATTTGATGCCAGGAAACAAAATAAATCATGAAGGACGGTTTAGACTCTGTGGGAATCGGGAACTTGTGTATTTTTCAAACTGAAAGTAGCAGTCACGCAGGCAAGCTAGCATTCAGGATGGAAGAAAATAGACGTTTTCCTTCTGTAGTTAGATGATAATGCACCACTACTTGGTGTTCCGGTTCTGGTAACAACTCGAAGAATTTTTTTTTCTCGCTGACAGGAGATATAGTATCTTAGTAATAGAATAAGGAATGTACAAAAACACTTCGAGAATACTCTGATGTTGCAAACACATACTTGTTATCACTTTCACACAGTTCGTATAATCTTGCCAAGATATCGACTGCTTACTAGGAGTGTATTGCAAGTACACAACAGTCTGTTATCATACATGTTAATAAATAACAATTTTATTCAAAACGCAAGTTGCATAATTGCGTTAATTAACTTGAAAACTTCTTAAAATGTTTTTAGCTTGTTAAATATTAATTATTCACAACGTGTCCTCTAAATGACCGTTACGCATTGCATAATACATCTGCGAGTTCTCGAGAATGTTTTCATGTGGAATTTAAAGACTTGTGTACGCAGTTGGAAGGCCAGGGATGGCTACTTGGGTTGTAGGCAGAATTGTTACAGGGTGTTGGGAAGTAGTAATGATAAATACGCCGTCTCCTATATTATTTCAGTAGTACAGATACCTTTTGTGGCTCTCACCCTCTTTATATACGAGCAACCAATCTTTACAGACGAGGTAAAGTTAGCGTATTCAGTCACGTAGCTTTCTCAAGATCAAACACATTTTCTAATATTTTTGTGACTATCACGGAAAGCGAAAAGCTAACTGTCACAGAATATTGTACAATTACTTCAAATGGTGTTTTTAAGAAAGCGTTAATTGTTCCAAGAAATCTCTCTATAACACTCAATAAATCTTTATTGAATATTTATTTTAAGCATCAATTGCATTGTTTCTACTTTTCCATATACATACCTATATACGGAGTAATAGTATTATAGCGAAAGTTCTGTAATGCTGCGAAAAAATCAATTTCGATATTTCATCGGAAATACACGTTTTGGGGTCCCCTGATACCGAAAAAGTGGTTCTTTTCAAAACGTCCGTCCATCCGTCTGTGAACACGACTACCGCCTAAACCACACGTAGGATTTTTTCCAAAGGGGTCATCCATAAATTACGTAGGGAAGGGTGAGGCAGCGTTACGTTGCGTTATATAGGGATATGGGGATATTAGTTAAATGTTACATAACATTAATATATTGTTTTATCTTTTTTAACAATTGTTGAAATTATTCCTTTTGTGAGCCCTGTACTAAAACATTAAAATACTAATTAATTTGTCTTAAAAACATAAATAAAGTTGCAATAATTGTAAATATTTTTTAAACCGTAATATTACCAAGAAAATATTCAAAATTGATATGAAGTATATTTTAGAATCCATTTAAATTGGGGCTGTCGATTGTGTCAACCACAACCAAAATTAAATTTGCTGTATTCGTTTGTTTTTACCAAAATTATTCAAATATAACTTTTTTGAAATATCTCTCACGCCGTTAATATGCACATTTCCAGCGATTTGTAAACACTATTGCATTTGTGAGTGGGAGTACCTCAAATTACTTCAAAGAAGTTTATCGAAATCTCAAAAATTTTCTGCGAAAAAGCGTTTCAAATTTCACGTTTACAGTAACGCTTGAACACAATTTTCTTAAAAGCTCCTCGAGTTTTTCAATGAAAATTGCCATTTAAGACGAGGGTTTACTCTTCTTTTATATATTTTGAAGTAATATTTCCAATCTTGTATTAGAAAACCGAAAAATTGAGAAAATTTCAAATAAGTAGACTCTGAACGGCTGTAAATGGTATCTAGCAAGAGGATGGGAAAGACCATAAAGCCAGTCCACGCCTTGAAAATTGGAAAAATTTACTGCGAGTAAATCTATTCCATTCTGTACCACCGCTAGCTTATTTTTATTTGATATTGTTATTACATTGGAATTGCCATTATATATTTTTAAACAAATTAACACGGTTCGTTAACAATTTTCCCTCTTAAGAGTGGAAATGTAAGGATAGGAAAAGAATGGGTTTTAACATGCGAGAGTTCTCTCACGCTATTATAACTTGTTTCTCGGTATACAAGAGGAACTCACCAAGGCCATATTTTCCGTTCTTGAGTTATTAACATGTCTAACCCAGTTTTTCTATGCTTTTGGTGAGGAAAACATGGAAGTATTGTGTTGTATCAGGCTAAATGATCGATTATTTAAAGTTTTGAATTAGTTAAGAAATAGTACAGGTGTATAGGAGAAATGTATGTTTCAGCCCCATTTTTTACTTTCCCGTATACGTACTTTCCCGTATGCGTACACGGAGTGATATACGTAGTATAGGGAAAGTTATGTAATGCCGCCGAAAAAAAGGCGAATTTTCGGCGGAAAAAATATAATTGCCGGGCCGTGCAAACGAAAAAGTGGATAAAACCAGTTGCTAAATTAAGAAAAAAATCCCCTAACACGTGGTGTGGCCAGAAACCCTGTTTTCTAGGACCTGGATACCGAAAAACCAATTGAAAGGAAAATGTCCGTCTGTCTGTCCGTCTGTGAACACTGCTAGCGCCTAAACCATACGTACGATTTCTTCCAAAATGGATATTCCCCGGTCGATCTAGTTCTCGTCGAAGCTTGGAGATTTTGAAAAACATTCTTCAAAATTTGGGGGTTCTTTATATGAAGCCCCCCGGGGATTTTCAAAATTCTTTCAAAAACGGCTCCAAATTTTTCCTTTAAATTTAAATTTAACTTTTTCCTTTAAATTTAATATGGCATAGGTCCGATTTTCAGGGTTAACTCTGAATTTTCGAAAATTGTGAAAGTTTGAATTTTTTTCGGCGTCTTTCTCAAACTACAAAATTGAAGATAGAGATTTTTCCTTCAAATAAAATGTGTTCTCCAAAGTGAGTTCTTTGTTGAAGGTCATGTACATTCTTTTAAAAATTTTAGTAGTTTTCGCGCAATATTGCGTGTAATATGGGCAATTTTAAAAAATTACAAAAACTAGATTTTCTCAAAAACGGCTCCAAATTTTTTCTCTAAACTTTTGGTAGGGATAGTGCTAAATGTACCCTATGAGATGACATAAACGCCATATTGCTCTATTCTTTTATTTTTTCAAAAATTCCAAAAATGTAATTTTTTTACTTGCCTCTCACGTCGTTAATATTTACACTAGCGGCGAATTTTTCACATTATTATACTTATGAGTACATGTGCTTTAAATAATGTCAAGTAAAGTTTATCGAAAACACAACAGTTTTCTGTGAAAAGTAGCTCAAATTTCCGCATTTTCAGAAACCCTCAGACGCCATTTTCTCATAAATGTCTAAAAAAAACTCTTCAAACTTTTCGATCGGATAGTGCTAATGACACTCTTTAATATGACGTAAAGTTTATTTTGAGTTATTTTTTTGTTTTTTCAAAAATTACATAATTGTAATTTTTTAAAGGATCTCTCACATCTTTAATATTCACATTACCAGCAATTTGTAAACATTATATTTCTGAGTGTAAGTGCTTCAAATAACTTCAAATAAAGTATTTTGAAAACTCAATCATTTTCTGTGAAAATGAGCTTCAATTTTCGCATTTTTAGTAGCGCTAAAACGCCATTTTCTGTTAAACGGCACATAATTTTTAAAAGTAAATTGCCATTTAGGGATAGGTTTTTGTGTTCTTTAATATTCTAAAATTAATATTTTCGTTCTACCCATAGGAAACCGAAAAATTAAGAAAATGACCAAAAAATGTACTTTTGGCAGTGATAGATGGTAGCACGCAAGAAAGAGTATGTGGCAATTCCGAATAGCTAGCGAAGACCCAAGGAAATAGAAAACTAATGCGGGAAAGTCTGTGCCATTCTGTAGAACCACTAGTTAGTTCCTTAAAAACAACATTACCTATTGAAGAGCGAATTAAAAAAATAACCAAGATTAGTTCTAGATAAATGAAGATATAGATAGTTCTAGATAAATAATATTCGATGTAGATAAATGAACTGAGCACGGTAGTTGAGTATGATGACAATGAAATTAAGAACATTTGAACAATATTAAAACTTTGCACACAAATTGAAAAGAATCTTCAACTTTATCTGAAAACACTGTTTTTGTACTTAGTGAGATTCTATCGCTTACCTGTACACAAGAGTTTGTTCCTCTTTTGTATAAGTTAATTGCTTACGATTTAAGGCGTGACAATGTTTTGACACCACCAAATCCAAAGCATCAGTGTTTGTCATGCCACTATAAATGTGTAGCCGGACAAATAGTTTCTCTCCACAACTATTTGAAATATTCAAATCATTCAAAGAAGTTCAAATATTCAATTTTTTGTTGAGAGTTTGCCTCGAAAACCTCAACAAACATTTGGTCTATTATAATGCTTATTGTAAAATATTTCTCCCACAGTACTTCTAGCAAACTTACTCTAAAAAATAAAAAGTATGAATTTTCACTATTCTACTAATGAACGACTTTCTTCTTCACGAATTCAGCGTTACTCACCGACGCGCATTGCGATGATTGTACGATCTAATTGGTCGCGCTCCGCCAAGATCGTGAAGCCATTCATATCGAAGACGAAGGACTTTTCAGAGGGCAGGCAGTCTTCGGTGTACAGGGGGTATTTGATTTTCAGTTTATAGAAATTCTTGAGCTGCAAAACAAGGAAATATAAGGAATAAATCTAACAATCAAGGTGGAACCCATTAGTATACGTATCTCTTATTTTATTGTATTCTTATCATGCGCTTAGTCCAAGTAGCTTTAATGTATATGCTGTGTGCCGGTTTTGAAGTTTTATTTCGGGTTGAATCTATCATTTTTACATTTTGACAAAAATCTACGAAATTATTCTTATTACGACTTACATGTTCAGTAATTAATCATAAATATCTCTACGAAGTTATAAAGAAACCAATCCAAGAATCATGTAAGTCTTTTTTCCTTCCATTTTGGGAGTAGATGTCTTTCGGCTCAGCGAGAGGTCTCTGAAGACTTAGCGGAAAATAGGAAAATACCGAAGTTGTTTGAAAACTTGGATCCTGCCCCGAATTACTACACCCCTCGTATACTAGTTACCCTTCGCTACAAAAACATTACCCGAATTTCGCATTGTGTTGTTGAAAAATTAAAACATTCATAATTTAGTATAATATGTTGCTTTTTCCATTGATCGAAATAATTTCGCCGAGCACCTAGATTTTTAAGATTAAATAAAAAAAACAACTATTTGACGGTTTCTTTTCCTGTGTTTTTTCCGGTCCTCACGAACTTTATGCTAGAGATGCAGTCGCACCCTTGAACTCTCCCCCTTGCTTCTCGTCACGCGTTACATCGTCTTTTAACTTTAATTAACACAACAATGACTTTTTATTAAAGATGCAAATTCATAGTGCGTATACTTTTGTAGATGAGCTCACCACTTTCAGGGCTTCTTCCACGTTGTGCTTGCGTGCTCGCAGGAAAGCCAGCAGGAACGTGTCATCCGTGCGGGGGTGAAGGTTTCTCTCCTCTAAGAAAAAAAAGCAATGAAAATCAAGGAAGATAATATACGCAAGTGAAAAATAACAACAGAGAAATGATTTAGAATGATAAATTGAGCTTCTCAGAGTTAATAGTATTTTTCCGATCCGGGTGGTGCAACTATCCGCAACGAAATGGTGTTCTATTCATATTTTAATGTATATACTATTTAACAAGCTAAGAATTTTTTAGAAAGAAATTTGACCTTTCTATTCAACCAGTTTTCGTGATCTTTGGTTTAAATAAAAGCTAGTAGTGCTTACATGTGTAGCAACTTGCTCTTATAAGATTTATAATTTTAACTCTAAATTTTAATAATAACTTAAAATTAATAGAATGAACCTACATCATTTACCTGTATACATAAAAATGGATGTTGGTAAGTATATTAGAGGTAAACTCCGACACTGTGTGACAGATCTCCATGAAAGTTAGAACTTCTATGTGCTTTTTCGCCCAGAAGATTTATGTGCTGTTAATTCTGTTGTAACTCTACTACATGGCGCAGCAGAACAAAATTACGCTTCATTTTAATTCAATTTCCATTCAAACCGCGCTTCATCTGGGCTTCATTGTTGCTGAGCGTTGAAGCAGGGAGTGGCTCAGGAGAACTGGGTGGGCGCACGCGAGAGACAGAGAAAGACAGAGTGAGAAGAAGAAGAGAGACGGAGAGTGGCGGAGTGCAACGGAGAAATGCAGAGAGTGACGGAGACATAGAGAGAGAGAGAGAGCGTAAGTAGGAGAGAGAGGACGAGTGACATAGAGAGAGAGAGACAAGAGACAGAGAGATGGAGAGAGACAGACCGAGGGAGACAGAGACTGAAAGTGACAGAAAGAGACAAGATACAGACACAGAAAGAGAGGCAAACAGAGAGGGACAAAGAGAGAAAGATATAGAGACAGAAAGAGACACACAGAGTGAGACAGAGACAGAAAGACAGAGGCAGAGACGCAAAGAGAGAAACAACAGAGACAGACATACAGAGATAGACAAACAGAGAGGGTCAGAGGGACATAGAAAGAAACAGAGAGAGACAGAAAAATACAGAGAGAGAGAGAGACGTTTTCTTTTCACAATTAATGATTGAATAAGAAAAAATAACGGGCAACGCCGGGTATTTTGTTAGTCATCGTATCTTTTTCAAGACCGACTGCATGACGAAGTTGGAACGTAGTTGTGCTTGGCCGTCCTGTTACAACACAACTCACAGAAGTGCGACTTGCAATTGATCTCTCAAAGACAGTCGACATTTGGTGAGGTTATAGCTAGCAAAGCGAAGATAGAGAGCTTTATGAGTTCCACGATTGAGCGTCTTTAAATACAAAGATAAGCGAGTATAATATAAAAGTAATGTCCAGCAATCGATTGATACAGGTGTCCCTTTACAAAACATTTTCAGTGTTTATAATTATGTAATGCATTACATTTTTAAGGAGGACAGCAGAATTCTCTGCTATAACCCACTGCAAAATAAATGTTTGGATGTCGGTAAACATAAAACATTCCAATTGCATTTTTAAAACATTTTTAACTCTTATGTTCGTAAAGAATAGTGATTGTGTTGTTCCAGAAATTCTAAACCTCCCAAATTTGATTACTCTTGGAGAATAAGTAGAGAACGACATAAAACAATATTTTGAGTTTTTCTATTTTCGTTATGATGCATATGTTGTAATTTTCCTAATTCCTCGATGGAAGCATAGATATTGTGGTAATGTATAATAATTAAGGGTCCATGAAGTATCAATCACCAAGTTTGTTTAATATTTAAAAATTAGCCATACACTTTTTTCGGGAATTTTATCCGATCTTCAGTGGCTCTACAGAGAAGAAAATAGGTAAACAAATATAATTAACAAAACAAAATGATATTGACCTAAATAAACAAATAAATAATAAACAAATGTTCATTTAACAAATCTGGGAATTTTAAAATTAAGTATTCAAAAACCCAAATTTAATATCTTAATGAACAATCTGAAGTAAAATGGAGCCCCATATAAAACTGGTACCTGACCAACTTCTCCACTTTCCTATTTCCTTCGTCAATTTTCTTTATTCAGTCAGACACAGTGCTGCACAGATAATCCATACCGTAAGTGACGTAAATTTCCCAAAAAGAAAGCGTGTTGAACAAGTGAGCCCCGATGAATACCCGAATTCAGTGTTATCGCCGAATAGATCTGCCACATTAGCCAACCTCAACGATGCCTCAGAGACCACCCCTGTCAGAACATAAGCCATCACTTATCTTTGTGCACAAAATACATAGGTAAGTCAATAAGTATCTGCATTTTTGCTCGAATTGTCTGTAGTTTGGCCCTGTGGCTTTATGTGCTCACGAGGTGGGACCGTTGTCTTTGCCTTCAGGAGGTTTCAGCGTTATCTGATGAGTCTGTCTTGCGCTATTGTGGTGTAAAGATGGCTACAGCACTCTGTTTGCATCAAAGAAGAAGAGCGATCCGTAATCAGTTTTTTTATGAGCGTAGCAGGGTCGGAAATCCATAGCAGGTTTTCAGCACAATTTGGGCACAATGTTTCGCCACAGAGCAGTGTTTGCCAGTTATCAGAACAGTTTAAAAGCGGTCGATCGAACGTCAAGAAAGAGGAAAGAACTGCTGCAACTGAAGAGGAAAGAAGCTACAGCTGCAACAGATCCCAATATTGAACAACTACGTGGCTTGATACTGATTTGTTAATGAAATGGCAAACAATATGCACATATGCCGTGGCTCTGTATGTGGGTTTCAAAACAACTTAATGAACAGCACAAGCCCAATCGTGGGAGAATCGTGTGTTCAAACATCCTGTACACAGTCCCAATCTCGCCCCGTCGGATCACCATCAGTTTGGTCAATCAATTTTGCTCCGATCAAGAGTTCAAAGAAGTGGTGCATACGTGCCTTGCTGCACAATCAAAAACCTTTTTTCAGAAGGTATCGGAAAGCTTATTCAACGGTGAATCAAGTGCATTGAAATGAAGGGTGACTATGTTAAAAAATGATATCAATAAAAAGTGTGTATTCTTCCTGTAATAAATTATAAAAATTGATTGCAGATACTTATTGACTTACCCTCGTATACCCAGCAAACTTTAAAAGTGAACTTAACAAAATGTGTTAATTGCTTCTCCACCTATAATCGCGGCCAAGTGATAAAAATAAATACTCTCGGAAGTTCAGACTTCAGAAGCATAATAAACTTTCTAAAAGAACATAAACATAGGTTTCATACCTAAAGCGACCCACAGAATAGACGAAAAAATGCTATTATGATTAGGGGGTGCATACCTCCCTCAGAGATGAAGTCAAGGTTATCTTGACTTCATCTCTGAAGGGGGTATGCGTAGAACAAGGTATCCTACCGAGTAAAGTCATCCGCCTTTACAAATCAGATAGATCCCTATTGCCGCTCTGTGCCGTAGGCGTAGACAACAATGAGGACTTTGAAAAACTGTTCAAAATATAAACTCTGCTACACTGTGTGGAAAAGTAGAACTTGGAAAAATCAAACAATAGTGCAATGCAAAAACTGCCTGGACTTTGATCACACACTGTAACAAAACTCTTAGATGTGTTAAGTGCAGCAGAGACCACCTCTCTACCTCGTGTACCCTTCCTCCCAACGCTGAGCTTATTTGTGCGAACTATAAAGGAGCTGACAGAAATTGTACTTTTTTTCAGCAAAAGCAATTAGCCTTCGCCAAGTCTCGCCCACCCATTTCTACAAGAGGCTACCCCGCCCATCTGTCCAACCAGCACCCACATTCATAATACACGTCACTACCCCCACCCTCACACCGACACTACCTTATCAACTATGCCCCCCCTCCCTTCAACCTAAAAAAATTCCCCCCTCTCCCAACTCCCCTGCAGCCCTCCTGGAGCTATACCCAGTCCAATCCCCAAAATCAATTTGTAGTCAACATTATCAACCGGATACTCTCCTCCCTGATTGTCCTAATCCAAAATATAATTATGTCCACCCTCACTCCCTTTCTGAGCAATAGTCCGTATTAATTACCAGAATATCAACCCACTCAATTGGAATGCTAACGGCATTATCAAAAAGAAACTTTACCTTGCCCTTCTACTTGCCGAATACTTCATTGACATATCCATAATAACCGAAACCCACTTCCTTTCCAACTCACAATTTTCCATCCCCGATTTTTCTATATACCGATCAGACAGATCTTCCAACAAAGGCTCAGGCGGTGTCGCTATCAAAACATCCATTAACCCTTCAGTGGTCGTGCGTAAAATTGGCACGCGAGTGGTCGCATGGATTACAATTGTAATCCTTTTTTTAAAAATCTTATTAATAATATTATACAAACAAATTTTAGATCTTTTAGATCAAATATGGAAGAGTAATGGTAAGTAAAACCCGGAACAGTTACAAAATACTAAATAATTTATTAGAACAATTTTACAAATTCTATGAAAGCTAAACAAAAATTCATGAATTATGCCTTTAAACAAACATACTCAAATACATGGGAGTAGATATTTGTTTTTGAAAATGCTAGTGCTCTGAATGTGCATTTGTTACAATTTGCATTACGATTATTAAATAAAGCAGTTTGACAAAATTGTTTAAACATCTGGAGCCTCTATTCTGAATGTGTTTCACTGTCAACATCACATGAATATCTCACAGATTTTCTGAATGTGGCAGACCCACAGTACTGTCGCAGTGCTGTCGAGTGCTCTTGTTTTGTTGACGTCCACAGAGCTAACAACATCCCACGTTGCCCTTTGGTGACTCCGCTGAACCCTCGGTTCCTTCTCGAATTCCCAATAGAAGTGTCCCGCGTGTTATTTGTGTCGTCACAGCTTTTCTCTTGTTCTTCCTTTTCATTTCAGCTTTCGTAACGGATAAAGCAAGATCCCTTCTGATCAACATTGCTGCCCCTCTTGAACCCACGCAACCCCTATAGCCCCAAAACACCCCCTGACATTCTGGACATAACACTTACCAAATATTTTCACAACCGAATTATCCAACAATCCATTCCTGAATCTAACTCTGATCACTCACCAATCCTCATTTCCTTCAATGTTTCGCCGGTACTCACTCCTAAACCAACCAGATTATTCCATGGCCCCTCTTCCAAGACTACTGAAACACCCATCTCCCCACCCTATGCTTTTTCAATCATCCTGATTCCTCGACACTGATACAGCTATCAACACCCTAACGTCAACTATTATAGCAGCGTCGTCCAATGCTTCAACCCCTTCTCACCCATTCCCTCCTACTCGTCACTCATATCCTCCATCTCATAAGAGCCAAATGCCGTGCAAGAAGGAACTGGCAGCTCCTAAAATTATTTTATCTGAAAACCATTCTGAACAACCTTACCTATAAAGTACACGTAACTATGGACAATACCAACTAGTGGTGCTTCCAACGCACATACTTTCTCGCTCTGCTTCTATACGGTCCATATTGCTATTCCACTACTTCATAAACCAGCAAAAGTGCATTATACCAGCAAACGTTTTCCGTACCGAGACCCGACATCCGAAACTCAAAGTCAACGAACCGGCACTTCTACCACTACGCAACACCAACACCGCCTGTGTCAAACAGAGCCATGAAAGAATAGAACCGACCTATAAAATGGTAAATACATGATTAAGAAACAATTGATACGATGGTACATACGCTTTACAAATACAAGAAGAGAAGTAAAAAATTGTTAAAAGTTAAAGATTTTAACAAATATATACAGATATTTCCTGTACATTTAGCGCAATTACTTATATTTTAGTCAAAACATAATTATATCGATTTAATCATTAGGACCCGGTAATTTTCAACATGCAAAAATCATGTCTTTCAAACATGACAAAGAAAGGCAGCGGTGAACCGCTTTACGAAGTATCCGTAAGGCTAGAAAAAAATAAAAATTTTTGGAACTGTTAGGGATTGTAAGTTTATCGCATGCGTTCTGGATATAATGTATTACAATTTAACGTTAAAATACTCATATTTTACTTAAATTGGTTCATACAGATATACACTAGACAACGGTTGATTTGACATGTCATACGCTTCAGAAATCGAATAACAGAGTTGAAAAATTGTTTAAAAGACGCAGTTAGGGAAAACACAGACACGTCCTGTCTATTTATCTGCATTGATTCTATTCGTGAGTAGAAGTACTTCAAATGATTTTCAATAAAGTATCTACACTCTTCAATGTTTTTTCCTGCAACATCACATTCATCAAATTAAAATCCCCCTCGGGGGATCGAACTCGGCATCTTCCTTATTGAAGATCTCAACCCGAAGGTGCCTTAACCAAACGCGCTACGGGACACACATGCGGAACATCTGCTTATATTTTAGTCAAAACGTAATTGTATCAGTTTTATCATTAGGAAGCCGGTAATTGTCAACATGCGAAAAACATGTCTTTCAAAAAACATGACCAAGAAAGGCAGCGGTGAATGGCTTACTCCACATAATTTATCCGATGATCGGCATTTGGAAAATAACTACTGCGAGAAAGTATGTGCCATTCTATAGCACCACTAGTTTATTTATACATTTACCGTCCCTTATTACACACGTGCAGAAAATTTAAAGAAAAAATTTGGAGCGGTTTTTGAGAAAATGTTTTTTTTGTAAATTGGAATGGCAATTTACGCAAAAACTACTCGTTTTTCCAAAATATGGTACATGACTATATTTGAAGTGAATTTTGTACAACCGACTTTGTCTGAGGCGAAAATCTCTATCTTCAATTTTGCAGTTTTTAAACAGTTTTTTTGCAATTTTCGAAAAATTGGGCCTATCAACGAAAATGATACCTACGTCATTCCCTTCAACGTTCATTGCACTATTCAACAACAAAATATAATCAAAAAATTTGGAGCCATTTTCTTTTAACTTAGAAAATCTCAAAATGGGCTTCATGTAAAGTACCCTCAAATACTAAAATATCGATTTCAAATTCAAGAGGCCTTGAGACGAGTAAAAACGATTGGGGAATATCAATTTTGAAGAAAATCGGCCAAACGGTTTAGGCGCTAGCGTTGACTACAGACGGACAGACGGTCAGACGGACAGACGGACGTTTTGCCGTCAATCGATTTTGCAGTATGAAGAAACAACAAATCATAGATTTTGACTACACCACGAGATAGAGGATATTTTTCTAAATTTAGCAACAGGTGTTATCCACTTTTTTGTCACCAGACCTCTGCTATAAGAGTTTTTCTGGCGAAAATTCCCCGTTTTCCGCCGCACGATTACATAACTTTCTTTTCTTACGAAGTATTCGTAAGGCGAGAAAGTAAAAACACCCACTTCGAATCCTTCATTTCCAAACTAGCGCCCAATGCGTCTAACCTGTGGCGAACAACAAGAATTCTAACCGAATCTTCCTCCCTTAATGCATGCCCTATCCTGGAACTCAAACACTGCTGTCTCTGACCTAGAAAACCAATTTTTGCCAACCATTACGCCAACTCCTTCATCCCCCACTCACCCAACAACCCAGCTTTTAACTCCAAAATCAACGACTTTATCAGACTCCCCCTCTAGCTCCAGAGAACATCAAATATTCAAGTCCCTCAAACGTCGCCTCCATCCTCAAATCTCTCAAAAACAAAGTCTTCAGGTCACGACCTCATTCCTGATCACATCCTAAAACATGCCACGTAGATTCATTACATATCTAACCGCAATTTTCAACGGCTGTCTCCGTCTAAAGAATTTTTCTGTAGCCTGGGAACTCTCCATCATAATTCCTATCCTTAAACCCAACAAAACTGTGCACAACCCTGCCAGTTATCGTTCAACCTCCTCCCAACTTTATCGTTTAGCCTCCTCCCAACTCTTGCTAAAATATTTGAAAAGCTGATCCTCTCCAGACTAAATTACGTTGCTAATCAAACAAAAATCATCCCTCCAGCCCAATTTGGATTCCGCCCACTCTGTTCAACATCCCATCAACTTCTTCGACTGGTAGAATTCATTGTCCTATGATTTGAAAAGAAGCAAATCACCACTGCCATTTTCTACGACTACTCCCCAGAGTTTGGCACGAAGGCCTTCTATATAAATTACGCCTCCTTGGACCCCCAACAACATGATCAAAGATGTACTCCACAACCAATCCTTTGCCGCCAGGAAACAACTCACTACCCCAACCATTTACGATCCTTGCAGGAATTCCTCAAGGCTCTCCACTATCCCAAACGCTCATTCACATATTCGCCTACGATATCCCCAGCCACCTTTCCACCGAAACGGCCCTCTATGCAGATGACATCCAGTCATTCTCATCAACACCCCTGTTCTTCAGAAGATCTAAACGAATTCTCCACTTCGTCATCGAACTGTCAATTTAACTTAAACCCTGATAAAAGCATTGCCAAAATTTTCACCCTAAAACGCATCCCGCCTGCTTCCCCCTTCGTCGTATCATCTACTCACCCTCAAATAGAATGAGCATAGCACATGAATCTACCTTGTAGTCCTTCTGGACACCCGTCTAATCTGGAAAGTCCATATTCGTTCGCGCCTAAACCTAGCCTAGTTCTCCCTTCGCCAACTATTTTCTTGGTAACAGAAAGGCTTAACCTGAGAACCACCCTACACTTATATAAATCGCTAGTTCACCCTGTAATCACGTACGCAGCCCCGATATGAGGAGGTGCAGCCCCCTGAGCAATAAAACACATCTAAACCCTACAAAATAGTCATCCGCAGTGCCTTAAATGCATCATGATCATTTCAAATGCACAAATACACAATGACCTAAAATTCCCCCAGTCGCCCAGCACATCGCCCGCCTCTCAGAAAGATTCAAGCTTCATTACCTCCCTTTCCAACCGACATTCTCACTAGGAAAATTCATTCAATCTCATCTAAACCGCAACCCGTCCAGTTTTCGCAAAGATAAATTCCTTCCTTCGTAACTCTTATTCTATCTCCACATCATAAGCCCCGTTATCTCACCCATTTCACTAGCACCCAGCAATAACTCCTATTTACTCCACCCTGATTTCCCATTGAGGAGCCCAGTAGAGTCATCCTCCTTTTTATTGTTACTATGGATTATTGGGTGCATATGTACCGAATATAATTCAAACGGTTATGTAAATTGGCTATGTACGCCGAATCAGAAAATTATTTAATAAAAAAACAGATAATACAAGATGGCACCGAATTAAGAGACGTGATTAATCGATGATACTTTGATATCTATCCTACTTCTATAGATTTTACAATGTTCATTTTGTATATGATCTATTTCTATTTCTTTATGTCAATATCATGTTATATGTTAATTATATTTGTTTACCTATTTTGTTCTCTGCAAAGCCACTGAAAATGGGTACTCTCGGAGATAAAACTCTCGAAACATGTGTATGGCTAGTTTATAAAAATAAATATAATTTTAAATGTACTTTGTGGTTGATACCTCGTGGATTGTTAATCATTGTAATTTAGATTTTGTTTGAAATATGCAAATATTTTATTTTTGTTATTCCCTTCCACCATTCTTCTACTGCGCGTACCGACCGAATTTTCGTAGTCAGTGCGTGACTGCTTTCGTCACAGATGACGTCAAGCAGCAGCAAGGTTCCGAGGAAGAGGCCGCATGCCATTAAATATTTTATTTTCACTTGTTGCAACAACTTGCACAGCAACATTGTTTACATTATTTGTAAGTAACGAACTGTTTTGAACTACGTTCAATTAATTTTATGAAGTATTCGAAAAGAATTTTTTGTTAAAATCTTTAATTGCAGTGATATATGAGACATTTGATTTGTTGTTCTTGTGCAGCGTGCGTGGTACTTTTTGAAACACCATTTTGTATGGTTTTGTTCTACAGTACTGTTGTTGCAAGGCACTAATTATTATTATTTATTACCATCCTACTCGATCCACTATGGGATGCCGGCCTGTTCCGCAGTCATGTGCCGGTTAAGAGGGGGAGGAGATTTGGTTCGTTTTAGTACGGATGGGAAGGGGATGGACTGGAAGAAGAGTCAACCGGAGGGCAGAGTGCGGTGTGCGACTTGCTTCGCATTCGCCTGGAAGTAATCAGAGAAATAATCTAGCAGAGCTGCCGATCTTCGCATTGACTCGTAACTTATAACTCGTGAAGCAAATTCACGGCTTGTAGCTGGACCTCTCAGACACAGGTACACTCGGCTCGTCTGCAAGGCACTGCCTCTATGCCTGCCGCTGCTTACACTGGGACAATCGCTTATACTAGAAGTAACGACATGATGTACATTCGGGTTTTTATGGGCCTAGGACGTATCGATTTCGAGTAATGCATGATGGTAAATTGTGCTGCAGCGCATTGTGGTTTGCATCTGACGTCTGCCGTTTTCCTTACATTATGACACTCAAACTTGTTTTAAATCTGCATTATTGGCTTCATATGTTTAATGCAGCCCTGAGAGGTTTCTCGCTACATTTACGGTGTTAGGGGAGCACACTTACGGGCTTTTATGTCCATGGTCCATTTATTAGTCCATTTGTTACAATACCACCACATTTACTTAGTGACGTATTTATAGAGGCTGAGTCATTTCAGGTGGTAAAAATCCACAACCGTCTTTTCCTCAAGTTAAGTAAACAAATGTCCTCAGTGTAGCCTCACCTTGCGCGCGGTCGCTCATTGCGGCCGGTCGAGGTCAATGTCGCTACGCGTACCGTTTCCAGAGCTCAAAAACTGAGTTTTATAAAAATGTTGTTTTATGTAAATGTATTCAAAATGATCTCAGAGGTATTCTAATTACCAGACAAAGACCGTTGGGCAAATGACAAGTCAAACACACAATATTTAACGAAACACACCAATAACAAGTCACTTTATTTGTCTTTAATCCTTTCACTGGTTACGTGAAAACTTAAACACACAAACACCAACAAAACAAAGAAAATTTAACACTTCAACAATCTCTTTATACAGTCCATCTTCATGTTCTTGATGTGAATGTATGCATAACAGTTCAAATAAAAATGCTAAAAAAGAAACAAATACCATCAATGTACACATTTTTCTCTTGAAATTAAAATGTTACAACAACTCAGACACATCGCACTTTTTTCTGCTATAGTTTAAGCATATCGATACCCCAAATTCTTAATCTCAATTCCATTTTAAATCCCTTTTGTAGCAAGTATATTTCTCAGGTCTCAAATTATTTTAATTTCAGTTGCAGCAAATCCTCATCTCAACATAACCTTGTCTCTCCAACACTAAAATTCACTCTTATAATAGTTTACACCATTTTCATTTTATCCTTTTCATCATTGCTAATTCTCTTAGTACACAATTTTTTGTCTTTCTCAGTTTCTTTTTACTTATTTCCTCTTCATTACTAGTTCACATATTATTCAATTCTTTTCCCTTAGTAATAACTTTTTCCTACCTTCTTAATTAGTTGAGAATAAATCTTTAGTAAATCTCTCACTAAATCAGTAACCACACTTTTATAAACATCACATTATGTTAACGTGAGAAAAGATTCGAATTTTTCTTTTAATTTGAAAGTTGCTTGTTTTAGCTCTCACTGAAATTTCTGTTCACTTTTATGCATGGCTGCATGTGAATAAATGCATCCCGTGGTCTTCTGTGATGGCAGTCGAAGCAGAAGCATCGCGGCACACCGCCGCCCTTACCACCACAATTGTATCCCACAGATGTATGTACAGGTGCACAATTGTACGTACAGATGAATTATGTTCAATTCCCATATTCTCGTTGCACATTAATTTGAGACTCTGATTTTGCTGATATATTGTTGACTCCAGTTCCAATGTTAAATCGAGAGTGTCTGTTTAATTCCCTCCGGGTATAACGAAAACTTGCTTTACCTCGTTTTCCAGAAGCGTTGATAACTTGCTCTTTTCAGATTAGTTGACTTCAGATTTTTCTTCTATATCTTTAAAGAAAATACGATCTCCCCCGAAGCTATCTGCCGCATACACGTCATCGCAGCGTTCTTGAATGTACTGAGCACACGCGGAATTGAAATGTGACCCGCCGCTGACTAGTGATCAATTTGGGCGAGCGGTCAGGATATTGTCATTTTGCTTAGAGACACATACTTTCTGCACAGCAATTTCGTGACAATTTCTCTTCTTCTGTAATGTCCAGAATGTTGTGCCTAGAGTGAGTAGAAGCTCTGAGGGTAGTTCTAGGTATGGCCGAGGACAAAAGAATTTTTAGGAAACGAAACGAAAAACGCAAATGTGTATGTGGATGAAACTAGGATGTCAATTATGAGCGCGTGTCCGTGCGATCGCACCCGATTGTAAGCCATTAGAATCTTAGCCTTCTCGCAAAGAATCCTAACCACACCAGAATAAATAAACAGATATCCCTACAATATATTCCCAAAAACTTTCTCCGAGTTCGAAACTCAATAGAGGACCCAATCTTATGTTAGATTTTAGTGTTAGAAGTAATTTAAATATAAGTTAGCACGTAATCCTTTCAAACATATGTGAAGTTATGACTAAAGCTGAACTATGTACAACCAACGTAAATCAATAAAAAAAATTAAAAAATCTTGGCCCGTGAACCGGTCATAAAAATTGCACTTCTCTCACGGTTTACAATTCTTGCTAATGACCTCCCAAATCCACAACAGGACATCAAGACTAGGAAATGCGCATAAAGTGGCAGTGATACAAAACCTACGACAAAATTCAAAAGTTAACCAAAAAAACTTTCTCCGGGAATCTGTGCTTTCGAAGACAAAACGGTAAAGGGATTATTTATTGTTAGTATTACGAGTCACATGCTGGGGTGGGTTTTTATCGTCACCTGGAATGACCGACCCTGTGCAAAAGATATGTCTCACCGCGCAGGCGCTGCCGGAGGATGGCGACGTTGCGGGCGGCGGTGCCGGGCTGCTCGTCGACCTCCCTGCGGGCGCGCTCCGCCCACGCGGCCGGCAGCGGCAGCGGCGGCAGCCCCGCGCACGGGCCCACTGTGCCCGCCAGGTGCGGGCCCTCCTCCGGCGACATCTGCGCGCACAAAACACTTGGATGCCATTGGCGCAGCAACTGCTCAGGGCATTACACCCGTAAGAGTAGTTATTTTGTTAAACGGTGGCGGTGTCATTAACCCTCTGGAACGTCAGATCCGCCACCGATCTACTCGTACCCGTCGCCCTGCGGGTTTTCCTCCCTCGGGTATCTCCAGTAACATTTATAGTAAATACTTATAGATAATTATCAAGTAAGTTTCGATGGCGTGCCCCAGTGGGAAATAGGGGTCGTCCATAAATTACGTAACGCTAAAGATGGGGTTTGAGGCAGCGTTACGCTGCGTAACATCGAAGCAGGAAGGTATTCGATTAGTGGTACGTAACGGGGATATTATTTTTACATTTTTTAACATTTGTTGTAATAATTTGTTTTTGTCTTACACTAAAACATTTAAATATTATCTAATTATTTTTAAACATAATTTAAAGTAATTAGAAGTTGCTTCGATAAATGGAAATATTGTTTTTTTCAATTTTGTATTGAATCTGGAAGATTACGAAGAAAATGTTCAAAACTGATATATAGTATTTTGAAGAATACAGTTAAATTGGCGCAGTAGATTCTCGCCCATTCACCATCCAAAACGGAGGCGTGTGCACGGCTTGTGATCAGATATTTTCTCTCGTTCCTTCACTCAAAATTTGCTCCCAAACTTATTGTTAGGTTCAGTCAGCATCAACAATTAATCTGACTTTATCATATATATTTATATACAACCCAAAAAATGAATACGATTTTTTGAATGACCTGTAATATATTTTCACTTCTTGCATTTATAAGGGGGGAGTGTCGCAAGCGTTACGTAATTATTTAGGGGGAGTTCAATCGCGCGTTAGGATGCGTTATATGGAGGAGAGGGGGTATTCAAATTACTCGAAATTTGCATTACGTAATTTGTGGCCGACCCCATAGTAATTAAATATTAATAGAGACGCATTACCGCCACAGTACAATACATTCTGTTATTTTCAGTATCTTATCTTTAAAGACAAACAGTAAAATTATTCAGTACGTAACCGGTCAATTGTTTTTCATGTAATTTAATTGTAGACATAACTTGTTTCATATTGCAAGTACTTTACAGGAATAATTTGTTTTATATTGCAAGTTATACCTTATGTATACTTCTACCCCATGTAAATTATAAAGGGGTTAAACGTTTGTTTCAAATAAGAGGCATCCGTGAATCTACTGCCCCGGACCTCGTGTTTGCTTTAGGCGCCGCTACTGTATAGTGCCTTTTCGAATTCCTTGCACTATACCTTGCAACTATATTTCTTGCAGCACGTCTCTGGTTATGCGGCAAATATTGCCATTGTCTTGTTTATTTCTCAGTTTCCAAATCTCAACTAATAAAAAAGATAAATGTGATTTTATCTTTGCAAAATAAATTGACAATTGTCATTTCACATCGAACCATGCAGAACAATGAAATATTCATATCGTCAGAAGAAAAGATAGTGACTTCGATCTGTATATACAATATCTAATCTCAAAATGATTAAAACTTGTCGACCAATCCTGAACGAACAGTTAAATATCCTTTCATATTTTGCTGTATCCGAAAATATTAACCTAAATATTACAGAAAAATTAAATTAAAACATGCATATAAAAATTTAAAAAATGTGTAAGGTGACATGTACAATGACCAGTGCGGTAATTAAAGCATTCATTGTGTAGATTTGGTTTGCGTATGGCCAATCTTAACATTTTTCTTCTATAATTAAATTGTTATTAAAAAACTTTTGAAATATTAATCTAAATGTGAACATTTTAAGATGTATCTTCTAGTTTTAGAAAAGAGAAGATATGTGACTATTTTTAATCTTCGAACTTTGTAATTTTTCACCGATAAACTTTACCTATGCACAGGGAATGTGGGAATGTACCTTGACAAGTTTACCCGGGAGGTTTAAAGAATTAACTCACAACGAGCTGTTGAGAATGATACCATCAAGTGTGTTGGTCAAATTTACAGCCACAAAATTTGTTTTAGAATAATTTCTTCGGTCAAGGAAACAGAGTTTTCCACTGTTATTTATTTAAACGGACATTGTCAATATAAGTTTGAACGACCTTTGCGGTTGATTTTACTTATGGTAACTTTTCTTTCGAGTTATCTCTTACGTAAGTTTTTGTGTACTCCTAACATGTGCATGCATTCCACACTTTCAAGAAATGTTAGTCGGTATGCACGAATATCACTTGATCATCATTCAGAAAGTTAGAAATATACGTATAAATGTTCAAAGCAATGGAAAAAAGAAAAAATCGAAAAATCTTAGTGATATAGTTTGATTTAATATATTTCAAGTAAATTATTCTGTAGATTAATTTTAGATATAGAAATGTTCGCAATATTTTCATATTACCCTTTCCGATAATCAGAAATTCAATTTTTCAGTTTGAAAAAAAGATGTTATCCCTACTGAAACATAATAAGTAGTAAGCATTAATTTATATGGGAAGAAAATGAAAGGAGAATGTGTGACTAGCTAAAAGAATCAGTTTGAGAAGAAAGAAAAAATGTTTAGATTTTACAACAAAAATTGGCGAAAACTTAAAAGAAATTTGCTTGAAATTTTCTCCTGAAATTCGGAATAATTTTCAAAATTACATCACTGTTCGCGAATTTGGCATACCTCATTATATTCAGGGAAATTTACTTTACCGCCAGTAAATCGCAGTTGTTCCTCTGTTTCTTATGTTTGATAGAGTTCACAGCGCCAAATCTACTGACATTCTTAATTTTGGAAACTGTTTAGTTTCTTTCTTGAAGTAATTGTGATTTCTTGCCTTTGTCTCTCGGCTCCTCTGCCTTCAAGATCTTTCTCTTCAGTTTTCACTGCTAGGTTCCGAAGAATTAATAATAGACCATTCATTGCACATTCGGAATGTACTCGGAGAATGTCGAAAAAAGACACCCCTGACAGAGTCTCCTGAATATTATGAGCAAATTATGATAATAGATGAATAATTAGTTCAACTAACGTAATATAATAAAACACATTATGCCCGCATAGTCTTATATAAAACATTACAACAGTAATATTTTACTTAAGTAATTGACTTTCGGTATCTCAACGGAGTTGTATTGGAGGTTATGCAATACGCCAAGTCAGATAATGACGCTGTCAGAAAATACAGTACATGTCACGTAATTTTCAAACATTTTGAAATATCAACCATTTAAAATAGATAACCTACCACATCTTAAGTCAATACAATGTAGTACAGTGATCCCACTTTGTCACTGAAATCGCTTGATACAAATTGCGAGTTTCTGACGGAGGTGACACGGCTCTCTCAATGTAGCGACTTTCTAAACAACTTTCTTATTGACTTTCATTTAAAGAATAAAACGGAAGTAATAAAATCTTTGGGAGGAAGAATTTTCATCTTTTTCTCTCTTTTACACACACTCATAGAATGTTCATACACTCAGTCGAACCACCCAAAACATAGGTGCATATTTAGCGCATTCACTGTAACATCACGCGGAGAAAAGTGTTAAAGCTCGAAAACTCCTCGTTTTAACTCCTATCAGGCTCTTCAGTGCTGCGCAGCAGTGAGGAGTGTCGATGACAGAAGGGCGCACGCGCGACTTACCTCTTCCGACGGTGAGAGGGAGTCCGGCGGCGCGTCGGTCCCGCGCGTCCGATTCGAAAGCGAGCGCCTGGAGCGGCTGGGCTTCGGCGCGCGACTGCCTGCCTCTGGCCTGCCTCCGGCGGAGGAGCTGGCGCTGGCGCTGAGCGGGCGCGGGCGGCGGCGGGGGCGGAGGCGAGGGCGGGAAAGTCAAGGCGGCGCAGCGGCGCGGCGCGCGGCAGCATCGGAGGCTCAGCGAAGTCGCTCCACTGGCGTTTCGTCCGCTTCCCAGCCTGACCTTGGTCTGTTTCGCGCGCGGGTGGGAGGGCGGAGGGGGGCGGGGCGGACGAATGTCCGAAGATGACGGGAGTGGAACGGTTGGCGAGCTGCATCCTCCCGCCGCCAGAGGCTGCGCCGCTGGGGAGCCCGGCGGCGGCGGCGTGGATCCCGCCTCTCGAGGGACGGACGGGACGTCGCCGCGCGGTTATCAACGCGTTGATAAGGCGCCTCGGCGAGGTCAAAGTGTGATCGCGAGCGCCACGCGCAGCCCAGGCTTCCGACGGGCTTGCTGAAAATATGTGGAAATATTTGTTGGGGTGTCCAAGGCGCCTGTTCGACCCTCGTCCACATTCTTTGCCTCTGCTGGATCGTTAAGGGAGGGTTCGCGTCAAGATGGTGAAGGATTGTCCACAGCACATTGAAGAAGAATTCTAGCGACAGACTATTGTAATCGGTAGTTTTCCGTGATTTCTCCTATAAATGCCTGGCGAATACCGGTGGCAGAGTCTTAACAAAGGGGCCAAAGACCGAAACACTAAATACACGTTCACTTAAGTGTCGTTGGGAGCATGCGCTTTTGATATTGAAAATTTTTGAAATTCGATTTTATAGCCATGGGGAATCAATATTGATTTAATAATAGTGATATGGATTGATTGATATTTCTAGGCACATCAACTGTTACGGGCATTAGTGTAGTGAATGCTTTTATCGCGGAAGGTAGCGGTGTTTCTCCCCCGCTAAATGATGAGATACTGTGCCGACCTAAGCGTCAAATGGCGGGGGATTTTCTCCTCCAGGTATCTCCCCATTCGGGGCGCCGCCCAGCCGGGGGAAGCTGTATCTCCCAACTGGTCACCCGTTGTATGTGGTTAGTATGGTGCTTGTAGGTGTGTTTGTGTGTATGTAAATGTGGGGAGGGGGTAGGACAAGGAAGATGAAGAATAGATCGCGCGCATTCGCCTGGTATATACGCGACGGCCACCGGGCCCGTGTCTAGAGGTGTAGTGGGAGAGCGCCATGACGAGCAGTTAGTGGTGTCCCATCACACTTTCCGCCAGCCTGGTAATGGTGTAGGGCGCGATATCCCATGATGCCGTTTCACCGTTAGTGGTTTTTGGAGGTACTGTGACCGTCGCACGGTACATTCAGAAGATCCTGCAAACGGTGGCTCTGCCGTTCGTGAACGCCCAAGCTCAAGCCCTATTTCAACAGGACAACGCACACCGCATACCGTGGCCATCTCCCGAGCATGCCTTGCAGCCGTGGATACTCTGCCATAGTCAGCGGCATCGCCAGGCCTCTCCTTGCTCGAGAATGTTTGGGGTGCTATGGAGTGTCCGATCAGGATCCCACTCCTACCCACCAATTGCGTGAAAGCTGCATGAAATGGACTAGCACAGGACTCCATTCGAGACCTGTACAACTCCATGCCGCGACGTCTGGACGCGTGTGTTCGCCAACATGGCGGCCCCACGCCATACTAACATGTACCGTCTGTGCCCGTGTAGCGCAATAAATGTTGGTCCTACAAATGTGAAAATGTAATCATTTTGAACGTGTGGTACCCTCTACCTGCCTGCCAAAAATGATCGCAATCCGCCTCGTCCTTCTCAGTGCACCTTTTTTTTATGATGATGAGTGTAGTTATCCGGGATTTGGAGAAAAAATCATGTCTACTTGTCGATGTTGCTGTACCTTGAGATCAAAGCATCGTTACCTAGGAGGCAGAGAAACGTCTTAAATACAAGAGTTTGGAAATCGAGATCAGCCGAATTTGGGGCGTAAAAGCACAAGTCGTCCCTATAGTTATCGGAGCTCTGGGATTTGTTCCGCAAAATTTGTGTAAGAACTTAGCTAAACTCCCAGGTCATTCAAGAATCTGAGAAGTGCAACAAATTGCTATACTTGGAACAGCCCGTATTTTGCGCGAAGTATTGTAGTGGCACCGACAGTCCCTAGATCTGCTCCTTAGGTAGCTGGTTGCAACCTGGAGAAGATTTTATTTTGAGCCGACTCATAACAACTGTAGTCGTGATATAGTGGAATAATAATAATAATAATAATAATAATAATAATAATAATAATAATAATAATAATGTTTTTGAAGCCACGGCTAAAAAGACAAGATCTTGTCTACCACTTGACAATTACATTATAGGACTTGCTTTGGAAAACATGAACCTACGTTTGTGAAAGATAACACAGGAATATCCTGGCAAGCGGCATTAAGCGATTGAGGAAAACTCAGAGGAATCCCCCAAAATTAATGTTGTGCAATAAGAATATAAAAGATAAGGAGGTGCCTATTTGCTCTTTGTCTCTGTGTGGAATATGATTGCTTACTTTTGACAAATAAATAAATAAATATTTCTAGAAATATTAGAATTCCCGGTTGGGTCACCAAGGCAGAGGAGTGGATCAAGAGGCAGGCGCTTTGGAAAGAATAGAAAAACTGCGCCTCTTCGAATGTTTATTTCTCGAGCATTCGACCGCGTGTCTAACCGCACCCACGTGAGCTACTTGCCTGCTTTGGAAGCTCGGCGCTTCTGCTAGCATGTACAAGTTCCCCTGACACCACTCTCATTCCCTCCCCAAATCCAGGAGGTGTATACACGCAAGCTTAAGCGGCGGGAGTAAGGGAAATAGAAGTTTCATACGAAAATATCTTCGCCACATTTATTCTGTTAAATAACCGAGATTTTTATTACGCTTACTATTTATTACTATTTCATGTTTATTTTCCTTTTCAATTCTGCCTTCTGTAAACATTTTTGCCAAGTAGCACGAATATGTTTGGATAACGAATGCTTTCCTTGTTTTCAATTTGCATAATGTTACAGTAACTCATTTATTTGTTGCATACAACAATAAAAATAAATAAATTAACAATTATATTAGTTAACAATTTACTCTTACGGGCAAACAGCAAAATCTTGAATGTTAAACGTCCTAACGTTAACGCAGGAAATTATTGCAATATATAACGTATACGAACACTCTTACGTGTAGATTACGAAATCAAGATCCTTTCAATTTGAAATTTTTAATTTTACCCCCATTTGACAATTTGAAATGTGTTTGATGAATTATTTCATTTTAATATCTCATTTCTTTTTTTGTTAGAGAAAATTGGGAATAATATAGCTACATTTTGGGAAATAAGTATCAACTGACTTCTCCAAAACGTTGTCTTGGGCCGGGTATCCAGTGACGCATCGCCAGTCTGAAGAAATTACAGCCCTTACTTTCAAATCTCGCGCCAAGTGCTCTTCCCGCAGTGCCCGCAAACTCTAATAAGCTAGTTACCTCGCCCCCGACCTTGAGATACCTGGTTTAAATGATATCCAACATGTTTCCAGGCGCTTTATACGAGTGTCAGTAAAATCATTAACGTCTCAAAAAAAGTTTCATATTGCTCTGAAATATTCAAAATTAGACATATTTCAACTGGTTGATTGATTGAATAGGGTTTAAAGGGCGCTTCGACTGCTGTGGTCATTGGCGCCCATGCCAGAGTATTTGGAGAAAAGAATATTCAGTGTTGCATATGTAACTTACTCACTGTTTAAAAGCATGTACATGGGCTAAAAAGGAGGCTCGAATTCTGCATCAAGTATACATGTAGAAATGGCAGAAGGAAAATAGAAAAAGGGCGCGTAAAATTTATCTTAAAACGTAAAATTGGCTGTAAAGGGGCCAAAAAACAACATAAAACATTGTTCTTTCAAATAAAATTATATATTCTGCTTTCTCTCAAAAAACAAAAAAGTTTTGAGAGCGCAGAATCGTCATCCCCGAGCACCACTTGTAGCGAGTTGCCCAGGTCATGTCTTCGTCGACTGCCAACAAATTTCCTACAGTACAGCAGGACGTGTTCCACGGAAAGAACAGTCTGGCACGAGTCACAGATGGGGGGAGTTTCATTTCGAAGAATGAAACCGTGAGAGAAATGGCAGTGTCCGATACGAAGACGGGTTAAAATAACTTCCTCGCGTCTACAGGACCGTGATGAGGAGCGCCAGGGATACACAGAATTCTTTATCGCACTTAGTTTGAAAGTGCTATTGTGCCACTCTGTTTGCCACGCTCTAAGCACGGATCGTTTCAAGAAAGCCTGAACATCGGATAATGGCACAGAAGGGATGTCGATACGAGTTTTACGAGTCGCTGATTTCGCCGCCTGGTCGGCCAGTTCGTTCCCTCTGATACTCACGTGGCCTGGGACCCAACTAAGTACCAGGTCATAGCGGCGGGACAGAAGACGATGAATCAGGCTTTGAACGGATAAAGTCAGGTAGTCTGACGAAGGACGGGAGACAGCTTGAAGAGAGCTGAGAGAATCGGAACAGATAACTACTCGCCGCAACGTCGCTGATTCAATGTATTTTAAGGCCTCAAAGATTGCACACATTTCGGCAGTGAAAATACTGCATTTGGAGTGAAGCCGAAATGATTTGGTGGCCCTGATACAGTAAAAACCACATGCCACCGCGTCGCTGCACGATGAACCATCCGTGTATAAGAATAAATGATCCGGATAGGATTCTCTCATATCCAGAAACTGCTTCTGGTAAACCAGAGGACTAGTAGTTTGTTTGGGTAAATGGGAGAGTCTGAAGTCAATACTGGGAAGGAGGAGTTTCCAAGGGGGGATCCGGTCACTTGTGGGTCTCACAGGGGTGGGAAGTTCTACATTTAATTCCCGGAGAAGATTTCGTAATCTAATACCTGGGGGATGGGGTAACGAAGTTCGAAGATTGTACGAGGACTCATACTTTGGATGGATGATTATACGACAAGGGTGGTCAACCAGTCCCGACACTTTAGCCCCATAAGAGGCTAATAAAATATCTCGCCTTCGGCTCAGAGATGGTTCTCCAGCTTCGGCCAAGAGGCATTCGATGCGACTCGTGCGGTAGGCGCCTGTACTAATTCTTATACCGGCGTTGTGAATGGTATTTAATGGCCGGAGGGTTGATGGTGACGCTGACCCATATACAATACATCCATAATCCAAAATAGAGCGGATGAGGGTTCTATACAAACGCAAGAGACACACACGGTCAGCTCCCCAAGAGCTGCCTGTAAGGGTGCGAAGGAGGTTCAGAGGTGAGACACATCGGCTCTTCACTTTACGTATATGATTTCGCCAAGTTAGGCTCTTATCGAAAGTAAGCCCAAGGAAAGTTGCAGAGTCCACAAAAGGTAGAAGATGGCTTCCAAGAAAAAGATCGGGGTGGTTATGAAGATGATAAATCCTGCAGAAGTGCGTACAGCTAGTTTTTGATGCGGAGAATTTAAAACCTGTCGCATCACTCCATTGCTGCAATTTGTTGAGGACAAGTTGTAATTGTCTCTCTATCACTTGAATACTCTTGGAAGAGCAGAAAATGGCAAAGTCGTCAACGAAGAGCGATGCTTTCACCGGCTCTCGGATTATCGACGCTATACTATTGATAGCGATGGCAAACAGAGTGACACTCAGAATTGAGCCCTGAGGGACTCCGTTTTCTAAATGGTGGCTGGCGGATAACCTGTCACCAAGGCGAACGCGGAAGTATCTTGAGGAAAGAAAGGCTACTAAAAAAAGGGGGAGCCGGCCCCTAAGACCCCAAGAATGGATGGTGCGAAGAATGCCGTACCTCCAGGTAGTATCATAAGCTTTCTCTATATCAAAGAAAATTGCTACCAGGTGTTGACGTAGCACGAAAGCAGTGGAGATCTGTGTGGTGAGGGTGACAAGGTGGTCCATGGTTGACCTGTTCTTCCTGAAACCACATTGGATGGGTGTAAGTAGGTTTCTCTGCTCCAGGTGCCAGACCAAACGCGTATTCACCATTCGCTCCAGAAGTTTGCATATACAGCTTGTGAGCGAGATTGGACGGTAGGTTGACGGCTTTGTCCTGTCCTTTCCATCTTTAGGAATAGGTATAATTATCGCTTCGCGCCAGGTTCTAGGGAAGGTATGTTCCATCCAAATCTTGTTGAAGATACGGAGGAGAAAGATACGTGCCTCTTCCGGCAGGTGTTTTAACATTTGGTTGTGTATTTGGTCTGGTCCTGGAGCAGAATCTTTCCCACGGGTGAGCGCACAGGAAAATTCATCCATGGAGAAAGGGGCGTTATAATCTTCCTCCAGGCAGGTAGAGAAGTCCAATCTGCATTTCTCCATTCTACTCTTCGTTTTCAAGAAGCTAGGGGAGTAGTGTAAGGAACTGGAGGAATTTTCATAATGACAGGCCAATTCCTCAACTACTTTTTCTGGAGAAGTAATAAGATTTCCATTAATAAGAAGTCCTGGGACAGATGATGGGGAAAATCTTCCTCCGATCTGTCGGATCTTTCGCCATACTACTTTAGGCGGGGTATGGCAAGAAAGAGAAGAAATAAAGGCTCTCCAGGAAGCGGTCTTACTTTCCCGTATTACTAATCTGGCTCTGGCCCGCTTTCTTTTGAAATCGATCAGGTTTGATGCGGTGGGGAACCTATTGAGCCTCGCGAGTGCTTGCTTTCGGTCACGCACCGCGGTGGCACAGTCAGCATTCCACCAAGGCACCGGGACGCGCCGTGGCCGACACGTAGACTTCGGGATTGCAATGGTGGCTGCGCGAAGAACGGCGTCTGTGAATTGGGCCACCAAGGTATCGATATTATTTGAGAAGTGGTCTGGCATTATAATTTTCTCGCTGAATGTATCCCAGTCGGCTCGATGGAATAGCCAGCGAGGAGGGTAGATGACGTCTAAATCAGGGACATTAAAGTGGACCAAAATGGGAAAATGGTCACTCCCATGTAGATCATCGAGTACGGTCCACTCTACCATGGTAGATAAGGATGGACTGCAGAGTGCCAGATCGATTGACGAGAAGGTGTTTGACGCCATGGAGTAATGAGTGTGATTCCCGGAGTTCAGAAGAATTAAGTTTTGCTGGTCAATAATATTTTCGAGGATAGAACCTCTCGGGCAGGTCCTCGTGCCACCCCAGAGGGGATTGTGGGCATTAAAGTCCCCCCGCAATAAAAAAGGGGCGGGCAACTGAGAAAAAACATCTTCGAGTTCCTCTTGTGACACGACTTGGCCAGGGGGAATGTATATACTACACACCGTAAAAGAGAAGGATGGTAGGTGTACCCGTACGCACACTGTTTGGAGGTCGGTTCGAACGTTGTGTTCCTCCGAGAATAGGGAGTCGCGGATGAGTACCGCAACGCCGCCGTGAGCACGAAGTCCGTCGTCTTGATCAAACCGATAGATGTTAAATCCGCGAAGAGACAGGGGATGAAGAGGGAGAAGATGAGTTTCCTGAAGACAGACTATAAATGGTTTGTGGCGAGAAATTATTAATCTTAATTCTTCTGAGTGAGCACGAAGACCATTTAAGTTCCATGAGAGAGCCATTATGAGAAATTATTTCTTTGGTTGCTTTTTTTTCTTTCTCACCTTCTGAAAGGTTTTAGAGGAACTCTCGTGGGGTTCCTCATCACCAGCAGAGTCATCCTGACTGCTGCTGGATAAGGTCGTCTGTGTCGGGGGGATTTCCCGACTTTTGGACACGGGTGACCGAGATCTACAAGAGCTGGAGGATCGTCCGATGTGATTCTCGGAAACAGAAAGAGGAGGACGGGATTTGGATGACGTATTTTTCCTGGGAGGCGGTGTCTGCTTAAGATCGATTTCAGTAGAAGTTTCAGTTGAGGTGGTCGATGTCTGGTGGAGTTTCTGGACAGGTTTTTTGTACTTTGTGGGAATTATAATTTTCCCACCTTGGATGCACGCCGAATCTTCGGGGAAGTCGACCGGCGACACCTGACAACTGAAATGTGAGACTACCGCTGGGGTACAGTGAGTTTGACAACTCGCTGTTACCCCCGGGGACTTAGGTTTCACAGCACTGGAAAAGGATCGTGATAGGTCCACTGGATTCCTGGTTTGGAACCTACGCTTCGCCTCAGGGAAGGAAACCTTTTCGGTTACTCTTATTTTTTGGATTTCCCTTTCCCGGAGAAACGTGGGGCACTTGTTGTCGTTGGCTGGGTGATCGCCTTCACAATTCACACAGTGCGGTGGTTTGTCGCAGGGTTGTTGGTCGTGAACTGACGATCCGCACTTCCCGCAAACCGCGTTTACTGACATACATCGCTGCTGAGTATGCCCAAACCTTTGGCACTTGAAGCAGCGCAAAGGGTTCGGCACATACTGCCGCACACGGAGGTTGTAGAAAGCGGTAACGATCCTTTCCGGGAGAGATGGTCGGTCAAAAGTAAGGATCAGGGTAGAAGTAGGGATCACTTTCCCCTGCTCCTTCCTTCCGATCCTGTACACCTGAGTCACGCCATAGGTCTTAAAAAAGTTTAGAAGATCTTCCTCCGTTTCTGAAGCAAAGTCCTCGTGGTTTACCACGCCCTTGCACAGGTTCAAGGTGGGATGGACCGTGACTACTACCTGGAGGCCGGCAATCTGCTTTGTATTTTTAATTTTTCCTATTTGCTCGTCGGTACGTGCTTCAAAAAGAATCGTTCCGTTCCTCTGACGCACGACCGCTTGGAGCTTCCCGTAAGCCTCTTCTATGGCTCGCGCCAGACGGACAGCACTTACAGTTTTAAAAGTTTTACCTTCCTCAGCGCATGACATGAGGAGGAAACGAGGCATCTTGGGTCGATCTTCTTCTCTAGAAAAGAAACTATTTAAGTCAATGGTTCTTTCGGCACATCTCCTCTTCCTTGCGGAAGAGGGCGGGGGGAAAGGTGAAATATCCATATAGATGGAATAGGTTCATCCTCGTGGTCCCCACCCACCACGGAGCCCAACAAGGGGACACTCCATCGGAGTGCCAGGGTTGCCACGAGGATATAGTGGGGGAATAACACGGCGCTGCACCGCCGTGGATTCCCCCGCTCACCCTGGAGTTCAGTACAAGACCTAGTCCGAGCCGATTGATCGGGAGTGGGTTAGCTCCCGACCGCCCGTCTAGAAGAGTCCGGGGCCAAAGCGAGTGTGTTGGAACCTACAGGGAATGTTTCCCAAAATACGTAACCAACGTACCCCTTAGTGCAAGGCGAACAGTAGCACTAGGACTAGATAGGGAAACAAACAGGTCCCTCAACTGCCAGGACACACATTCCCTCCGACACGGGTCGCCATGCACGGCAAACACATGGGTGGGCGTTCAGCATACAGAGAAGGCCAGTGAGGAAGAAAAAGGAGTGAAAAGAACGTACATGACATGAAATGAGAAGCAAGAAGATGAAAAAATGGAGAAAGGAACACTTGAGAGCCTTCTCTGCATCCCCCCGTCAGGATGTGGACCAACCCACCTCGACGGGTTCAACTGGTGGTGCAAGACGTTTTCCCCTGCGTTATTTCAAACTTTAACATTTTTTTAAAGTTCAGATAGTCCTAAAAACAATTAGGCCTTGGTCATTTTTAAGCACCATTTGCAAAATCCAAAGATGTAAATTTAATCAAAAATCTTGGAGCTATTTTTAAGAAAAGTTTCAAAATGCTTTTAAGGTTTCATGTAAAGAACTCTCCAAAATCAAAATATGCGCTCCAGATTCGCAGAACATTGGGTTTAGCCAGATCAATTGAGAAATATCAATTTTGAAGAAATTCGTCTTAACGGTATAGGCTCTTGCGTCGACTACAGGGCAGACGAACGGACGAATATGCAAACGCACAGACAGACGTTTTCCCGAATCATAGACCCGCTAAACATGGATTCTGTCTACTAAATACTAGTTTTTCTGATCGGCAAAGTTGTCTCAGGACATCTGCTGTTATCACTGCAATTCCTCGAACACGGAGGTTCTACGTTTCGAGTACCGAAAGTGGCAGGGTTTTTAGCATCAGCTTGTCAGCTAGGTCGAATTGGAGAATTGGGGTCTGAGTCTGAAGGAGAACTCTAGCAGCCAGCTGATCTAATCGGTAGCTTTCCGGTCAACACAAGGCGAATGCCGGAGCAATACGTAACAAATCGGCCATGGACCACGTGCGATCTTTCCTTCCTCTTCCTGGTCTTATCCTCACTTCTTACATATACACACACTGACATGCAACATAGTACACTATCACCACTATCACACTGGTCGGGAGCTCAGAACATGTCCCGGATGTGGCGGTGTTCCGCTGTAGGAGATACCTGGTCGAGGAAAATCTCCCCAAAACGACGTAGGTCGGCGCCGGATCTCGCTAGCCTGCAGGAGAAGATCACCGCCCTCATATAATGAAAACATGCACTACACTTACGGGACCAATTACTTTCTTAGTTGATGCGCCCGAAATCACTTTTTCAGACTAAAAAGTCGGCACTTTCCGCTGCAGCATTACTATACTTTTTACTTTCCCGTATACGTACGTATATATTTTGTCTATTTTGAAAAACTTTCTTCAAAATTTGAGGGTGCTTTACACGAAGCCCCCCAGATATTTTCAAAATTTTCTCAAAAACCGCTCCAAATTTTTTCTTTAAATTTCATGTAAGGATAAAGTATAATACACTTATAAATGTGACATAGGTCCCATTTTCACGGTTAACTCTGAATTTCCGAAAATTGCAAAAGTCTGAAATGTTTTCTGCGTCTTTTGTGTGTGTGTGTGTGTGTGTGTGTGTGTGTGTGTTTTGTGCCGAGAACTACAAAATTGAAGAAAGTGATTTTTCCTTCAAATAAAATTTGTTGTCCAAAGTGAGTTCTTTTATTGTCATGTGCATTTTCTTGAAAATGTTAGAAAGTTTTGCGCAATATTGCACGCAATATTTAAAATTTTAAAAAATTACAAAAAACTGATTTTCTCAAAAACGACTCGAAATTTTTCCTTTAAACTTTTTTTAAGGATAGTGCTAAAAGTGCTCTGTGAGATGAGATTACGCCTTATTGCTCTATTCATTTGTTTTTCAAAAACTACAAAAATGTAATTTTTTTGAATTGTCTCTCACGTCGTTAATATTTACATTAGTGGCTATTTGTTCACATTATTATATTAATGAGTACATGTGTTTTAAATAATGTCAAGTAAATTTTCTCGAAAATTGAATAGTTTTCTGTGAAAACTAGCTCAAAATTACGTATTTTCAGAAACGCTCGAACGCCAGTTTCTCAAAAATGGCTTCAAATTTTTTCTTCAAACTTTTCGAATGGATATTGCTAATTGCACTCTTTAATACGGCGTAAATTTCTTCTTCTTCTTCTTCTTCTTCTTCTTCTTCTTTTTTCAAAACATTACACAAATATAATTTTTTTGATAAATGCCATTTTCTTGAAAACGGCTCCAAATTTTTCAACAAAAATTGCCTTTTAGGACAAGGTTTAATTTTTTTTTTAGTATTCTTAAAATAATATTTTTGTTCTCCTATTAGGAAACAGAAAAATTAATAAAATGTCCAAAAAAATGTAGTTTGGGCGGTAATAGATGGCAGCTGTCAAGAGTATTGACAAGTCTGAATAGATAGCCGAGACCAAACAGAAAACTAAACAGGGGAAAGTCTGTGTCATTCTGTACCACCACTAGTTTATCTTGTTGGAAAGGAAAGTACGTAGTAGTAGGTGAGATAGTTGAAATGCCGAGTTTACTATGTTCAATGCATTGCCCACGTCTTTTAGTTAAACTTTAAAATCTCTACGTGGTATCAACTACAAATGTCCTACAAGGAAATGGTTTGTGATCACTTGCATCAGGGGGATTTCCGGATGGTCAAAGGTGCAGGGATGTCCACGTCGCTTATATTTGGGAGCAAAGTCATTGAATTGTGTCTTGACCTGGCTGTGCGTCCAATTCTGTGTAGTATTTGTATTGTTAAGTTTTATATACTAAGTCACAGAAACTGTAGGAGTATTGCAAAACTTCAACTAAACGAACATACAATCATCTTTCTTTAACAGCTTGACTAATTGACTACATTAACTAAATGTATTATCTGAGAGAAGAGACAACGGTCCAAAGTACTTTCCAGCACTTATCAGTAAGACTTGGAATAATGTTCCGCCCTGAAAAGGTCTGTGATTTATTCTAAGTACATTGCGCTTTCTCCTCCTCTCATCCATATTACTTCAGGCCAGTGAGCTCTAGTAGACAGTAGACAACACATTACTGAAAAATCGTGACTTTTCCTCTATGCATCCATTGAACATCTATTCTGTCATGATCTGAACAATTATGAATTTTAGGATCCAAATTCTGAGCATCTCATCCGCCTCCTTCAAATTTTAAATATTTAACTTGTTTTATAATAATATATATTAAATATATATTTTGCTTTAAATATTTATAAAGATAACTTTATAAATGTTTAAATGTTATCAAGATTTAATATTTGAAATTTTGGTTTGAAATTTCAATTTACCTACAATTCTCGATTCAAATCCCATGGAAAGTAGTTTTAATTTTGCTTTTAAATTGACACAGATGTTTTACAATACTTCGGGATTTTAGTTCGTTTTGAGACGAACAAATTACAAAACTGGTAACGAGATAAGAAAGGTTGGATATAGACGTGCACCGCAGCCAACCTAACAAAAAAACGATCGTCATGCACGAATTTTAGTACTCCAAAGCATTGCTGTTGTGCATTCAGATACATGTTGCGCATAGCCTTTTACTTTCTCGCCTTACGAATACATCGTAAGAAGAGAAAGTTTTGTTATCGTACGTCAGAAAACGGTGAATTTTTGCCAGAAAAACTCTCACTGTCGGGCTCTGGTAACAAAAAACTTTGTTAAATCCTGTTGATAAATTTAGAAAAAAAATCATCTAATCCGTCGTGTAGCCAAAACAAGTTTTGATGGCTCTTGACACCGAAAAATCGATTGACGGCAAAAACGTCCGTCTGTCCGTCAGTGTGTCCGTCTGCGGTCAATGTTAGCGTCTAAACCGTTCAGCCTTTAATATTCTAAAATTAATATTTTCGTTCTATCATTAGGAAAGCGAAAAATTAAGAAAGTGTCAAAAAAATGTACTTTGGACGACGATAGATGGCAGTTGGCAAGAGTATGTGGAACTTCCGAATAGCTAGTCTAGACCCAAGGAAATAGAAAACTAATACGGGCGAGTCTGTGCCATTCTGTAGCACCACTAGTTTTATACCTTGCCCCAAATTATTTATTGCTTTTTTTTACATGAATCGTGTATTTACGTTTTTATGCCTTGGCCCGAGTTCGATTCATGCGCGCTTATGTGGCGTAGTGGTATCAATGCTGGCAAGTTAACTCTGAAGATTTGAAATCGCGTTTTGGAGCGGAAAAAATTGCCGGTTGAAAACACTTTAGCTGGTTTATGTAGTATAATATTGCGGAGCATTTAGAAACAATGAGAGAAAGTATGTGTTTTGGTAGCACCACTAGTTGAATTTGCTCTTCCTGTTGCTCCTCCGCTCATTGCCCTTCCGCCCGTGCCCTCGCGTCCTGCTGCTCCTATCTCCCGGCTATTTCCTCATTCCAAGCGCTGCTCCATTGCGCCGCGGCTTGCATCCCGTGCATTTGTGCGCTGGCCCGCCTCCCGCTTCCTGCCAAGGGCGTCTCCATGGAGGAATACAGATATATTCCTCTACGGCGTCTCTGGCAGGCCGTGTTTGAGAGACACAGACATAAAATAAATAGTGTCCTCCGCGGGATTTTAGTTGACGGCGACGTTTGAATTGATTTTTGAAGCTAGCAGCAGTTACAAATAACGCGAGAAAATAGCTGCAGTCGCAAGCTATTTTCTCCTGTTATTTGTAACTGCTCGCATTATTTCTAGATCATCGTACAGGCAAGCAAGCATAATTTCGCATATATATTGAACAAACAGAACTAAAGACCATCCAATATATCTCATTATGAATGCATTTGAAACGACGATATCATCACCTTATGAATAGGTGTGTATACATTCTTCGCGACTTAAATAAAGTTGAAAATACAATTTTATTGATGAACTGTAACACTAACGTTAAGTAAATAAAAACCTTATCTTATCATTTAAATTATGCAAGAAATGAAATAACCGTGAAACTTCTCCCGGCACGTCCGAAGCTGATCTACTTCGAAGACGAAATTTTTCAAGCACTTGATAAATAAATCTTTCCCTGCTAACCAAAATTAAAAGCTCACAGAAATTTCTAGAAGCAAACCGACGCGCGGACAGCACCAGCTAATGAAACTCCGCGGTGACGCTAGGAGTTCCGCGCTCCAAAATTTCTGAAACGCCATGGCTCAAAAAAGCGCGCAGACAATTTGGATCAGAAATGTTGCGTGCGAGCCGAGGTTTTTTGAGACCCGAGCGCCTCCCGAGAGCAGGGAGACGAGTCACAACCACGGCGAGAGGCGATCGCGAGAGAGACAACTACGGACTTCTGAGAGAGACGGACGCGAGGAACGGGTGACATTCTCTGACCTCCGCGAGAGACGGACTGAAGGGGTGACACTTCGCGACTGCGGAGAGAGTGAGACATTGTACCAACTTCAGAGAGAAGCAGACACAGACAGACCGCGGAAAGAAGCTGACTTCGATGATAGAAGCTCACTTCTATGGATGACTTGGATGATAGAAACTGACTTACATCGAAGTAACGTTATGATTCGCCAGTCTCGGCAGCATTAGGTCAAGAAAGTTTCGCGGTTAGCGACCGCGAGTTCCGATGAACAGAAAAGGATTCTATCGTCGCCCGCGGGGAATCCACCGCGATGGCCTTCCGAGGCGTAACCGCACGTAATATCGCCGTCATTGTACGCGGGAACATTTGAACGCGGCGCCGGCCGCTTACGAAGCAGCCGCCTTCCCCCCGCTGAACGCCCCCCGGCCCCCGACGTGCGCTCTTTTTTTTTTTTTTTAGAAATAATTTCTCTATTATCCTTGTTCGACAATATTGTGTCTTTCAAGGAATTTTTTGTTACAAATTATACACAATCATTTTTAACTACATTTCATCATACCTATACAATATTTGAAAACAATAATATTGAAACGAACTACTAAGGAAACTCAGGAAGGGTCCTTCAGAAAATACAGACCGTATTTGGAATAAGAAATACTTGTTGAATTAAGGAATGTTTGAACCTGTTTTACAGCTAATTACGTAGGATGCAGTAGATCTTTTGAATACCTTGTTTTGATTCAAGGAAAAAGATTGACTGATTTACCTAGATTGTACAGAGGAATGGCTGGGCAGGATGAAAGAGAGGAGTAGAACTTGGAAGAGAGTTTTAGAATCCAAGTTTTTAGCTGTTCTATAGATAGTTCTTTTGAAATTTGATTATTTCTAATATACCATGGTGCTTTTAAAACATTTCTTAAAAATTTATTTTGTAGTACTTCTAGTTTTTGAAGATTGCTTTTAGCGGAACCTCCCCAAATTGGGCAGGCATAGGTCCAGTGAAGGTCGTATAATGTATTTAAATATTGCCGGCGCGTCCGCTCGACAATAGATCCTGCCCTCGACAGCCCCAATCCACGCAGTCTTTTCCCGACAACATTCTTGCGCGCAATCCACACATTCTCTTTCCGTCGACAGGCAGCTGACCTACAACTTCCAGTAATTGTAAGTAAATTAGTCAAGGTACAAAGCGAGTGTTTCCTAGTAAATTCAATTTTAACGCGAGAAATCAAGATACAAAAGAACTTCCATGAACTCAATTATTACTTCAAGAAAGAAGATTGGACAGATTTGTAATGCATGCTATAATTTCGTAAATGGAAATTGGCTAGTTTCGAGATTATCGCTTGCGATTCGCGCGCTCTTGTGCCACGAATCGAAAATTTTTCTCGCGCAGTGCGCGGGAAACCATCGGAGCAGTCGGTTGTGGGTCTCCAGTGCCTAAGCGTCCTAAAATTAATGCTTATGCTATTTGTGATTTATTTTCGGTAAGCGTGTTTATTCTATTGTTTTCCGTGACAAAAGTGCAGATGTGTGGTGCAAGTGTGATGACTCGAAGAAAACAAACATTTTTGGTTCCAACGATTGTCGCCGAGTGCTGGCCGCGGGACGTCCATTCAAGGTGAGTTCCCTTGATTTTCAGCCATTTACTTGGGATAGAAGATTATTTTGTTATGTCTTTGAATTCATAGCATCTTTTTTCCTTGTGGCATGGAAAGATGATTTTCGTACTCGGTTCTTACGGTTCCTACATAGAATACATCACTTCATCATAAAAATTAAGAATGGGTAAAAAATGAACGAAACCTTAATGCATGTAAACTCGCGTGCGGCGAAGCAAGTTACGAAATGTCGAATAAGAAATAATTTCGTGTTATCCACTTTTCCATTTGAATGTATTATTGTTGTATTGAATGTATTATCCATCTTCATAATTTTAATGTTTCTGAGGAGACCTTAAAAAAAATTCAGCCGTACAGAAAATATCGTTTCGTTTCTGGGCCATGATATTCCATTAACGGCTCATCCACACATCTACTTGACCAAACATGTTCGCATCATGCCGCCATTTTAGTCATGTGATGATCTACCTAGTATTGCGCAGGTCATTTTATTTTTTTTTATTTTTTTTTAAATTTATTTATTGCTTGTTGGGTTGTACATAGATCAGTAAAACACTCTTTCATATGTATTGATGACTTACTACTAACTTAAACTATGCTTAACCTAGTTCTACTATTGCTACAACGATGGGGTAGATTACTTATAAGAGTATCTACAGATCACAATTGTCTGAGAATATTTTTAGGAAGGAATCGAACGGGGATCTATTGTTTATACTGGTCTGTGTGTTGTTTGTTGAGGCTAAATTGTATTGTTTGAGTTGATCTATTGAGTTTATGTTAAAATAGACATTATTGGATAGGCGTGCTATTTGATGGATGATTGAATTTATGTTTCATTCACTATGGAGTTGATGGTTTGAAATGAACCATGGGGCATTGGTGATTATTCTGAGGAATCTGTTCTGTAATATTTGTATTTTATTTACATTGCATGGTGCAGCATTTGTCCAGATGGGGCAAGCGTATAACATTATGGGTCTTATGATAGTTTTATATAGTGTTATTGCATTTGTTAGTGAAAGTTTGGAGTTTTTATTAAGTATTGGCTTGAGTTGCATTAATTTGATTTTAGCCTGTCGTGTTTTTATGTTGATGTGGTTTTTTCAGTTTAGTCTTGTGTCAAGATTTAGACCTAAGTATTTTATAGGTTGGTTTGATGGTGTCCAGTTTATTTGACTATTGTTTAATAGTAATGGGGGGGGCAGAGAATGGTCTTCATGAAAAAAATTTTGATTTTCATTTATTTGGATTTAGTTTTATTTTCCATTTTATTGCCCGTTCGTCTATTTTATTCAAATGTTGAATTTTTGTGCTGGTATAAGTCAGGGTGCAACTTGATGTGAATATTGCCGTATCGTCAGCAAACTGTGCAAGTTGAGTGTAGCGTGTGGTGGGGATATCTGCTGTGTAAATATTGAATAGTGTTGGGGATAGGGGTGAGCCTTGTTGAAGTCCTGCTTCTATAAGGCGTGGGTTGGAGCTATGATTATCTATGGTTACTATGAAGGATCTGTCTGATATAAATTGTGAGATAATATTTAGTAAGTATTTAGGTGTTCCTATTGTTTTGAGTTTGTATATTAATCCGGGGTGCCAGACAAATGCTTGAGATACATCTAAGAGTGTTACTATTGTGTGCTTCTTTTCTTGGAAGGCAGTGTGAATGTATTCAGTAATCCTTAGCAATTGATGTGCAGTTGAGATACGGTTTCTAAAACCAAATTGGTGGTTTGGAATAGCTTCTGATTTTGTTAGATGATTATTGAGTCTTTTTAAAATTATGATTATGAATGAATTTTAATCTCTGTGGGACGTCATAGTTGGGTGCTCCATTTGAATCAATTATTGCTTGGTGGTCTGGGTTTACGGGTGTGTTATTAGGCTTGAATGTTTGAGCGAAGTGTTCTGCTAGTGCTTCTGCCTTATCTTGGGGAGCATATTTTATACCTTGTGTCGTGTTGAGTGGCGGCATGGTTATTTTTTTATTTAGAAGACATTTTGAGAAGTGCCATAGTGATTTGTTGGGTGTGTATATTTTTGTTTGTTGGATTTTTGGGTGTGTATATTTATTGCTCTTTTTGTTATTTCATTGAGGAGATTTAGTTCTTTTTTCAGTTGAGGAATTCTATTCTTGCTCCATAGCCTTCTAGTTTTATTGCGTGTGTTGATTATTCCTATTATCTCTTTGGGTAGTTTTGGTTTTGTCTGTTTAAAAGAATATGTGGGTTTGTTTTCTTGTAAGTGTTTTATTGTGTTTGTTATTATTCCGTTTATCTGCATGACTGATTTTTCTATTTCCATGGGGGAGTTTAATATTTTGAATTGTGGTGTCTTGGCTATCACTATTTTCCTAAATGTTTCCCAATTTATGTTGTGGGTGATTAGTTTCTGAGTTGGAGCATGTGGGGGAGATATAATTTTGGTGGTTATTAAAACTGGAAAATGGTCTGAATCCATCTCAAATACTGGAGTGGAATGATATACTGTACTTGTGTTAGTAATTGCTATGTCTAATATATCTGGCTGCTTGCTGTTGTCGTGTGGGAAATGAGTTGGTTCGTATGGCGTAAGTATGTTCAAGTTTAAGTCTGTTATTATTTTGAGTAGTTGAGAGCCTGCATTGTTGGAAACTCTGCACCCAAAATTAACATGTTTTGCGTTCAAATCACCTAGTAGAAACATTGGCGTATTCTGTTGAAGGAGGGAATTTATGTTGGTATTTTTCATTTTAATATGGGATGGTTTATATGCTGATATTATGGTTGTGATTCTATTATTTATAGGGATTTTAATAGCAATTGTTTCTAACCCTGGTGTGTGAGGCGTGCTTGTTATCATATATGGAATTGATTTTTCAACAAGTAAATTACTCCTCCCCCTTTTTGATCTTCTCTGTCTTTTTTTATTACGTTAAATCCTGATATGTTCAATGTCTTGTCTGCGCTGAGGTGCATTTCAGTGATGCATGCGATTTGTATTCCTTTATCTTTTAAGAAATATTTTAGTTCGTTTTTTTTGTTTGATATGTTATTAGCGTTCCAGTTTAGTAGGATTAATTCTTTATTACACTGTACTGGCATTATTGTTATTAAAGTAAGATGTGATTGAATTTTGAATACTGTTTATTATGGTTGGAATGATATTATTGATTATGTCCATTAAATAATTTGTAATACTGTTGACTATAGTGTGCATTATTGAGTTAGTGTTGTTATTATTATTATTATTATTATTATTGTTATTATTTACACTTTGGTGTGTGTTTTGATGGTTTTGCTGGTTTGTGGTTGGGTTTTCTTGATACGTGAAGTTTGGTATGGTTCGATTAGATCGAAGATTAGGAAAATTGCGTTGTGTGAGTGTATAGGCAGAGGTGTTGGTGTTTGAATTTTCCTGGGTTTAGGGTTGCTTTTGTTGCTGTCTGAATTTTTTTAAATAATTACATTCTGCGGACCGAATGTCCGCACGGTGCAGGCCCTTGCAGTTGTGACATGTTGGAGTTAAGTTTTTTTGTGGACAATTTACCGTGTAATGGTCTTTTGCACAGAATGCATATACAATTTCATTATTACAGTTATTCCTTGTATGGCCAAAGTCCAGACACCTTAAACATTGTATTGGGACATTTGTTTTACGTCTTTTTTTTCCAGTTTTGTCACACAGATTACAAATTGCATTAATTTTTAGCACTTCCTCAATACTTTGTTGTCCGTCAAACTCTGCTGCTATAACCGGAATGGGGATATTGTCTTTGTATAATCTTGTGACACTGATCAATGAGGGGTATTTTGTAATCAAATCTTCGTATATCTCTTGCTGAGTTACCGACTGATGAATGTTTTTGAAAACTACTGAGAATTTCTCGTTCATAGGATCCTTGTAAGTATGGAATTGTCTATTTGTGCTTAATAGATATTTAATAGCCTTTCTAAAGTCCGTAATGTACTTGAAGGATAACTTTATTTTGTTGTTAACCGTAACTGATGTGAATTGGGTGGTAATTTGCTTTTTAATCTCTTTGTTGAAGTTATTAATGTTCGGAATATCTTTCACAAATATGGGGGTATTTTTATATTCTCGACTTCGTGTGTTTCCTCGTCGTCTAGATAGTTGAATCATTTGTCTTGGTCACTATTATTTTCAAGAGGAGCATATCTATTACTAACAGGTACATTATATTCACTACCACTGGATGTTTTCTTTGATGGACCGCCTAGGGGGATACTGTCACCATGGCCTCGTTTTACACTGTTACTGGATACCTATATCACTGCTTTTGGTGCTGGCAAGGTCGTGGCTTGTTTGGCCGCGAGGCAGGCCGCTGGCCGCGTCGATATGACTGACCTTACTGGAGCCTTGTGTTGGGTCGATGGCTGCAGTACCGTTTCCATGTTCGGGGATTGTTGCCTGCGGGTTCTGGCTGGGTCCATTGATGTGAATGAGGGAGCTGCCTGATGAATCTGCGAAGACGTGTTGATCCCCGTGTTGGTTGTTGCTGTAGGTGACTTCCATTTCGGCTGTGTTGTAGAGGAGCGCCATGGCTCCCCCCCCTATGCTCTGACCTAGGTCAGAGCTTGGTGGTTGAAAAGTGCTATTTATATTAAAAAATAAGTAACACAACTGTAGATGAATCCACTACACTTGTGATGTTTAGTTAATTGGTTGGAACACAAACTTTAAGTCACTGATACTGCACTGCTTCAAGTTGAAACGTTCTGATCTGTGCGGAGCACGATGTCGCTGGCTCAGCGCGGAATGTCATTTTATTCTTCGCAATTTGTTTGATTTTCACTTCAGCGATTCGATCGATATTGATTAAATAAATATCACTTCTTGATATTTATGAGCCTAGCTTATAGTTTGCAGTGTCTTTCTCGACTACTTTTAATAGCAAATATATTACGGGCATTTGAAAACTGACCTTACAGAGAAATTTGTAAGCTAATACATTATAACGAATAGTTCGTTATACAGAATTTGCAGTCAAGGTTGGGAAACTGTTACCGAAACAAGAGCTCATTACAGAATGTCCTTACTAAGTGGGAGAAAAGTTGTAAACGTGAACAATAGCTAGGCGATTTTGACGACAGTCTGTTTGCTTTAAGTGGTGCATGCAATCTTTTATGGCACAAATTTAGATGTATGGACGTTGATGATACCTCTAGAAAATTGTCTATCACATTTTTACGTTTTCATTTTTGGATACTGAAAAGGTTTCGGTTTTTCCATGCACAACTACATTTTATAAGCAACTGATTCCACAAGGAAAGCACGAGTGAAAGATAAGAAAAGGGGCAACTGCAACGACGATTTTATTTACATTGTATTATATTGTCCGCAAAAATCCACGATCCAATATCGTTCTTGACGTCGTCGTTACGTAAAGAAGTTGATCATGATGTAAAACTGAATAAAATTTAATTGACAAAGTTCTGATTCTTTATGGATGGGGAAAGAAAATTATTATTAAATGACGTTTATTGATTTTCTCAATCCCACAATTTTAGCTACATAACCTAACTGGTGTTCGAGACTAGTTCTCGAATCCTTATTTATAAATATTTACCCTTCAATGAATTCTAATCTTGAATGCAATCAGTTGGCACCAAGTTATAATTCGACATTAACAAAATTTAGTAGAAAATTCAAAAGTCGTCCAACAGTTATTTCAGATAAAGTTACCCTCCCTTCTATCCCTACCCCTCCCAGAATTCTTGAAAATTACTAACATTCATGTCCGTACTCTCTAAGAAGTAGGGGTGGTCTGAGTTGAGCAAGCCGAAGAATAAGAAAAATAAATTTCTTCTTTCGTCTAAAAAAAATTATATTCTACAGCTTCATGTTATGATTAACATCGTGTAACTAAGTTACATTATATTATATTTAAAGGCCTGATGATGGAGACACATCTAGTCTCCGAAACGTAGCCGAGTGAAAAATAATATGTGTATCTTTAAACAAACATTATACTGTCTGAAAATCGTATGGAACTTTCATTAACTTAATTATTTCCCTTCTCTCAAGTCGTTAGAATTTACATTGGCCATGGAAACCTTTCCTCTAGGTGTACAAAAATTAAAATTAAATTAATTAAAGATATCTGTGAACTTTCTTAATTAGTAAATTAGGCTTATTAAAACTGTTATTATTTATTATTGTTATCGTTTTTATTAGCATTGTAATAATTACTACTGAATGCATTGCTTTATTAAATATATAATTAAATAATAAATAATATTAGTATTAGTGTCGTGAAGTGCAGTGAAGTGCAAGTGCAGTGAATTGCAAGTGTTGCGAAGTGCAAGTGTTGCGAAGTGCACGTGTTGCGAAGTGCACGTGTTGCGAAGTGCAAGTGTTGCGAAGTGCAAGCGTTGCGAAGTGCAAGCGTTGCGAAGGGCAAGCGTTGCGAAGGGCAAGTGTTGCGAAGGGCAAGTGTTGCGAAGGGCAAGTGTTGCGAAGGGCAAGTGTTGCGAAGGGCAAGTGTTGCGAAGGGCAAGTGTTGCGAAGGGCAAGTGTTGCGAAGGGCAAGTGTTGCGAAGGGCAAGTGTTGCGAAGGGCAAGTGTTGCGAAGGGCAAGTGTTGCGAAGGGCAAGTGTTGCGAAGGGCAAGTGTTGCGAAGGGCAAGTGTTGCGAGAGAAGACGAAGAGTGTAAGAGTGTAAGAGGCAAGGCAGAAGAAGACGAAGGCTCAAGAGAATCAACGCGATAGAAGAAGAAGACGAAGACGCAGGAATATCAAGGCGAAGGCAGAAGAGGAACATTACGAACGTAGAAGAGAATCAACGCGAAGCCAGAAGCGGAAGAAGGCACAAGAGGATCGATGCGAACGCAGAAGCGGGAGAAGACGAAGGCACAGGAGGATCGAGGCGAAGGCAGAAGAGGAAAAAGGCGAAGATTCAAAAGTATTAAGACGAAGACGGAAAAGGAAGAAGACGAAAACACGAGAGGGTCAAGGCGAAGGCGGAAAAGAAGGAAAACGAAAGAACAAGTGCACCTGGTGAAGGCAGTCTTGCATAGCTTCCTCTAGGTCTACAAAACGTCAATAGTAAATTAACTTGTAATATTTGTAAACTTTATTAATTATTAAGTAGGCTTACTAAAACATTTATGTGTATTTATTGTTATTGTTTTATAAACATTCAGGCAATTACCATTAAATTTATTGATTTAATAAATATATAATTATATTCAAAGTCTTGGAATTGTAGTGTCGTGTTGTGAAGTGTGTTGCAATAGACAATTACAATGTGAATTGCACGTGTGGTGAAGTGTTGTGAAGTGCAGTATAATACAAAATCGCATCAATAGTAATTATATCTCTGCTGGGCAGGCATAAAATGTATAGTTAATGCTATATTTTTATTACTTTATTATCGTCATTGTTATATTGTTATAATATATTAAAGTTTATTATCTTAAAGTGTTAAGCTATAGAGAAATAAAATGGCACGTGAAGGGCAAGTGTAGTGAAGTGCAAGTGTTGTGAAGTTCACGTGTAGTGAAGGACAAGTCAGTGCAATTGTAGGGATGAGTAAGTGCGTGTAAAGCGAGTGTATTGAAGTGCAAGTGTAGTAAATTGTAAATGTAATTAAGTGTAAGTGTAGTAAATTGTAAATGTAATTAAGTGTAAGTGTAGTAAATTGTAAATGTAATTAAGTGTAAGTGTAGTAAATTGTAAAGGTAATTAAGTGTAAGTGTAATAAAATCCAAGTGTAGTGAAGTGCACGTGTAATGAAGTGCTGTGAAGTAAAAAGCAATGTATTCAAAGGTCGTGTATTAATTAATTTTATTTTCTGATGAAGAAGACAAAGGCACAATAGAATCAAGGTGAAGGAAGAAGCCGAAAAAGAATAGGGCACAAAACGAATGCAAAAGAGAAAGGAGACCAAGGCACAAGAGAATCAAGGCGAAGGCAGAAGGAAAAGATGACGAAGGCAGAAGAGGAAGAAGACTAGGGCACAAAACGAAGGCAGAAGAGAAAGGAGACGATGGCCCAAGAGGACCAAGGCAGAGGCAGAAGCGGAAGGAGACGAAGGCAGAAGAAGGTAAAAAAGACTATTAAGGCAGAAGAAGGTGAAGAAGAAGGCGGAAGAAGACTGGGGCACAAAACGAAGGCATAAAAGAAGGCGAAGGCACAAGATGATCAACGCGAATGCAGAAGCGGAAGAAGACGAAGGTACAAGAGGATCTAGCCGAAGGCAGAAGCGGAAGGAGGCGAAAGCACAAGAATATCAAGGCGAAGGCAGAAGAGGAACATGACGAATGTAGAATTAACGCGAAACCAGAAGCGGAAGAAGGCTCAAGGGGATCAAGGCGAATCCAGAAGCGGGAGAAGACAAAAGCACAAGATCATCAAGGCGAAGGCCGAAGAGAAAGAAGGCTAAGATTCAAAAGTATTAAGATGAAGGCGGAAAAGAAAGAAGACGAAAACACAAGAGGGTCAAGGAGAAGACGGAAAAGAAGGAAATCGAAAGAACAAGGGCATCTTGGTGAAGGTAGCCGTGCAAATCTTTGTCAGGGAGTACAAAAAGTCAATAGTAAACTTATCATGTTACTAATTAACATCTAATATATGTAAACTTGATTAATTATTAGTAGGCTTAAAAACAATTATATATATATTTTTTATTGTTTTATAAACATTCACGCAATTACCATTAAATATATTGCTTAATAAATATTTATCTATTTTCAAAATCTTGAAATTTAAGTGTCGTGTCGTGTTGTGAAGTGTATTGCAAGAGAGAATTACAATGTGAATTACACATGTGGTGAAGTGCTGTATATTAAAAAATCGCATATATATATTAGTAAAATCTCTACTGGGCAGGCATAAAATGTATAGTTAATGCTACATTTGTTGTTACTGTATTATTGTCAATGTTTTATTGTTATAATATATTAAATTTCATTATCTTAGTGTAGAGCAATAGAGAAATAAAAAGGGAAAGTTTAGTGAAGTGCAAGCGTATTGAAGTGCAAGCGTAATGAAGTGCAAGCGTATTGAAGTGCAAGCGTATTGAAGTGCAAGCGTATTGAAGTGCAAGCGTATTGAAGTGCAAGCGTATTGAAGTGCAAGCGTATTGAAGTGCAAGCGTATTGAAGTGCAAGCGTATTGAAGTGCAAGCGTATTGAAGTGCAAGCGTATTGAAGTGCAAGCGTATTGAAGTGCAAGCGTAGTGAAGTGCAAGCGTAGTGAAGTGCAAGCGTATTGAAGTGCAAGCGTAGTGAAGGGCAAGCGTAGTGAAGGGCAAGCGTAGTGAAGGGCAAGCGTAGTGAAGGGCAAGCGTAGTGAAGGGCAAGCGTAGTGAAGGGCAAGCGTAGTGAAGGGCAAGCGTAGTGAAGGGCAAGCGTAGTGAAGGGCAAGCGTAGTGAAGGGCAAGCGTAGTGAAGGGCAAGCGTAGTGAAGGGCAAGCGTAGTGAAGGGCAAGCGTAGTGAAGGGCAAGCGTAGTGAAGGGCAAGCGTAGTGAAGGGCAAGCGTAGTGAAGGGCAAGCGTAGTGAAGGGCAAGCGTAGTGAAGGGCAAGCGTAGTGAAGGGCAAGCGTAGTGAAGGGCAAGCGTAGTGAAGGGCAAGCGTAGTGAAGGGCAAGCGTAGTGAAGGGCAAGCGTAGTGAAGGGCAAGCGTAGTGAAGGGCAAGCGTAGTGAAGGGCAAGCGTAGTGAAGGGCAAGCGTAGTGAAGGGCAAGCGTAGTGAAGGGCAAGCGTAGTGAAGGGCAAGCGTAGTGAAGGGCAAGCGTAGTGAAGGGCAAGCGTAGTGAAGGGCAAGCGTAGTGAAGGGCAAGCGTAGTGAAGGGCAAGCGTAGTGAAGGGCAAGCGTAGTGAAGGGCAAGCGTAGTGAAGGGCAAGCGTAGTGAAGGGCAAGCGTAGTGAAGGGCAGGCGTAGTGAAGGGCAAGCGTAGTGAAGTGCATGCGTATTGAAGTGCAAGCGTATTGAAGTGCAAGCGTATTGAAGTGCAAGCGTATTGAAGTGCAAGCGTATTGAAGTGCAAGCGTATTGAAGTGCAAGCGTATTGAAGTGCAAGCGTATTGAAGTGCAAGCGTATTGAAGTGCAAGCGTATTGAAGTGCAAGCGTATTGAAGTGCAAGCGTAGTGAAGTGCAAGCGTAGTGAAGTGCAAGCGTAGTGAAGTGCAAGCGTAGTGAAGTGTAGTGGTGGTGGTGATGCTCCTGGTGCTGCAGAGGCTGTTGGTGCAGGTGCTGCTGGTGTCGGTTCTGCTGGTGCCAGTGCTGTTGGTGCTGCAGGTGTCAGTGCTGCTGGTGCCAGTGCTGTTGGTGCCCGTTCGGCTGGTGCTGCAGGTGCTGCTGGTGTCAGTGCTGCTGGTGCTAGTTCTGCTGGTGCTGCAGGTGCTGTTGGTGCCGATGCTGTCGGTGCTGCAGGTGCTGCTGGTGCCAGTGCTGCTGGCGCTGCAGGGGCTGCTTGTGCCGGTTCTGCTGGTACTGCAGGTGCTGCAGGTGCCGGTTCTGCTGGTGCTGCAGGTGCTGCTGGTATCAGTGCTGCTGGTACTGCAGGTGCTGCTGGTGCCAGTGCTGCCGGTGCCAGTTCTGGTGCTGCAGGTGCTGCTGGTACCGATGCTGTCGGTACTGCAGGTGCTGCTGGTGCCAGTGCTGCTGGTGCTGCTGGTGCCGGTTCTGCTGGTACTGCAGGTGCTGCTGGTGCCGGTTCTGCTGGTGCTACAGGTGCTGCTGGTATCAGTGCTGCTGGTACTGCAGGTGCTGCTGGTGCCGATGCTGCCGGTGCTGCAGGTGCTGCTGGTGCCAGTGCTGCCGGTGCTGCAGGTGCTGCTGGTGCCAGTTCTGGTGCTGCAGGTGCTGCTGGTACCGACGCTGTCGGTACTGCAGGTGCTGCTGGTGCCAGTGCTGCTGGTGCTGCAGGTGCTGCTGGTGCCGGTTCTGCTGGTACTGCAGGTGCTGCTGGTGCCGGTTCTGCTGGTGCTGCTGGTATCAGTGCTGCTGGTACTTTGTGGGCCCCCCACCTCGGGGGAACGCCTCGACAACCGCATCCGAGAAGGGTCGGGTCGTTACAGATTCTGTCTCAGATATCGATGAAAATGTCTGTCAAATCAATGAAGAAACTGAAGAAGAAAACAATCAGACGAAGAATATTGTTATAAATCATTCAAACGATTCTGGTACTGAAGCAAGAATTCGCAAATCGTCTAGAACGAGACGCCCTGTTGTAAGGTATGATGCTGCTCCGAATATGGCTGTGGAGACAACCCCCAAAACATATCAAAACGCTATAAATGGACCCGACTGCAATGAATGGGAGAAAACAATAAAACAAGAGTTGCAGTGTCTGCAAAACTATAATACATGGGATGTAGTAGAACGGCAAGAATCAATGAACGAAAATATTCTACGGAACAAATGGATATTTAAACGAAAGTGCGTGGGAGACAAGGGAAAATACAAAGCGAGGTTAGTAGTGGATGGATCCAGACAAGTGAGCGGAAGAGATTTTGAGTGTGCTAGTGATGAGGCTGGAAACGTTTCGCATCTTACTCTCTTTGGCTGCAATGAACAATTATCATGTGAAATACAATTGATGTAGAAACTGCTTATCTAAAGGGAAAATTGGAACGCGACGTTTATGTGAAAATTTCAGACGGTGTGAACATAGAGGGGAATAAAGTTTTAAAGCTGAAGAAGAGCTTGTACGGCCTACCAGAAGCCGGAAGATGCTGGTTCAAGAAATTATGCAGTATTCTCAAGCGTTGTGGAATGGAATCATGTAAAAGTGACCCTTGCGTGTTTGTGAACGCTCAAAATAAGGATTTTTTGATCATTGGTTTTTATGTAGACGATTCTATCATCATAGGAGAGAATACAACTCTCATTGAGAACTTGATAACGAATTTTAAAGAAACATCTTACTATAAAGGTAATGGACGGGATGTTTCTGGGTATAAGAGTTGTAAGAAGGAATCGTGGTTTTTCACTAGATCAAGAAAAATTTATAGAAGAAATATTAGAAAGGTTTTAAAATGAATGAATGTCACCCCGTAAGTACACCTGGAGTAATGGGAGTAAAAATGGATGACTTTGAAAACTTCGATAAAGTCAACATCAGTTTATACCAAGAAATGCTGGTTTGTCTAGAATACCTTGTGGCTGCCACTCGTCCAGATTTGGCGTATACTTACAGCAAGTTATCTCAATATTCGAGGAATTCAAGAACTATTCATCTGCAAAGGCATTAAAAGAGCTTTAAGGTACTTGAAAGGAAACAAACACATTAAATTGAAAATATCCGAAGAAGAAGGTGTTCTGAATATATATTCAGACGCTATCTAGTGTGTTACTAAAGATAGTAAATCATTTGCGGGATATACGATGATGCTAGGAAAATCATTTATTGGTTGGAAATGTAAGAAGGAGAAAATGGTCGCATTGTCAACAATGGAGTCAGAGTTGATTGGAATTTGCGAGGCGATCTGCGAGGAGAAATGGATTGTATCACTCATCGAGGACATCGGCTTCCAGAAATTGGTTCATCGACCAATACAAGTTTTTACTGATAATAAATCAATTACAGACTGAACTAATGATTTCAAAATGACTGCCAGAAATAAACAAGTAATGAGGAAATCTAATTTCGTGAAAGAAGATATTGAAAATGGAGAAATAATTATAAAACATCACAGATCTTATGACATGACTGCGGACATCTTGACCAAGACATCGGCAAAAATACGTTAAGTCGTCATATGTTATCATTGGGGATGTTGGTATGAGAATTTTATTTTCGTGCACACACAAAAGGGGGGATTTGTTGGTAAACATATATCATAGGTTTCGTGTGCCACGTTCATGTGTTATACAATGGAGAAACAAAGGAGGGTTGTTGATCGTTACTAAGTTGTAATGATTTTCTGTCTGGAATAAAAACGGATTATCTCCTCACAAAAACCCCTTGTATTATTGGGTCAAAGCTACAGTAATACTTAAATAGATAAACTGAGCTTGTTCTCCAACAGTGCCGTAGCACAAGTTTTCCCCTACTTCCTCCGCGGTACCCGTGCGAGAATTCTCGCAAGTTAAACCCCACGCTCATCCCTTCTACTTCCATTCTAAGAGGGAAATTTGTCAACGAGACATGTTTATTTATTTCAAAAAGAATAAAGGTAACCTGCAATGTACTAACACAATATCAAATAAAAATAAAAAAAACAATGCATTTGACGTTTAAAAGAAATTTTCAACTAAGATTTATTCAGAATTATGGAGAGTTTTCTTGAAACAATTCACAACACTTCCATAGCGACAACATTTCAAGTAATTATTCAATATTTTTTGACAGTTAGCTTTTTAGCTTTTCGTTATAGTCACAAAGAATATTAGCTTTTAAGTTTTGAGAAAGCTACGTGTCTGAACTCGCTGACTTGAAAATTTCAATGAAACACTGCTGCTAACGAAAATACTGGTAAAGGTAAAACACAAACACAGTCTTCACTCTTCATTGTACACCCACAACCCTCCACAATTAGGTATATAGCACTTAACGACCACGACAAAATATTAATTGAACGGTTTTTCACAACACGCATAAGACACATCTTCATAGGTATCAAGCAATTATAATAATACTTCTAGTTGTTGCTGGAGAGCAAATCTTGAATTAATGATTAAGGAAATAAACCTCGTCAGACTGCACGAACCACGGTGTATACAGAAAACGTAAATATACGATTAAGGAATTTAAGCCTTCAAAGCATGTCGTCACAAAAATGGCTACCAGCAGCAAAGGCTGAAATATTGAGGTGGCCTTGATAGTATTAAAGCGCGGAACCGAAAATTTAATTGAATGCTGAAGAATGTCTTATCTTATAGATTATGGTGTAAAAAAACGTTTCTTTGAGGCCTTTTGCCTCAAAATTTTAGTTTTTAAGGCTCTAGAACGCTTTGTTTAGGAGTTATTTGACGAAACCTTTAGCAAATGTTGCGGGTTGCATTTGACTTGAATATTTAGATGTGCTTTTTTAAACAAATCCTTCATATTTTTAAAGTCAATGTGCAATTAGTCACGTCTCTGTGAAATTATCTTTCTTTAGAGACCTCATTTATAAAGATTGGTTGCGTGTTAGAGCCGCAATGGAAAGGTATACTACTGAAATAATACAGGAGACGATAACAAAGTACTCCATCAATAAGGTTAAGTTATAAGTCACATAAATACCGAATTATATTTGTTCATAATGTTAGAAGGCATTTAGGCAAAGAAATTTTCCCTGTAGTCTGTTTTCTCCCGGGGGACCAGTTACGTTCGTATGCAAGATGCGACTCTCCCGGGTTAATATTCACATTTCGTGAAAATTCATATCATCTTTATCTGTTTTACGTTTTTTTATACCTTGGACTTCAAAAGTGCTTCCCCTACTAAAATTATCACCGCACGCCACTGGTTTACATATTATCATGTAGTAAATACATTGATTTACGTAATTAGAACTTTAAAGATGAATTTCAACTCTTTTCTTTGGACATATATTAGAAATAAGTTCTAATAGACAAACAAGCAGAACGGATTAATAATTAAATCACTTTAACTCTTTTCAGTCATGCAACACTGATAAGAATTGTATATTTATAGCAAGTAAGCCAGGAATTTTTATAGACTTATTATTATGGAATTTTCAATAAGTAATCCTTAAAGCACTTGACAATCAAAGAAAAAAGTATTATAATTATATTATAAATTATAGATAATGGTTTCATAAAGTATCAAATATTATAAACAATAAATAAATTATTAGACTTTTCTGTAGATAACCTGATCTTCAATTCTTCGAGATTTTGACTGCAATAGCATTCTTAGCAAATGTGTTAATTCCAGGACAGTGTACATTCTTTTCAGGTGAGCCGAGATGTTTTTGTTTTACGTTTTGCTTTGCTTATGATAATGATACTGCAACTGATCATGACATGCAACTCAAGTCACACCCACCTATAAACATATAATGTCTTTGTAAAATATAATTATATTTATTACAATTTTATGTTAACGATCATTAGCAACAATGAATATTTAAATATGGAAAGTTCTCTTATAAACAGTTAAAAAAATAGGACTGGTAACAGAAATGGAATTCACTGGCTTCGAATAATTTTGCAACCATGATGTAACAAAGATGTGAGCGACATGAGTCCCTTCATCCATTAATTCTTTCCATAATCGGCGATGTTTATTTCCATAGAAGCTAATTTTGAATTTATTTGATTTTTACCCTAGAACAAGTCTATATGACATGGGTTGAGCCATTTACAACTTTGAAACAGGTCAATCTAATGAAACAGAGCAAGTAATAAATTAGTATTCTATAAAATAAAAAATAATTGATTCAACCTTAAATTAAAATACCAAAATCTAAATAACCGATCAACAGACAAAACAGTAGCTGAGGAAAGTCATGTAATAATAAGGATTTTCACTTATAGCATTGCAAGACGTGAAATGCCTAAAATAAAACAAATGTAAAATTATGGAAACAATAGCACAAGTCACTTGGAATAATAGCAAACGATCACAATGTAGATGCACGATTGAAATGTTGGCGGAATCACAGGAAGTCATCATTTTTTTTGTTGCAAACGTAAATCAAAAACATGTCACTATTCGTATTATTACGATATATATCGGGTAATTCTGGTAATGTTGGCAACAACTGCCAACAAAAATAAATGAAAATAGCCTATGACGCTTTGCAGTCCATGAGACAGTAACCTTTTTCATAAGTTGAATTTTAGTCCTTACTAAAGTAAGGTCTTAAAAGGTGACGAGATCAATTTTAGGGTGGAGCATGAAGTATTCGAAAGGCCCGAGGGCACAAAGATCAGAAAGGCCCGCAAGGGTATTAGGTATATCATAGTGTTCTTTGTTTCAGCACACTACACACACAGCAATGAACTAGTAAAACCATATATATTGTGTATATATATATATATTGTACAATATATTGTACAATATATATATTGTATATATATATATATATATATATATATATATATATGATAAACATAATAAAATACGCGTTGGAGTAACTTAGCAGCAGAAGCACGGCAGCAGAAGGGTTAATAAATTCCTCAAGTAAATAGAGGTATTTACCAAAATAGATCCTCCTACAAGCAATACATATTTTTCAGCCCTTAAGAAACAGACGAGCCCTGAGATAGTAAGAATAACAGCGCCCAATTACACAACCAAAACCGAGCTAGCCAACCAAAATAATTTCATAACCGTACAAATAAATTGAGAAGGAGCAGTCACAATCGGGTGGCCTTGAAGAGGGAAGACTGCATCGTACAACATTGTTGAGACATATTAAAATAAAGTCTCCATGTATGCATCGGCATGTAAATATCGTATTATATGAAATGCACAACACTTGTAGCAGGTTTTTAAATTTATTCTGGAAGAAAGAAAGTGCCCTCTTCCAAGTGACCTAGCGGTTCGGCAAAACACTCGTTAGGAGTATATATTTATAGAAGAAGTTCATGTTCAATTTTTCGAAAATATGAGTAGTTTCCGTTTAATTTTCGTGTAATTTGGGGCAAAATATAGGCAATTTATTTCTTAAAACCGCTCCAAATTTTTTCTTTGAATTTTCTCCAAATATGTAATAAGGGACGGTAAAGAAAATGTAGTGCTTGTCCCCTTTTCGGATAGTCCTCGTGGTAGTATGAATGCCGGCAAGTTAACTCTGACGATTTGAGATTGTGTCTCGGAGCGGGGAAACATTTTGCTGGTTTATATAGTAGTATAATACTGAGGAGCATTTAGATCCAAAGCGAGAATATATGTGCCCTGGTAGCACCACTAGTTTACTTAGAAAATGGCAACCGACCTAGGTGGCTGAGGGCATCAAGTGATTTCACAGCAGTGTCTATGACCGGATGGTCCGTGGGGTTCGAGTCCCAATGCGGGCAGGACTTTCGCACTAGCTGGGTCGAATTCAGTTGCTGTCTGAAGGAGAATGCTATCCGCTGGCTGCTCGGGTCAATAGTTTTCCGTGGTAACTTCCATCCACACCAAGCGAATGCCGGTGCAATACCCTAATAAACGGCCCACGAATTGCGCGCGATCTTTCCTTCCCCGTCCTTGTCCTATTTTGGCCCTTAAATTCAAAATTTATTAGAACATAATTACAATAATTTTCCCATAAGTGCTTCAAGTGAAAAGGAAACAGTAAAAGAAAATAAAAATAAACGAAGGTTCTGCGCAGGTGATCATCCCAGCAGCTTGAGTCAATGTCACATCGAGAAATTTCCGTCGGAATTACTTAAAATGTCGGCGGAAGATAGCACTAGCGTGAATGCAGACCACCGCCACCGCCACCACCACCCACTGGCGGCGCGCCAAGGAGCAACGTGCACCAAGAGGCGCATGACGGCGCGCGAGCTGGAACTGGTTGCCCGAGGGGCGGCGGTGGGGGCGGGCGAGCGCTGGGAGGCGATCCCACTGCCCTCGCCCGCGCCCCGCCCGCGCCGCCCACTCGTCCCAAGGTCGGGGCCATCTCGTAATCAAGGCAGTTGCGTCAAGTGCGGGGCTGCGGCGGTTCAACGTCGCACTCATTAGCGGCGCTGGGGGCCACGGGAGTCCTGGCTGCTGCAGGGCATGGCAGGGGCCTGCGCCTCCGGGAAGCATTTCTTTTAAATAGACTATCACATTAACACATTATAACCCAGATATAATGTATATGGGAACCGGATTGACGTGCACTAAACATTTATGAAATATGTGTGCATTTATGCAATGAAAGCGTCGAATACGAGGACAAATATATGCGATCTCACAGTGTATTAAGAAACGATCATGTAAAGATGCGTATTAATATACGAGTGTGAAGTGATATTCGAAGTAGGAATACTTAGGTCGCATGCGATCCTTAGCGATCCGCCTAAGAGGATATTCAAAGCAGTTGGATGCCTCTTTTTTGACCAAGGCTTCCTTGGAAGCCTACCTCCGATGCGGGTCTGGGGACCTCTCGAGCAGGCGCGCCTCGCGGACGATCCCCTGTTACGCCTGGGGTGTGACTCTCACTTTCTCCGCCAGATGTCGGTCTCAGTTAACTATATCCTAAATATCTGAATGGAAGAAAGTGAGATCTCGTTAGGTCGAGATATTGCCGGAGGGATTTCATTTTGCCGGGCATCCGCCAAGGTTCTTTTACACGTCACAAGAGTGACATGGCTAATGTGGATTTTCCGCCCTTCGAAAATCCACGCATCTCGACCGGAATCGAACACTCGGACTGGGAATTCAGACGCCAGTAAGCTAACTCATCCACTATCGAGGTGCACGATTTATTGCGATATCGTTAAACTTCATAAAAGTGTTAATACATGAGTGTGAAATGATATTACGACATGCGGAACGTGTGGGTACCATTAAACTTCATAAATGCCCATTACATCGTGTTTCGTACTGTCCTTTTTCTACTACCAAAAATACCTAGTGGCGGTGGTCTGCATTCACGCTAGTGCTATCTTCCGCCGACATTTTAAGTAATTCCGACGGAAATTTCTCGATGTGACATTGACTCAAGCTGCTGGGATGATCACCTGCGCAGAACCTTCGTTTATTTTTATTTTCTTTTACTGTTTCCTTTTCACTTGAAGCACTTATGGGAAAATTATTGTAATTATGTTCTAATAAATTTTGAATTTAAGGGCCAAAATAGGACAAGGACGGGGAAGGAAAGATCGCGCGCAATTCGTAGGCCGTTTATTAGGGTATTGCTCCGGCATTCGCTTGGTGTGGATGGAAGTTACCACGGAAAACTATTGACCCGAGCAGCCAGCGGATAGCATTCTCCTTCAGACAGCAACTGAATTCGACCCAGCTAGTGCGAAAGTCCTGCCCGCATTGGGACTCGAACCCCACGGACCATCCGGTCATAGACACTGCTGTGAAATCACTTGATGCCCTAAGCCACCTAGGTCGGTTGCCATTTTCTAAGTAAACTAGTGGTGCTACCAGGGCACATATATTCTCGCTTTGAATCTAAATGCTCCTCAGTATTATACTACTATAAAAACCAGCAAAATGTTTCCCCGCTCCGAGACACAATCTCAAATCGTCAGAGTTAACTTGCCGGCATTCATACTACCACGAGGACTATCCGAAAAGGGGACAAGCACTACATTTTCTTTACCGTCCCTTATTACATATTTGGAGAAAATTTAAAGAAAAAATTTGGAGCGGTTTTTAAGAAATAAATTGCCTATATTTTGCCCCAAATTACACGAAAATTAAACGGAAACTACTCATATTTTCGAAAAATTGAACATGAACTTCTTTAAAGATCCATCTTTAAGGAATAGATTTCGTTAAAGAACTAGTGGTGCTACAGAATGGCACAGACTTTCCCGAACTACTTTTCTATTTCCTTTGGACTTTGGCTATTGCAAATTGCTACATACTCGAGTCAGCTGCCATTTATTGTCGCCCAAAGTACATTTTTTTTCATTTTCTTAATTTTTGCCTTTTCTTATTGGTAGAACGGAAATATTAATTTTAGAATGTTATAAAACAGTGAAGCTTGTCCAAAATGGATGTTTTCATTGAAAAATTTGGAGCCATTTTCCAGAAAATGGCGCGTAAGTGCTACTTAACATGCGAAATTTGAAGCTCTTTTTCACAAACAATTTTTGAGTTTTCGAAAAAGTTCATTTGAAGTCAATTGAAGCACTTTAATTTACAAATACAATAGTGTTTACAAATTGCTGCTAATCTGCGTATTAACGATGTGAGATATCTTTCCAAAAAAGTACATTTGTGTAATTTTTGCAAGATCAAAAAATACCCCAAATTGAACTTTACGTCATATTAAAGAGTGCAATTAGCACTATCTATTTGAAAAAATTTGGAGCCATTTACGAGAAAATGGCGTTCGAGCGTTTCTGAAAATGCAGAATTTTGAGATAGTTCTGATAGAAAACGGTTGAGTTTTCGAGAAAAGTTACTTTACACTATTTAAAGCACATGTACTCATAAATAGAGTTATAAAAACAATTCGCGGCTAATGTAAATATTTCCGACATGAGAGACAAGTACATCAATTTACATTTTTTGTATTTTTTGAAAAAACAAAATAGAGCAATATAGCGTTTATGTCATCTCATAGGGTACATTAAGTTCAAAGAATATTTGGAGCAGTTTTGACAAAATCTTGGTTTTGTAATTTTTTAATTAATATTGCGCGAAAACGACCAACAATTTCAAAAAAATGTACATGACCTTAATGAAAGAACTTACTATGGAGAACAAATTTTAATTGAAGAAAAAATGTGTATCTTCAATTTTGTAGTTTGTAGGAAGACGCCAAAAGAAATTCAAACTTTTGCAATTTTCGAAAATTCAGTGTTAACCGTGAATTAGAACCTATGCCACTTTTATAAGTGTATTTTACTCAATTGTTAAAAGAAATTTAAAGAAAAAAATTGGAGCCGTTTTTTGAGAAAAATTTGAAAATGTCCGGAGGGCTTCATGTAAACTACCCCCAAAAATTAATGAATGTTTTTCAAAATCTCATTATAATGTAAATCTAATGTAAAATGAAAATAAATTCGAAAAACGTGATAAATATTTCACTCGGTGTCATCAAAATTCGTCGAATATATGTACCTTCAATAATATGCAAACTAGCGTACACGTGCGAGAACTTTCGCATTTTAATTGCACCCCCTTCCCTATCTTTCCATTTCCATATTCATACGGAAAGTTGTTAACAAAACGTGTTAATTTGTTTAAAAATGTATAATGGTAACTTCTGATGTATTTATAAAATATGAAATAAAAAAACAAACAATGAAACTGATGTTTGAAAAGAAATTTTGAATAAATTCAGTATTATAGGCAAATGGTCTTGGAACAATTCACAACACTTCCTTAGAAACAGCATGTGAAATAATTATACAACCTTCCTTGACAGATTTTGGCTTTCGTTGATAGCCATGACTTTTTCTGATAGTTTTACTTTGTCGCCTTACGAATACTTCGTAAGAAGAAAAAGTTATGTAATCGTGCGCCGGAAAACGGGGAATTTTCGCCAGAAATCTCTTATAGCAGGGGTCTGGTAAGGAAAAAGTGGATATAATCTGTTGCTAAATTTATAAAAAAAATCCTCTATCTCGTGGTGTAGTCAAAATCCATGATTTATTGCTTCTTGATACTGCAAAATCGATTGACGGCAAAACGTCCGTCTGTCCGTCTGTGGTCAACGCTAGCGCCTAAACCGTTCGCAGATTTTTTTCAAAATTGATATTCCCCGATCGCTTTTACTCGTCTCAAGACCTCTGGAATTTGAAACCGATATTTTAGTATTTGAGGGTACTTTACATGAAGCCCATTTTGAGATTTTCAAAGTTAAAAGAAAAAGGTTTCAAATTTTTTTATTATATTTTGTTGTTGAATAGTGCGAAGAACGTTTAAGGGAATGACGTAGGTATCATTTTCGTTGATAGGCTCAATTTTTCGAAAACTGCAAAAAACTGTTTGAAAACTGCAAAATTGAAGATAGAGATTTTTGCCTCAGACAAAGTCGGTTGTACAAAATTAGCACTTCAAATAAGGTCATGTACCAATTTTTGGAAAAACGAGTAGTTTTTGCGTAAATTGCGATTCAAATTTACACAAAAACATTTTCTCAAAAACTGCTCCGAATTTTTCTTTAAATTTTCTGCACGTGTGTAATAAGGAACGGTAAATACATAAATAAACTAGTGGTGCTATAGAATGGCACATACTTTCTCGCAGTAGTTATTTTTCAAATGCCGATCATCGGATACATTATTTGGAGTAAGCCGTTCACCCCTGCCTTTCTTGGTAATGTTTGAAAGACATGTTTTTCGCATGTTGACAAATACCGGCTTCCTAATGATAGAACTGATACAATTAAGTTTTGACTAAAATTAAAGTAGTTAGTCGGCATGTCAGTCCCGTGGCCCTGCTGGTTAAAGCACCTTGGAGTTGAGATGTTCAGTAAGGAAGATGCCGAGTTCGATCCCCAAATGAGGATCTTAATTTGATGAATGTGATGTTGCAGGAAAAAACATTGAAGAGAGTAGATACTTGATTGAAAATCATTTGAAGTACTTCTACTCACAAATAGAATCAATGCAGATAAATAGACAGGACTTGTCTGTTTTTTTCCGTAGCTGCATCTTTTAAACAATTTTTCAACTCTGTTATTCGATTTCTGAAGCGTATGACATGTCAAATCAAACGTTGTCTAGTATATATCTGTATGAACCAATTTAAGTAAAATTATGATGAAATATTGAAAAAAATTAAAAAAATTCGCCTTACGAATACTTCGTAAGAAGAGAACGTTATGTAATCGTACGCCGGAAATGGGGGAATTTTCGCCAGAAAAAACTCTTATAGCATAGTTCTGGTACCGAAAAGGTGTATAAAATCTGTTGCAAAAGTTGAAAAAAAAATACTGTGCTATAGAATGTCTGAGACTTTATCGGAGATCTTAGTTTTCTAATCTCCTAATTGATTTTGTTTTTCTGTTATTGATGTTCCCAGATACCTTCCCTGAGCGCGTAAAGGAGATTTTTATACATACTCTGGATATTTTCGTTTTCTAATGCGAGAAAACTTAAACCACCATACTCTATTTTTTTTAATTGTACTTCATGTCTGTCCATTGTGGTCGCTAATGTTAATCAGCGAGGATTGGTACAGGTCTTCCGAGGGAAGCTTCGGCGGTTCGTGTCCTGGTCGCGGAATATTATTTGTCAGAATTCTCTGTTGTCATAGGAATTAATAGAGAATTCTGTAAACTTTATTTAAAACCTTGTGAAACCATTTGAATAACAAATATTGTTAATTACGATAACTGTACTGGAAGTGTCTGTATATATTTGTTCAAATGTTTAGCTTTTAACAATTTTTTTACGTCTCTTCTTCGATTTGTAAAGCGTATGTACCATCGTATCAATTGTTCCTTTATCATGCATTTACCATTTTATAGGTCGGTTCGATTCTTTCATGGCTCTGTTCGACCCATGTGGTACTAGTGTGGCGTAGTGGTATAAGTGCAGGTTCGTTAACTTTGAGTATGGGATTTCGGGTCTCGGTACGGAAAACGTTTGCTGGTAGAATATACTTCTGCTGGTTTATGAAGTAGTGTAATATCATTAAGAACCATGTAGAAGCAGAGCGAGAAAGTATGTGCGTTGGAAGCACCACTAGTTTACTAGAGGCCTGCATTTTTACCGACCAGCGCTCGCTCGCCTCTCTTCTCTCGAGACCACGCGCTGGACTGTCCTCCGCAGCCGATTGCGGACTCATGGGAGCCGGCGGCCGACCGATTTTAATTTTCAAATAATAAATTTTAATATAAAAAAGAATAAAAAGCTTTAAAAATCGACTCCTCGGACGCACTGGAGAACCTCAAGTGGATCTATGGCAGTTCTGCGTGTGAATTCAGAGAAAAGGCATTCAAAAGTTTTAGAGATAAATTCCGTTCTTTGTAATGACTACGTTCTGACATTGTTACTGAGTAACAAATGTATTTTAATGTTTAAATTTGTTCAACGAATAGTCACCCTGACAGGAATCCAAACCCGAGACTTCTGGTTTACGCACAGGTGCTCTAACCACTGAGCTATTGCGACATCCAATTGCTTTGGCAGGTTCTTAGGCCAGATGTATTGCCCGCTTATGTATAATATATTCTTTACGTCTACGAAACATATTTCTTTAGACGTAATATATATGTCTACAGAATTGTATGTATTATATATAATTGTCACTACTTTTTCACATGTTTTGGACGCGTTTACGCTCGGAAATATGTTTCGTAGCCGAAAAGAATACTAAATTTTGACCTTGTTACAGTGACAATTCTTTGAAAAAAATTAATATTTCCAGTGAATTTGAAAAAAATTGTTAACTAAAGAATTACCGTGCTATATATGTCTCTACGATTGTATTATTAGATTTTTACAATTTTATTTGCTACTAATTTTAATGTAAATCGGAATTTTAAAAATTTATATTTTTGTGTATATGTTGAAAATATATTTTAAATTTATTATACCTAAGTTCAAATAGCGGAAGAAAATATTTCTAAGTTTTTAAACAGTATCTGTGTTCCATACGTACCATAATTATAATTAAATAAATATATTTATCAAATCTCCGTGAATTTTAATTTAAACATTAAATTTAACGACGAATTATATTAATTTATCTTTAATGTAGGGAAAGGTGTATTAAGTTTTATGTACCGATGTATACTAAATCTACATTAATTTTAATTTAAACATTAAATTTAATGTACAACACATTAATTTCGGTTTAGTTTTTCAAGGTACATTAAGTTTAATGTACTCCTACATTAAATCTACATTGATTTTAATTATAACATTTAATTTAATGCACAAACACATTAATCTCGTTTTAAAGTACACGGTACCTTAAATTTAATGCACTTCAGTACATAAAATCTACATTGGTTTTAATTTAAACATTAAACTTAATGCACGTGTACATTAATACCGTTTAATGTACACGGTACATTAAATTTAATGTGAAACAGTGCATTAAACTGCATTAAATTTAATGTAATTTCTGACAGTGTAGGCATCGAATGTTTAGGAAATTGCCTATTTTATTCTAATGAACATAATATCATTAATTTTCCTTCATTTTATACATACATATTTATACATAAAAATGCTCTGCTAAATTTAGATGCAAGTGCAATGAAATATATTAGTACCTTTCCCTTCCAATTTTGTATTTTTGCTGGCTTTTTCCTAATACTTTTGTTGTTATTGTTTTTGTACTTTTCAGGTATCTGAAACGCCGGTCTTAGTTTCTTAACCGGGCGCGCAGCGTGCCTCAGTCACCCCAGCATTGTTTTGAGCTCATTGTACTTTTAGATTTATTTATAATCTTGCGAGCTTCTCAATATCTTTCGAGGAAAGCTTTGTGCACATATCTCGACCATTCACTTTCAACTGCTTCCTGTTCTTTCCTGGAAATTTCGTCGCAAAGGCGATGGCGCGCTGCGTGGGGGCCACCGAGTCACTTCGCGCAACATTTGTTATCGCTTTCTGCCAAGCTGTTCACAGTAGTTCACCCAAATGAAGGGGGTCCCGTGGAGCTTCAATACTTCTCCACAGAAGCCAATGATTCACAATTTCATCTTTTACGATTTTTTAATTACAATTAATCGTTTATCTTGTATTGAAACGAAAAATAATGGAGTAATTGAAAAATATTGTACTCGTACATATAAAACTATATATGCGTCATTTCGTGAATACTTACTTTTGCCGAATTTAAAATAATGTTAAACATGTGTGTATAATAGTAAATAATGTATTCTGAATTATTGAGTTGAATAGGCTAATGTGCTGTGACCGCTGCAGCGCGCTGTTGTTTGGCCGCCGACTGAGTCGGCAAATTCAGAGGCCATGGCGGCTTACATCAACTATTTCACAATAAATTAGTACGCCCAATGACGACAAGATGTTTTGACGCAAGGAAAATAGTACCCACCTCATTTTTGTTCAGCATTTGCGTTTTTCTTATATGACCATGTGAAATTATGACCATGTGAAATTATGACCAAATATTCATTGTATTTAATAAATATGCCTCATATTCGGGTTTGTAAGAAACTTAAATGACATTACAATTGGTAGGAAACGAATTATTTTTCCTTAAGCACTATAAATATAAAAAATATATAAAAATTCATGCAATAAAGGTTTTAATTAATTTTCAGACTCTTTGTTTGCCTTAATTCTTTCAAAAATGTATTGTTTTGTCTCTATAAAATTATTTCCAATCAATCGATAAATTGTTACTTTTTCAACAAATTAATCGTTTAATTAAAATTGTATTTTTTTTCGATTACAATGAATTGAAAGAGTTGCGATCACTACATGCGGCTACTTTATATCCCGTACATGCATTAAGCGGCGAAGCTACCGAGCAGTCCGGCGCCGACCGAGCGGCCGAGCGCTCGAGCGCTCGGGCGCTCGGCGACTCCCGAGTCTCGGCGGGAGCCGCAAGGCGGCCGGTCGAAATGTCGGTTATACTGCGATTTTTGTAGGAAGAGCTCTCAAGATAACTCAAATCCCATCTTCGCGATGGAATATGTCACGGCATTTCGCGTCTTTTCTCGGTCTTGCCGGTAGAAGTCGCATGATCGCAAGCACTGCTTCATAAGGTCGCGATCGTGCGAAATCTAGCGGAACGACTGTGAATGATACGAAATGCCGTGACATATTCCATCGCGAAGATGGGATTTGAGTTATCTTGAGAGCTCTTCCTACAAAAATCGCAGTATAAACAGCTATCTCTCCCCCCCCCCCGAGCAAGGTCCCCCTCCCTTCGCTGAGCGTCGGCGCGGAGCCCGAGAGTCTCGAGCGGTTTTCGCCTGATTGCAGAGCTCTAGTTTTTACTCTTGTGAAAGCTACGTAAAGTTGATCTTGCGAAAATACACTATCGGGCAACTACTACTCTACTCTTTAGAATATTATTTAACTTCATTACCGAATTGAGAGGAACACCCGTGCAATTCAGTCGCTTAGAATATCAAGAAATTAGTTTAATTTCACTTACAGTTGCAGATTCTGCACGTCTCCGAATAGGTGGGGTTGTATCGAGTAGCGCCGGACCAACAAAATGTAATAAAATGTCCCGGAAGCTCTCATTCTATAGATTATGGTGCGAAGAATATTTCTGTGAGGCCTTTGGCCCCAAAATTACAAAATTTTAGTCTCTAGATCGCTTTGTTTAGTAGTTATTAAACTAAATAGATTTTTAAAATTCTGCTAGAGTGTTGCAAGTTGCATTTGACATGAATATTGAGATGCCTTTTTTTCAACAAATCCTTCATATTTTTAAATCAAAGTGCAATTTGTCACGTCTCCATGAAATTCTCTTTTTTTAGAGACTTCATTTATAAATATTCGTAGCACACGAGAACCGCAAAATACATCTATACTACTGAAATAACACAAGAAAGGATTTTAAATAATATAAACAAAAAGTGAAGGTGATGAAGCAGCATCTGGACTATCGTATCATGTTACAACTGTAATTTCGCCTTTGTTGTCTAACAAATATTTAATACAAATTTCATCCAACATTAATGAACCAATGCAATCTGATTCCTGCAATGTTTCGCACTTTTCCTTAGCACACTTCAAAATATTCTTCTCTGTTTGTTTTCGCTGTAGGCTGACCATACACACCGAGTACATTTTTTAACTGTTCGCAGCTGTGGAGAGATAACATATCACGATTTCATTAAAAAATTGTATGTGTGAGGGGAAATAGGGAACAAAATATAGCAGAAAGCAGACAAATTAGTACTGTATCTGTAACACTGTTCTTCAATGATTAACACAATGATTAAAAAATCAATCTACTTAATAATGAATTTAACTTGCTTGTACATAACATCTAGATCTTTTACTGACATGCTTAAAATAGCATTATTGAATGTACCAACAGAAAAGTATTCCTAGTTTTTGTGCAAACGGTTCAACGTGTTTTCTGAAAATATTCTTGCAAATCCAATATTATTACTGAAGACGCTGACTTGAAAAGTTTACCGAATCACTGCTGATAACGAAAATACTGGCCCAGGTGAAACACGTACCAAACCGGTTAATCTCGGGATTACTGTGCACCGACTTCTTCACTATTATACGAGAGCAGGATATCGCTTGCCTTGACATGATCCATTTCACTTCCATGGCAGGGACGTTATCGTTCACCGGACAGGAATCGTTATATTGTATTGTTTTTATAACCAAATCTAAAAGGATAATCTTCACTCTTCACCGTTCAAAATCGTCCACTCTCTTTGTCAATATTGTTTCTTTCTTCTTTTTCCAACATGAAGAACATCAAAAGATGTCAAAGCTTTCTCTGTCAATTATAGTTTGACTTAGTTCACGGCCTCCTGCGCCAAGGCTTGTGATTGATGTGGTATTGATAATTTCAGTGAGCGCCGTACCAGAAAAATGTAATAGAATGTCTAATAATACCTCCTTTTGTAGATTCGAATGCGGGGAACAATTCTTTGAGGCCTTTGGCATCGTTTAGAGTTATTTAACTATATACATTTTGCAAATGGGGTCATGTGCTGCGGGTTGCATTTAAAACGAATATTTAGATGCGTTTTTTTGAACAAATCCTTCACATTTTTAAAGTCAAAGTGCAATTTGTCACGTCTCTGTGAAATTATCTTTCTTTAGAGACCTCATTTATAACGATTGGTTGCGTGTGAGAGCCGCAACGGAAAGATATACTACTGAAATAATACAGGAGACGATTAACAAAACAATATGGATTGTTATATTAGCCGAAAACAGAAAAGTAGTATTCCTCGGGTCCCGCCAGGGCAGTCTTTGATGAATACCCAGCACTCCGTGGTGACTGCTTGTGGGGCATTCTGTGATATCGTTGCGGTACTAAAATGCTCAGGGAATGACCCACTGCTCGCATAGGGAGGCGTGTAAATCTCGTGCTACCCAATGTTAAACTCATAAGGGCGTGACATCATACATCGGTGCGTTCCCTGACGTGCAACGAGACGCCAGAGACAGCACTCGATAGGCGCTCTTTGATTTCAAAATGATTTCATGCATCGATATTGTTACATTATCTCGATTATTGAATGACATTACATCCAAAAGATATATTTCTAACAATGGAGAGTATTGGAGGTTGGGTAATGTGTAACCTAAGCACGCGCCGCTATTACACTCACCGAAAGAATGCTATCTCGTGGGACAAGCGCTGTGTCCCCGTGTCCAAGCAATCTCGATCCGAACTATCGCCGCCCACGACCTGAGACGCTGGCCACTCAAAAGCAGCTTTGAGTATCGAAAAGAATGCTCTGAGTGTCGCATGAGCGGCAGCTGCATGTCCGACGCCCACAATGAAACGTTTTGCAGCTTGAGTTACAGAAGCATTACCTTGCATATCAGTTTATCAGTGCATCCCTCCGATGTTTCGGAACGTAATCTCTCCGGCACAGTGAGAGTCTTAAACACTTATGAACAAGCAGAGAGATATTACATTCCCGACTTAAAAAAGAACAAACAAGTTCCTTCTCAGATATGCCATCTTAATGTTTTCGTGCATCTATGAACATGTACTCAATTTGACATTTATATTGCTTATTGAGGGCACTATTAAGATATAAATAATACAGAGTTAAACAATAGCTTAGTCGTCTTGAATTGCATAATTAATCTATGAAGTGGAGTGTTACTTCAAAACATTGAAACATAATGAAAAGTGGTGCTGTTGGATGCTGGAATTCGCGAGGTTTCCATAACAGAAAATTTAGTTTTCGTAAAGTCCGTGCATTTACTCATAAAAATAAATAAGAAAAAAATATTTTTAAGTAGTTATATGAGAGCGGAAAATGGACTGTAGTGTAAAATTACCCTCAAATAATTTAAAAATTGTCTAACATGACCAAAACCACTCTTGACAACTTCCATTTTTAATATAGCTATTAGTATATTTCTGAAATAATTTCCCTCCATTCCCCCATTTTCAAATATTCACTTGCGTTTCCGACGGACGAGAAGTCACAGGGGAAAACGATATATTCTTGCCCAGAGTGGCACTTGAGGGTAGCGTGTGAAACGCCACACTTTCCGTCGCGGGAGAACACGCTATTAAACCTATTTCCAGGTCCACTAAGGTATTCCTTATTCCTTGAAGTGTTCAAAGTTGCCACCAGAGTGAATGGGTAAAAATGTGCAACAATAGTATTACTGTATTATATCTAGAGAAGTAATGTTATTAAGCAATCATATCCCCAAAATAATTTTGTTGTTAACTTAATAGTTTACAACATAACAAATCCTGAATAATTAAGAAGTGTATCAATAATATCCTGAAATAATACATAAGAAATATTAATAATTGAAAATATCTGAAAAATTGTCAATGGTCACTTTCATCATTCATTTCCAATAATCCATCTTTCACATTAAATAATAGCAACACCTAAAATATTGAACTTTGCACTGTTCGGATTATGGATTCAGTCTTCTTTGTGTATTATTGATTATAGTAAATAATAATTTATTAAAATACTGGAGTGTTGAATGATATCTGGTATAATCTATTAAATTTCAATTCTTTAAAAATGTAAAATATATTAAAATGCATATAAATATTCATAAAATACAATTACTGCGTACAATTAATTTGTAACAAGTGTACTGTAATATAGTATAGTACACAACAATATTATCAAATCATATAATGTACTCAAAGAGTGCGAATGAGGATAGTCCCCGTGTACAATTTGATGGTATCTTCTGGAAAAACATTGATTTGTACTTGCTAGAGATACAATTAATTCATATTTGGGCGCTTAATGTACGGTTTTCACACTTTCAAATGTTCTAATCTCGGAAACCACAGCAAGAAAATAGGAAACAGTCCCAAGGATTCATTCGGACTGTGCTACGTAAGCTACGATGGTCTTCGTTTCACTCAGAAACTCGTTAATACTCCTTGAAGACTTGAACATCTCCCACGGGGACATCTCCCAGAAATTTACTTGCTCGCACTCTGAATACTTAAACTAAACATTTAAAAAACCTAATGTGAATTTTACGTGGTTTTCAATACTAAAAGAATACAATTCAGTCAATTTTTGAAATTTGCGTTCAAATGATTTCATGTTTTCAAAAAACCCACTTATTTTATTCATGCTATAGATGGACTTTCTCCACACAAATGCCGTTCTGAAACGCAAAGTTCTCTCGGCACAGGCATCTGCCCTGAATGCACTCGACATTTTCTCCCAGGAACTTGCAGTAGGGCGTTTGGTCACATAAATCACCTATGCTCGTGGGCCCTGTAAACATAACGTGTACTGTTGTTATAACCTGCTGGTGTACATTTTATGAGCAGCAAGTAAAACGCATTGTTATTAGAAAAAATAAAATGTAAGCTCAATTCACGAGACTTTATAAACTTATACTTAATTTATTCATTGTACAAGTTAGTATTACTACGTATGATTAAGAATTAATATTCTTATTCAAAATCGTTTTTAAAGTAGTCTAGTAATTTCTTAGATATTTTCTTTCCAAAATTAAAAACAGTAAATTTGTCTCCAAAAGAGAACAGTGAATAATGAGGTTCCTTTTATGGACAAAAATACATACATAGTATGTCTACTACTTACACGTGTAGCAGTAAGTTCTGTTACTACTAGACAGGTGTAACTTCTTGCAAACACAAACACTAACTTCATTTCTGTCGGTGCTTCTCTTTGTGCACTGGGTATTGAGAGCGTCACACACACCGTCATCACAGCGATCGCCGACTCCTACAAAAGAAATTAATAATTAATTTTCTCCAGAAATTGAAAATTATTTTATCCATTTTGATACGGTATCGTTATTCAATAAAAGATTTGCATTCCCTATCAGGACAAATAAGAAATATTCCAATTATCGAATATTTCGTCGTAGGAAATAGAGAATCGATGCACCGAATAAATATCACACAAAACGAGAATGTGAAGTGTGTGTAATTAAATTTAATTTCAAAAGATTTGGGTCGTCTGTGTTAGAATTATCGAGGTTTCGTTTAACAGCAACCCAATGGCTTGACACATTACTTGACACATGTTTCTCTAAGTATTTCTACGGGCTCAATTCTATTCTGAATCCAGAATCGCGCCACCCCCTATCAAATTCTTTTAATCTCAAAAAATCATCGTGAAAGTGCATTTTTTTGTTTTTGGAGTTGTTGTCAGACTCAAAGACATGACACATGTTTCTCTATGAATGTCGACACGCTGAATCCGAAACTGAGGCCAGAATTGCGCCTCCACCCTCCAGTTTTTTTTAAATCGAAAAAACTTGTGTCAAGTCTTTGTGTCAGAAATTGTTTTGTGTGCCTGTGTTATTAAAATTATTATTTAGATGTTAGGTATTATTAGATAATATTAGATGTATAGTATACAGTTTAATATTATGTCATTATGTCAGGATTCATTTCATTTTCTATAAATACATTTTGAATGTACATCACACTCAAACTCCGATTTCACCCAATGACTGAAATGTTTCCCTACAATGTGACGAGTACGTAACAAAAAAGCATGATGCATCGTGGTATTTTTATTCGGGCACTGTCTCAAACGAAATACTCTCAACGCGGTTTGTGTTTTGTGTAAATCACTTAGGCCGGTGACTCGTCGTGGAATTGAACATGAGTAGCGAAGAGTCAACTCATGTTGAAAGTTTGAGGTTATAAATATGAATCCACTCCAACCGCGGGATTTGTATCATATCGGTAATTGAGCATATGTTTTTAAGGACAACGCGATGATGATTTTTCATTTGGAACGGTGGCCGAATAGAAATACCCACAAGGCGTCGTCGGTATTTTGTTCCTGCATCGTCGCCTTTTGGCTATAAGTGTCGGTGTTTGAGTGTAGCATGTACACGTAACCTTCATCGTTCTATTCTTCGTCAATGGAATGACTTCCATTTACAAAAAAAGATTCCACATTATCACCCATATGTTTTCAAACTTACGTTTGCCACAATTTCTATTGTTCATTGGCCCATAGCCTTCTTTGCAGGTACATTTTCCATCATTGCATTTTGCATGTGAAATGCTAGAGCAGCCTCTGTCATTTTGACAGCTGGCTCCCAGCTCTGCAACAAAAGAAAATCCTAGTTTCAAAATTATCAATTTTTTTAAATTTTATGGCATTTTTCTTGTATAATTGTAATACATCAACAGCTTTACTCTTTAGTAATAATAAATGTTTTCATGCAACTGAATGAAGTGAATAACCTTTGTCATAAATGCTAGTAACACATATCCCGGCACTTTCCTCAAAGCCTTCTTTGCACCTGCAGGTCTCATCGCGACATTCAGTCTTAGTGTCGTTTCCATCGGCTTCCAAGAAACAGATGTGGCGATCTGGATTACATCTGGCTCCTAGTTCGTCTGTAACAGAGGCACAACTATGAAAAACATTAAATTTGTATTCCAGATTAGTTATTTATGATCAGAATCGTAAAAATGCCATTTGCTTTTGCGAATAGGAAGTGATGCGACACGAGGCCGTTAGGCCGTAATTCTATGAATGTAATCAAAATAAAATCTGTGATATGTAAAAGTTCTTAAGTCAAAAATCTTAGTATGGAGAAAATAAGGTTTAAATCTTTTTATTGAGACAACGCTTTTTCCCAACGCTTTTTTGTCATTAAGGAGGCATTTGAATTCGGCCGTTTTACTAAAAATAAAATATAGATACTTAACTTGTAGTTTCAGTACTTAACCCTATTTTGCCAAAAATTGACTTAAGAACTTTTACCCCGTGACCACAGAAATAACTTGTAGCGTAGCTCACCAAGAGCGATTCTCCGTAAATGTGTGGGTTGGCATTGTGGATAAATGTATCATCGGTCCTCACGCCTTACCCGAGCGCTTGGAAGACGATCAGTTTCTGCATTTTACAACTTAGGTACTCCCTACACTATTGGAGGATGTATCGGTGAATGCGTGCGTCCAGATGTACCAGCATGATAGCGCAGCTCCACTTAATTATCGCGAAGTTCGGGAATTTCGAGGCGTAAAATTTCCAGATACGTGGATCGGACGAGGCGGCTCAATAGCATGGCCGCCACGGTCTTCGGATTTGAATCCGCTGACCTTTTTTTCCTGGAGGTTAATGAAAGACCGAGTTTATGCTACCGAAGTCGTTGATCGTGATGGCCTTTTTCGGCGCATTGAAAGCGTGGCGGCAGAAGTAAAGGGACAACCCGACAGAGTTGTATGCGTCACTGAGTCCGTGAGGTACAGATGCGTATCTTCCGTTCACTCAAGAGGAGACCATTTTGAACAGCTGTAGAGCTCCTGTTTCATGAGATCGAAGAGCGAAATTTTGGCTGTACACGCAAATAATGAAGTATCCTAAACAACACTTAAATATACGTTTTTTTCTCTGTCCTTTCATATTCGTTAGATGAGTAGGTAATAATATCACCAGGGAATTATAATAAATGTAATGTAATTGGGCTACCATTTCGCAAAGAATGACCTATGACAAAAAACGTTTTTCAACTTTTTGAATAGGGTTTGTCCTATTTCCTTTTGCATAGGTGAATAACTTAGTGTACTTACTATCACAAGATCCAGTATGAGCAACGAGGACTAATTAATCACCCTGTAAACCCATTTAGTCTTTTTTCTTTTTTTTACATTTGTTGCGTCTAATTGACACAGCGCGTCTCTAAACCCCATTCCTTTGCGCTTGGAGTAATCCTCCATTACTAATATGTCACGTCTCGTCGCAGTCAGTTGTCAAGTGGACCGCCAGGTAGCATCTCCGCGTACGCGTCTCCTAAGGTCCGATTAAATTAAGAAGGTGATTGACAGTTCTGTGTGACGTCAGGACGCCTTTCCCGTTTCCATGGCAGCTGCCAACCAGAGAGACAAAATGTGACGTGTCAGGTCGCTCAGTTGCCTCTGCCGAACACGGGGAACATTTGAGCATCGTAAGCGACTTCCCTTCCGCCGCGCCGCCTGCGTTTCTGCCTGTGCTGCGCGCGCAATGTGTACTGTGTTGTGATGAGTTGCGTTGGGGTTAGGCTTTTGTCGTATTTTTTACACTTTTACACGTATTTTTTGAAGTGTTTGTTTTCGTGTCCCGGTAACACGTGCTCAGTGGTTTGCGACCTGGCAACGTCGCTCCCCTCCACTCACAAATGTCAATCACCTTCTTAATTTAATCGGACCTTACTACGCGCTCCTGCGTCACTACCCAGCGACCAGAATTGGGAAGGAAGTAGGATTGGGGTAGGATTTAGGACACTTCACAGGGGTTGGACTAGCCCTTGTGAAGCAGTCAAACTGGTTTTGATGGAACAAATTTCACATGAGATTGACGGGTATCGAACCCGGACTTCCTTGGTGAAAGGCCTTTCGCATTGGGTTGAAATGAGCGAAATTTTGGCATGAGTGCATCCAGTATTAAATAAGAATTACAAATAATGTGAAAGTGTATGTGCTGTTAAAGCACCACTATATACGAATTGTCAATGAAATTCTCTTGCGCCTTGTTTTGTCTGCACAATTTAATGAGGACACAAATATTTTATAGCAAATGACAACTTACTTATTCGTTTCTTGCATCTGCCATTGGTCAGAAAGAAGCCCTGCTTGCATTGACATTTCCCTTGCACACACGCTGTTTTGACGTCACCGTCGTCCTCTTCCAAGTAGCACACGTCCGTGGCTTCATTACAGGCAGCCCCCATTTTAGCTTGAAAAGAACATTCATTTTTCGGGTTAGCGTAAATTCGTAATCCATTATCATTGGTGCAAATGACATTGAAGCGTGAATGAAATCATCAATTTACATTGTTACGTGTATCGTCTGCAAAATGTGATTTGGCAGTATAAAAAAGAAAAGGAAAATATGGAGAAATCTCTGATAGCTTTATATTTATATATTTGGAGGACCAGCAGACTGTAAATTAAATGATACACATAACACATAAAATTAATTGAGCTGTACGGTATTGCATAGATGGATGGAATATGATAGGGCAAAAAGAACAACATTAGCTGTAATAAAAATAACAAATATTTAATTACTAAAAAATTTGAGTTAAAAGGTTAGTAAACAAACAAAAAAATATTAAAAAACAGTAAGATAAAAAATTGATGTGAAAAAAGTAATGAAAAAGGAAATGAACAAAAATGATTGAAAACAGTAATCCTGAAGTCCGAAGTTGCCAAAAATTAAAGTCTTTTCTTGCGTTAAATTTAAATAGATTAAAAGAGTGCACTCAAGTAGATTTCTGATGCATCAGAAAGAAGTTTGAAATAAGTAGTCACTTATCCGTTGGAGCTCTGGTGGGTGTTTCTTGCAGCAGATGTCGGTCGAGAGATGTTGCAGCAGCAGGAGATTGTTGACGGGGATGGCGCAGAGTTGCGACCCCAAATTAAAATGTTGTGCAGAGCAGCGTCTTCTAGCAGATTGCAGTAGGCAACTAGGCGTTGCACCGCATATTGTAAGTAAATGCTAGAGAGCCACTTCTTGCAACAGATTGCGGTGGGCAAAACAGATTTTGCACCGCATACGAAAGTACGTCTGACCTCTGCGGAGGTTGCCACAAGAGTCCTTGTTCTCGTCGGATGAAAAGTTTTTGAAGACTGGTCGGTCGAAATGTTGTCCTTTCGTGACACACAGGGGCGCTAGTGTCAATTTGCGTGTGTGTCTGAGGGCTAGCGCTGTTGGGGAGATGGCGAAGCTTGTGCACGCACTCAGCGCGCACGCATGCCCTTGGAGCCGGAGGGGCTCGGACAGGAAGTTGCCAAAAAAAATGCGCCTGGAATAACAGCCTCCGGCACGTTCGCAGTCGCCACCCCAATGGGGGCGGGACGCGCGGAGGGTGGTCCAGCAGGGGTGCAGGGGTCCAGCTGGGCGAGGCAAGGACTGCATTCCTCCGAACGACGCCACTCCGACCGATTTCAACTCACATATTTTTCAACACACTACACTGGTTGTTCAAATAATTGAGTATAAAGAATTGTGCTACAAGAGTCCCCTGGGTGCAAGGAAATAAAAAATTCAATAAATAGTTTTAAATTGGGACGTAACAACATGTTGTATGAAAAGACTTTTGACTAAAATGAAAATCTTATTCAACAAAAGTGGAGTAAACGACAATTCAACAAAAGTATTACAGGAGTTACATTCCGCAGCTACGGTAAACTACCGAATTCTTTTATGACGTCGATTTCGCTGGAATCGTGGGCAGCAGAGGGGAGGTGTAGAGTGGGAAAACTGAAAACTTCAGGTGGTAGCGCAATTTATATTATAGCCGAATTTAGAACATCGAACGTCATTTTATCTTGCCAAATGATATCCTGGATTCAAATTGAAGTCAGGATGTTCCCGGAGAAACGCATGTTATAAACACGGGTTCTCTCTCGTTTTCGGACGCTCATCGACAAATCAACAGGTCTGTAAAACGTATAAATTAGCTATTGAAGCATCGAGCTTTCGTCAACTCGTCAGACAAAATGAGCCCCTTGAACTCAGAATTAGAATTCAGAATTTTTTTATTCGATTAAGATACTAGGTATGCTCGTAGAAAATGGAAATTGAAATGAACTTAATGATTATTTCCTGTAAGGTTCTAACCGTCGTAGCATCACAATTTACGTAAAAAACATCATCTAATCATAGAATCCATTCGTTTTTACTCTCGTCAATCCATGAGTGCAAAACGTGACTTACCTATCTTCCTCCTGCACTGGCCTTCGCTTTCGAAGTAGCCGTCCACGCACTCGCAGTAGCCGCGCCGGCACTCCACGTAATCCTCGGGCGGGCAGTCGCTCCTCTCTTCGCAGAGGCCCCCGACTTTGGACATGACGTCCTTCTCCCCCGACCACATCGGAGTGTCTGCAGGAGTCAAAGGCAGGCAAGCTCTACTTACGGAATTTCAAATTCTGGGAACTAAATGTTTGCTTTTATAGGTCAGAATTACGGAGACAGGCATAATTTTATTCATATCAATGTGGTGTACAGTTGGTAACAGTCTTGTTTGTGCAGTCCTAAATTTGATCGAAAATCGTTAATTTTAAGTGGAAAATTAATACTTATGACAAATATATTACAAGATAATTGAATAATTCCAAATAAATAAAATGTAACTTTCTACACCTAGACGAAATGGCCTTGAATTTGAAATTCACCAGCACACATACTCGCTCGGGAACTAGACACTAGGAAGGTTTCCAAGCAACAAAATGTGCTGGTGAACTTCAAATTCAAGGCCGTTTCGTCTAGGTGTACAAAGTTACATTTTATTCAAGTATCTTGTAATATATTTGTCATTAGTATTAATTTTCCACTTTAAATTAACGATTTTTGAGCAAATTATGGAGAAACAAGACTGTTACTAACTGTATATTGAGAAATAATAAGTACATTTCCAAGTACCCGGAGGATCTCCGTTTTATAATTGTAATCGAAAGGTGCGAATCATGAGTGCAAAATATTTTTTTACGTTATTTTTCATCTGAATACAGTAGTCTATTCCTTGAATATAAATGCAAGTCTACGTCTATTATTGTCGAAGTTTGTTCAAAGTTGTAAAATGTTGAAGGCATATATGGTAAAATGTACACATAAAGAAGTGCATCGAAATACTGGCGAATTAATTCAAATTGTACTAAAAATCATATTTTGCCCTTGCATATAAATATTTACTAATACCCTTTGTATTCAAATTTCATTTCTATTTCGAAAAATTTTTCATGAAGCAAAACTAAGTACTTCTGAGAAAATTGATCATATTTATTCGGCTGACTGACGGCATATTTACTGACTTTAGCGCATAAGAAGTGAAAAAATCTCTTAGTTCAAGTTCATATTCTCAGGAGAAATAATTCTGTTTTCAACTGTCCATTGAAAAGAATGTCTAACAATTAATTGGAGTTTACCAGCAATTTCATTATATGTATTACCTATTATGAACGGTAAAACAATTGTCTATAATTGCCTGTTTAGTCTTAACTGTTCCCTAAATGAATAAAACTATTTCATATCTAAAACAAGATTTATTGAATTCAGAATGGTTTGTAATCAAATCCTTGGAATTAACAGTTCATGTCTCTGAAACTTATCCTACCATGCAAGGAGTAACTAATTACTCACTTATCTCCTTCTTGCACAGCCCTTCGCGTTGCACGTAGCCCTGCCTGCAGAGGCACACTTCGCTAAAGCACTCCATGTTGTCGTCTGTAAGCGCGCAGTCGAGGTTATCTAGGCACCAGTCGCCCAGGAGCGGGGGTTTCTGCGGCCGCGGCCGACTCGTGGTCGTCGAGGTAACCACAGGAGCTGCGCAACATGCATGACATATGCTTCAACAAAAGCAGAAAATCTTCGAGTTGTATTTTGTCGAGTTTCTGGAGATCCAAAGAAATTATAGAAACCACACACATGGCTGGAGGCTGTCCACTTTTCTTTCAATTTCTGCGCGCATTGGAAATTAGTAATATAGATATAACTCGACCAAGCGAAGAATGAAGGCTGCGATTGCGGCACGTCGTGGAACTAACAGTGTAAATACGGGTCTGTACAGTCAGTTTAGCTAACAAAAGTCGCCAGGGGCGTGAAGCGAGTTCAGAGACTGCTTGTACGGAACCACCATGGCCTCCTTCATAGAGGTTGTAAATAAGCTGATGAAATATAACTTCAGGGACACATCATGCAAGATTTGCACTGACATATATATATTTATTCCTTTAAGTTGCTTTCTTTCTTTTCACCGTTCTAGTACAAGACTATAATAAAAAGTTCTATTTATATTGAATTTTTAATACTTATTCATTTAATTTAAACATTTTGTATTCTTCATTTATCTTTTTTTTCATAGGCTTTACACGGTTTGTTAGGTATGTAATAAACAGTGGCGGCTGGTGGGGGTGGGCTGCGGGGCTGCAGCCCCCCCAGTCCTGGTCAGAATTATTTAATTTCTGTTTGACATTCAAATAAAATATGTGAAACAGTAGTTCTTTCAATTACATGCCCAATATACCCCACTGCTGGTGCTTGTGTAACTTGCGAAAAGCTTCCCCCGTGTTCTGCTGCGATTCCATTTCCCTCCCTGGGACTGCCAGTCCCAGCTGCATGCGGCGGAGTATGGACGTAGTTGATTTCGCTTCCCCCGCTGTTTATGTTTCTCAGTATAGGGACTCAAGGGGCTGCAGGAAAGGCAGTCCCTTCCGCAGTTTTACGCGAAGTTTACACGATTTTGAAAGTTCTGGTGAACGTGTGATATAATTGAGGTGCTGTATGTTGTATTTTTGTGTTATTTTTTCGTTTTTATAATGGACACGAATAGTAATTCTGTTCAATATCTAAAAACTGTGAAATTTAGAAGCTTAACCCTTCAAGAAAAGTGCGTTGTAAAAGCTCGCGGCAGACCTACCCCAGTATTGAACATATCTCCATCTGCTACGAGTCGTCAGAAACAATATACGAGAACTTTCAATCCGGAAATATACAAAAAACACGAATGGTTGTGTGGTTGCGAGTCCCAAAACGCGCTTTTCTGTTTTCCGTTTCTTGTTTTTGGAGATTCAGGTGATTTATCCACTGTGACGTGGACTGAAAAAAGGTATGTGCGACTTGAAGAAGCTTACTGACAAGATACATAAACATGAAAAATCGGGAAAGCATGTAAACAATTCTCTTGATTTGGCTCTTCTGGGTTCAGTAGATGTACGTCAGAGATTAAGTAAAGCCTATGAGGAATCCATACAACGTCACAACAATCAAGTATGCAAAAATCGCCAGGTGCTATATAGATTAATAAACTGTATTAAGTTTTGTGGATCAAACGAACTGGCCCTGAGAGGACACGATGAAAGTGACAAGTCTGAAAATCGAGGAATATTTATGAACCTTGTTGCATACACGAGTGTGTTTAAATCACATTTAGAGAGCGCTTCTTCTTTTTAAAGGCACATCACAGACTATTCAAGCTGAACTGTTGCAGTGCATGATGGAGGTATGTAGGGAGGCAATTTTGGAAGAAGTGGATGCGTCAGTCTTCTTAGCAGTTATGGCTGATGAAACCACTGATGTATCCGATGCTTTTCAGCTTGTTATTGTGTTACGCTATTGTGACTCAAAAGAAAATGTCAGGGAAAGATTCTGGGGCTTCTTTAACCCTCAAGGACAGAATGCAAAGGCAATTTCAGAATGCATTTTCGCACAATTAGACACAATATTAAGAGCAGCTAAACAGAACTCCAAAGCAAGAATTTTCTTTGCAAATTTGTCATCAATTCCAGCATTCTTTTCCAGATCCCCGCAAAGAGTAACTGCGTTAGACACCTGTGTAGAAAAGAGAATACCTGCTGCTGGCGTAACAAGATGGAATGTTAAATCGAGAATAGTAAACAGTATTTGAAAAGAAGGACGCTTTAATCGAGTGTTTTCAAGTTCTAATGGAATCGGAGTCTTCGAGTGATATCACCATAAGAGAAGCATCTGCTCTACTGAAGACTCTTGAAGATGAAGATTTTAATTTTTGGCTAAATTTTTTCCATCATATCATGCCACATGTTGATATTTTATATAACCAATTACAATGTCGCCAAGCAGATATGGTGGAGATTCGTTCTTGCATTGCTAATTTTGTTAAAGCAGTTAATAAAGTCAGAAATGAAGTACTAGAGAACGAAAAAAACAGTGAACCAAATAGTGTCAACAAACGGCGTCATATTCAAGAAAGTAACACGTGAGTAGTGGCTGCCAAAGAAGTCTGTGATCTCATTATAACCCAGGCTAATATGCGATTTCAGTTCAGTAAACACCTTCAGATTTCAACTACAGTAATGCCATCTAATTTTGCCAGATTATGCGAAACATTTCTGGACGAAGAATTAAGAGAATGTCTGGAGTTGTATAAAATGTTCGATAAGGAGAAATTACATACGGAACTTTCTGTTCTTTATTCAAGAGGGGAATTTAGAAATTTATCAGGCGCAAATCAACTTCTGCACTTTATTATGTCAAACAATCTGAAGTCATCATTTTCAGAAGTTGTTAAGAATTGCGGCAACTATCCCAACAACGACTAGCGAGCCAGAACGATGTTTCTCAGCTATGAAGCGAATAAAAACTTACCTCAAAAGTACCATGGGAGAAGAAAGATTGACTGTCCTGTCAATGTTATCAATAGAAAGGGCAGTTCTCAACAACATAACAAATTTTAACGAAAAGGTCATAAATAAATTTGCAACATACAAAACTCGTCGTGTGGAGCTCATCTATAAATAATTAAAGTAATTCATTTTCTATTTTTGCATGCAGCCCCCCCATTAATTAAAGGCACCAGCCGCCACTGGTAATAAAGTATCAAAACATTAACTTTATTGGCAGAAATATCTATAATATTCTTCATTATGGTGGTAAAAAAGAATGTTATTTGGTATTTATTCTGAGAAACTACTGAAGTTAAAATAAACGATTTATATGAATGTTACTCCTCATAGAAAGAACTAGTTTCAAAATTTTGAATCGTTTTGCAGAGAAAAGTATACTTTTGTTTCTTACAATATGAGGTGCAAACATGTCCAAATATAGTTAAAATATTAATTGGGAAGATACTAGATTTGCAACGAAATAAATCGCACTTTCTTTCGCAATAGTTTGGCACGGTCCCATTTTAATTTTGAATTGAGTGCCCTTATATCTCCGTCTCTGTCGTTTCGGTTGTAAACATAGACGGCGGCGGGCTCCTGTAAACATCATTCTCAACTTGGTCGAGCTGTAACGAGACAATTCACCGCACTGTAAACAAATCCGAACTGTATTGGTAATGTTTTCGCCTGGGTCAGATTCAAAGCTCCCAACTGTGCCCGCACGTGTCCCGACATGTGTAGTAGTGTAGTGAATGTAAGTGAAGGTGTGTACGTGTGTGTGGGTTGATGTGTGCGTGTGTAAGAGAAGAGGAGGGAACAAGGATGAGGAAGGAAAGATAGCCTATTGTCCGTAGCCCGTTTGTTAAGGCACTACTTCGGCATTCACCTAGTATTGTTTGGAGAAACCACAGAAAACTACCGATCAGAACAGCCGGCCGCGAGACAGAGGATTCTCCTTCAGAAAGCGGCTGAATTCAACATACGTCTCTGGCTCAATGGTGTCAAGGTCTTCTACTGGTGGCTATGGCACGCGTCGTGGCGCCGTAGCATGCCACGAGCTTCTCTGCGCCACTAGCATCGGGAAAGGGAACTATTAGTAACACGCCATTTTCCAATAGGGATGGCGTTATCTCTGGTAGCGGGGTGATGAACTTCGTGGAGGGGCGAATTCGTCGTGGCACTAGCGAGTGTCGAAATCTGCCGCCATCAGGACTCGAGCCTTATGACCTACCGGTTAGACACAGCAGTGTCAACAGTTGTCCCCTGAGCTACCTACGCCAGTCTGCAGCAAAAGTAGTACGGGAGGTCCTAGATTCCAGGTGCGTCATCTGCAAAGGTTATTAGTCCCGTACGTGCATGGTTTTATTGCAAGTGGCGGTGGTGGCGGCGGTGATCTTCGCCCGCTGAATGGCGAGATCCAGCGCCGACCTACGTCGACTAAGGTGGATTTTGCCAAACTAAGTCTTTCACCAGCGTTGCACCCTCTCAGCTGTGACATTCTCTAAACTCCCGATCGATCTCCCGACGTGTGTGGTAGTACTATGCATGTGTGTGTGTGTAAGTAAGGGGTGAGGTCAGGACAAGAAAGAGGAAGGCATCGGATCGCGAGCGGTCCGTGGCCCGTTTGTTAGGGTATTGCTCCGGCATTCGCCTGGTGTTGATTGGAGAAACCAAGAAAAACTACTGGTCAGAGCAGCTAGACGCTAGAATTCTTCTCCAGACAGCGCCTGGACAGTGGGACGATTTTCGTCAGCTAGGTCGTAACCTAGCTGACAAAGTAGTGTCGAAAATCGTCCCACTGTCGGGACTCGAATCCCAGGATCTCCCGGTCAGAGGCACTGCAGTGACATCAGCTCATGTCCTGAGCCACCTTCTTAGGTCGAGTCACGATGTGGAGTATTTTGGACTGGCTAAATATGTGGGTCGGGTGAAGCCACAGCGTGGATGAGAATTCTAGAGGCCGGGTAATCAAATAGGTCATTTTTCGTGGTATCCATCGGTCAATCCATCGTATCCCATGGTAGAACTTTAAACAACAGACCAGGCCACGTGCGATCCCCCGGAAAATCCTCCATGATCTTGAAGGTTTTGCGAGTACGCAGATGTGACGCAATGTTCCATCCGGAAAAATAAATAGTACACGTTGTAACACTTTGACTAGCTGATTTCTCAGTGTGAATGGAATGTACGACCTTCGTAATGGGGAAAATATTTTTCTTGGCTTTATGTTAGTATTATGCGTGGACTGCAAAAGAAAATGTTAGGTAATTCCAGATTATCATAGCTTGTTTTAGACAAGCTTTGTAATAAGACAGCTCCGGAAACTCGCAGAGCGACCAACCGCACGTGTCGTCCCCGTAGCTCTTTCGCAAAGTCTCCGCTCAGTAAGACTAAGACCCAATTTGCAGGCTTCCTTTTGACGAACGATTCTGGAGTTATAACGAATGCGCGCTTGGGTTTTGTGACATTTGAAATCCCAGGAGCGACACTGAGCATGTGCGCGTCCGCTAAAGTTCCGGAATAGTTTGTCAAAAGGAAGCGCGTAAATCAGGTTTATGATTGAGCTATTTCCACAAGAAACGAAGCTCTTCGCAGTCACTCTAACTGATGTTATTACAGTCCAAGGGTCGTATGCCATCGTACTTCCTCATCATGCCCCCACAATCATCCTTAGGGCCAGGCGATGGATTAATCCCGACCAAACTTCTGAAGTTAGAAACGTGAGAATTGGTATACGTGATTGATTGATTGGTTATTTCGTGTTTCCGGGCGCATCAATTGCTATTGTCACTGTTCCAGTACGTGTAGTGCATGTTTTTTTAACTAGAGATCACTGTGTTCCTGCCTAGCTGGATTGAGAGATCCGGCGCCGACCTATACGTCCACTTATATGATGTCAGGTGTACAAGTTTACACGTTGTACACAGCTAGGTGGAGGACTAGACCGGGGAGGGAAGGAGGGGGCATAAATTTAAATACAATTACACATATTTATTTTATTTCTAGAAAGAATTCCTCCCTGGGTGGCTCGATGGATATCGCGCTCGCTTTTCACGGAGCAACTCCTGGTTCGATTCTCCTGCCGAGGCAAATTATATCTATGCGCTTTCCTTACAAATGTCCCGAAGATGCAGGGTCACCGCTGGTCGGCCAATGCCCATAGCGGGTTTTCAAGCCAAAGAACGGGTTGAATTCATTCTTTCTCCTGACTAATAGTGAGAATGAATGTATAAAATAAATAGCCGAGAGACGCCTGGCTAGTACTGTTAGTACAAACCACTGGAACTAAAAACTTTCGGTTACTGCAGTAACTCACGTTTATCTACGTCGCACCGGCCGTTCTCCGGGACGTAGCCCTGCTTGCACAAGCACACTCCTCCGAAGCACTCCGAGTTGGCGTCGGCTTCGCAGTCCTCGTCCTGAAAGCACCAGTCGCCGAGCACCGACGGCCGTCGGGTGGGCGGAGGATCTGGATATTTGGAAGAAAAATTAGAAGCGTCGACTCTGGATGTAGTGAACTTTTTTCATAATGAACTGGAGTGACAGGTCCAGATCCACCTCTATTTATGTAAAATATTAAAGGTTTTCATTTAGAAAGGAATTTGAGTTTTCTACTCAACCAAATTCCATGAATTTTTTATTAAAAGAAAGGTAGTGGGCCCTAAATGTGTTACTGCTTACTATTATCTACTGATTTTTAATACAAACACACAAGCGTACTTAAACATTATTAGAGCACAGGATATTCTGTACTAAGTAATGAAATTGCAATTAACCATCAGCTACACGCCTATTTCAGTCACATGTCTGCTGAAAATTGCTCAATATTTTCTGCCTTTAAACTTGTATATGACAAACTTGAAAAACTGGAATATGATACAGTCATGTTATTCTCAGGATCATAAAATGCAATTAAAGCAGTTTCCATTAGTCCTAGCAACCTTGAAATGAGTAGGAACACACATGATATAACCACTAGTGACGTCTCACTGTTCTCGCCATCGGATTATCAAGGCTAAAGTGCGACAACTTCATTTTCATTTTTTTAATACACCGACAATTCATTGGAAATAAGTTAATATTTTCAGATACTTATGTATACCGTACCATATATTGAGGAGATATATTTTTTTTAGTGTCTTTATTATCCAATATTTTGCGTCACACTTTTCCCCTACCTCTAAAATAATAAAACCAATTATATTTGCAAAAGTATATTACATTCTGGGATTATCGTGAAGTGTGTTACATTGAAGAGTGAACTTCACATTACAGTGAAATAAAAATCATGGTCTCTTGTCCCTAGAGTTTCTCTATTACCTGAGATGACTGTATACAGATATACTTAAAAGAATATCTTAGGTATATTGATTATTCATATAATCATACAAACATTTTACATAAATATGTATTTAAAACAAATTAAAAGTAAATAGTAAAAAGAAATTAATTTAATAGACTACCTTTAACAATTATTATCTGGAATGAAAATTCTTAAATAATGGCACCTAGGTATATATTTAATAAATTATTCATGCAAAAAGGCCGTTGTTAATAAAATAGTATATATTAAATAATTTACTTTTTTGTTTATTTTTACTTTTAAATTGTTTCCAACCTACTCACCAGTCTTAGGCTGGGGCTTGCAGAGCTCGCCATCAAGATCGTGCCCGTCCTTGCACTCGCATCGGCTGTTCCTGCACTCCAGGTTTTTGTCCACTTCCGTGCAATCTATTGTCTCTTCACACGGATCTCCAACCTTGGGAGCTGGGGGAAGAGATGGCGTTGTGGTGGCTGCGATAGCTAGGGTCAATACATTCTCATTTTATTTTCTCGATTCGGACGACTCGAGAACAATTTTATTGATCGATACATAAAATAATTTACTCGGCCAATTATGAAATTAGTGATGTTTACATCCAGTGTAGTATATTCTGTAAACTATAGTTCCTAATGATTATTATTAGTCATTGCCAATTTTGTATATTCTGTTAATAAACTCTATTTTAATAAATTAAAGAATAGAGTACTTTGAAGAAAAGATTACAAAAGGTGAAACATCTCTCAGTAATGTTAGTTTTTAATTGTATCCGACAACTTCAATATTGAAACTAGAGATTTCCCACTTGGTGTAATTTACGTATTTCTCCATAGCGCTTAATAAAGGCACTTTCTGAAGTTTTTTTCAAATGTTAGCGGTTTTGTGTAATCGTGCATATTTTTAAAAAATACCTTAACAAGACGTTTTTGAAAAACAGATCCAAAATTTTTGCTTTTAACTGTTTCTATATATAGATGCACAATGCAACTAAATCACATGATGTAAGCTCCATTTTGATTAAAACTTTTCAAATTTTCAAAATTACATGTACGTAATTTTTGGAATATCTCGCATGTTAATATTTACAATACAGATGTTTTTTTATGGTTAAACACAATTTTGGACGTAAATGCTGTAAATTATTTCTTAAGAATTTTCTCGAAATCTAAAAAGCTTTAAATGTAAATATTTGTCTTGCTTTGTATGTAAGAGTTGGGAAAGCGGTCTACTTCTTTGCCTGGAAATGTGAAGACATGAATTTGATTTCCACGTCGAAAAAAAATTTTCTTTATGTTTTCCTGGAAAGTTTTCCTGCAAAGTCCTCTTATAAATATAGTACAAGTCCGATTATAATTAAAACCATTGAATATAATTGAAACCACTGAAAAATTGCAAATTCGAAATTCCCACGCTTTTTGGCGGAAGAGTTTCAAGTTCAAGAGTAGGATTCAAGTTGAAATTATCACCTTATGCAACCGTTCCATATAAGTAGTTTATGAAGGTAGTATGTGCTGTTGTAGTACCACTGGTTCACTTAAATGAAATTTGCAGATATTATTTAAATGGTTTTAAAATCAACGTTACATGTTAAGAATTGAATCGTTGCAAAATTTTACATCATATACATTAAACCTGTAAATAGAACAATTTTGATGACCCTCATCAAAAACAAAATTGAATTTCAAATGTCCCATTTTGAATGATTCGGCTCAGAGAACGGTTTTAAACAAATGAGGTATCAAAAGAAGAAAACAATTAGGAGAGGAGATCACTATTTATATTAAATAGGTCGTAGCTTTCCTTTATTTACGAAATTCGCGTTTTTGAAATGCGCGGCTAGAATGAAAACGGGAAGGTAGCGTCTTGCGCAAATGGGCAAGTTCGCTGGAAATGAAGAGCAGTTGATCTTGCTTAGAGTGTATTGTGTTGTGTGATTGTTAAAACGATTGTTTGTGACTTTCAACTGTAAATATTCAACGTTTTTTCTTATATATCATTCTTGTGATATCTAACTACGGAAAACAGGAAAGAGGCGAGGGAGTTCTGATTATTATTTGGCAATTGTATTTCATACATTTTGTTACATACATCAAGGTAAGGTTGATAGTAGGATTTTCTATAAAAGGGCAAAACAATATGCATGTACATATGTATATAACTCTTGGTAAATATTAAACTGTATTTTCTGTCGAAACGTTTCTACAGCACTTCCTTCTGTGCGATGTAATGGCTAGAATTCAGCTAGTGTAGAATAAACAGGAATAGAAACTTACGAATTATTTGGCACGTCCAGTTAATGGACATATACCCTTCCTTGCAAGTACAGATTCCCACTCTGCACTCGAGATTCGTGTCAACCAGAGCGCAGTCCTCGCTCTCTTCACAAGGATCGCCTGGCTGAGGCGACGGGAGGTCTGGAATTGAGCGGCCTTCTGCGGAAAAGACAAAAGAACACTCGATATATATGTGTGTCAGAAGAAATGTTACAAAAATTATAGAACGTGTAGAGGGTCGAAGATGATAACATTTTGCCAATGAACATATTGTGGAAAATTGCGTATAATGACACACATTTGCCCCTTATTGGCAGGCAACGCGTCGTGCACTGAGTAAGAAGTAGGCTTGAAAATCTTGAAATAAAAGACTGAACTATCAATTATATTTCCTCAATTTCTTTCAAAGAATTTAACAGTGTTGTTTTTTAAACTATTCTGATTAGGCTCCTTAAATTAAAAACAATAATCTCAGAAGTAGCATTGTAAATTTATGGCATTAATTTTATAAAGATAACAATATTTTGGGACCAGTTACGGTCACTTCATAAGGTGAACGCAAAAAAATTAAAAACTTATTTTTAACCTCAATGGCTTGAACGGTGAATATATTAAGAACATGTATTTGAAAGAAATAAGAGATTATGAATACAATTAAGATTCAGCGTACCAGTAATTGGTTAATTTTTAATTTTTCACTCGATGAAGTGGCCGAAACTGGCGAGGAAGCGTTGTGATCTATCAAAAATTAATGAAATATAGTCTAATGCTGTAGTTATTGATTGTATTAAATCCTGAAGGTTATAAATCCCAATATTTTATTAATAAATAGACAATTACCGTGGTTAATAAACTTTACAAGTAAAAATACGTTGTTTTTCTTTACATTCTGGATAGGGATATCTTCTGGTATTAATATTATTTTCAATAAGCAGGCTCATTTTACCAATTCGTTTATTATCACTTGTGCATTTTTCGAGGTCCGACTTAGGACTCTGAGTCCAAATTGTATCCCAATTTGGATCGATTGCTCTTTCACATTTATCTTTCCTATCACATTGCTCATTCCTATCCATCAGAGATAATTAAAGTATAATACTTATAATTAAATTACATAGATTTTAGATTATTTTGGTAATTTTCTTTCAATCAAATATTTACTGAGAGCCAGTTAGTACAGTTATTGTATTCTTACGTAGAAATATTTTGGAAGTTAATCAAAATTTACAATATTATATTGAATTTTTAATTCATTGCTATTTTCTTTAAAACAGAGAGGTAATACATACAGGGTTTAATTAAGAGTATAATTCTGATCTCAAAACTGCCGAAATTGTTGTTCAATATTATTATACTTCCCTATAAACGTTTACATGTTTTGTCACTTGTGTATGTTTGTGTCTAGAAGTAGTCCGGTTTTCGTAACTCGAACAGAGGGCACAAAAGAGCTCTAGGTGCGAGGTGGCTCACCTGAGGGCGACGGCAACGAGCACGTTCCGTTGAGCGCGACGTATCCCCCGGCGCACTCGCACAAGGCGTCCCTGCACTCCATGTGGGGGCTGACGGCCTCGCAGTCGGCGCTGTCTTCGCACCAGTTCCCCAGGGTAGGCGGCTCTGGAGGAGCTGCATCTGCAAACGGAATGGTTCAAACATATTTCTTTAGAAACGTTTAATCCAATTCAGGGGCGGCCGGTACGGAATTCTGTTAGTGATACCAGTTAGTGATGCGACATCGATAACAAAACACTGATGTTACCAGTTAGCTATGTTCAAAATTAAAGCATCAGTCAAAAACCATTTATATTTTTAAACATCGATGCGATGTTTTCAAACTGGTTTAGTAATTTCTATAATAAAACTCTCGGGAAACAACATTTAGTTTCACAGTGACCGTGTTTATTAACTTATAATGAAGATTAAACTGAAATACTAAAAATAATACGAACAAAATACTAAAAATACTCAGTCTGAAAGCCTGAGGGCACACAGTAATCTCAAGAGGTCACAGCTTCCTGCGTTCGTGAAGAAAGGTACAGGAAGATGAGGGGAAGCCTTCAGCCCACGCCACCTCTCCATGCGCGAAACACAAGGAAAGACGTACGAAATTCCAGGGCATCGGGGTCATCCTGAGCGAGAGATGGTCCGCTCGGTGAAGATAGTTCCATTTGTACACTCCACACTTCCGTAGAACAGAACGAGAACTACTGTGCCAGTTCGATTCTGGCACCGTCTCATCCATAAGAGATGCATGCAAACACTACATTCTTTATAAGGCGTTAAATGGGCAGAGATGATACCAATCAGAAAGAGGTTTAGGAGGAAGCCATGAGATACCACTACGCCCTGTGCGTTTGAAGAGAGTAATGATAGAACATCGAAAGACTAAGCTCTCTTTCAAATGAATTACTATAAAGAAATAATTATTTATGTAGCAAGTCCTCAAATTAGTCTTTAAGGACGATGCAGGAAAATTAGCTGTGAGGCGGAGCGATAGCGAAGCCGCGTTAATCGTCCGGCCGAGTCCTTAAAGATTAATAGTCGACATGCTACATACAATGTTTTTGGTTATTCTAGTTATTCAAAATAAACATTTAACATTTTCATGAGTTAAGAATTGTCATCACACTCGATGTTCTGTAGCAAGGGTTGTTGGTACAGGGTCATGGTACCGTTTTAAAATAATAATCGCGGTGCGCGGAAGGACCAAAAGGACGAAGGGGGCATGGGGACAAAATGGGACAACGGAGACAAATGGACAAAATTGGAAAAGGGGGAAAGGAACAAAATGGGGAAAGGGTTACAAATTAGACAATGGGTTTAATGAGACAAATCAGATAAAAATGGGTCAAGGAGATATGGGTCAAGGAGATATGGGACAAGGGACAAAATGAAATCAGGGGACAAACGGGACAAAGGGACAAAATGGGATAAGTATCCAAATGGGACAAGGTGAAAAATAGGTCAAGGGGACAAAATGGGACAGTGGACAGAATGGGACATGGGGACAAATCGGTAAGGGTTCAAAATGGGACTTGGGACAAAATGCGATGAAGGACAAAACGGGACAAGGGGAACAATTGGGACAATGGGGCAATTAAGACAAAGGGACAAAGTGGAACAATAGGACAAAATAGAGAAGGGGACAAATAGGTCAAGTGGACATAATGGGACAATATGGGTCAAAGAGACAAAATGGGAAAAGAGGACAAAATAGGACAATGGGGAGAAAACGGGACAATGCAGACGTCCGGACAAAATGGGACAAAATGAGCCAAGGGCGCAAACGGAAAAGGGGACAAAGCGGCAAGTGGGACTAAAGGGATACGGGGGGAAAGGGGGCGAAATGGGACAAAAAGGACAAGGGGACAAAAGGGACATATTTTTCCAAAGATTTATGAGCACTGGTAAAATTAAACCGGAAATTCCTCTAAAATATTTTTTAATGGATTCTCAAGCATATTAGCGGCAGTTGATATTGAGATTTTTTAATCGTTCTAAAAACAATTTAATTTTGTTTTATACATGCTCAGCTTGCTTCTACCTGAACATAATGTAAATCCTTAAATCGTTGTGAGTTGACGGGCCGAAAGGCAAATAACTGGATATTATCCTGTCAAAATTTTATTGGATTGCGTACTATATTTCTGAAATAACCAGACTTGTTTTCCATTAAAAATAGAACAATACATTTATTCATTTAGTTCCTTTTTTTACAAATTGAATCTTCGACGTTGCCACTTTTGGCCGCCAAAAAGCAAAAGAGAAACAAATTGTTTAAATTATTTTAGTCTTAAGATGTTTTCATCTTTCTTTCAGATCCAAAAATTTCTCCCTTCAATTTGTTTGCGCGCCCTTGGTTTCTCACGGATGCTCCCACGTTGTCCACCCACGCCGTGCTTCCGCGCCGTGACAATTTTTCCTTCATCCTTTCTTCCACTATGTTCTCATTCCACACCTATTACACAAAGTTCCGTACTGTCCGTATATTCCCGCCGCTGATGGGCGGCTAATTCCGAATACTGTTTAATGCGGTAAACACATTCGACATTTAAAATTTCTTTTTGTGCTCGATCATTCCTTCTGTCTATTCACCCGATTCTGAAGTTCCGTTTTTCTTCTTCTTTTCTTTTTTTGTTCCCATTGTTCTTCTCTCATCCGGTTTATGCCATCTGTATTTTAATGTCGTCTATGGGTGGCTTTGCCTGGTAAAACTCTGCATATTCCTTGCGTTACAGTTCCTTGGTATATTACAATACAGACGCGCTCTTAGCGCGTTGTTCAAATGGCTGGTTGTTAAGGAGCAAATCCCCTGTTTATAAACCAAAATAACAAACAATATTTTAAAGAAACTACATTTTATATACATATTTATGGTGAAAAATGTATTTTCCTTCGTTTTTGTTTGTGGTACAGAACCCTACACTGGTACAAGCAGACACTGGCACAATCTATATCAAGTGTAGAAAGTATCTTTGAATCTCAGGGGGGGTTACGCAATTGAAATATAAGAAAAAGCACGAAACCTGCAATAAATAAAATGACCGAAAATAACTTTTTTTGTCGTGCAGAACTTTCAAAACAGCAGAACAAGTTGAGAACCTTGACATGGAATTCCTTGGTATATCTGCAATATTAATATATATTTCTTATAAACGTGAATATCGACGATAATAATCAAGACATCATATAAATTGAGACTCGATCAGGTAGGCCGAATTATCCACATCAAACTTCCTAAGAAATACAGTCTGTCTCGGCAAGCTAATATACGGTATATTAGTATAATCTAGAAGTAGTTCTTGATATTGAAACCCATAAATAATACTGGGACCGCAGTATTCTGGTCGAGAGGATAATTTAGCACAAAATACCCAATGTTACCCTCTGGAACAAATCTGCCAAAAAGTTTGGTTTAATGATTTTGCAGTCATCAGTCATTAACATGATGCCAATATACTAGGCTAAAATCAACAAATACAGAGAGCTAGCATTTGCTGTAAAAGAACTATGGTGTGATTCAGAAGTGAAAATTGTTGCGACTGTACTCTCAGCAACTGGCCTCCCACCAAAAACTCAAGTCCTAGGGGTTTCGAGATAAATATTTGGTGATAATACTCTTATTATCATCGGTCTCCAGATGTGAGTTATCATCAGCACGTGCTCACAAGTGAGATGGTTCACAAGAAACATATGGCATTTTGAAACTTTACTGTTGAAATGGTATTATTGTTTGTGGAAATTATGTTGTTGTTTTAGGTTAATATGATAGAATACTTTTATATTTGAATATTTCAAATATGACAATGTTACCATGCTTTTTTCTACGACCACTATTGGATTTAACGTTATGGTATGAGAATGAAGCGATATGGTGATGATAGGGGGTGAAAGGTCGAACACTTACAACCATGCCCGAGGCGGAAATCGAACCCGCGACCTCTCGATACGAGATCACTACAGCTCTTCTGTCTTAGCGATCTTGGTCACGGGGCCGACTATTACCATGATTTGATATTATACCTTTGTGATATCTGTGTGGGTCCACAAATTTGAGAATAAACAAAATAATAATAATAATAATTATTATTATTATTATTATTATTATTATTATTATTATTATTACAACAACAAGAATACGTTCTTAGTACATTTTTGCACTATAGTTCACCTTAACTTTTGTCACACTGTGTTACAATTTGGTATAAATGAATATAAAGCTAGACCTACAATGGAAAACAAACATTACAAACTGTACCACGATATTCTAATTCACACAGATAAGTGTACTGCTGCTAATCGACATTGTATTGCATGTTATTTTCATTGATGTCACTCATCTGGCTGATCGCAATATTAACAAAACCGAATCTGGGAAAAAATTCTAAATAACCCCGCTTGCAATAGAGTATAAAGAAATATATAAATTCAATTCAGTGAAAATAATTCCAGTAGTAATTATAGCGACTGGTTTGGTCAACAAGCAAAAAGGTTTGAATAGAAATTTGGAAACAAATGGCCTTGACCCTAGTATTAAAAATCCTAAAGCCCAAACTCCATGATTCTGGAAACATAGAATTGTTCGCACTGTGTTAAATCAGCACTAGCATTGATTGAGATATGCCTTTATGGCCTCTCACAGAGTAAACGCCAGAGGTAATTTCTGAAGCAAAGAATAATAATAATTATTATTGCTCGTATTAGTGGAATTAGAATTATTATTTTCGAAAACAACTCCTGAAAAAGAATATCTCTCTCCTCAATTTTATTCAGATTTTACAGATATCGACCGACAAATCAGAATGCAGTGTCGAAAGTTACAGTTACCTGCACTCCTTTTGCAGAATCCATCACTGTACTCAAAACCTTCACGGCACACGCACTGTTGGCTTCTGCATTCCAGTTTGCTGTCTTCATCGGCACAGTCATCTGTTTCGTCGCACCAATCTCCATGCTGAGGACCTCGTAAATTGAAAATGTACCCATCATCTGAGAAGAAAAATAGATAATTGCTTTTTTTAGTTAGTGTGTTAATAAAAATATAAATTTTGAATTTTTTCCAAAAGTTACGAAGTTTCAAATTCAAATTTTCATGCATTGTGGAATTATGATGTTTCATGATACATTTTTTCACAAATAACGGCGAAAATATTCGGATCTTTTTCCGAGTTGTCATTGTCATTGACACGTAGGCGATGAAATTGACGAACAATGTAGCAGATGAACTGAAGGAGACACGGGATTCTGAAATGGTTTTCAAAGCTTCATCACTGAAAACGTACCTATACCCGACCAAAAAGAAGTTTGCCTAAAATACTCAAATAAACGAGAAATAAAACTAGTGGAATGGAACCAGAACTACAGAATGACACAGAATTTCCCATATTAGTGTTCTATTTCCTTGGATCTGGGCTGGCTATTCGGAATTGCCACATACTCGTGCCAGCTGCCATCCATTGCCGCTCAACCTACTTTTTTTGACATTTCCTTAATTTTTCGGTTTCGTAATGGTAGAACGAAATATTAATTTTAGAATATTAAAAAACACTAAAACCGAGACTTAAATGTCAATTTTCCTTTAAAAATTTGGAGCCATTTTTAAGAAAATGGCGTTTAAGCGCTACTAAAAATGCGAAATTTGAAGCTCTTTTTCACAGACCATTTTCGAGTTTCCAAAAAACTTCATTTGAAGGAATGTAAAGCACTTAGACTCATAAATACAAAAGCGTTTATAAAATGCTGATATTGTGCATATTGAAGGTGTCAGAGTTATTTAAAAAAATAACATTTGTGTATTTTTTGAAAAAACAAAAAATACCCCAAAATGAACTTTACGTCATATTAAAGAGTGCAATTTGCACCATCCGTTCGAAAAGTTTGAAAAAACAAATGGAGCCATTTATGAGAAAATGGCGTTTGAGCTTTTCTGAAAATGCGGAATTTTGAGCTAGTTTTCACAGAAAACGGTTGAGTTTTTGAGAAACATTATAAGAAACTATTTAAAGCACATGTATTCATAAATGTAATATTTTGAACAAATCGCTGCCAATGTAAATATTACCGAAGTGAGAGACAAGTCAAAAACATTACATTTTTCTAATTTTTGAAAAAATAAAGGAATAGACCAATATGGCGCGTGTCATCTCATAGAGCACATTTAGCACTAACCCTACCAAAAGTTTAAAGAAAGACTTAGAGCCGTTTTTGAGAAAATCTTGTTTTTGTAATTTTTTAAAATTGCAAATATTGCACGCAATATTTCGCGAAAACTACTATAATTTTCAAAAAAAATGTGCATGACCTTAATGAAAGAACTTGCTTTGGAGAACACATTTCATTTGAAAGAATCTCTATCTTCATTTTTGTAGTTGTAGATAGACGCCGAAAATAATTCAAACTTGGCAATATTCGAAAATTCAGAGTTAACCGTGAAAATGGGACCTATGCCACGTTTATAAGTGTATTTTACTCTGTTTTTTCAAGAATTTTGAAGACACAATTTAATGCCATTTTTGAAAAAATTTTGAAAATGGCGGGGGGGCTTGATGTAAAGTACCCCCAAATTTTGAAGCAAATTTTTCAAAATCGCGGCGCCTCGAGTGAAGGCAGGTCGACAGGGGAATATTCATTTTGGAAGAAATAGTACTTATGGTTTAGGCGCTAGTGTGGTTCGCAGACTGACAGACAGACGGATGGACAGACGGACGGACGGACGTTTTGAAAAAAAAACACTTTTTCAGTATCAGGGGACAATAAAACGTGTTTTTCCGTTAAAATCTCGGAATCGATTTTCCGCAGCATTACATAACCTTCCCTATACTATGTATATTTTATTTCGTATATACGTTTGTATATGGAAACTAATAAGTATGGTTTATTTATTTTTCTTTCGGATTCAGTATTGTCAATATTAATGTATGGAAATTAGGTCTCCGTGATAAAAAGCGCGAGTGACCTACTGACTGACTTGGTAGTGTAAACGAAAGTGGGCTATCGCATTTCATCTCAGTAGCTCTGTCACGCCATCTTTCAATATTAAAGATTAAATTTTTCAGTGAATTTTTAATTACGTTTTTTAAATATATATTTTAAAATAAATTTATTTATAATAATATTTTAACATATTACATACATAGTACAGAGAAAGTTATGTAGCAAAGAAATTGCAGAAAAAATCGTATTGTAGGTCCCTGATACAAAAAGAGATAACACTTGCCTCTTTATGCAGTAAATTATTTCCTTTAACACGTTCTGTAGTCATAATACACATTTTGTTGGTTCTTGATACCCAAAAATTGGTTTAGGGCAAAACGTCCTTCCGTCTGCCTATCCGTCCGTCTGTGAACAACGTGAAGGATTTTTATCAAATTTATATTCGTTATATGACCGATCGATCTCGCTGATGTCACGGCCTCTTAAAACTGAAATGGATATTTCAATATTGGGAGGTAACTTTGTATGAAACCTCAAGGACTTTTAAACTTTTTCACAAATATGACTATTTTGTTTACACGTTAGAGCAAAGTACGCTTATAAAAATGACGCAGTTCCGTTTTTTGTTGATTTCGATTTTCGTGCTGAATTTTCGAAAATTGCATAAGTTTAAAATTGTTTCGGTGTCTTCCTTCAATTACAATGTTTAATATAGATATTTTTCTTTTGAATGAAATTTGTTCTTCAAAATTTGAACCATAATTGAGGTCATGTTCAATGTTTTTCAAAATATGAGTTGTTTTCCACTTATTTCTGCGTGAAATACAAGCAATTTTAGAAACAATATTTTTTCTTAACCCCTTTTATTTTTTTGTAAGTTTCCTTTTTTATTTGTGCCTACTATACTATTTAAAATTCCTAACTGATATGCTGAAAGAGCCTTGGGCATATTCAAAATATTTACACATATTACTTTTACTCATATCAAACGCACCTTTTAAAACCTAAAAATCCGCTGTCTATTTATCGGGTATAATTTTAATCACTTATTTTAGTTAATTAAGTAATGTGTACAAATCATCTGTAATGTAAGTATTTAAGACGTGAAAGGGACGTGAATCAGAAATATTACATTTGCGTAATTGTGTAAAAGCAAAAGATTCCAGGTAAATACCGTTTATGTCATCTTATATAGAGTATGTAATACTATCCGCACAAAAGTTTAAAGAAAGAATTTGAAATCATTTTTCAGAAATTCTTGTTTTTGATATTTTTTAACGTTGAACATATTTCACGCAATTTCACCCCAACATTACACAAATTTTAAAAAAAATGGACATAATCTTAATAATTAAAGAACTAATTGTGAAGAACAAATTTCATTCGAAGAAAAAATTCTCTATCTTCAATATCAGTTGTAGGTAGACGCCTAAAAAATACAAACTTTTGCAATTTTCGAAAATTCAGGGTTAACAGCGGAAATCGGACCTACGTCACTTTTATAAATGTATTGTGTTCTCTTCTTACAAGAAATTTCAAGAAAAAATTAGAGAAATTTTTGAAAAAATCTTGAAAATGTCCCAGGGTCTTCATGTACCCCCAAAAACTAAAGAAAGTTATTCAAAATCGCAGGGCTTCGAGTGAGGCCACAACGACAAGCAACCGGGGACCATTCACTTCGGAAAAATTGTATAATTTAGGCGCTAGTGTTGTTCACAGAAGATAGACGGACGGACGTTTTGAAAAAAACCTTTTTCGGTATCAGGGATTCCCAAAACGTGTATTTCCGCTGACATCTCGAAATCGATTTTCCGCAGCATTACAAAACTTTGTCTGTGCTACGCATATTACTCCGTATGTACGTATCTATATGAGAAAGTAGAAACATATAGCACAATGTCTATATCACCGAATTATTGCAGAATTATTCACTGTATGTTATTCAATACCAAATAACTGAAAAGTCTATTTTCACTTACAAAGATATTTTTTAAACAGTTAAAAATTCTAATCCCAATGGCATGGTTAAATTTCCCGAATTGCTAGAAATCTACTTCGCCCGTGACGGTGTCTAACGTGGCATTTCTTCCTTCTCATCTTCACTCGTTGAGAACGGACGCGTCGTGCGACCGCAGCGGATTTCCGCAGGAAAGAGCTCTTAAGCATTGAATGTTAGCGGACACGGGACCTGCCAATAACGGATTTCATCACCTGTTCAAATTCTTCTTTGAACTAAAAAATGTATTAATAAAATGTGATTAATAGCTGAATCCATGCGAAATTCCACACTTTGTACTACATCATTGTTTTAAGAGTTAAAAAAGCTTCATAACCAATTTCGAACGGCTAGGCAATGAGCAGTTGTTTATAGGCCTGATACACTGAGGGAACAATTATTTCAACATCGCTAAGCGTTTGTTAACAAACAGAAACCACCCGTTCTACAGAGTGGAGATGCATAGCAATGCATTTAGTTCTAAGGGTACCACTAAAAATATAATAGAAGGTTCTAAAATGTCTAGTTTCGTGGATTATGGGGCTATATTATTATTATATTATTATTATTATTATTATTATTATTAATTTATTACTCACAAACATAAGTTAAGATGTTTCTTACGGAGCGGCATAGGACATATACTTTGACATACGTTGATGTCGCGGATAGTATGTGCCCCTATCTCTTGCTGGTTCGCACATGCAATGCTCCTAATTTATTTCTCAAAAGCATAATCCTCGATTTTTGTCTTAAAATTGCTTTTCGCCTCCGGGGGTATTTCTTTATCCACAAGAACCAAATGTATGGGGCTTAGTTCTGCTTAAAAAGGGGATACCACCTCGTTTTACCACCTCGTTTCGGGCTCATTTAAACAATGTCAAGATTTGATAGGCTAATGTGTAAAAAAAAGCATTCTTGATACTGTCAGACATCTTAAAACTTATAAAATTTCTTTGAAATGTCTTTGAATCAATTTTTGTTTTTGTTTTTTTATCCTCGTTTTATTTTTTCACACACACCTTACGTAGTAAAGTAAATGTTATGCAATGCGGCGGCGAAAAATGGCAATTTTTCGACAGAAAAAATCGTATTTTTAGGTCCCTGGTTCCGAAAAATGTGATAATTCATGTTCCTATTTGCAATGAATGTCTTCTTCTAACACCTTGTGTAGACAAAATCCACATTTTATGGATACTTTTTACCGAAAAATTGATATACCAAAACGTCTGTCCGTCTGGGAACAAAATTAGTAACTAAATCGTAGTGACGATTTTCTTCTAAAATATTTTTTCTAAAAAAAAGGCTCCAATTTTATCTCTATTTTTTCTCAGATGCAGGAAAGTACATTTTGTTTAAAAATGGCGCCAGTCCGATTTGCAGTGAATTCTATGAATTTTCGAAAAGTGAAAAGGTTTAAATGATTGATTACCAATGATTTCGGGCGAGTCAACTGCTAAGATCTTTGTCCTCGTAAGTGTAGTGCGTGTTTTTGATCGGGAGGCGGCAGTAATTTTGTCCCGCTGGATGGCGCGGTCCGGCGCCGACCTACTGTCGGCCAGCGGGGTTTTCCTCAACCATATCTCTCCCACCCGCGGGTCACCGCCCCAGCCGGGACAAGCTCCAAGCTCCCGACCGGTCTCCGGGCATGTGTGGTAGTGTAGTTCATGTATGTGTATGTGTGTGTAAGCGGAAGGGTAGGACAAGAAATGTGAAGGATAGATCGCGCGCGATCCGTGGCCCGTTTTGGTAGATACTGCTCCAGCGTTTGCCTGGCATTGTTGGGGAAACCACGCAAACTACCCGTCAGAGCAGCCGGCCGCTAGAATTCTCCTCCAGACAACGACAGAACTCGACATAGCTGTCTGGCTGTTGAAAATCCTACCACTGTCGGGACTCGAACCCCACAACCTCCCGGTCAGAAGCACTGCAGTGACATCAGTTGATGTCCTGAGCCACCTCTCCCAGTGCAAAGGCTTAAAATTTCCCGGCGTCTTCATATAACTAAAATATTGAAAATAGAGATATTTTATCTTAATGAAATATTTTCTTCAAAATTAGATCGGTAAATAAGATTAACAATTTTTTTTTTTTGAAATGTAGGTCATTTTCACGTGGTTTTGTTTTATATAATGGCAATTTTAAAAACAATATTGTATCCAAAACGGCTATTTTTTACTTTTTAAATGATTGAGATCAATATACTGAAAAAGAAGAAATTAGATTAGATTTTTTAGATTTATTATTAATCCTGCACTTAAGTATCATTACTTAGTGTCAGAATATCTTACCATAATATGCATTAAGCTTAAATTGACTAACAATAAATTACAAGAGAGAAGTTAATTAAAAAACAAAAACAATAATTAAGAATAATAATACATAATTTCACAGCGCTAGCCTTACTCCAATTCATTTTACTCCACTTCACTTCACTTCATTTCACTGCACTTCACAACACTTAACTGCGATGCATTTCTTTCCCTCAAATGATAATAAATTTCAAATAAACGTTTTTCTGATATAACTTTTCAATTTTTCAAAACTTCCGTAAATGTATGTTCAAGTATTATAAATATAGTATTACGTAACCGTTACAAATAATTCGAGAAAATACGTGCTGTTGTAACACCACTAGTTTTATTTTAATTGATTCATTGTTTTAAATTCTTCTAATTTCAAATTCCTCAATTATTAAGTTGCCTTCATCCTCCCGCATGCTCTGCGTTCTTGCATTGTCCATAGCTCACTTCGTCGGTGTGCAAGACACATCGCAACATTTGTCATTTTTGCAGAACGATTTTATCCCAAGAGACGTAGTCAATTTCCCAGTGAAAGTATGCTTTGTGAAGGATCCTTATGAATTTTTACTAGTAAATTTGTACTGTATTCTAAACATTTTTTTTCTGCGACGAGCCACTATTCGCAAACAGTATTTTTCTCCACTGGCCAGAAATTTTAAAACTACAAAACCATCCCTTCAATATCTTCCTTCAACGGCCGCCCCGGCAGTTTTCCCTTCCACAAAGCATCCCCAAAATTGAATAAGCAAACGCGAAAGACCGGCCAGCAGCCGTGAGGACAGATCGGTGTACGACGCGAGTGAGCTACCTCTGCCCAAGAGGGAGATGACATCTCATGGCAACTGTACTTTGGTTTTTCTTTCTTGGGCGCGTGGGAGGGGGGTGTCATCAAAATGGAATATCTCACGGTATATAGCGTCGTTCTCGGTTGTGCCGCTAGGCTTCGCATGATCGCGACTGTATCGAGCAGTGCGGTTGATCTTGCGACTCCTAGCTGCACAACCGAGAACGACGCGAAATACCGTGAGATATTCCATTTTGATGACACGCTCCCACGCGCCAAGAAAGAAAAACCGAAGTATAACAACAGCAGCAACAACTGCTATAATCGCAGCACGATGGAGACGATGAGCCGCTAATCACATTTGCTCGATCCCCCATCTTTGTTTCTCCTTTTCTCCCTCCCATTTCTAGGAATGTTTCTTTCTCTCTCCTCTATCCTTCCTCTCTTCTCTCTCCCCCTCTTTCTCTTTCCTCTCTCTCTCCTCCCTGCGAATAAATAGCTCTTCGGTGAATTTCTGTTTAACTTTTAAATTACTATGCCCTTATCTCCAAAAATTAAAGAAATATCAAATCACCCAGGACTTGTAAGTGACGAGCCTCTTTGGGAATACGCTAAAGTCAGTCAGCTTCCCAAAGAAGCGCATCAAACTTTAAATAACTCAAAAATAATTGTTGAAACGTATCACCTTTCTTGTGCACTGACAACTTGTCTAACTTCTTGCGAATAAAATCAGAGACGACAATGCGGCCACAATAATGTAACATTACGAGTTAACTTTTTAATAAATTAATATTGCAGTGCCAAACGCGGCTTCTCTTGACCGGCGTGGGAGATAACCAGTATTGCCAAATTGGTGGATTTTCCCTTAGAATTGTTTTTTTTTAATTAGTGGTCTGTTCGGGGGGTTAATTACTTGCGGGAGGAAATTTAGGGGATTCCTATTTATATAATAAAATTTGTGGGCACTTAAAAAATGTACTTATATTGGCATGATCTTAAACTCGCATCTCCGTTTACAATCGTTGCTGAATCAAATCTTGAAAAGTAGTATTACGTTTAATGTTAATTAAGCATTTAAATCTATTGTAAATTGCGCCATTTAATTGATATCAATCAGTTAAATGTGAATAAGTTTAATATTATTGTATGTTGTGATCAATGTATTACTAATTTTAATGTTACACAAATAAAGTGATTTATAAAATTGTTTGTTAAATTTACTATGTAACTTAAAAAATAAGTAGAAATAACTTTGGGGGATTATTTCATAATCTAGGGGGAAAATGACATATTATTGGTAGAGTACCAACATTACAGCCTGTCTCATCACTGGCGGCAACATACCTGGGAGATGCGCGGCGCGGGCAGCGCAGAGCAACGCCAGCAGCGTCCACAGCGCCGGCAGCGGGGCGGAGCGCGGCGCCATGACTGCGGCCAGCAGCGCCCGACCCGGCGCGGCGCCCCCGTCGCCTCCGTCGCGGGTCGTGGTCACCGCGGGTCACGGCGCCCGATAGGCCGCGGGGCGCGATAGCCCCGACAGACGTCGTGCGGTACCTGGAAGCACGCGGATGTCCGCCCTGCACCGGCGTTTTCTGTGTCACAGCGCCTTTCCAGACACGCCTGTTCTCTGAACTTCGTGGACGAAATGTCTCGTCCGTCTTACTCATTGTTTCCTTCCTCTTCCCGGTGATTTTATCCTCTATGCTAACCCATGTGCAATAGAACCCATATAAATCTTGTGAGTCATGTGCTGAATTGATGAGTTTATTTATTTCGAAAGTGACGAATTCCACAAACACACACACGATACTATTCGTATAGTTCATATAATATATCGCAAAAGAACAATATTTCACCGACAGAGGCGGCTCAGAGCATCAACTGACGCCACTTCAGTGCCTTTGTCCGGGAGGTCCTGAGTTCGAGTCTCGACGGTGGTAGGATTTTCGACACTAGCTCTACCGCTAGGTCGAATTTAGCCGCTGCGCTGTCTGGAGGAGAACTTACCGGCTGCTCTGTTCGGTAGTTTTCCGTGGTTTCTCCGATTAACAAAAGGAGAATGCCGTAGCTGTACCCTTTCAAACGGACCGCGCGCGATCTTTCCTTCTTTTTCCTTGTCCTATCCTCACCCCTTACACACAAACACACACACACATACATAAATACATACATACACTATCATACTTGTCGGGAGACCAAGCGGGAACTTAGAGATGGTTCCGGCTGGGATATACCTGGTTGGGGAATATCCCCGCAAACCAACGTACGTAGGTCGGCGCCAGAACTCGCCAGCCAGCGCGGGAAGATCACCGCCACCTCCCGAGATGAAAACATGCACTACACTTACTGGAATAATCACCTTATCAGTTGACACGCCTAGAATTACTAATCAATTAATCGGAACAATTACTCAAACGAACCTAAAATATTCCCAGGATAGGGAAACAATATGAAGCCTAATAAATAACTGTTCTGTTTCCTCCTTTAAAGCAATAACGTGTATTCCAGTCAAGAAACTGGGTGGTTCTTTGTAATCCGAGAGAGTTATATGATAAATGCATCAGTGATAGAAACCGCGCCCCCTTTTTAACTGAATTTATTTGCATGTGAACTAGGCGCTTAGGCACTAGGGACTTGCTATTCAGAAGTTGTTTAGGGAGAATCAAAGGATTTAATCCTTTAAAAAATATATTTATTTACCGCATTTTTAACATTTGAGAAACATTTTGGCCGATCTAGGTGGCCGAGATCGCTAAAGCCATAGTGCCCTGGTGATCTCGGCCCGAAGGTTCGCGGATTCGAGTTCCGCCTCTGGCATGTTTATATTTGTGCTTTCATTCCTCATCATCTCACTTCATTCAGTAAACAGACACCCCTAACGTTAAATCAATAGTGGTCGCTAATGACCTCTTAGTTAATGCGGTCTTAAATAAACCAAAAATCTTTTGAATTTGTCGATTTGAAAGATCTCGATAGATTGTTGGTTGTAAATTTACAGAGAATTGCTGTCCTAAGATCTTAGATGGGGAATGTATTATTTGATTTGGGAATAACAAAAAGGTATTTATTTAAAACTGAAGATACAATAGTTACAATACAGTTCTGTGGTGTGTGTTAATAATACAGAAGTCAGTGGTTCATGTAATTGCCTTATAGAACAATTATTAAGGACAGAATTTCATAGTATTGGGTTTTTAGAAAAGCTCAAAATAAAATACAACGATAGACCCACACCAGAACTTCCAGGTTTGACTACAAAATGTCACGACAGGAAGCGAGAGTACGGCAGATATTTCTGTACTTCTAATTAGTCTAGACACAAATGGTTAACGGGTTCCCTAAATTGAGCAAACGTTCTTGCTGGCCTGTCTTCTTTTTGGGAGTGATAAAAGTAGTAACGTTTGGCCAAAAGAAGGATTCGTAGGTTTCCCATTTAACGAAAATTATGGCAGACGTGTCTTCCATAAGGTGCGACATACTTAAAATAATGTTCAGAATACGCCACTGGTTTAAGTTATCTTTCTGAGACTGCAGTAAATAGTTATTCCTTTTATTTTATTTTACGTATTTTGTAAGTGACAGTGCACATAATAATTTAGCAAAATGTTTGTTCACATGTTTGCTCAAAAGTTATATCAAATAAACTATGGATTATCCAATCGTTTTCATATCCGAAGTAATATATGCACCAATAATCTCGGATAATCGCGAGTTTGCTGTATAAAGTAAGATTTGATAAGACATGAAATATGTATGCTATAGCGGAAAGTAGACAAATGCAAAATTGATGTATTTTGAAAAGAAATTACTTCTGTGCATTGAAAACATAAGAACAGAATTATTATAAAGTGAAAAACTAAAATAAAGGTTTATCCTAGGTAAAATTCAGAACTTTCCAAGCCTCTACCTTCTTCTGCCTTCAGGGATTAGGGCCTGTTCTGGCTATTGCCTGTTCCAGCCTCTCCATCTTCTTCTTGGGCGACCTGGAGCTCTTCATATTTCGTTACTTCTTTGGAAGTCTTTCATCGGTCATTCTTTCTGCGAGTTTTTTCCATTTCATTTTGTTTTCTTCTATACGAGTGATCAGTAAGAAAATACTGAGATCATTTCGTACGTCAATATTTCGTGTTCTTTTCAGTTCAGTGCAGCCTTTAACAGATCTCAGAAAACTCATCTCCGCTGCCTATACTCTTAGCATATCTTTCTTATAAAAGATTCATGATTCTGAGCCATAGAGAAATGTTGGGTCTGTAACTTTAAAGATTAATTCTACAAAAATCTTTATAGGATATATATATATATATATATATATATATATATATATATATATATACTTTATGCAATAAAATTTAAAAAACACCCTTAAACTGCTCCTCCATTTCCGGCTCACACTTCAGGAGAGCCTTGATACTACAGGTACCAAGGAAAAAGCGTACCAAACTTAGAAACTCAGAGATTTTGTGTAGTCGATCACCATTTTTTTGTCTAATTTTACTGGGTTATTTTCTGTATATTTTGTACGTACCAGGCATGACATTTAATGGTTTACACAGCATTTTATACTGCGTAAACATCGGAGCTCTAGATATAAATTTTCCTCACTTGTTGATCTATTGAGAGTTGCCGCATTATGTTTCGTCCAAGTAGTGACTTTTAACAAATTTTAGTGAAAAAAAATGCCTGATATTTGGAAGCGTGACAAAATAAAAAAACAATAATAATTTAAATGCAAGAATCGAAACAGATACATTTATACAGATTTCAATGACAAACTACGTAGTCAGTAGGTTATCAAATTTCAGCTGCTGATATTTTATGGGTATTTTCGTAATCAGAAGAAGACGTACCTGATTTTGCGAATTTTTTTGCAGCGTGAGAGCTCGCAATCTTCATTTGTGAGCTTGTTTTCGAGTGCTTTACGGTTTACTTTAGTTCGGTTACTTTAGTACGGTTTACTTTAGTTCACAATGAGAAACACTCCACTCTTTCTTACACAGTTGACATTCTTTATGCTGATTTGACTTTACTTCGCACAGCTAGTTATAACCACGTTCCCATTGAATGTTGTATTTTGTTAACCGAAGTTTTCCTTATTTAATTTTCTTAACGGGCGTGTCTTGCGCCGATAAATCCAAACTATTCGAAGTACTAGCATCTTCTTTCCTCATCTTCAAAAAAATCGTGAACGCACATATCAGCACAAAAGTAAAGTACAACTTATTCCCCAAGTAGGGTTGCAGATATGTCTTCAGAAAAGGGTGAACCGGGGCGAGGGTAGAGAGAAATGAATAGTAAGGAAAGAAATATATTTTGAATAATGTAATTTTCATATATTAATATTACAATCATCTGCTTTAATATTATATGATCTTTGAATAATGGTATAGTAGTCAATAATGTATAAATAAATACATTAACATCACAGTTGCCTGCTTTACTACAACTATATTTCATTTATTATTTAACTCAATTGATTATTTAACTATTTTCGACAATACTTATTGCTTGATTGAGTAGCTTTTACGTTATAAAGTTTCTTGAATAATTCTTTAACTTCCGTACATTTATATGGAATGTCGATGTGGCAATGAAAATTCTATCGTTGCTAGCATTGGAGACCGGAACTAGCGCACAATTTTGAAACAATTTCAGTAGAGTTAGTGCCGAAACCAAAATAACAGCGTGGACTTGCGCGATAGTCAGGATTCTCAAGAGGGCAAAATCAGCTATAATCGAGTTTAATGTTCACTATTCTCATTTTCTAATTAGTGAATCAGTAATTGAAATAGTGTTCATTCAAAAAGTAAACATCTGGCAACCTTATCCCCAAGTAGGGTGTATGACGAATCCAATGTGCGAAACGAGAACAAAATTTCGTTAAAAATGAACAGCATGTTGCGATCTGCGATGGCGTCGACACCGCTACCTAAACGATCCATGATGCAATCGACGACCTACTCACCCGACGATCTGACTCACCCCATTGCATTATGCGAAGACTGATTCACCCGCTACTCTCACTGAGATTTCTTTCGTATGCTTTTTTCTTGTTTTCTTTCTTGTTGCATTGTTTTTGCATTGGGCAATTTAAATCGAAAAATTTTACAAAAGCGTGATTTGGGTCTATCGGGATATTCACTTTTAGTCTCGAAAAGCGGGACGTCCCGCCAAAAGCGGAACGTCTGGCAACGCTGATTGTATTCCTATTAAATGTCACTGGTTTTTCTAGCCATAGAAAGACAGAAAGCCATAGAAGAATTTAACCGATTGTCTTATTTTAATTTGAATTCGTATATTATTATTTAATCTTCCTTTATATATTAAAACACTTTTACAATCTTTAATTTTTTTGAGGTGAGTTTCTTAGCTTTCATTCATTTTACCTATTTTATCGCCTAATTTTCTCCTTACCTTGTAGACCTACTTCGTACTCCATACTGTATGGTGAAATCAATTTACTGTAAAACTATTCTTTGCAGTTTTTACCTGAAGATGGAAACGAAAGATTTCCGAAATGTCGCAAATTGATGTAACATGTTTTAACTATGTGAAATAATAATTAATAAAAATAATTAATAAATAATAATAATAATAATAATAATAATAACAAGAACACGATTAGATTTTGAAGACCCTGGAGATCTATCGATTTCATCCTAGACTTATTGAATTTTGCAAGGTTGTATGAAGTCGTGGAGTACCAGGTTACTAATACACAGCGGAAAGGAAGCAGTAGAAACCAGAAGTATTCAGATTAACAGGGGTATTTTTCAAGGAGATTCACTACCCCCTCTGCTGTTTTGCATTAGTTTGATCCCACTATCGAGACAGTTGTCGCAAGCTGACTTTGGGTTTAAGCTCCATGGTGATGAAACGCCAGTATCACATTTGTTTTACACGAATGATCTGAAAGTGTTTGCTAATAATGAAGCGATTCTCTCCCAAATGCTGTCTGTCGTGAATGATTTTAGCAATGACATCTGTATGAAGTTTGGTCTTGACAAGTGTGCAAAAATCAATTTAAAAAGAGGCAAACTGACAACGTCAGAGAGCATTGAAGTTGATACGCACATTCTGATTCAAGATCTTGAACCAGGTAAAACTTGTAAATATCTGGGAATTGAAGAATGTGAGACCATCTTGAATAACACAATGAAAGAGAGAATTCGCAGTGAGTATTGCAGAATAGTGAGACTAGATCTGTAGTCCGCTCTGAATTCCAGGAATAAAATATCAGCAATTGGTAGTTTGGCAGAGCCTATAGTCGAATACAATATCGGTCTAGTGGACTGGACTAAGCAAGAAATTCGAATCATGAATCGAAAAACCAGAAAACTGCTAACAAAGCATCATGTTGCCCACCCTCGAGCTGATGTACATAGACTTTATGTGTCACGTAAGGAAGGAGGAAGAGGCCTCAGACAAATTGAGGCCTCCTGGCACAACGCAATAGTCGGGATGGAAAAGTATGTAGTCAGCCATCAAGATGACCCTCTAATGAGGCAGGTCATGAAATCTGACCGAAGAATGGGAAACAGAGGCATTGCAAGAGTAGCAGGAAGCACTGCGAACAAGACTATGCAAGATATCCAGAATGACAGAGACACTGAACTTCTGATGCTACTTAACATGAAATTTGAGACACAAAAAAAGTTAAAGAAATCGTGGAGAGACAAACCACTCCACGGACAATATTTGAAATAAATAGACAAGGTGCAGATCAATAAAGATCAATCATTTATGTGGCTTAAAAGGGGAAGAATGAAGCCAGAATTTAAAGGACTTGTAATAGCTGCCCAAGATCAGGCCTTGAGAACACGACATTATGATAAAGCGGTTCTCAAAATTTCCCATGATGATAAATGCCGCATTTGCCAGGAATACGTAGAGACCATTGATCATATTGTCTCAGCCTGTCCAATCCTAGCAAAGACCGAATACTTGAAAAGACACGACAGGGTGTGTAGCTACCTCCACTGGCAGATCTGTACCGCCCTCGAAGTTCCAAACACATGCCCCAAATGGTACGAACACTCACCAAAACCGGTATGTTGGTTGTGACGATATTGTACGACTGTGTACGATACGACAAACAAATTCAAACTGATCGCACGATAGCGGCAAACAAACCGGATATAGTTATCCGGGATTTGGAGAACAAATCGTGTTTACTTGTCGATGTTGGTGTACCTTGAGATCAAAAAGTCGTTACCAAGGAGGCACAGAAACGTCTTAAATAAAAGAGTTTGGAAATCGAGATCAGCCGAATGTGGGGCGTAAAAGCACAGCAGAGCTCTGTTATTTGTTCCGCAAAATTTGTGTAAAATCTTGCGTAAACTCTCAGGTAATTCAAAAGACTGGGAAGTGCAAGAAATTGCTTTATTTGGAACAGCCAACATTTTGCACAAAGTATTGTAGAGGCACCGACAGTCCGTAGATCTGCTCCTTAGGTAGCTGGTTGCAAACTGGAGTAGATTTTATATTCAGCCGACATAACATCTTTAGTCGTGATATAGAAGAGTAATATTAATAACAATAATAAATAATAATAAATAATAATAAATAAAAAATAAATAATAAAAAATAAAGGAGTATTACAGAAGAGTGGGACTTGTCCTGCAGTCTGCTCTGAACTCCAGGAATAAAATATCTGCAATTGGTAGTCTGGCGGTGCCTGTAGTAGAGTACAGTTCCGGACTAGTGGACTGGACTGAGCAAGAAATCCGCATCATGGATCGAAAAACCAGAAAATTGCTTACAATGCTTCATGTTGCCCACCCCCGAGCTGATGTACATAGACTTTATGTGTCACGTAAGGAAGGAGGAAGAGGCCTCAGACAAATTGAAGCCTCCTGGCACAATGCAATAGTTGGAATGGGAAAGTATGCAGCCAGTCATCAAGATGACCCTCTAATGAGGCAGGGCTTGAAATCTGACCGAAGAATGGGAAACAGAGGCATTGTTAATGTAGCAAGAAGCATTGCAAAGAAAACTATGCAAGACACATCAAATAACACAGACACAAAACTTCTGGTACTACTAAACATAAAATGTGAGACACAAATATGTTAAAGAAGTCGTGGAGAGTCAAACCCCTCCATGGACAATATCTAAAAAGAATGGACAAGGTGCAGATCAATAAAGATCAATCATTTATGTGGCTTAAAAGGGGAAGAATGAAGCCAGAATCGGAAGCACTTGTAATAACTGCCCAAGATCAGGCCTTGAGAACACGACATTATGATAAAGCGGTTCTCAAAATTTCCTAAGATGACAAATGCCGAATTTGCTAGGAGCAAGTAGAAACCATTGATCATATTGTCTCAGCTTGTCTAATTCTAGCAAAGACCGAATACTTAAAAAGGGACGACAGGGTGTGTAGTTACTTCCACTGGCAGATCTGTACCGTCCTCGAAGTTCCAAACACATGCCTCAAGTGGTACGAACACTCACCAAAACCGGTGACATTGGTTGGATTGTGTACAATATTGTACGACCAACAAATTCAAACGGATCGCACGATAGCAGCAAACAAACCGGATATTGTTATACGGGATTTGGAGAAAAAATCGTGTCTACTTGTGGATGTTGCTGTGCCTTGCGATCAAAATGTCGTAACCAAGAAGGCAGAGAAACGTCTTAAATACAAGAGTTTGGAAACTGAGATCAGCCGTATGTGGGGCGTAAAAGCACAGGTCGTACCGATAGGTATCGAAGCTCTGGGATTTGTTCCGCAAAATTTGTGTAAGAACTTGGCTAAACTTCCAGGTCATTCAAAGGACTGGGAAGTGCAAGAAATTGCTTTATTTGGCACAGCTCACATTTTGCGCAAAGTATTGTAGAGGCACCGACAGTCCCTAGATCTGCTCCTTAGGTAGCTGGTTGTAACCTGGAGTATATTTTATACTCAGCCGACTCATAACATCTGCAGTCGTGATATGGAGCAATAATAATAATCATAGAAAGCGCACAATGAGCATAGTTCTATTCTCTTTTTTTAAGTGAGGAACTCAAAAATGTTACACTTTCACTGTTCAATCGTAACTATGTGAAATAAACTTTCTGAAATATGATTGTTTATAACTGAATAATAATAACAATAATAATAGAATTTAAAAAATCACAGATGCCATGTGGCCTGAAGAGAGTAAAACCGCTTTCTCGTCAAAAATTAAAGAAGAAATGGAAATTTAGAAAGGCTGCCCAGTGCAATCGTGATCCTAAGTGGCGAAAAGGATTAAAAAATTACGTAGTATATACGTACGTAGAGTATCGAAGTGTATAACAAATTATGTAGGCAAAAATAAGAAATTTTGAAAAACCTCTGAGTTGAAAAGTAATCAGAAAGTAACAGCTGCATGGCTAGATCACGTTGACAAATCACCTGACATTGTTGAATGTCGGAACAGGAATTCTGTAACTAATGGGGTCATATTTGTGAGCATAATTTATTCTAATGTCGAAATTTTCTGTTTTTGAACAATAAAAATTGTTACCTGTATCTTTGTTGTGTGAAATATTTGTATTGGCTATTCTTCAAAGTAACGTAACCGCATTACATTTAATCGTGTGATCTATCAAGATTTGAACTGATAAAAACTAAGTAATTGTTCCAATGGAAACGGTCGTGTATAAATCGGTACAAGCTAGACATTTCGTCGGAGAATAGAATGAAACAGTTGAGGCTTGGTCATTGCCTCCACTCCACTGTCTTATCTTCCCAAGTGGCGTACCCCAGGAGCTTATCAGCTCCCTTATGCATTCTATTTTCTTCAAACCATTTTGGCGGAAGAAGGCATTTGCTGAACTCTTCTTCTTGCAATTTTTTGTAGCACATCGTGCAACGTTTCCACAGCTTTGGATTTCGTATTCTAAAGTTGTCACCATCATTTTTCATAGAAAGCGTCGTTTTTCTGTAAATCATCCTTTTCTTTCGAAAAGATAAAATTATATGAATGTCACGCGTATTCGCCGTAGCACTGAATATGTGATCGTTTGTAAGATAAACAATTAGAATTTTTGTGTTAGACCCAACGGTTTTGGAATTCTCTGGTTAGACCGTTATCGAAACCCCATTTTTAACATGCGTGTTAAATTCTATCTTTATTACTAGCGGATCCCGGCAGACGTTGTTCTGCCCTTTATTTCCTTCTTTCTCCTTCCCTCCCCTTTTCTCCATCTCTCTCCCTCTCTCTCTGTCGCTCTCTCTCTTCATCACTCTCCCCTCCTCTCTCTCCGCCCTCTCTCTCTCTCTCTTCGTCTCTCACTCTCCGACTCTCTTTCTCCGTCTCTCTGTCCGTCTCAGTCTGTCTCTTGTCTCTGTGTGTCTGTCACTGTCTTTGCCTCCCTCTGTCCCCCTCATTCACATTTAGTTGCAGATTCTGAGCGTTTTTGAGCAGGAAAGGTAATATTGAGAAACGCAGCAGCAAAAATGAAATAAAATATTCAAGATGTGAGAAACGGGCGAGAGACGGTGTGGGAAACGTTTCTTTGAAACCTTCGGCTTCAAAATCGTAGTTTTTAATGCCCTAGAACGCTTCATTCAGGAGTTATTTAACTATATAGATTTTAAAAAATCCTGTTGAACGTGTTGCGGGTTGCATTTGACATGACTATTTGGTTTTGTTCTACAACGTCATCTAGTGAATTTTTCGAATTTTTTCGACATCTATAGAATCTCATCCGTAGATTGCGGTGTGTGAAACGTTTCTTTGAGGTCCTTGGCCTCAATATTTTAGTTTTTAATGCCCTAGAACGTTTCGTTTAGGAGGTATTTAACAATATAGATTAAAAAATCCTACCGAGCATAGCGGTTGCATTTGACATGAAAATTGACCTTTTTATTCAACAGCACCATCTAGCGCCATTTTTCGATATTTTAAGTTATTTTGCTATTCGGGGCGGAGATAAATCCAACATAACAGAGACAATTAAAATTGGTCCAGCTGTTCTTGAGTTATAAATTAATGTCTAGCGTTGTTCACAGACGGACAGACGTTTTGCCGTCAATCGATTTTTCGGTATTAAGGAGCCATAGAACATGGATTCTGGCTGCACCACGTGTTAGACGATTTTCCCCCCTAAATTTATCAACTGGATTTATCTACTTTTTCGTTACCAGAGCCCTGTAATAAGAATTTTTTTCTGCCGAAAATTTCCCGTTTTCCCGCAGCATTACATGACTTTCTCTTCTTAAGCGCGAGAAAGTACGAGTAAAAGAAGCACAAAAGTTTGCGTTGATTCCCAGCTTGATGTTTTTGCGTGACTCCAAATGACAATGACTGTGCTTTCACAATAATGGCTTGAAAGTTAACTAAAATTTGAAGAACATAGAATTGAATGCAGTAATAAGTTACTAACATACCAGGAGATTTGATAGTTTATTGCATATCACTAAGATGTTTTGAATTTATTTTAAACCATTGCTGCCAGTGATTTTCCCATTCCTTTCGGTCCCAACACAAAAAACTTTCTTTAACAGCCAACCAAAGTTCTAAAACTTTTTTAAACATGGCCTTATAAACATACTAATATTATGAGTATAAATTTCAAGTTACACAATTAATATGTGATAAAATTAAATAAAATTGTGAATCCTGTAAAAAGATTAGAAAACAAAAAAAAAATATTCAAATTATTGACCAGCTTCAAATAATTGATGGGTTCATTTTATTGTTTAAATATGAAGTTACTCATTTTAGCTTGTAGAATGAATGTTTTTTAATTATTGCAAGTGTGGCATGGAAGTCATTTTGCAGCGAATAAGTTTGGACTACCATGAGTATGAATAGTTTCAAGGAAAATAGTTCACACTTAAAAAAACTACAAGGAGAAATTTAAAAATCTGCAAATCAAGGACCATAAACTCGCAAGTTTAAAAGAAAGTTGGTTATCATTTCTCAAAATGATTCTGAAGAAAGAGAAAAATCTCCTTTGAAGTGGCTCCAGGGATTGTGCCGAGAATGCCCTTATGCCGAGAATAGCTTTAAGAAGTCGATTTTGAATTACATAGTCATTAAATTGATGGCATAATATTATTCAACAGTTATCGAAATTTATACAAGTTTTTGGAAACTTAACATTTATATGGAAACATAATTTTTATAACACAGAGAGAGACACTGGTCTCAGAGACCGCTATTTGTTATTGGTCTTAAATGTGGGATGTAAAAGTAATAATAATAATAATAATAATAATAATAATAATAATAATAATAATAATAATAATAATAATTTATTGAGTCACATATACAATTACAATCGTGTATGACGAGTCAATGTATATTGGGTGGAGAGAGGGAAGTTACATTTACTGTCCAGAAGCAAAGCAAAGGGCCATCTCAGCATTTGCTCAAAGGACCAGGGAAACTGGACAGAAAAACCTGATCGAGATGGAGTCATTGCCCTAAGAATTATACTACAATACTTTTTACAGGTAGATTAAGATATTATACAGTATACAATTATTTTTAGTAGCAAAATATTTAACATTTTAGAATTGTAGTTTTATGTTTAATGTAAAATTAAAATTTACTTGTTACTGTCATTCTACTGCTACTATAATATAATAACTATAATATAATAATAGTAATAGTAATAATAGTAAAAATAACACATAAAATAGTACATAATATTAATTATCATAACAGCTACATATAAGTAATAATGTTAGCATATAATTGTCCAATCTTGAAATGGTGAGGAGCAGGAGGCAGGTTTTGGCCAGGTTTTTTTCTATTCCTACACCTAGTCCTACTGCAGCACCTGAAATCAGTTTGTACATATTAGTTACTGATGTATTCCTGAACATTATAAAAAAGTTTTTGGCCAAGGAAGTGTTTAAGTTTATTCTTGAAGTTGTGTATTCCTGTTATGTTTCTCAGATATATAGGTAATTTATTGAAGAATTGTATTCCTGTAGAGAATGTACCCTTTTGGCATAGTGTACTTGTGCACAATGGTTGATGAAGGTTATATGCTTGTCTTGTGTTGTATGAGTGTAAGTTTGAGTTAAATTTGTAAGGTGTGTTGTTGTTTATTAGATTTTTCTTTACAAACATGAGAACTTCGTAAATGTATATACAAGGCAGTGGAAATATGTTAAGTTTTTTGAATTGAGGTCAACAGGACTCTGTTATTTTTGTATTTGTTATTGTTCGGATGATTCTCTTTTGTAATTTGAATGTCTGCTTAGCCTCTGGTGCTTGGCCCCACATTATTATTCCATATTTGAGAACAGAGTGCACATTCGCAAAGTACACTGTTCGGACTGTTTCGATGGTGCTGTTTCTAGTTATTATTCTAAGAGCATAATTAAGTTTGCTCAATTTTAAATTAATATCTTGTAGGTGTGAATTCCATTTGAGGTTGGATTGTATGGTGATTCCAAGAAATTTTGTATTCTGTGCTTGTGTTATGCTGTTGCCTTCTAACATTAAATTTGGTGAGTATTGTTGGGAGTGAGTGTTGCGGAAATGCATTGTGATTGTTTTGTCTTTGTTTAGTACTAGTTTGTTTTGGTGGATCCATTGAGTTAGTTTGTCAATGGCAGAATTGGCTTTGTCTTGTAGGGATATTGTTGTTCTTTCTTTGAATATTATATTCGTGTCATCAGCGAAAAGTACTGTTTTGTTGTTTTCCATTATTAATGGCAGGTCATTTACAAATATGAGAAATAAAATTGGGCCTAGTGTAGATCCTTGCGGGACCCCATAGGTCACATCTCTTGGTTCTGAGTGATGATTGTTTATTTTGTTATCTTTTAGGTAAGGTAACACTACTATTTGTTTTCTGTCTGTTAAATACGATTTTATCCAGTTATAAGCAATTCCAAGTAAAATAAATTATAGACCTGTTTCAATCAATTGTTACATTTCTTTAGAGTACCTGTTCTAAAATATTTATTTTCTATGATAAAAACATGAAAATAATTGAAAAATATTAAAATTGCTGAAAAATATCGAAATTTTTAAAAAATATTGAAATTGTTGAAAAACATTGATATTGTTGAAAAGCTTTAATAGTTGTAAAACATTGAAATTGCCTGCAAATCCATACAGCATTGCAAATCCATCCTCCTCCATCCTCTAAATCCATACAGCATTGATCCAACTGGTCTTTGTGGGCTAGCTAGGAATTCCTCAGGAATCACTTTTGTCCATTCTTGCTGCCCCAAAAAGTTAATTTTCTCTTCATCAGTTCAACAATAACTTTTGCAGAATGAAATCAATTATCTAAAGTGAAATTCCTGTTACACCCTTCAATAGGTTTACATACATGAAGCATAGCTTGAGTAGGGTACTAAGTTTTACTCTTCTTGAGCTGGAATCATCCGGACAAATTGGGCGACCCATTACAATATTTAGAAAGTAAAAATATCAAATAAATATTTGAGAAAGTTGTCCAAGAGCATAAACAAGAAACACCCATCTCACAGATCACTTACACACTGGGACACAAATGGTCTCACATACCCCTACGAAAAATAAGGAAAGAGAGACTGCTTGTCTCACAGACCACCACAATATCTGAAAATGCCCCTTAAATGCTGGCTGCTTCAGCAGAACTAAACAAAATTCCCACCAAGTGATGGAAGAGGGTAGGGAGGAAGCTATTATGACTGTCAACGGTCTCGCCCACTCATTATTGTGTAAACTAATTTCACTTGGTGTCTGTCAAACTGATGTTTACATATAAGTGTTAATCAATGTGAATTTTTTACTTTTTATTACATAGCAACTGTGAAATAAAACTACAGATTTTAACTTATCACTACATTCTTTTTTATATTTTTCCTTAATATTTTAGTAAACTTTTAAGCTGTTGTCAAAAACCAGCAAGATCACAATGAGTGCAAATTTTAATCAATACTTGCCTGTTTTTTTCTCAAGTCATAATGAGCTAAGAGTATATTTAATACTGTTTTGTATTTATATTCTATGTAAACATGTCCATAGGAATGTGTATAATCTAGTTTCATCACATTGGTAAAAAAATTCTCAAAAAAAATCTACAAATTTTACATTTTCATAATTATTTTTAAAATTTTAGAGCTTTACAATCTTAGAGCAATCTTTCCTAATAAAGTAGAGGGCTGAAACTCCATATACTGTCTAACAGGGTCAAAAAAAGACTGGGAAAATCCCTGGGGAGTGATGTTTTTCTCAAAAGAGTGGTTTTGGCAAGTGGCTGTCAAACACTAGAACCTATTCCAGGCAGCAGACTTTAATGACATTGGGATACAAATGTTGTTTCCACAGTATGACAAATGTCTCAATTCTGGGGGTAATTATGTGTAAAAATAGCACAAAATGTATTGTGTCTGCTAAAATAAATGTTTTCCATTAAACGGTGTTGTTTTTTTGTTGTTTTTCTTTACTACCTAGGAAAATTTACTTTCTGGATGCACCTCATACATCTTCTATTTATTTTTTATTTTATTTCAAAAACATTTAGAAACTGTGTGACATGCTACAAGAAGAAGTGTTCTTTGTGCACGTTTTCTTAATTTTGCGATCCCTACTATAAGCCTTTTACATGTTACACTGAGTACAGAAAGAAATTAATGTATTTGGCAAGAATTGCTAACAAAAATATTCACTCCAATGTAATAAGATCCATTTTCTAGGGCAAATTAGCTATAGATTTGACCTCTTGCCCCTCATCTTGTCCTTCGTACTTTCTGCCTCAACATGGAGAATGATAATTTGAATAACAATATTTACCACTGAACTCTCAAAGATGTGCATAGATAATAAAGTTATATTTATGTCCAGAAGCAAAACAAGGGGCCGTCTCAGTACTATTTGCTCAAAGGATCAGGAAATAGGACAAAAAACCTCATCAAGATGAGTGTCATCGTCCCAGAAGCTGAGGTACAATACTGTTACAGGTTGTTTAGAATTATACAGTCCAAATGGTAAATACTACATTAAATATCATTGTTAAAATTAATATTACTTTCCTTTTGGATGGTCAGTATAGTCTCTAATTGTATGTAGCAGTTATGCAGCAGAAAAGATTTTTCTTGGGACTTTTTAATCAATTTTAATTGTTTAATGTCATCTGGCAAAATGTTGTAAAATAATGTACATGTATTGTATGTGAATTTTTAGTAATGAGCTTTTGATACTGTCACCTGATGAAAATCATTACTACATCCAGCATTGTAGTTATAGACATCAGCATTTGTAGAAAATATATTTCCACCATTTAGTAAGTCTTGTCTGTCAAAAACCACTGATTCGTAATTCAAAAGACAAGGTAATTAATAGTAAAATTCCTAGATTAATAAAGACAGGCTTACAAGAATCACATTGGTAGGATTTGCTTATTATTCATACAATTCATTTTTTTAATCTAAAAGTTTGGAAGCTGTAAGATATATTTCCCCAGTATATTATGCCATATCTCAGGCGGGAATGAACATTCATGAAATTTACACACTGAGCAGTATGAAGGCTGACTGAATTTGAAAGAATTCTGAACATGTAGCACAGTGGACTTAATTTTGTGTTCAATTCGTTTAAATGAATGCATTCCATTTGAGGTTTGACTAAAATGAGAGACCTAAAAATTCTGTTACCTCAGCATAAGTCAATGACACCCATTTATTTTCAATGGAGTACAAAATTGTTTATTTGAAATAGAAAACTGCATTGAAATAGTTTTCTTTTCATTTACTATTAATTTGTTATTATGGAATCAATTTGAAACATCTGATATTGTACTATTTATGGTTTCTTTACTGCAAAGAATATTCATATCATCTAAATAGACTGCTAAATGCTAAGTAGACAATTGTAATTTGTGATAATTACATTTACAAAAAGAAGCACTTACATTTGCCTCAGTGAAGACCCAACCATGACATCAGCAAAGTTTCTTGCATTGTCTATCATTGCATTTGTGTTAGTCCATCATATGCATAACAAAGTCAGCTTAAAATGAATTTACAATGGCTCATTTGAGTAATTGAAAAAAGCAGTCAAAAATTGCAACATAGATTTTTAAGGCATATCATTCCTAATTTTTGGATGTAACTCTGTCATTCATTCAGACATAATAAAATCAGTTCTTTATGATTGCAACTTCAAAACAATTGACTTAAAAATTTTTTACAGACATCAAATTCAAAGAATAAAATTGTAATTTCCTTAAAAATGTAAGGTGTAATAAATTAGTTATTTTATAACATATAATATGAAATATTATTCATTCATTCTTATTGCAGAAACTGGGACTTCTCAGATCCCTAGATTTTGATGTATTACATAATACCATTGTGTTCAGTATTGTGGATTCCTCTTTTGAGCTACTAGTTGGATTAACGCAATAAAAAAAGCTTTTCCATTCTGAAACCAAACAAAACAATGTTGTCGGAGTAGGAATTTATTTTCAAAATAAGATTTTTAAAAAACTGGGATAAACCAAAAAGATTTTACCACAATGGATATATTTAGAAACATGATGTTAAAAATAGGATTAAAAGGCAGCAAAGAAAACAAATTCAGAAAAGAATTTGTCCAAGTAAAGAAAAGAAAAACCCAGTGAAATTGTAAAGGAGCACTGGACAAGAGGAGTTAAAGAACTCTTGGAAAGAATAGAAGAGAAAAGGTCAAAGGTGGCAAGATTAAAATTAGCACCAGATCCCTAGTTGAAGTCCAAAAACCTAAAAGCTTCAGTAATCTATAAATAATTGTAATAACATATAAAATTGCATTTATAGAAAGAAAATCTTTTTTTCATCTTTTTCAAGTGATCTTCCTATTCTACCAACTAGGGCCTATATTTAGTTGAATGTTTGGAATACTGATAAGTATTAAAGTGAAGGATCACATTGCTAAACTCACTTGAATTTGAAGAAATTAACATAAATTCACCTTATGGAGGCTTCCTGGGGTTTTTGTGGTTGCTCATGGCTGTCTGATTGACACCATATCACAGACTGGTTTGCCAATGTTTCTGTTTTTTTTTACTGTGGAAATGTGGTTGACCCTGATAAAAAGCAATCACATGACTTTGGCCATGTAACCATTAAATTTAATGTTCTGGATCTTATTTCGTGTCAAAAGTGAATGTTAAAGATTATTTTGGAGAGATGATTTCACTGATTTTAGTACAAATTGCAGTGGATTTAGAACGAGACATTAATCCCACACAAATGTGCATATGCCCAAACACACACTTGCACGCATGTACAGTCTCTTCACTCACGCAAGCCTGCGTGCGCCCCCCCCCCCCCCTCTCCACTGACGCACAGACGTTTGCCACCGGCGGATCGCAGCCACAGCCTCGTTGGCAACGTGAGTGACCTCTTCAGTATATTTGCCGACTCCTACCACCGCAACTTTGTCAGTAAATCCAATAGCCCTAGCGCCTTCCAGCAGCTGGAGCATCAAAACGGAGTCATACATAATATTCCACAACAGCAGGCCAAAGGCCGAACCTTGCGGAACACCACCCAGGATACCATAGGTCGGAGGAGGCCGGGGGACCGCGTGCTTTCCTGAGGCTTTTTGTCACGGAGCATCACAAGCTTGTTCATTATGGTTCTCACCATATCCTCAGTTTCCGACTAGCCTGTTGCCCTCCAGCACGGCAACGAAAGAATCGCGATCGAACGTCCTGTGGTTCCAAGTTGCTCTCCTCCTATCCCTTGCAGAACTCAACTACACTTCTCCCTGACTTCATATACAGTAGCTTGGAGGTCGCTACAAGTATAACGACCGCTAGCCTCCCACTCCGTAATCCGTCTAGCAAGGCTATCACACGCGAATGTCAAGACTACGATGAAGCTGCCACCATTCACGGCAAAGGTCGAGCTGTTGCCTGTTATGGAGTTAGACGTCTAAAAGGGCAAGGCTGTCCAGGAGAGCCATTCCACGTTGGTTAGTTACCTTGCTGCCCCACTCCACTGACCAGTGGCGGATTTTCAGAGGAGTCAAGGGAGGCCAGGCCTCCCCACAAAATTGATTAGCAACACTAAAAGATATATTTTTTTAACGTAAAAATTGTTAGAATTAACTTTGTCTAAAATTGACATAAATGTTTACGCCTGGCGCGCATACATTTAAAAGAAGTCGTTTCTCTTGTCGCAAACATAGCGTTACAATTCAAGATGGAGCCAAGCAGTTCTACGCGCAACATATAGATAATACCACCAAGTACTAGCACTGCTTGTGGTTGCTGGATATGGCTATATATATCAGCGGCCCAAGCTGACGCGCGCCTCCCTGTTGCCATGACAACTGTCAACCAATAAGAAAAGAGTAGTTTTATTTTTCACCATGGTTTCCTCCAGCTTTGGAATTGGTTTGGCAAGGAGTCTCTCGCGCGTCTGGCCGCCTCCAGTGAAGGCGTGTTGCGGTCATAGACAGTGGGTGCCCTGTGAATGCGATGGGAACCATTGCGTGCCAGACGCAGTATTTCAGTGGACACTAAAATCTTTAATGGAAGTGCCTTTTTCTCAGAGAGGTGATTCTCAAAGAAGAGAAATATTAAATCAATTATTTTATTTGGATTGTCACCAATAACAGTTCACCAGTAATCCAAAGGTCATTGATTTTCAATTTCACATTATGATTCCCTGTCTGAATTTATCTGGGCCTCCCCAAGTTTTGAACCCACCGTCCGCCATTGCCAGTGACCCATTTAAGTCATCCAATGAGCTATCTAAGGTCCGATTAAATTAAGAAGGTGATTGACATTTGTGAGTGGAGGGGAGCGACGTTGCCAGGTCGCAAACCACTGAGCACGTGTTACCGGGACACGAAAACAAACACTTCAAAAAATACGTGTAAAAGTGTAACAAATACGACAAAAGCCTAACCTCAATGCAACTCATCACAACACATTACACATTGCGCGCGCAGCACAGGCAGAAACGCGGGCGGCGCGGCGGCAGGGAAGTCGCTTTGCGATGCTCAAATGTTCCCCGTGTTCGGCAGTGGCAACTGAGCGACCTGACACGTCACGTTTTGTCTCTCTGGTTGGCAGCTGCCATGGAAACGGGAGAGGCGTCCTGACGTCACACAGAACTGTCAATCACCTTCTTAATTTAATCGTACCTTAGTAATACCTTCAACTCCTCAAGCGACGCACTGGGTACGACATAAACACTATAAAAATATATACAGAACCCCTTGATCCAGGTGAATCCATCCCCTGGGATTTGCATAACTTCCTGAACTGGAGTGTTAGAGTAGCACGGGGCAAACGTCCGCTTGGGGTAGAAATCCGATTAGCCTAATTTCTGTTTTCGAGGAGTGAAGTTGGCACTTCTGCAATGTAAATAGTAAGTTGTCATGGCTGATGTTCAGTGTAGAGAGTTTGGAGGTTTCAGTGCAAATACTACTGCAACAATTGGGTGAGATATAATTTGAACTTATTTGATGTAATTTTACAAAATATTGGAAATACATTTATTCAGTTAATAGCACAATAATTAAAACCTACAATTAAGAGAGAATAGAAATATGAAATGTGGCTTACACAACGCACGAGTAAATAGTTTCCTACATGCCTGACAAAAGACAACACAAATTAAAATTTATTATTTTGACGGTTGGAGCAAGGGTCCGTATTCATGTCGGGCCAAGAGTCCTGGAGTTCTTCTGCCCCAGCAATTATAGCGCATGTTGAAATGTATCCAGAAAGGGTCATCACCCAATTCCAGGTAGCGAAACTGGTAAATCGTTCGTGTAGCTGTATGTCTGAAAAGGTTGCAAAAGCTTTTGAAGTCTGTGTTATTGTACCCATTCACAAATTCAAATTTGGGGAGGACGTCTTCCTTCCTTCTCAAGACACAGACAAGAGACCCATTTCTCCCGCTATACTGACAGATGAATTGGCATTATACGAAAAAGATCCTGAAATATATAGCCATGTGATCAAACCATAACTCACTCACCATCGTCGAGAAAATTCACAACATCCCCTAAGGGTATTCTCCAAATTGTGAAATTTCAGAGAATGGCGGAAAACATTACTCTCCTTAAGACAGGATTGAATAGAAAACGAACGCGGCGAGGAAAGAAGTCCACCATACTGACATCATCACCTCACAATACTGCACAGGAGAATAAGCAGCAGTGGCGTAGCGTCAGGGGATGCTAAGATGCTGAGCATCCCCCACGTCAAGTATTAATCAAATATTGTATCGATAAACTTACAAGTGGTTCATGGAGCGAAAGACATTTTGTATTAAAGTGGTTTCCTCTGATTGAATTCGGCGCGTTGGTACAAGCTGGCCTCTGATTGCTTGGATGCTAAAATGGTTCTAGCATCTGCCAAGAGATTGCGAAGGGCAATGACGCATGCGCAGACGGTGAGGTTCCCCCCTCCCCACCTCACCCCTCTCCCAAAGATTCACGAGTTTCTGACGCTAGCGTACGACCGAGTGTATACTGAGTGTATTACGACTGAGTAGGGCGAGGCGTATGAGCAAGAGGTGTATAAGCAAGTTGCTCGTTTGTGCACGAGAGCGCTGCACACTTGACACTGTCAATGAAATATTTTTTTCTCACTTGAGATTCTCTGCTTGGTCATAGACACTTAATAGGAGAAATAGTGTTTGCCTACTAATTCTTAATTAATATCTAAGAAGATGCATTCTTCATAAAATATATTAAATATTATTTTGGCCTGAACTGTATAAATTCACAAGTGATCTCATTGCCAATCGCGCATGAGAATTAAAGCTGAGCCATTGCATAATTTGCTTTCAAGAACTCTCCTGACATAAATCTGTTGAAGTATTGTTACATTTGTTTTGATAACATAGATTCTAGAGAACATTAAACATCATAATGTGTTCAGTTGGCGTTATTGTTGAGCATCCCCAAATGCGCGGGTCACGCTACGCCACTGATAAGCAGCCCGGAAATACCAATAGAAATTGCAAATATCACTTTTTTCCAATTCCACCATTTCATGGATGCCATCATTTACTAATAAAGCTGATGTTCCTTTAATTTAAAGCGACTGACCCTTGTAAACATCGTTAATTTATTTCTAAGAAAGTTTAGATATTTTATACTTCCTTCCCTTCTAATGTAGGTAAATTTAAAAATATACTTAATTTCATTTAGATCACTATCAATACTGAGACAATTACCTTTATTATTATTATTATTATTATTATTATTATTATTATTATTATTATTATTATTACTGATATAAATATTATCATTATTAACACTGCTTTTAGCTTTGGTGTAATTTTTAAGTTATTATTACGGCATATATAGTTTTTGTTATTTTTATTATTATTGTCATGTACGTTATACAGTGAAGTGTAGTGAAGGGGAGTGCAGTGTAGTGTAGTGAAGTGAAGTGTTAGTTAAACTAGAAGTCAATTTACAGATAACTAGAAATTAATTAGAACTAGGATATCATATTCTAATTCTAATTGTAAATGGTTGTTATTGTTCTAATTATAATTGTTGTCATGTTTGCCACGAGCATTAGCTCAAAGCGAACTAATAGATATATCTATATATTCAGCCTTTTGCCCCTTTTGTTTGGAACTTTTACACCTCACCTGGGGCAAAAGTCCGAAAACAGCATTTCCTTCTTCAATGTTTTTTTAGACATCAAATTTAAAGATATGCCATTCTTGTTAGGACTGTTTATTCTTTATATATTAAGCATATCTCTCTCTAAAAACTGAATCAATACACCATATACACGAGTGAAAACTGACTGATTTATAAAAAGTGCGGACTCTTCCCCCACTTTACCATAGCACAAATCCACATAGTAGCCCGGTTAGTCACGTCTGAAACCTATGAAGACCGGTTATATTTCTATACCGCTCACTCAGGATCGCGACATCTATCCTCAGCTCGCGCACCGTCTGGCTGGGATCTATGCCACCTTTATAAATGTATTTTACTCTATTCTTACAAGAAATTTAAAGAAAAAATTTGGAGCCGTGTTTGGGAAAATTTTGTTGGGAGATATGTCTATGAGATGACATTAACGTCATATTCCTCTATTCTTTTCTTTTTTCAAAAATTGCAAAAATGTAGGGTTTTTTTACTTGTCTCTCACGTTGTTAATATTGACATTCGCGGCGATTTGTTCACATTATTATATTAATGAGTACATGTGCTTTAAATTATGTCAAATAAAGTTTCGCGAAAATTGAATAATTTTCTCTGAAAAGTAGCTCAAAATTGCGCATTTTCAGAAACGCTCAAACGCCATTTTCTCAAAAATGATTTCAAATTTTGTTGTTCAAACTTTTCGAACGGATAGTGCTAATTGCACTCTTTAATATGGCGTAAAGTATTCGAGATTATTTCTTTGTTTTTTCAAAAATGTGTTCTTTCACTGTTCATGCATCGTTCACGAGAGGGGAAGAACTCCACTTACTTCTCCTGCAGGCAGTGACTCCTGATACCATCGTCACTAAGATGCTGGTGTCCCAGGAGAATTGGAGTGCGGAAGTCACTTATGCCGCAAAAGTTTTGAAGAAGCTTCGGGTAGAAGAACGACTACGATCTCGTAAGAGTTGGCGTAGAGCGATAAGCCGATCTGCGCTTTTTTCCCCTGTCCTCGTAAACACACATACACACACACGCACACACACGCACACACACACACACATACACACACACAAACACACACACACACGCGCATTCTTCTCTCTCCCCTCTCTCTCCCTCCTCTCCACTCGCCTCTCCTCTCTCCTCTCTTTCTCTGTCTCCTCTCTCTCTCAATCCTCAAAACCTTGTTTGTTTTTCTAATGACAAATTTTAAAAATCCAGGAACATATAATTCTAATGTATGACAAACTGATAAACATAACACACAATATCCATATCAACTGACTATGTCAGCATGACTACTGCACCTCTGCGAAAACTGCACCCTTTGTAAACAATTGTTTTAAAAATGAAAATTGCTTCACAGAACAACTCAGCTTCAAAGGACCAGCTGAAATATGTGTCACAGCATCACAGGCTGTGTTCTGTGTGAGAGTAACCATTGCGAGAGTACTGCTAAGCATTGAGGAGAAATTGTACCTAAAATGTCCCTTTAATTTTCCCTTTAATTTTATCATGAAAGATTATTTCTGTCATTTTTCCTTTTTTACTTTCCCGTATACGTACGTATACACGGAGTGATATTACGTAGTATAGGGAAAGTTATGTAAAGCTGCGCGAAAAAATGGCCAATTTTCGGCGGAAAAAATTAATTGCCGGGCCGTGAAAACGAGTAAGTGGATAAAACCAGTTGCTAAATTAAGGGGAAAAAATCCTCTATCTCGTGGTGTGGTCAAAATCCATGATTTGTTGCTTCTTTATACTTAAAAATCGATTGACGGCATTCCGTCCGTCTGTCCGTCTGTGGTCAACGCTAGCGCCTAAACCGTTCGGTCGATTTTCTTCAAAATTGATATTCCCCAGTCGATCTGATTCTAGTCGAAGATTTGAGATTTTGAAAAAGATTCTTCAAAATCTGGGGGTACTTTATATGAAGCCCCCCGGGGATTTTCAACATTTTCTCAAAAACGGCTCCAAATTTTTTCTTTAAATTTCTTGTATGAATAGAGGAAAATACACTTTTTAACATGGCATAGGTCTGATTTTCACGTACAGCTCTGAATTTTCGAAAATTGTGAAAGTTTGAATTTTTTTCGGCGTCTTTCTCCAACTACAAAATTGAAGATAGAGATTTTTTCTTCAAATAAAATTTGTTCTGCATATTGAGTTCTTTAATAAAGGTCATGTAAATGTTTTTCACAATTTTGGTAGTTTTCGTGCAATATTGCGTGCAATATGTGCAATTTTAAAAAATTACAAAAACAAAATTTTCTCAAAAACGGCTCCAAATTTTTTCTTTAAACTTTTGGTAGGGATAGTGGTAAATGTACTCTATCAATGACATAAAAGCCATTTTGGTCTATTGGTTGGTTTTTTCAAAAATTACCAAAATGTAAATTTTTTTACTTGTCTCTCACGTCGTTAATATTTACATTATCGGCGATTTTTTTACATTATTATATTTACGAGTATATATGCTTTAAATAATGTCAAGTAAAGTTTCTCGGAAACACTACCGTTTTCTGTGAAAAGTAGCTCAAATTTCGGCATTTTCAGAAATGCTCAAACGTCATTTTCTCGTATATGGCTGCAATTTTTTTCTTGAAACTTTTGTAACGGATAGTGCTAATTACACTCATTAGTATAGCGTGAAGTTTATTTTGAGTTTTTTTTTTGTTTTTTTTTCAAAAATTATATAAATGTAAATTTTTTGAAAGATCTCTCACATCTTTAATATGCACATTATCCGCAATTGTAAAGATGATTATATTTGTGAGTGTAAGTGCTTCAAATAACTTCAAATAAGTATTTTGAAAACTCAAAAATTTTCTGTGAAAATGAGCTTCAAATTTCGCATTTTTAGTAGTGCTAAAACGCCATTTTCTCTTAAACGGCACATAATTTTAAAAGAAAATTGCCATTTCCGGCTAGGTTTTGTGTTCTTTAATATTCTAAAATTAATGTTTCTGTTTTACCAATAGGAAACCGAAAGTTAAGAAAATGACAAAAAAATGTACTTTTGGCGATGATAGATGGTAGCTGGCAAGAAAGAGTATGTGGCAATTCCGAATAGCTAGCGAAGACCAGGAAATAGAAGAACTAATACGGGAAAGTCTGTGCCATTCTGTAGCACCACTAGTTTACATAGATTTTAGGTTTCTCCTCTTTTCTGAACTCCATGCTATGAAGTGGGGGCATCCAAAGAAATTGAATCTCTGAAATTTAATAGACAGTTCAGAAAGGTCTCATTTTATAAGTTGTTTGTTTTCTTCTCAAAATAATTTGGCTCCCTCCTGTCCCTGCCTATCGGTCCCACTTTTTTTTTCTCACATGGCTTCTACCTGCCTTTTGGGTTTTCTCCACCTATCCCTGAGAAAACATGTTCTTACAAATTTCACCTGCAAATGCATGTCCCTTGAGAGACATGATAACCTGGTTACAAGAGCTTAAACACATTGTTTCTGATTTATGCATGATAAAGATGTATGTTGCAGTAATCTTTTGTATGTCATAATCTGCAAACTTTTTTTTTTTCCCAGCAGTAGAACAGTTGTTTTGTATCAATGGTTTCTTATAATTTTAAAAATCCATCATCTATCCTTAGCCTATTATTTATAGAAAATATATTTTGATTTTGTCATTCTACTAGACTCCAACACCATGAGACCAATCTCCATAAAAGTTGGCACTTCTATGTGTTTTTTTACCGAGAAGGTTTATGTGTTGTTAAATCTGTTGTAAATCCACTATATGGCGCTGTAAAACAAAACTAAATATTTACATCAAATGCAACCTGCAAAACATTTGGCAGGATTTTGAATTTATATCATTAACTAACTCCTAACCAATGCATTCTACAGCCTTAAAACTAAAATTTTGAAGCAAAGGCCTCAAAGAAACGTTTCTCAGCCCGTACTCTACAGGATGAAATCTTCTTGAACTTCTATTACATTTTTGCTGGTCTGGCACTTCCAGATATTACCTCACCTGCTCAGATATGTGCAGAATCTGCAATTAAATGTGAATGAGAGGGACAGAGAGCGGCAGAGACAGGGACAGGGTGAGGGAGGGAGAGACAGTGAGAAAGGGGAAAGAGGGAGATGAAGGGCAGAACAACGTCTGCTGGGTTTTCCTAGTAAAAACAACTTAACCCTCAGTTGGCGTGGTGAAAATTCTAGGACATATGTGGAGTTGTGGGGTTGAAAATGATACCACCTATTACCGATGAAACTAAACAGTTTATTATTTGTATATGTTTTGAAATTATATGAATAACGAATAATATGGATAATAATGAAGAACTGGGTCAGAAATTCTAGGAAAATATTTAATAAAAATTCAAAAAATATATTTTTAATTAAAAGAAAAATTACTGCTGAGAATAGAATATTGACTTATTTGATAATGAAATGAACAATACTCAATGATAACACTTAATAATACTGATCAAACTCATACATCACATAAGAATAATTATATATTTGTTAACAATTTGGTCATCTGGTTATTATAATTAATTTAATTTAAAAGTTTCTAGTCACTATATTCTTTGTACATAACGCATTGACATGCCTGGCAAACAAATTTATGGCAAAAAAAAATTACTCCCAGTTCATGACGTAGTCTGTGAGTAAACGACAACAAAAGTGAAAGCTATACAGAAGGGATTAAAGAAGAAAGGGTTTTCAAAGAATCACCAGGGGTGTCCAGTTTGACTGGTATCGAAAATGACCCCACAACTCCACTTAAGGGTTAATTATATAAGGATTGCAAATTATATGTATTTCACCAACTTTTGTTTACTCATTTGTAATAGTCTTCTTAATTTCTTTCTTTCTCTCTCTCTCTCTCTCTCTCTCTCTCTCTCTCTCTCTCTCTCTCTTTTTTGGCATCTGGCACATAAATTCACAAACTAATTAAAACTTTCTCATACTCTGTCTCCCCTCCCCACAAAAATCTCAGCATCCTCATAAAAAAGAGTAGCAAACTGACACAAAGAACTACTCATAATAATTTTACATTCAAATCTGTCATCAAAGTTCCAAGATGGCTTATAGTCAGTTGCTTTCCATGTCCCAGGGCTCGAGTTCAATTCACAGCAAAAGAAGTAGAGAAATTTGTAGCTTTTGCTGGGACCAATAGTGAAGCTGCTGAGCTTATGGGTGGGGCTGAGTAGTATCATTTGGGATGTGAAAGATGTTATTCACAAAGCTGGTGGGTGCTTTGAAACTCTCTGCCCGGATGAGAGAAACAACTATCACACTCACTTCAAATGCTTAATACATCACATTTTAGATACTACTCTTTAGCAGAGCCAAACCGATGTGTAGAGCTGTTGACTATACAGACATCTGTTATTATATTTTAGTAAACCTCCCTCACACAGGAAAGGAACTTTTTGCAATAAATAAATTTCTTCTTTTTCTTAAGAGCAGATTACAATATTTGTTGTTTTTTGTTGTGTTAAGTTAGTAAAGTGAGACAAATTGTCATTAAAACAAATTAATCAGTGCAAGATATTCTCATCTGAACAATATTTCTATTGTAATATTTAGCACAATCTTAAATCAGATGAATCATTTATCCATCTTATATATTGAGCAAAACCTTCAATTTTCTGTGCCCAAGTATACCCATTTGTTTACTTCCTAAGAAATTGCAACTCCTTTGAATTTCTTTCATATATGGGAATACAAACTCATACATCGACACTAATTAATTTCATGAGAACCAGAAAGTGAAATACTGTAGGTTCAATGTATGATATTAAGATACAAAGTAGGTACAATTTTAATTCTTTGTAACATGTAGGGAAAACGGTCGTACCTAGAAACACTTTTCATGTTTTAATTTTTTTCTCTCTTTTTGGAATGCTACACATCTCAGCATATTTATGTGTAATAATAATAATTTTTAAAGACATTTTATAAGGATCTATTCAAGATAATTTGTTTGTGTACAATGTGGCCCCAGGTACATCATATCGATGTAGGGAATGTAGGGAAAGTGAAAAAACTACAACTGAATAAATGTATGTTCTTCTTTATTGAACAAAAGAATATTTAACCCAGATTATAATAAATAGTGTGTAAAAGAAAAAATAAATTTTTACTGCCCTTAATTACCACCAAACACAGATGATTCTGACCTCTATGACAACTTCATAAGATATAACAGCAGCATTTTTTAAACAGAAAGGACTTCAACCTAGATTATAACTTGTAAAGGAATCAAGAAAAGCAATAAACGTTTTCTGCCTCTGAGAACCACCAAACACAGATAGGTGAGGAAGTTGAACTTTAATGTCCTCTATGTCAACTTCATATGTTTCAGAACCTTCATCAATTTGAATGAATCATTATATGAGTATTTTTTTTTTATTGCCCGATTAATTTGTCCTTCTCTGAACTTTTCCTGGCCGATGAATTGGCTTACAATATTTAACAGTTAAAACTGTACTATTATTTTTGCTAGTGGTTGAGGTCTTTCGTTGTTTCATTTGCTTTGTGGCATGTCTACATTAAATCCTGAAACCAATTGAAATCAATTGAATACTAAACTCTTGTACCCAGGAAGTCCCAAGGTACATCAACAATCACTGTCACTAGGCACAGCAATCTGCAATCATGAATGCACATTGCTCATGTTAATTGTAGGTTTTTCATAACAAAGAAGTGTACATCTTGAATAACTACATTCTATGTGAGTAAATGTAGCTCTTCTTCAATTTTCCTAAAATAATAGTAATTACTACAAAATTGATAAAAGAGAAATGGGGATAATTTTTACTTTTCGCTTGTCAGATCTCCTAAACTTTCATAAAATCACAGAAACAGTTCACTTTCCAAAATCATTCACTTGGATAAACAAAAATGGCAATTTTGGCAATTAAATTTCATTCACATTAATTAAATATAGTAACAGTGATTTGATGGTACGATCTGATACTTGTGTTTTATGCTTGACAGCATTGGAGTTATTAAACAATTTTGAGGAACAGGAGAGGACTTTGCAGCTCTTTATTTTCAAGTTTTACTTTAATAATCCAAAAATGAGTTAGGTACCAAATTTACATTCAATAGATAAGTAACTAACATTCTTAAGAGTCATGGCATTCTACCCCAGAATTCGATTCCAAAAAATAGTGGTATTAACCATCAAGAGAGAAGTTGGTAACTAAAACAGAAAAGAAAACAAAAAAAATACAAATAATAAATACAAATACAAAAATAAAATTACAAAATTATTAATTAATAATACAAAATTACAGAGGTACTCAGAATTGGATAGGAGAAAGGAATCTCATTAAAAGAGAACTGCAAGGACTGAATATGTTGAGAAAAAAGTGTCAACATTAACATCGCATACTGCATGATGAAATGCCTGAGATTTATTCCTGGTTAAGTAAGAAGCCTGATACTTTTAATCTTCCTGCAAGAACCATTTCTTTTTCAGACTTCTCTTTCATATCTCTCTACTCTTTGTGTTTGAGGAAGAAGAGTTTTGAGAAAAATATGTAACAAATGTATTATGGAGTGAGTGATTGTATAGAAGTTCTAATGTTAATGTTGTCACTAATATCTAGAAGAATGAAAAATAACTATTTTATGTGCATTAAAATTAAATTGAGATGAATGTGGTATTTCTTTAGATTTATTTTCCTTTTACAATTGTGCCAGCTCTTATTTATTCATGACCTCCAGTTCAAGGTGAACTTTATCTTAATTCAAGCATTTAAACTGCTCTGAACTAAGATTGGATGACCTGAAAGGACCATTTTTAATGAAATGTCTTTTTAATATCAATATGCCACACTTTAAATTTCAACAGTGATGGTTTTGAGATATATTTGTGACTGAACATTTTTTTAAAATAGGCCCAGTAAATATCAAGAGCATTGTGTGTGTCAAACTTTGAGGGTCACAATGAAAAAAATACTCTATTAATTAGATTGTATCAGCTTACATGGTATTATTATTTTGTATAAATATTTAGTACAATTAATTTTGAAGACTTCCCTTGCAATTTGAGAAAGAATACCAAATCATAAACCTAATGGATATCAAGTCTGTTTGCAGTTCATGATAGATAAAATATAAGTACCATTAGTTTCAAAGTGATATAGCAAGTACAATCTTCCCTTGATATGTGTTTTAATTATATTTTTTCCAAGAGTCAAAAACAGGTTTATTTAATTGAAAGAAATGAATTAGTGTGCACAAATAGAACTTTATAAATTTGTTAATAACTGAAGGGACTTCCAACCTTTACCTTAATTAACTGAGAAGCTCTCATGTGAAAGCACTGAAGTCCAAAATTGTAATTTTACAGGAGAAGTAAAAAGCTATTTAGAAACACTTGTTTGAAAATTTTTTTAGTTTAAACATCTTCACATGTCACTGAAAACAAATTAATGTTGCAGAACATTAACAAATGTTTGAAGAAAATTAAATTATTCACAAATATTGCGGTAAAAATCCTTTTACTTCTCTAAGATGATTGGAATTAAATCTAGAATGATTCAATGCCGATTTACCTGTCTATTCATATCTGTAATAGGAATTACCTATTAAATATATTAGTAATCAAAAAAGAATTACTCAAAACAATAGCGTTGTTACTACACACAACATGGGTATGAACACAAGTGCTTCTCTTTGTCAAGCCACATGCACTTATAACTGATACCATATTCAGAAAACCCTGGAAGTTAATTGAAAAAATGCTCAGTCATTACACTAAGCATTTTACCATGTCATGGGCATCATCTTTTGATTTTTCATCGGATCCGTGAAAAAAACAAAAAAGTTATTTTTTGGACTTAAGTGCTTTTCCAAGGAAGCTCCTCAATTATTTATTTAACACACAAAAAGAAAAAAACTTTGTGTGAAGCACTACCATGGGAAGAAGTGCAATCTGTGCATTTTTTCTGGAGCTCAGAATTTTAAATTATTATTTTCAATGGACCAATCTCAGTATTTTATATTACAAATAATTATTTGAATAATCTAATTTTTCAAATAATCTATTATTTTATTAGAAAAATTAATCTATGTAAACCTATTTTCCTTAATATTTTTCTCTAATTTATTTTATTTTTTCTATTCTTTCCAATAACTTTTTGGTCAGTGGTCCATTTTGTCATGTGTTAAATGATTTATCAGCCCAAATTTTTTGTTTCCTCTCTACATTTCAAATGCAATATTTTGGAAATATTACTGTACTTTTTCAAATTTATAATTCACTTTTGTGATATTCACTCATATCATGTCTAAAATATAAAATATACCTCAAGAAAATAAAATAATGTTACTGTGTCAAAACTAAAGACAGCAAAAAAGTCGGGGTACTGCTTCTGATCAAAAGTATAAAATAATCTTACTTGAAACTGAAATGCCATTTAACTCAAGATTGTAGATATTTATCATATTTCTTCATTATAGGTTATTAAAGCTTACAATGAAGTGAATACATAGTACCTATCAGCAAAATACATATTCTCAAAGTACCAATAGAAAAAATACAATTGCTTTGGAGAGCAAGGAAGCAGAAAGAGGTAGGGATTTAAGCAAATGGTGAATTGTATCATATTGTTTGTTTTTAAAGTAACTTCATAGTGAGTTTAAAAAGGGCAAAACATTTCTCCACAGAAGTAAAGAATTGTTTTGCTTTAAAGTGTGTAGGAAATGTAAAATGAAGCAGATGATGTAATACATTAATGAAGAAGTCAATATACTTCTCCAAATAACAAATAATTTGTAAAATTAGATTTTAAGGCAAAGGAACAAAATACAACATTTATAATTCAAAAATTAAAAAAGAATATCCTTTTACAAATAAAAACTTCTAATTAAGAGTATGGCATTTGAAGTAAAGAGATGAGAGGCAAATATCAGCTTAGAATAGTTCAAATGAAATTGCTGAGAATATGAAAATGAATATTCAAGAATACAAGTTATGAGGAGAAAAGAATTAAATTAATTAGGTGTGAATGTGTAAAAGAAAAAGATATTAATTATATTTACATAAGGTACTGGAAATGTTTCTTTTTCAGGATTTATGAGAGTATTTGCTTTAAAATTGTATTACATGTGACAAAAATAATTGTGTACAGTACACCTTTTGCATTTATTATTTTTAACTTACCAAAAAACATATTCGTATCATTTAGTATTGAGAAATAACCAAAAAAATATTTTTTTCTCCGTCAACCACTGATAGTTTTCAAGTACACATGGTTTTCACATTAAAATGCAGAACACAACAATCGAAGCAGGGCAAACTGCCAAAAAATACAGCAACAGGTGCCATTGTGTTCAAGTGGTAGAAGGCTCTCTTGTGCGAGAGCGAGTACATAAATTTGCAAGTGCAAACACCCTCAAGCCCGCGCGCCCCGAAAGGTCCCCGGGGGCGTCAGGGCGGAGCGCGGAGGACTAACTCTCGAGACGCGGGCGCCCGCGCGGTCGTCGCCCCGCGCCCGCGACGCCCGCCCCTCTGCGCGCCGCGCCGCGCCGCGCCGGCTGGGGCGCCAGCCACGCAATCAATAAGGGCCGAGCATCGAAGCCAGACCCCCGGCCGGCGCCTATCGACACTCGCACGTGCGCCTCCGCCTCCAGCCAATATTTTTAGCCGCGCGAGCGGAGCGGAGCGAAGCGGCCGGCGAGCGGCGGGCGAGCGCGAGGGCGAAGGCGGGCGAGGGCGCGGGCGCGGGCGGAGGGCGGAGGCGGGCGCGGGGGCGGCGCCGCGGTCGATAGGGCCGCCGGGGGCGCGGGGCGGGCGCATGCGCGCGCGCCGGGCGGCGCCAGTAGCGTCAGCGCCGTCGCCACTCGCACACGCGTCTCCGGCTCGCGTCCCGTGCGTCGCGACGTCTCGCCTCAGCCTGCTATCGCTTGGCTGCGCTCGGGCCGGCGGCGGCAGCGGCGCCCAGCGGCGGTGGCAGCTCCAGCCGAGGCGCGGCCCCAGCGACCGGCGACGCGGCGGCCCCGAGCCCACCCAGTGAGTCCCCGCGCAGCGACGCCCGCCCGCCGCGCAGCGGCCCAAGGGCGCCCTCGCCCCCGCGGTAGCCCCTCGCCCAGGCGCCCGAGGCGGCGGCGGCGGCGGCGCAGGCGGAGGCGGCGGGCGCGCCGCCAGCGATTGGCCGCTTCCTGCCGCCTTGCGTCAGTGCACGTGGGGTCGGTCGCCTGCCATCGACCGCCGCGCCGTCCCCGTCGCCGCCCCCGGAAATGTCGAGGGGCCGGGGCGGGCGGCGCGCGCGGCTATCGACGCGCCGCCTTCGTACGCGCCTCCGCCGCCCCCATCGATCGACTGCATCCCGCGCCCGCCGCCACCGCCTCCGCAGCCGCCGCCGCCGCCGCCCCCGGGCACGTGTGGCGCGGCGGCCGCGTCGCGGCTCGCGGCGGTGCTGGCTGGCGCGGAACGGCGCGGCGCGCGGGATGCTGCCGGGGTTGCCCGGGTAGCTGCCCCGTATTGATTTCTCGCTGCCCGGGTTGAGTCACCCGCGCACGTGCCAGAGGCGGGCGCGGGAGCGGCGGGGGCGGCGGCGGCGGCGGAGCGCGACGCGGGCAACAGGTGTGTCCGGACGCGAACGGCTGTTCCAGGGGACGCAGCAGGCGAGCGGCACCGTCGCGCGCGCGCGCTTTCGGTCGAGGGCGACGGTGTCGGTGACGGAAGCGCCGGCCACCGTCAGCATGGCGGGCGCCCGCACCACGCCCCCGACGCCCCCATGGCGCTGATGCGGCGCCTGCTGGGCGACGCGCAGGCCAAGTTCCGCAAGATGGTAGAGGAGAACCGCGCGCTGGCCGCGGAGCTGGCGGCGGCGGCGGCGGCCGCCGCGGCGGCCGCGGCGCGCGAGGACGGCGCGGGGGCGGAGGCCGCAGCCTCCGACGCCAAAGAGGGCGGCGCCGCGGCGGCCGCGGCGGCCCCCGGGGGCGAGCCGTCTGCCTCCGCCTCCGAGCAGCCGGCGGCGGCCGCGGCCAGCACGGCGACAGCGGACGCGCCGGAGAGCGGCGGCGGCGGGGGCGGCGGAGGCGCGGAGGCGGACCCCGCCGCCGAGCCCAGCATCCGCCCGCCCTCGCCGCCCATCGCGGGAGCGCGCGGCCCCTCCGCGGACGGTGAGTGCCTCAGTGCCAGTGGCTTCGCGAGGGGGCTCCGAGAGGCATCGTAAGTGAGGGGAGAGTGCGCAAACTTGTGGTGACTCGTTTTGTTCTCGGGATTTTGTGTCGCTTGAAATAACTTCGTTTCCTTTTAATGCTATTCTTTAGACGTATCTTTTAGATATATACATGTTGTGGATGTGTTTCGTGTATTATGTGTTGTGTTGAAAGTTGTTTAAATCTGCAATGGCAGCGTATTTTTCTTGTCTGTACATTGAACATATACACAGGACAATGAAGTGTTATCTATCTCCTTCTCCATAAACTTCAAGAAGTGAGTGGTAACAGTGACAATTTGCTTCGCATGTGTAGTACGTAACTTCCTTAAGCAACACTTGTTTTAAGAAATACATTTGTTCCATTTAATTTCCTGTAAATGATTAATCAATTTTCTTATTCATTTTTGTTTATTTAAAGTCAAAACGTATATGGAGTATGTTGAAGATGTAGGACCTATAGGTCATGAATGTGATCAAGAACATGATCATGTTGCATCCATAGAGAAGACGATCATCACAGCAAGTATCATAGCATGTTGTGAATCTGGTAAAATTTGACACATAAACTGCCAATACCAACCCAGACGATACCTGAGTTAAATTTTTTGAATACTGATGAAAATCTTGGAAGAGGGTACATACTCACAACGTAAAACGATTAATATAATACTCTGAAAATTACAAGGAGGAATTGAAAGGAGCCAAGAGCAGATACCTAATTACTTCAAGATTAGATATGAGATATTTGACAAATTGTATTCGGAAGAGATTCACTTGACGCATTCTTTAAAGAAATAACCAAATAATATTTTGCTTTATTTTTTACTTAATACACTTCAATTATATTATTAGTTATATCATTCTCTTCGCCTCGAAATAGTGTAATTCTATTTCCATTTTTGATATTCTTTTAAGTATTTATTTGAGCATGAATTACATAAAATCGGTAATTTATTTGCTTTATATTTGTGCTTACCATATATCGTAACACCTTTGTCTTGTAATTTTATCTGCATCGGTACGCTGTATTGATCCTCATAAAGTAAAGTTTATTTATAGTAAAAATTTCGTACAATTATTTCGCGGTTTTTATATTTCATTAATTATTTCGTTTTATTTTTTATCATTTCGGGTATTTATTTAAAAAATTACTTTAATTTGAAATTTGTTTAATTTTAAAAATTAACTAATTTTAAAAAATGACTAATTTGAAATTTGTTTTAAGGTTTTGTATGTATGTAATGTTTTGTAAGTTGTATATAGCTATTTAATTCTAAAGACTACTTCTAGATATAGTTGGATGATCATGAATTGTTGCATTTTGAGCAACGTTTAACAGCACCGTCAATTGAGTAAATAATCGGAAAGTCAACAGATATATAGAAATTATATTAATATTTGCACATTAAAATTAATGTTTTTCTACATCAGAGGAAATTACGGATTGTTGAAAATTGGCCAGGTTCTTCAGTCTATCAAAGATATTCGGTGAACTTTGTGTGGTAATTTCCTGTAAATTTTGTTTAAGGTTTTGTCTAATAGCAATAAAAGCATATTTATTTTGATAAAGATTAAACATTGATATAGTGAAGAATCATTAACTTCGAAGCAGTGACGTAACATGTAGTTGCTGTCTCGTAAGTACAACGATGGCGCCAGATAGAGAATATCTGCTTGAAACGATTTCATCGTCCCATTCATTCGTGTTAGAGTAGTAAATTGGTGCATTTATTTCTATGAGTTGCTGCACGCGGCTTATGCTTTTTGTCCTCCTCTACAAGCTTTTGACGAGATCCTTTGTTCTTCCCTGAGTGATGCCCTTTGTAAAGGTTATGCCAATAAATCTTCCCCCGCACATTTCTGTGCGGTGCCAGATGCTAATTAAACTCCATGCCAGAATGCTGTTGGGATTTGTATGACCAGACGTGTTTCGAGATTCTATTTAACGTGAAAAAGCAATGGTAAACTGGAAGGATTTCCGAGTAACAATAAGGTCAATATTCCTGGAAGAAAATCTTTTATCCCTCCTTGCAAAGAAATGTGTGGGATGTGAGGCCCATTCGGAATGGTTCTTTTGGTACATCTATTTAAAAGTGACTACATTTCTTGCTTGGGCGCTCCATAAAGAAGGCGTACGCATACGACCTTATGTTTTTTAAATGATCTTTTCTCGGCAAGGATTTTTTTCAACACAACGGAGTCGTTCTATTGCATCCAATGTATAACGAACATGGACTGGATCATGATGACATGAAACCTTTTAAATGAAAAACTCAAAAGCGTTGCCAATGTTCATGCAAATCATGAGCATGGCCATCGAATTATAGTTATTACTGCGTCAGTTTTTCATTTTTTTAAAAACAACTTTTTTTCGTAATTTTCAAGATTTACTGTTCACTTATTTTTAAATAATATTTTTATCAGGCGTTTTTACTTACTTTCCTGTATTTAAACTGTTCATATACTATTTTAAATTTCGAATTTAATATATTTGAAAAATATAAACTTTTCACAAATTGAAACAAATTCCGGCCTCAATGATTTGTTTAGGTTGCCAAAAATTGCAAGAGCAATATAAAGCAAAGGATATACACCATTGTTTGGTTTCAATAGATATTATGGATTTTTTTCTTCCATTTGATAAAATCATACATTTAAATATTAAATTATATTGAAATTGGTGTAAATTCTTCCTGTTGATCCTGGTATAATTGGAGGTGTTATGGTACGAATAAATATATATTTTGACCATATAGGATCAGGAATTAAAACTTTAAAAAACATTTATTAATGGCTCAACGTTTCGCACGTTTAGTACGTGCCTTGTCAAGAGCAATTATGGCAACGTTTGACAATTGCCATTGTCAACCGTTGCCATAATCCTATATGGTCAAAATATATATTTATTCGTACCATCAACACCTCCAATATTAAATTATATCTCATCATTTTCGGTTATCTCTGAGAGGAAGAGCACCCGAAATTATTCGTCAGTATAAAAAAAATAAAAATTATTGGAAAATATTGGTATGATATTAATTTCACAATTTATATTATTATTGAAGTGTGAATATTATTGGTGGGTGATATTGTTTTAATTATTTCCTGTATTCATCAGTAATTTCATTTGTTGCTAATATGAATCAGAAGAGTAACACCGTCGTTGTTTCGATTTATTCTCGCTCGTGTTTCTTTTGTGTGAACATCTAAAGAACTTCATTTCCTGATTTCCGTCTTCTTTCATTTACGCTTTTATTGCGGCCAAAAAGAGTTTTTATGTGTTCCGTTTATCAAGCATTAAATTTTTCGTAAAATGTATAATTTGTGTAACTTACAAGTACTCGTGTTTTCATTACTTTAGTTATTTGTCATTTCTATTTTATATCCTTTGCCAGTAAAAGAAAAATGTTCCTTCACGCACGTTAGCCTTTATAACCCCTCTAAGGCTTTACAGAAATTATATGATAAATATCGTTCTTCACATGTTTTTTATTCTTTAGTATTTATTTTCTACGTTGGTATTTTTGGTGTATTATCCAAAATTTGAAAAACGCGAAGAAGTTGGAAACTATATAATAAAACGTACATATCCGAGTAAGTTTTCGGTGACAAGTTCAAAGAAATATTTATAATTCTTACGAATGGCACTAGTGTTCTTTAACACCTTTTTCAGCTACAAAATTGCGAATATTCTGCAGTCTGCATGTAGTTAATGTCATGTCATAGTTAATACCAAACGATATTTGGACCATTTTCTGCATATCAAATTTTAAAAAACTAATTTACAAATACGTTTCTCTATTTGTATCCGCAGAGTACGTTGAATTTCTCAATATCACAAAAATTTTGTTTTGTTACATGCCAAATTATTTATTCTTCAAAACTATCAAGACGTAAATTAATTTAGGAAAATCGCCCATTCAAGAGTAAATTTACCCTCCACCGAACACCGTACAATAATATCCATGTGCGAAATTCTGTATCGATTGCCGCGGCGCGGGGTCCGCTCTCAAATTGCGGGGGGCGGTTCCCCGCTGCGCGCAACCTGCCGTCATACGAGGCGCGTATTTATTGTTTTACATGGAGCGCCGTGGGGGTTGCGCCTCACTCTCATATTTATTAGCGCGCGCCGGGCAGAGCAGCGCAGCGCAGGGCAGGGCAGGGCCGGGCAGGGCCGCTCCGCGCCGCTCCGGCCGAGAGGCGCCCCGGGCGAAGCAGCCCAAAGCCCCTTTCAAGGGCCGCATTAAGCGGGCGGGGGTGGGTGGGCGGCCCACGCAGCGGGCGAAGGGGCCTCGTTAATAAATCACCTCGACGCCTGCCTCCCGCCGCCCGCAAAACCCGAGGTTGCGAACCGCGTGCGCTGGCTGACCGCCGCCGAAAGGAAACTACAATTGCATTCGGACGGTACCTTCATTGAAAACTGCTGACTTTTAATAACGGCTGCTTCGAGGGGAAGGGGCCCTCCCACTCACACCCAAAAGAATGGTGTATCCCCTCTAGAAAATAACGAAAAAGATATTTCAGATAACCAAATATAAAGATTTGATTATTAGTCTAGCATAAGAAATAGTCTACCACAATCGGTAATGAAGACTTTTTTTCTTAAAAATGGTTGTTGTTTTCTCCTTTGTCACCCCTTTGGCAGTACCTGAATGTGCACCAAGTTGTTCTAGTAGTACTTATTCCCGATGAATAATGTTGCTAGTGTTGTAACTGCTATTTTTGTCGTTTTTGAAGCTGGAAAATTATAAACTAAATCTAAAGTGAATAATGTTAATTTGTACCTAAATCACCAAAACTGGTTTAGTTTTTTGTAATGCTTATGACCAAAGAGGCCTGAATCTGTGAAATAGATAATTTTATTCTAATACTTTATTAGAAGTTAGGGAGCGAATACTTTCTTATCAAATCTTGCCAAAAAACGCTCGTTGTTACCTGCAACCTAGTACAGTATATAAGTTAGAATAGGGAACCCAGAACTCAAGAAATGGTGTACAGCTTGCACTTCTCCTGCAGAGTAGGTTGCAGACGGGTTTTAACTGTTTTTGACGTTAAATAAATAAAAGGCATTGTCTTGATGATCGGGTTTTGTCATCACACTTTTTCATTATTGATTTTGTTTCTTTTTGTGATTACATGAGAAACGTGCAATCTCACTTCCTACTTTGCGTTCACACAACTTCATGAACGTTATTTCGTTCCAGTTTTAATTACGGGTTGAACATGAATGAACTCTGTTGTATGTGCTAGTCAGATTACACGCAACCTGAATTTTCAGAAATTAAAATGTCTTTCATGGAATCAGAAATGTGGTTTAAGAACCGTATTCTGTTCTTTTGCGAGTTCTTACCTTCCGTCTGTAATTTTTGCGTAACTTTATTTCTCTTGAAATAATTATTCTTTTTGCTCTACATAAAGTGCAGATTTGTTTCAGCAGTACTGCTAAATAACTGGGATAATTTGCTGTTTACTAAGGAAAGAAATGAATAGAAAATGAAATAAGATTTCATTTATATTTTGTGATATATTTTTAAACGGCAGTTCGTCAATTTCTCTTATTAGCTAGAACCCCACTCAATGTTTTGGATCACTGATGGCTATTGAAGCATGGAATACATTGGGTTGTCAATAATGGGCGATAATACAATAGAATTGATTCCTTTGAAATTATACTGTTCAAATTATTTCGTCATATAAAGAGGCGATTCAGTACTAATTTATTGTGTTTGGCCGCATTATTCATTTACTTCACATTAGCCTATGGACTAACTGTCATTATTTCATTGTCATAAGTACAGCTAACTGAATGTGTAAACAATTTAATAGTATATTCGGTGTTTATGTGTTTTGTTCTATGAGATTGTACTCCTGTATTCTCGCACTTTCCCTAGAAATTGCTGTAACAATTATATTAATGCGTTCGAATTCCAAGTTAAGGTTGCTTTTTTTTGCAACGCTGACCCCAAAAATCACCCTCACTTTCCCCCTCGTAACCAGAATTTGATGTCTAAGAGAGACTGATTCAAGAGGTTTGGGGAGGAATGAAGGTTTACAGTGCTACACCTACATACCTGTACTATGCTAATTTCGATAGAATTTGAAGGTAATGTAGTTCTATGATCTCTTATGTATTATGTTATTAAGGTTTAAAACTTTCGGAGAGATTTACCAAATCGATCAGTGGATGCTTCTCTGCTGTCTTCTTCTCGCTTCCTCCATCTTTCTCTCACCCTCTCTCCCGCCCCTCCCGCGTCACTCCATTACTCCTTCCCCCTCTCCCTTCCCCACCATCTCTTTCTCGCTCTCACCTAACTGATCTGCCTCATCTCTGTCTTCTGTGTGTCCCCCTCTGCCTGGGCGCGCCTCCCGTTCCCTTGTTAGTAGCCTGAATGAAGGAGCGGAAAAGCCTCTTGCTTGGAGGCAGAGGTGTACACCCCTGCAGGTGTGCGGTCGCATCGCCCTCACGGGCGCCCTCGCCGTCTGCCGCAGAGCCCGGGCCGTCGACGTCGAGCGACCTGGCGGGCGCGGCTGCCGCCGCCGCGGGGGCGGGGGCGGGGCCGTCAGGGCCGACTCCGCTGCCCGTGATGGGCGCGGGCGCGCGCTCCAAGCTCAAGTCGGGCGTGGGGTCGCTGGACGGCAACCCGGCCGCCGCCATGCGCCTCCGCCTGGACAACGAGCGCCTGCAGTGCGAGGTGGCCGAGCTGCGCAAGCTGGTCGCCGGCGGCGGCGGCGTGAGCAGCGCGGCGGCGGCGGCGGCGGCGGGCGGCGGCGGCGCGGCGGGGGCGGCGGCGGCCGGAGGCGACGAGTCGTCGCGCGTGGCGGCGCTGGAGCTGGAGCTGCGGCAGGCGCGGGAGGCCCTCGCCGGTGAGTGAGTGCGCGCGCGCCAGCAGCGCCCCCCCCCGTCCTTCCGCCGGGCCCTGGGCCCTCGGGGCGAAGTTGGCGAGGGGAAGTGCTCACGCCCACGCGACCGCCCCGAGGGCGAGGGGACGCCCACCCCCGTTGCCCCCGGAAACAACAGTTGGGCTGCGAGGTGCTCGGATATTGACTGCCGAGTTCCAGCTAATTCAACTTTTTAACTCCAAAATGTGGGAAGTAGTGGGCACTAATCGAGTACTTGATCATTGCTATGAACTAGAGTTTTTTGAAAGGTTACGTTCGTTTTACGCTCTTCTCTTTATAGCCACGGCCATTACTAATTTACGATAATAGATGGACGATAATATTAAATGTTGGAATACTGCCTAAACAGTTGCTTTAGGACCAACACTTAAGGGGTCACAGCTCAGGAGGTTGTCTCCGGGGCCAGCCCAGTTCTGAGAAGTCTGGGTTGGTAGAGGGGGGTTTGGCGGGCCGCCTGCGCGGGCGAAATGGGAGGGGGTGAGTGGTAAGGAGAGGAAGTGACCCGGACATCACCTGGGGCACGATGTCCTGAACCGAGCTCGTTGGGCTGGCCTGTGTAATACGCCCATAGTGGAATACAAATATCAAATGCGTTCATTCAATCAGTAAGAGGTCTCAAAAACTTGTTCGCTGCTGGTACGTTTTATTTATTTATTTGTCAAAAAACAGTAAAAACTGTATATGACGTGTGGGGAAAGAGATTTACCTGCGCACATTTTCTTGAGGGCCAGAATAAATAACGAACGTTTAACGAACGAATAAATAACGTTCCATATGACTCAATAACTATCTTGACCTGGTATCTCCGGCGGCGGGTACTTTCATGTTCAAAATTTTATTTTGTGCTATTCAAGTTCATATTAAAAAGATATTTGAAAAACAATAGTTACCTGCCTCGTCCGTTCTCAGAACCAGAGAGTGATATGAAAAAGCATCGATAGAAATACTTTTTTTAATAATGTTTCATTTCATTGGTAGGTTTAAATATTGTCATTATAATGAATCATGTTATAAGGATTCTTGTCCAGTCGGTAATGAGGTATAGATCGACAGCGTTTAAACACTGTATGTACCTTAAAGCTCCTCAGAATTTTTTTTCTAGAATTCTTCCAGAAAATCCGACTAAAAATAGAGACAATTCATTCGCCTTGTCGAGTGCAATCGAACGTGATCACCTTCATAGGTGGCTTTAAGACTCCCAAACTGTTTTGGGTGCCCGATAGGTTTTTACGTTAATTCATCCTAAAATTAGGTTTAATTGTCATCAATATGATGAATCAAGTCGTAACTAATCTTGAGTAAATGCCGAAAAGATAGCAGACAAATTCAGAGCGTTTCACGAATGCTTTCGTAGGAGCACTGAAATCGTCAGAACACTATCTTTCTTCAACTACTTGGCTGCCCGGTTCTAAGTACAGAAGTCAGCGTTTCGGCTCTCATGCTGCGACCTTCCTCACGGTGAAATACGTCTAAGCTCGTTTAGGCATTTTGCCCTGAGGAAGGTCGCAGCCTAACGACCGCAACGTTGCAATCTGTGCCTAGAACTTGGCGTCAGCCGCATAGCCAAGTAGAAATTGACTCCGGCCGCGGAAGCCTACGCTTTCCTATTTTTTCTGGATTTAGCAGGAGATAGAATTGTTATTGTGAGACATCTCAGAATATTTTGGAAAGATCTGCAAAACGATTTTCCTTTACTCAACAGGAGACCGAGTCGCTTCGAATGAGACCTCGTTTGTCTCGATTAGTGGGCCAGAAAGGGTCTTACGTGAGTGACGGACGGACGGTCAGATGTACTGACGCAGGATACTCAAATACTATATAAGTATGTATTACTGAATGGGCAGTGAATGTCTTAAATTTACAAAGTATATGCATTAATATGTGGAGTTGTGAGTACCGATAGCCTTTTTGCTGTTGGTATCTGACTTCAGTTGGTGAAGGACAGTAAAACTGAAATTTCCCTTTGAGAAAATGACGGCTTTGTGAGTCGACCCATTTGTTGCAAACTAGTCCAGACGACTTCCGAATTAACCGTGAAAACGCACAAAAGGTTTGCAAGCCTTGACTTTATCCAGAATTTACATCGTACCTCCATTCCCATGATTCTTCAAAATAAATAGTGAGGTAATTTGCGAAAACAATTTATTATCGCTGCTCCAATCGCAGTAAAAGAAATTTCTATCCCTTCGCCTAGCGCGGGGAGTTAAGGTTGAAGCCCCCGTTTAGAGCCATCAAGAAAAAAATCTTCGAAAAATGTATAATTTTTGTCTCGTTTAAACATTTCATCATATTAACCTGTGATTACAATTTGAATATGTTACTCTTTGTTTTTAAACGAATAAAGACGAATCAAAACTTTGCGAATAAAGTTTTGATTTATTCAGTATAATGTTGAATTTGGCAGGTAGAAAGCATTATTTTTTATCAATCAGCATAATTTACTCTTGCGAAGCGCTTGAAGAATCATAAATGAAATATCGTATTGCATCTTTCCATTTAGCATATATATATATATAATTTTGATGGTGACATAATTATCGTCTAATCAAAATGTCAGAACTAATGTTTCACCGCATTGACATTTCCGTGCAAGTCTTCTTGCAGTTAATGTGTACTTGAAAATTCTATGAAAGAAACTTGTCATATCGTGTCTGTCGAAGAGAACCACTCATTTCTCGAACTTCTTGACGTTTGCTTTTCTCGTTGGGTTGGAAGTTTGGTGCTGTAGTTCGTACGATATAACTGCTCAGTCCACTTCGATGATGATAAAAGTTTACCATTGTCAAAAGTTAGAATACAAACCCTTTCCACTCCCTTTTCAAGTACTGTTTATACTTCATTAACTAGAACCAAAGAACAGAGCCCCGTTTGAAATCGGCTGATACGAAGAGGAGGGAACGTAATGTGGGATAAACTGGTGACCATGAAAACTGGTTAACTTTTTGTTACATGTGACTATAGTCTGAATATTCTAATGTAAAATTCCAGTATGTTTTAAATATGAGTCAGCCAAAACTGTTTTAAAACCAAATAGGCATATTTTTGGGTTAATTAGTTTTTAATTGGGTGTGTTTCTTTCGTTCTCTCCTTTTCTTCGAAATTATTGCATGTACCCTTCTACAAACGACGTTATAACTGTAATAGTTCAAATATCCTAAATTTAAGATCCTGTTTCTTAAGCCAGTAGCATATAGCAGTGAGGTAGGAATCGTGGAAGAAACTGTCATGAACCCTACTTGCTTCTCATAGCACAAAATCCGAAACGGATGGTTGCTGGGAACATCCTATTCACCAACTATCCTATCCTATACTACACCACCTATCCTGTTCACCAACTAATGTGATGTCACTTGGAGATTCCGGGCAAATATTCCTTCGTAACCTAAAGGAGCTCAACCATGTTTAACTTCGGTGACTACAGTGACCCAATTTTTCTAACAAATTTTCTTCAGAGAGATAAAGGCACTTGGAACAGAATACTTGAATTTTTAGTTTTGAAAAATATTTGAAGAAATTGAAACTTAAAGATTCGTCGAAAGTTGTTGTTCCACATTTATTGTTTTCTTTCTTCAAAGCCTTGAGGAATGACATGACATGGTGTTTCTCGCATCTTAGCTTTTTTCATTTTCTCAATCCTCTTGCTGCAGGATTCCACTGGTCAAGTTAATTGTCTAATATTCTCATATGCCGTTCTCATATCACTGTCATTTTGTTTCTAAATGCTCCTTTATGCTGTAAGTAATATGAACATCTACTACATGTTCTCTTTAATAACTTCTTATAGTTTGTTCGTAAACGTAGTATTTTAGGCAGTGTGAATGTTCTGATGGGCATTGTAAGTGTTCGCTTCATTCCCATCTCTTTTCAAAAAAATTGAAACACGAATATTTAATATGAGTATTAATGCTGTTTTCTGTAAAATGTGTGAAAACATACCGCGTGGAAATGAATAGAAGTATGCTGCATATGTATTACGAACTGTCCACGTGTGTTAACACTATTATTCATTATTACGTTTACGTTTATTTTTTTCTTAATGTTAAATAAGGAATTGGAAACGTTTGCTGGGTATACAAATGGTGTCAGCGAATGAAATTAAACGAAGCAAGTAACGAATAAATCCCTAAATATCCTGCTTACGACACACACTTCCATGAAGCTGTAAAAGTGCACGCTTCAGTAATAATATTACGATTTCGTTTCGATAAGTCTTGTAAATAACAGTGAAATTATATGAAAAAACACACTTGTTATTACTTCTCAATTTAATTTTGTGAATGCGTTCTCATTGAAGTATACATTTTTAAAAAAAGATTTGTTCATGAATTTTCGTTGCGTGTTTTCTATTTATTAATATTATTATCATTAGTACTATTATTATTGTTGCTCTGGTCACCCATTTATTTGACAAAGAGAGCATCTGTTGAACATGTGGTTTGTCCCAATCAAACGTAATTTTTAAACGGTCATATTAACAAGAATAATCAGTTGACTCGGTGTTAGTTGAATGATACATTTACATTTGAGATTCACGATGTACAAATAACTCTTTATCGCAAAAAATGAACTTGTGCTGTTTTCCAAAAACGTTGCTTCGCTTTTACTTCATCCGCTGATGACTCAGCATAGCCGCACAGTTGTTTGCATGCATCCTGCGCGCGGACTTCAGAACACAATTCGGGGAAGCTCTGATTGTTTCGTGTTTCCGGGCGCATCAACTACGTTGCGTTTCCGGGTGGTCATTAGTTCCGCAATTGTAGTGCATGTTTTCTTCACGGGAGGTGGCGGTGTTATTCCCTCATCGGATGGTGAGATCCGGCGCCGACCTACACGTCGGCTTGCTGGTGTTTCCCCATCCAGGTACCACCCCCAGCCGGGACAAGCTCTAAGCTCCAGATACGTGTGGTGGTGTAGTACGTGTAAGTGTGTGTAAGTAAGGAGTGAGGATGAAACCAGGAAGGGGAATGGGAGATCGCGCACGGCCCATGGCCCGTTTGGGTCTTAATCCGGAATACGCCTGGTACTAATCGGAGAAACCACGGAGAACTATCTATCAGAGCAGCCGGCCGCTAGAATTCTCTTCCTCCTCCAGACACCGGCTGAAATCGACTCAGCTATGCAGTTAGTGTCGAAAATTCCGCCACAGTCGGGATTCCAACCCTAGGACATCCAGATCAGAGGCTCAGCAGGGTCATGAGCTGATTTGGCAAGCACTGTTTGGCAGACGTGCAAGACAAGCGGTCAACTTATCCTGCTGCTTTGATTCAATAGACAGGTTTCCAGCGAGTTGCGAAGCGCTTCGTTCAGTTCACACATATATCACTAGAAGACAGGGTAGTCTCTCATCCTCACACGCTCGGCTCCCAGTCGACTTGCTCGAATGTTTCTTACGAGGTCAATTAACACTGTGACCTTTCTGTAGTTTAAGACTTGTATCACCTTCATGACTGCATTGCTTTTTCCTAAAAAAAAAGGACCATAGTAGCAGCACTTTAAATTCCCGACTTTTTCACTTTTTCTTTTTTAAAAAGGTGTGATTTTCGATTCTCTTTGGTCCTTATAATTCTTAAGCTTGTTAGAAAACGTATGCTATTAATAGTGATGTTATATAATTTCATTTTCGAAAGGAATTTTAGAAAGAAAATTTAATGTTCTTATTTTTAAACTTTATTTTTTTTAAGTGGTGGCCGGAGGTAAAAATAATCTTATATATTATTTCTCAAAGGGCTGTTTGGTCTTTTCAATAAATTGGGCGACATACGAAACCGATCTGTATAAAGAAGCAATGAATTGAAAAATCGTGTTTCTGTTCACCTGCACATGGGACATTCGTATTGAAAAAGGGCGTTAAAATACCTAAATATTAAAAAAAATAGTAATACGGGATCTGTAATATCTGCCGCGCGATCTATCGGAAGAAAATTACACTCGGACGGTGGACTCGGAAATGCAATCTCAAGCATTTTTGTTTCAAATTAGTGTAGGTTGTGTAAGCACGTGAACGTGATTTTCTACATTGAATAGAAATCTTGAAATATGAGAGGTTAGTGATCTTAGTGAGGTTAGGTCGTTTATAATGCTGGAATACAAAAAAAGAATTTAAGCAGAAAACAGTTTGGTTATTTGACTAACCGTGCGATTTAATCGCACGGCTTCTCACTAGTTATTTATGATTCAAGCGGCACATTAACTGAAAATTGCATTATTGATTATAATTTATCTCTCGATATGCAGCCACGGATCGTCTATCATGGCGTCCGTCGAGTATTATCAGTTAGAACACACGTTTTAAACTTTACTGACATTTTAAATTCTTAGCTTCGCATCTTAAAATCCTGGCTCCCCAGGCTGAAGCTGATAAATTACAAACTCATCCACTTACGTTACTGAGAAAAATGTGGCTGAGACCACTCTCCCCTTGAGATTCCACCTGAATCTGATTTAGAAACCTCCAGAGACAAGGCACCAGCTCTTGCTTCCCGGTTACCTCGCGTGATATTCACGCTGTCAACCTGTTTTTGTTTCTCTCACAAAGTCGATATCATCGCTGATGAAAACAAAATAGTTTTGTTACTCTGGAAGTTACTTACAGCAGGAAGTTTAGAAATTGATGTTTCATGAATCTTGTTCTCGGCAACATGGACCATTTATTATACTTGGACATGAATAGCAAGCCTCATATCCTTGTTTTTCGTGACCATAGTTGGACAGACAACAAAGTGAGAGTAATGGACGAACTTTTCTCCTCTTGCCTAAGAGAAATATGACATCCGAACTATTTACATTAACAAACAGAAGGAAAAAAATATTGTATGTAAAAGCAACAGTTATTTTGATGAAATTTAATTCAAATATTAACGACTGTAGTTACTTGAAATATACAAAATAGTATATTTCTACCGCAAAATAAATATAAAATTATGATGAAACTTTGCTTTGGTAAATTAAAAACATTTTCATACAATTTATTTAAGCTGTTCAGTATTTCTGAGTGGAAGTTGAGGTTTTAAATAAGAACGTTTACTTGACATCTCCGACATTTTTTCCTCTCCCACAGGAGGTGATTTTTCAGCCTTGGAAAAGCAGCTCACTCTAACGACCTTCCGCTTCGTTCTTATCGAATTATTTACATAGCGGTAGGAGGTTTAATGGCTTTCGCCGACAGAATTTTCTTCATTTCCCTGACCTGACCTGGCAAATACTGTAGAAATGGGAAAGCGGATCATTTGCCGAAATGTCTCGTTTTTTCTTTGCCTTTTCTTCCTGAAACGGTATATAGGATGTACTAAAAACTCACAACAAGTCTCGCAATTAAGGTAGATGAGAAACATTTGGGGGGAAAGGATAACATTTTTTCTTGCGGCGAAAAATACGGCGGTATTTTCTGTGAAATTTTATTAACAATTTATGAAATCAGCCACTTTCTTCCCCAAGCATTATTGTCTGCTCTTATATCATACAATCACATAGTCATTTCCGTATTTCATTGGAACGTTTATAAATTTATTTACTACCTCGTGAGAATCAAACTATAACTGGTACTCTACAGGGTTCGTCAATTTCTTATAGGTGAGTGAAATATCGCGAATGGTGAAATGGGTGAATCTTCTGGGTGAAATATCGCGAATCTGTGTCCACGACAGTTACTATATTTTAGACGAAAGGATCGGTGATTGGATATAATTTCAACTTCGCACAAGGATCAAGTGCACGATGAGGATCATAAGCAAATAGTGTTTGCTTTCTTAGAAGCCGATGGATATCTTAACAATTTTGCCGGCCGCGGCTCACCCAGATGCCAAATTGAGGCTCACCTCTGTATGAGCACCTCGTGGAATGGACCTAAAGTGAAAGTGGCCAGTTCTTCCGTGGTAGTTATGTTCCTCAATTGAGCGATTGATGTCTTGTGGACAGATGGGCAAGATTGAATCTCTGGAATTGTTTTAGAGCGAATTAAAGCTATTGCTTGCACCAGACGTTTAGAGAGGTCGTAACGCAAGATGAGGGGCGAGACGCGAGGGCACTCAGGTCACTAAACCTTCGGACTCCTCACTCGCGTGTAGACTGGGAAATAACATTGGTATGTTTGTTAATCGATGTTATACGTCATAATTCACCCGGCGTAAGTTACAATGAATATAGCAACCGGACTAACACCGATCCGCACCAACTGGAAGTCGGCAGACGACTCGACGAGCTTCGTTTAGGGTTTTATGGAGCCAGGGGACTCTGGTCACTAAACGGCTGGCGCAAGCAATGCACGTGTTGATTACCATCTAAACGACACTTAGAGGACGAAGAGACCCATCCCGCTGCTAAAGTAACCAGCAGCTCTGGTCTCTGGGGCTGCTGCCCATTGAAACAGCGGTCGCGTTATGCGGGTTTCAGCGCTGAAGGCGGACCGCAAGCGCCTCAAGGCCGAGAAGTTCGACCTGCTGAACCAGATGAAGCAGCTGTACGGCACGCTGGAGGACAAGGAGAAGGAGCTGCGCGACTTCATCCGCAACTACGAGCAGGTAAGCGGCGAGGCGAGGCGCGCGCGGGGCGCGGGCGGCCGGGGCGGGAGGGGTCATGCCGGGGGCTGTGGGCGGGGGCGGGGCAGCGCGCGGGCCGCGTCTACCCGCCCGCTTTGTGCTGTCCCAGCGGATGAGGGAGAGCGAGGCCTCGTTGCAGCAGCTGACGACGGAGCGCGAGGAGCGCGAGCGCGAGCGCTGGAGCCTGCTGCGGCACGCGCGCGACGAGGCCGAGCGCAGCCTGGCGCTGGCGGCGCAGCTGGAGCAGCGCGACGCGCAGCTGCGCGCCCTGCAGGACCAGCTCGCGGAGGTGAGCACGCGCCTGCCAATCCAAAGGAATATCGCGCGCGAGAACGGGGTGGACGCTTGCTGAAAAACATGGAAAACCGGGGGGAAATCAGGGGATTTCTTTGCTCTGGAAAAGTCAGGGAAAAATCAGGGAACTTAGAAGAATCCTTAGAAGTCAGGGGAAATTTTCAAACGTATAAAACTAGATATTGCTTAGTACACAAGTAACTTATCATTGATTAGTACAACATTATTTTAGCTCAATTTTTATTTGTTGGGAAAATATTGTTAATTTGTAGTTCCTCACAATGATGATAAACAAAGGGAGAAGGTTATTACCAAGGTAATGGCCTGGATTTTAAGATGCCTACTTAGGATACACGACAGGAGGAAGATAGGGAGCGAGGATGTGGTGGGATCTCGCTTTACTACCGTTAATTCATACTTCGAGACCTGCTAAGTTGATATTTTCAAAGTGGTTCGTAATTTGTAATTTCTTGGGAGACATTCCAGTACTAAGGTGACACGGGAGCCTTCCTGCAATGTTTATATGACAGCGATATTGATTATATGGTGAATGATTGTTGAGAAACGACGGAATTCAAGAAAGGGGAAATGAGTGAACACGTGCCTCATGCCCGTTTAATATGCGTATACGCATACATGTACTCTCCCTTCGTAGTCGCCCCATGGTCTTAGTATATTTTGAAGCTTGAGAGGTGGATATTAAAAATGAAATAATGTATTATTAATAAGAAAAATAATAATTGAGGCGTTTATCCCTTTTTTACGCCCTTTTTTACTTGTTATTTCAAATATTCTACCCTGTAAATAAGCCATGTATTTGAATATCCTAAATGCATACACACGACCATGAGAAGAATCACGACAAATCATGCGGTATTATAGTGGAAATAATTTATTTAGGGTCCCTTGCAGTCTCTACTATCTCTATGCCATACAACCGCATATTCCCCTTCCGATACACATACAGGGATGCTAGATTATTGCTACTAGTGTTCAGAAAGGGGATTCACGGACGACGCAAAAGTGAGCAGTGGAGAGACCTCGAAAATGACCTTCAGTCACCTAAAGTTGTTGTACATATTATAGTACCTAATCGCGGATTCACGCCAGTCTGGTGCTCATATTGCTTGTATATTTTCTGGCCTGTCTCCGGTTCCGTAACATGCTTTACTGGCTTTTATGCATGATGTAGAAGAATATAGGAGGAGCAATGAAGGTGGTATATGTGTAAAACAGTTTTTTAAAGGTCGAAGTTAACACTGAACAAGTTACGCATCCCTGTTGACACTGGGTCAACGTCCAACCCACTCATCACTTTGTGGGATGATGTGGTATCACGTTAAATGAGCTTTCTGTTTGCGCCTTAAGGGGGACGCCTCCAAAGGGGGAGTCGCTTAGAGGACTTGATCCGAAGGCGCTGTCGATGAATGATGTTGGGGAGATGCGGAAGGTGGAGTAATGGTTAATAAGCAATTTCTTGGACGAAAAGGTTCTGTGGCTGCGACTTTTAAGATTATTACTCAAGTTAAATAGAGAAAAGGTTGTCATAAATGCATATCATTTGACTTACTACATTTAAAACCTTTCGCAAACATGAAATTATAAAAGAATCATCCTGAATGTTGCGTAGCTGGTAAAATTTCTATTCTTAGGAAAATGATTGGTTACTAGTTTTATGGGGATTCCGAAATCGGATTCGAAATTAATTATTATATAAATAAATTGGTAAATATGAAAAACTAAATCATTAATAAAAATGATTACTTGTCCGAAATTTGAGTATCCATTGACTTGAGTTCTATGAAAAAAGTAAAAGTGAAATTTGTGGCCGTTATAGACTTATTAAAAATTCCAATTTTAGAGATTTTTTCAGCAGCTTAGTTTTTTTCCTTCACATCACCTTTTCCAATATTCAGTGAACAAGCACGAGAATCGATTAGTTAGAGGAAAAATAAGAGTAGGGGGCTATTCGAATGTAGGCTCATAATAATCATAGACAGTGTTCTTTAAGATAATTTTGTTCAGTCTAAGCAATGATGAATCGATTGTCATGCAGCCAACAGTAATGAGTGTGTATAAGAAATTGTTTGGCTGTTCACGTTTGAGTTCATAGAACTTCAAAATAAGATCATATTATCACGTCTTTATGCACGTCTCGCCACTTCCTTTCTTCCTTTTTGCTACCGAGCCATATCAAACGAGACTTCAGGGAGTTCTTCCCTTTACGAGATATTCCCTACTGTCATACGAAATAACTCTCCTGTTTGACGCCTCCTATGATTTTTATTTTTTAATTATTTTTTGATCGGCGTTTTATAAAGAGAAAATCTTATTGTAAAGGTCTCCACTGCCGATATCGATGCTCAGCTGATTGAGATGAACAGCTGAAACGCCCGCGAACAGCTGATTAGATTAGAGCGAACAGTTGCAATTCGATAAGATGATGAATCAGCTGATTGGCGACGTAACTCCTGTCACACTCAAACTGTGATGTACTGCTAACATCCAAGAACAATCGGATTCCCCGAGCGTTCATTAAGTACTACTTTTAAGACAGAAATACATTCAGATAACGGAATTTATCGTTATAAGAGTAGTTATTTTTATTCAAGATCGAAATTGTGACACAAGACTCTTCCATTTGTTTTGTTTGAGGTAAAGGATCTGTATTTGAATATCAATCAGATATTTTCTCCTTTTGACTTTTTATATTTTTTTTCTAGAAAGTGACGTGCATTGAAATATGTCCATAACTATCAACGATATTTAAATATGTTGAAGGGAGGAGGGTTACTTGCCTAAGAGCAATATTTCTACTATCGATTCAATACACGCCTTGTCACGTTTTCCAAAAATTCTTATGAATAATTGAGAATTGTGTAAATTACTTAAGTTTCGTTTTTCGCTGCAAGTCAACTATTTTCGTCCACAATCAAAAACAATATGTCGTGAGTTATGTTGAAAAACACTCGCCAAGTTGAAGCGCATTTTTGAAGCTTTCCTGTTAATTTTTAAACTGCGTTATGTTTTGGTACTAATCGAACTGCTCTTCACCTCTTATCATATCTAATTAACTAATTTCAATAATTGGGTGATGGTAACTGAAATTCTCTACAAATATTGCAAATATTTATTTTGAAAGAGAAAACTATACTGGAATAAATGAAATTTCAGTCAGTCTCAATGCATTGAATCAACTCATGAAAATGAATTCCATTCTCACATGTCCTGTGGCGGTCATGCTATAAAGGACTGTGAAAACGTATTGAAACGGTAGTAAGTTTTGTTTTACGATTGAAGAATACACCGTTTCCTTTCGCATTAATTTTTCTTTCTTTCTGTCTCTCTCTGCTTTACTCTCCCCTCCTCCCTCCCCCTGTCTCTTTATCCTTCTTTCTGAATTTTCCGTCCCTCAGTCTCCATTTCTCTCAACAAAAAAAAATCAGGAACAATGAATGTTTTGACAGAGATGTACTCTCTCAATACAATAATCACACATCCATATTAATAGGCGAAGTAATCAGTTAATTTATATTCCGTAAAATCAATCGCGTAGATTGAAAACCGTGAAAATCCGTTGTGAGCCACGACCCTCGGAACGGCAGGCGAGCCAACAGCGTGGCCGCGGCGCCCATTACCGCGAGGAGAGCCGCCTCGTTTCCGCACCTGAGGGCGCCGCGCCTCGCGCAGCCACTTGGCTCAGGAGGGCGCCGCTCACTGCGCGCGCAGCTAATGCACTTCCAATGTCGGAGCGTTGCGCACTGCGGGCGCGGGCGGGGTGCCCCGGGGTCGCTTACGGAATGCCGCCGCGCACCCCGGCCGTACGCACCTCCGCGCATGACTATCGATCGGCGGCGCACGCAAGCCAAGGTCGTGCCTTATTGATGTCTTAAGCTTGCACTCGCGGGTCGATGCCCAGGTGAAGCAACCTTCACGCCGCATGACGCCCCTCGGGCCGTCGCGTCGCCTCACCGGACGGAGACACACATACACACGTGCGAACGGGCGGGCGTCCTGCCTCCGCGCCGGGAAAAAGGCGCTTGTTTTGTAATCGAGGGTGCCGCGCCGTGCTTTGGCGTGCGCGTGTGTGCGTGGCCCGGCCGCTCGCGTGCGCGCCCCCTCGCCCTGTGTCGTGCGCGAGCGCCCGCGGCCCGGGAAGGCATTCGGGAAGAGGAGGAGGCTGCGAGGCGCGCACGGAAGCCGTGCGGGTTTCGACTTGAGCCGCCCGAAGGAATCCGGGAAATTCCGCCCGCTTTCAATATGAGCCGAGGAATTGTGACCGAGCCGAGGGGAGGGTCGCTATAGAAGACCTTATCGCCCAGCGCCCCAGCTGCTCCCTGCTCCCCCGCTCTCCTTTCAAAAGGCGAGGATACAAAAATATTGTCTTTCGGTGGCGTGCGTTGTTTCATGATAAAAGAAGTTATTGTGAGGCTTTCTGAAATAAACATAGAGAGGAAACAACAAAATCTTTGTCATCAGGTGTTCTGCCTTTCGGAAGGTCCACAACTCATTGCCCTCAATACAACTGTATCCTCCGCCTTCCTCTTTATTCTCTGATATCCTCAACTTGCTTGTGAAGGAGTGAAGTCTTCTTATTCATTTTTTTTCTTTTTATGAATCAGTATTTTAATCACATCTTCAACCAACTAGTACGTCATCTGCATTGTCCAGTTTCTCTTTCTGTTCTTCACAATTCTGTTTCAGTGTTCAAAAGCAAAAACAATAATCTAGTACATTACAATATTTTTATTCCACTTTTTGTTCTTCCATTCTATAAAAATAAGAACATAAGTATTGATGAATCCCAAGATCTTGATGACCAAAATTCATTTCAGATAGAATTTTTACTCGTGCATACGCAGGAATCAAGAATTCATATTTTTTTGTCTTTCTTTTAACTGTTGTCGAGTTAACGTTACGTGATATCTTTATGGCGGGGTTTGAAAACGAACACAAAAGGGTATTCACTCCTGTATCGCGATCATATCGTAGCACAAGGAACAATCATGCTTTTTGCAACAATGCTTCTGGCAACACAATGGAAAACAAACGAAATAATAGTATCTATTCTTTTAAACCAAACAATTAAATGCAAAAAGTACTGTGCTTTATATAGCTGATCATCAGCAGTGTGTCTTGTGCATTTATGAAATTGGAGAAAACTCGATTTTCTCAAAATCAGGGCTCTATGTGTACAAATCTTCTCCCAATATAGTATATTTCACGTAATTACGGTCCTGCATTTAAAATCTTACCATTGGTAAGATGGATCAATAGGAACAATTACAATTTTTTCAGAAATCAAAGAAACATAGAGATGGTGCCAAAAAATGTATACACACTTTCACGCGAGATATTTATTTAAAATATTTTAAAGTTTGACCAGCAAATGACGATAATGTATAATTTATATTCTAGTAATATGTTCTGTAAACAAATGTGACTCGCATTACTTTCGCCAGTGTTGCTGCATCAACATGTAGCCAAAATTATCGTTTGAACGCAATTGTGAAGTGATATGGAACAGAACCACCAACGCGAGTAATAATTGCACGCTTTCGTGATAAATTTGAGACTGGTGGTACTGTATGCGATGTTCTCATGGGCGGATCTGGAAGACTGCGAACAGCTAACAGCACTGCGATCTCGGTTATGGTTTTGAAACGGGACCATCTTCCAGAGCACTTGATAGGCGAAGAGGTACGATTGAGTTTTTCACCACGTTCTCCATACCTAACTCAGAAGGACTTCTGCTTATGGGGGATTTTTAAGATTGGTATATACCGTATAAAACCAGCTTCACTGGCAGCACTTCGCGAAGAATTAAAACGGGCATGTGCTGCAGTCGCTGAGGGCACTAAAGCAAACGTTGCTCGAACAGTATACAATATACTCAGATGTTTATCGACTCAGATTGTAGGGATTTTGAGCATCTGTTGTAACTGTTGAACCTGTAAAGGTTTAAGATGAGTATTGTTCATAATTTTCTGCTTGTATTCATTCAGCTTTGTTCTGTTAACACAGTTTTTCTTTGCTTGAAATGTGTGTACATATTTTTGGCACCTTCTGTATTTCTTCAAAAGTCCTTAATGGAGTTGGTATGTGCTTCTTCGCTTCCAATGTACTTTATTATATAATTTCAATATCGTAAACGGTTCTTAGTAAGCCGAGTGATTTGTTATAGATTACACCTTACATCTTGCCTTGAGCAATGACTCGATATTGTTTCCTTTATCCGCAGACGTCTGGCTTTCCGCCTATCACTGATCGTAAGAAAAATCTAGTGATAACAACACTTAAACGTTGTAGGCTGGGATTAATCTGTGTCAACAGGGGCAATGTCCTTTCAGAGATAAATTAGACTTATCGCAACCCAGGGACGTCGGCAGAACATATGATAAATATTTAATTAAAAAATGTATTCATACACACAATTTCTTCTCAGCAATTCAAAAAAAGAGGGGCGGGAATACGACGTTCTTTTTGTAAAAATAATGGAGAGTTGTGTGATTCTGGAACAATCACCTTCTCTCCACCACTACGTATTAATTAGAAAATAAAAAGAAATTTCTCCGGAAAGAAGTTGCATATTGGTGAAGTACGTGATAATTTACTGTGCAGACATAATGAAAAGCAAAAGGAAATGAAAAGCGCCGAGCTAAAATTCCCGGAAATTACTTCGCTTCCTGCGTATATAATTTTACTCTAGGATCGTTGCGAAAATTGGGATACACTTCCGAAATCCAATTTCATTTCTGTACACGTTGGTGAGTTCTAATTTTAAGCCTTCGGACAACTCCGGAGAGAAGGCGAGCTTCTCTTGCATTAGAAATACCATTAGCACGATTGCTGCAAATTAGAAAACCCACGTGAATTATTTTTTTCTATGATCTTCTCACATTCCACATTCCATTCTAACTCACATATTTTATGTATAAACATTACATTTGTTCGTGTGGATATTATAGTATATAATTCTTCATGGAATTTTACTCATATTTTTCAAATATTCATATAATCATATTGTTCACAAAGCAGATGTGCGATTCGAGAATACTTTTTCTGAAAAATGAATGAGTTTCAGTGTTTCATTTAGAGTTTTAACTGTTTTAAAACTACATCGAAAAGTTTAAATTATATTGAGCTTTCATCTTTCCAAAGAATACATAGCACATCTTGGTTCAGTGAACAAGAGAATCGGCGCGGCGCTGAAAAGAAGTATGAAAAATAGTTTAGTTGAAAAAATAAACCGGTCACCCTTCTAAAAAATATTACAAAAGGCATTCTTAAACCTGTTTTTTTCTCACATTGCCTGCGTGAGGACCTATGGTGATTTTTTTTTACCTTAAAGGGTCGACAATGGGATTTTGACAGTACACATTAGGAATTTTTAAATGAGTAGACTGAAATGGACCTTTCCCGTATATATGGCGGACTATTATATTATGTCACTTTTCATGTGAAAATGTAGAGAATATAACAAAGTACTGACGACCAAGAGAAATGAAGTATCATACTGATTACGTAACTACGTCAGTTATTGACAACAATATGAAAATAAAATAGAAAGCAACAAACATTGCACTATTGATTTTTTATAATTGTTTGTTGGTTTAAAATAAGTCATTGGTAAATTTGTATCAAACTTCGAAGTTTACGAGAATCAGCGATGAGTCAAGCGAGCGAACATATTACTTTATGATACAGGGAACTGTGTTGGGGTACTGCCAGGCTGCGAACTGCAACGTGAAGTAGTGAAAAGTGTTGTAGTAAAATAAGAACTGTTCAGATGTTAATTAGGTTATTCAACTGGGGGTTGGTCATAAAAATTAGGGGTGTGGAATTTTTTTTCTTGGTGTACTTCAAGAGGAGTAGGTGAGATAAGTGGAACATGCATGTTTAATCCCACGATTGACTTTTTTCCGCCCCTATTGTCCCCGTTTTCTGAATTCATCAACGTAAACTGAAGAACACACTTCAATTTGTCTTTGGAGTGGCAGTTGAGTACCATACTTAAAGAAATATATTATTTTGGCGTACCTTGCCTCCGGCGGATTCACAATATGCCTGGAAAGGGTGACAAGTTCTTCTAGATCATTGTAATTTTTAAAAACGGCACACAAAGTTTCAGATGTGACGACATAGCAAACAATAATTCTACTTAGCAAGGCTTGGTGCTCTCTAGGGCTGACATGTGCTCCTTCAGACCAATGGCATACATTTATGTTTGGGAAACATTCCGTGCACGAATTATGACACGTGAGCCAATGACTGACGTTTTAATGAAGCTATCTCTCGACATGTGAACGAATGTGTTTGATCTCCCCCATTGAGTGTGGTGTTCTAAACTTTTCTGGGAGTGTGGTAGTTAAAATATTGGAGTGAGGCCCGACAGGAGCAGATCCAGACCCCTCATTTGGAGTCATTATATATTTTTGTTAATTATCATTCCTTGTTATGTTGCATATTATTTTTGTCCACTATTATTTTTATTAATAACTACATAATTCGAACATAAATATTTAAATGAATTTTGTCAAATAAAATAAGGTAACAAACTAAAATTCTAAGCCTTTTGCGGGTGGGGACCATGGTCTCCCCCCTCTCCTGGCCAATGAGGGCGTGTGAGTGAAGGCCGTCTGGTGTGTGCAGGCGCGGCGACAGCTGGGCGGCGGCGGCTCGGACCAGGAGAGCCTGGCGTCGATGTCGCTGTCGGTGTCGCGCGTGAACGGCTCGTCGACGGGCGGGCTGCCGACGCCGACGGCCGGCGCGGGCGCGGGCGCGTTGGCGCTGGGGCTGGCGTCGGGCGGCGGCAGCGGCGGCGCGTCGTCGTCGGCGGCGTCGGGCGTGGGCGGCCTGCTGGGCCTGCTGCCCGGCGACCGCGGCTCGTGCTCCGCCGACTCGGGCGTGCGCGGCAGCTCGGACCGCGAGTCCGGCGGCGCCACCTCGGCCGGCGGCAACCTCAGCGACTCCACCACGGACGGTGAGTACGCCCCCGGCCGGCGCGCCTCGCCCGGCCCTCCCGCCATCCCCCGCGGCGGCGGACGCGCGCGCGCGCGGCGCGGCGCGGCGCGGCGCCGCGGCCTCGGGCCCTTCCCAGCCGACGCCGCCGGCCGGCTCGCCGCTCTGCTCCCCGCTCGGCTGCGCTCCGCACCGCCGACGAAGAGCTCAATTTGCTACACCTAAATGATGGCCCTCGCGGGGGTAAAGAAAATGAATTAAAGCTTTTCGCTGGGCAGATGAAACTCGCCCGTCTGTAGTGGGCGTGTGTGGGAGCGCGTCGCGCGTTCTCGCGCCCCAGCGGATTGTCAAAGTCGGCTGAAAGGGTGGGAGCGCCGGTGGGGCGCGGGCGGGGGCGGGGGCTGGCAGCGCAGGGGGAGGAGGGAGGACGGGAGGCGTCGGGGGCGATGTGACGAACGGGGAGGGGCGGTCGGGCGGGGCGGCGCGGGGCACGACTATGCAGGCCAGTGACGGCCGTTTCTGTTCGCAGGAGGCACGCCCACCATCACCGTGGAGGACAGCAATATTGACATGGACTCAATATCTGTTGTCTCTTCCATAGCAGCGTCGCAAATGTATCCATGTAAGTGGCGCCCTGCGCTGGCCCTCGCTGCGAGACGGGTAACGCGCGCTCTCAGTCGCTAAGAAGGGAGGCCGCCGCGCGCCCGCCCGCGCCCGCGCCAGCGCCAGCGCCCCGCGCCAGCGCCAGCGCCCCGCGCCCGCCCGTTCACCCGATCGCCCGTTCACCCGCCCGCGCCGTCGCCCGTCGCGCGCCCGCCCCGCGTCCTCCCCCTCCCCCGCGCTCACCGCGCGCCCCCGCGCTTGCTTGCAGCCGCCACCACGCCCAAGGACTGCAGCCCGTCGCTGTCGCCGCTGGCCGCCAACGCTTTCTCCAAGTCCATCGACAGCAGCGTGCTGTCCAGGTGAGCACCCTTGCGCCGCGCCGCGCCCCACTCCCCCTCCCCCGCTCCGCCGCGACCGCGCGCTGCCGCCCCGATAAATCGATGCGCTGCGGTGCGGGGGCGTCCTGTGGCCCGGGCGCCCGGGGGCGGCCGAGCGCCTTCAGAGATCGCCGCGCGGCGCCGCCCCTCCTCCGAGCGATTCTCTCCGCGGCGCCGGAGTCATTGGTGATGCGCGGCCGTCCGCTGCCAATGGAAAGGCTCTGTCGCGCTCTGAAAGCGGTTTGCTTTTCGGTCGCCGCTTTGTTCCTTCTACTAGGCTGCCACTCTTGGTTTAATTTTGCTGGTTTTAATCTTTTTGAGGAGCTAGAGTATTCACCTGATACCGTTACGAGTCAGGGTTGAAGCCCCATTCATTCATATTTAATTTGCTATGAAACAAGTGCAGTTTCATCACGTTTCTAAAGGAACTTCGTGCCCATGGCGAGAGAGATTTCTCGTTTTGCCGCTTATAGCATTACAACTACAATAAAAAATGTTAATAGAAATCCAATTACACTTCCAACCGCACTTTTCCCGTAAGAAGACCCAATACGATTCCCTCAGAAACTGAATAGTAAATAACGCTATCAAACATTTTCACGGTCGATAGCGTTAATGAAAGACCATTTCTTTGGAGCTTCTTTCCCAGTATCAAATATAAATATCGAAAACCAGCTCTCTCATCACAAAACACATGTACTAGAAAAAAACATTCCTTACATTTGAAAAATCAGACACCAAGATCCCAAAATTAGAATAAAACAATAGAGACACATACTTTCAATTATAATTGTTTCATAATACGTAGTAGTACATATTAGTGAAATGCCGTAAACGTGACGCAAATATATTTCGTCCACTACCACTCACTCGTGGAATGACGGGGTCTGAATGAATGAAAGAAAGAATAATTGCAGAGGGAGTACTTTCGAATTAACCCAGCGTCCTTACATTCTGTTCTCAAGGAGCTTTCAGAGAAAATAAACAAATATTTGCATTAAATCCATACAAATAATAAATGACTTACTATCTGTATTTTTTACTTTCCTTACAACTTTCTACTAAAATGAGAAGGCTCTTTCAGGAGGCGATGGATACCGATGTTCGGTGTAATAGCCTTGCTTGAGAAGTTGATCGCCGCTTGTGAGGAACGTTACATAATTAAAGTAGCTATGAAACTCCACAATGAAGTTCACGTCACTGAAGATTCTGAATGGCTAAAGAAGATCGCTATTGAATAATAGATTGTCAGATAGTGCTTTCTTAACTCACGGGAAACACTTTTATTTCACTGCAACAAACGCGATATCGACGAAGAGTTTCGTATCGATCGTGGCGACTGCAGTGACTCTCCTTTTTCCTCTCGACGGTCTCCATTGAGATCGATTTAGACTACGCGAGGGCAATAAATCAGGACTAAGGGGGACTGAAGGGCTTCCGCAATTTTTGTAGCAGAAGCCTTATGCTGAAGTTCGACTTCCTGACATTCCGTAACTGCCGAGTTCTAAAACCAGCGACGACCGGACGAGGACAAGGGACGCTATAGCAACTTCCTCGGCGACACGATATCGCGGAGCTCGGAAAGCAATAACGCGGCCATACAAATGCCCAGGAATGAGAACTGTTCTCAGGGTTTGATAATGCTGTAACCTCGACGTAGGAGGCAAGGGAGAGATCTAAAGAACATTTCCCTGTTTTTACGACCAAGTTTATACTCGAACATCATGTTCATTTGTTGTTTATTCATTGAAACAGGTATACGAAGAAAAAAACTGCCAAACAGCAATAAACTTAATTGGAAACCGTAGGCAAGACGTTTTCATATTCACATGCTTTTTAAACTATCGCGAGCAAGAAACAATACTGTGTTGAATCAATTACTTCATCTAACATTCGTTCTCTATTTCAAACATATCTCCGAAAATAATTCGGAAGAACCGATGAATATCTCAAGTAAGTCATAATATCATGTATTTATTCATGAAACAGTTTTGTGCAAAAATGTTTTACAACGCTCCGAATTGCACAGTGTCCGGCGTACAAAAAGGATACACGAGAATATTGCTTCAGATATGGTAGACATGCTCTCAAGGGGATCCGTATTTGCATTTCAAATGAAACGTGTGCATCGATTTTCACTGTGTCGAATATTTTGTCGGTATTGCATATGGAAAGGTAATACTCATAAGAGTTCGTAGATGGAAACATGGAGGGACACGATGACCTCGACGATATGAACTCTCTTGCTAGCCATCCGTCGCCCCTGTCGAGAGTTGAGCGCACAGAATCAGTACACGCTTCCCAGAATTCCCACATGCACCCTGAGGAGACAAGACGTCGATAGATTTTTAGAACAAACATATAAAGATAAGATCTATTTATTGTCTGATTAGGGAAATAAAAAATGGGTTAATTAAATTCCTCAATAATCTTTCGAAACTTTCACTTCAGAGGTGGCCCAAGAAGTACATTACCTTTCTCTCCCTTTTATTTGCGAAATTTGATGGAAATGATCCTCTAAAATATATTTCAATAGTTTAGTTCCAAAATTCTATCAAGTTAAATTCTATGATTTCCGACAAATTACACTCAAGTGACTACTCCAGTTGAATATAAATTTAACATAACAGCAAAATCGCAGTTTTATTTATTCACGTTCATTTTGGAACTCAGCTATTCATTTATTATGAGATGCATTGTTTTTTCAGAGAAAATCGATTTGTAAGTACGGATAATCAGTAATAAAAAATAAGTACGGATTTATCAGTCTTAATTACAAAATCCCTAAAAAATATGCATTTTGCTAAGAATACTTTCATGCCATCGGCGTGATTATTAATTACAATAACTTACAATAACATATATGGTATGTTATTTTATAAGAGGTTTATAAGGTTTATAAGAGCAATTATAACTATGCGATTTATGATTTTGTAAGATACATAGGCCAACGTCACTCCTTTTATTTTTATTTCAAAGATACTACCCCTAGGTGTTTTTCTTCAATGTAAATCGTTGTAAAATGTTAGAAACAACGTAACGTTGAATACGACAAGGAAGAACGTCAATTTCCAATTAGGTTTAATGGTGTTGATGACAGGGTGAGAGAGAATTTTGAAATTGATCAGAGTTAAGTGATCAGATATTAAGTGAATACTAATTGTAACTTTTACTAACAGTTTTAGGAACATTGTTTTAAGCGTTTTTCTATTGCTATTCGTTTATGAGTCATAATACTTCATCATTATACTGTTTTAATAATGTTCGCCGAAACTATCGTTCGTATCAATCACATTATTATAATATTTACAAACGCTTTTATTCAGTTTGCATCATTTACGTTCAAACCTTGTTACGTCGTTTTCTTTCGTATTTTGAACCACTTAATGTTGGAAAACATTGAGAACTTTTATAATATTGATGACAAGGCATGATAGTGGGTTTTGAGGTAGTGACCCACTCACATTCAAATGTTGATGCCATTCTTCTATGGCAAAACGCCCCTTCTATACTAAGTCCTGTATAATATGCTACGAAAAGATACAGGTTGTGGATCATTCATCATAATCCATCAACACAAAACCTCGTTAGTGTGTTACTGACGAATATGTAATTACTCATAGTCTTACGGAAAACTAGATTTATGACGACAAATTTAGAAGTTTGTGTATTATAATTGATTGGTGTTTCCGGGCACGTCAACTGCTATGACAATTACTACCGTTAATGTAGTGAATGTTTTATCGCTGAAATCGGCTGTCTTCCTTCCCGGCTGGATGGTTAGATGCGGCGCCGACCTACACGTTGGCTTGCGGGAAGACTTCCCCTTCTAGGTAACCCTCTACAGAGCGACACCGTCCCAGCTGGGAGAGGCTCTAAGCTCCCAACTTGTCTCCCGTCATAGGTGGTACTATAGTGTATGTAAGAGTATAAGTGGAGAGAATAGGAGAAGAAGATGAAGGAAAGATTGTACGAAGAGTCCGTGGTTCGTTTATTAGGTACTGCTCCGGCCTTAGGCTGTTAATGGGACAAAACACTGCAAAACTACTAATAAGAGCAGCCGGCCGTAAGAATTCTCCACCAGACATCAACTGAATTCGACCTAGCTATCTAGCTAGTGGTAATGACTCGAAGTGACGGATGACTCAAACCAGGCCAGAGCCACTGCGGTCAGCGACAATGCTGGCTTTGAGGTACACTCAGCTGGTAGACTATACTACTTGTTTTGTGAGTGAAACAGCATGGCCACAGGTGGCCACAGCATGGCCATCTCGCAACATCCTTGCTAAAATGCACGTTGCCATCACGTAGAACTTGGTCACGATGGGCCTGAGGCCCTTAAAAGTAGGTGTACGTGTAGTGAAAGATAGACGAGGTATTTTATTACGCCGTATAAAATGAAACCTTCTTGGGCGTTCTATTATATTTTTGAAGCATAACACAACTCTGCACCACTGTTTGTCAGAAACGATCGATGTTCCAGTCTAAAGCTATTTTCTCTTTTGTAACAATGATTTACGAAGTGCAGAATGTGCTCACGGGTGAAACTAGGCCTTTAATTATTTCGGGTGTGTCAGTCGTGCATCTTCTCAAGCAAGTGAGGGGGAAGTGATTAAAAGGTAGGTCTAAACAATTAACTGTAATTATTATTGTCAAGTTGCAGATTGAAATATTCGTCTTGCGCGAATGAGGCAAATTTGTTACACCGAATTAGAACAGTTCCTACAGAGGACGCAGTGATTTTTGGCGAGTCGCTTCCCCTTTCTACAATCTCTAACCTGTTGCTACGTTCGCGAATTCCTGTCCCTATATGGAGACGCGTAAGTTGGACATTTCCATTTTGTAAAAAAGAGGAGGGCCAGAGCACTAGAGGCAGTTATGGGGAGACCTCGATTATGGACGTGAGTCATCTAAATGTATTATCTATGGTAGTTTTGAGGTTATGTTACGGAGGTCGAACTGGCTGCGTTAGCGCAGTGGCAACATTGTGAGAGCTGTAGAAACATTGTTCTGGAGGTTCTAGTGTTCTAGACCCGATGGTAGCAGATTTTTTGGCATTAGCTACACAGCTGAGTCGAATTCCATTGCAGTGTGGAAGAGAAATCTAACGGCCGGCTGCTCTGATCGACAGTTTCCCGAGATTTCTTCGATCAACACCTGGCGAATACTGGAGTAGTACCCTAGCAAGATGCAACATACCGCGTGCTCTCTCTCTCTATCTCTCTCTCTCTCTCTCTCTCACACATACACACACACACACACACACACACACACACACTTATACGTACTACTTTACCTCCCATGTCGTGCACCAATCGGGAGTTTATAGCTTGTACCGGAAGAGGCGGTGCTCCGGTGGTGGAAATGGCGATGACCCGACCCGCGGTGAACACGCCTCGCAATCCAACCTGTAAGTCGGCGCCAGATCTCACGCTGTTTTGGGAGAGAAATAGCGGCAGCTCCCGAGAAATAACTATCACCACGTTTATGACCACAGTAGTTGATTAACACGCGCACGTTTTCTTGAGCCTCGGAATAACTACCCCCACTCCTTCACGAACATTAGTTAAATTCAGAATAAATTACGGCAACAAGCTTTGTTAACAAAATCTAATAATCATAAATGTTCGCTCCCGTGTATTACGAAAAATGTTGAGAAAAAAAACAGCCACAGATTTGATATAGTAAGTCCTGTAGTCAAAAAAACAACCGCCCCCTCTCCCCGCGCATCAAGCGAAGCGAGGGCTCAAGGAAACGCGAACGGACAATAGCTCGGAAGCACGCAATAACGGGCGCGCCGGGGCGGGGCGGGGCGGAGCAGGTCCGTGGAGCAGCTGAGCAGCCCGGCGCTGGAGCTGGAGCCGCGGCGCAGCGGCAAGGCGTCGGCGGCGAGCGGCGGCGCGTCCTCGGGGCGCGGCAGCAGCGCCAGCGGCGGGGGCGGCGGCGGCGGCAGCCGGGGCGGCACCTGGGGCAGCATCTCGCGCGTGTTCGCGCGCAGCCGACACCGGAAGGCGGCCAGCCCCAGCCAGGACGGTGAGTGACGCTCCCGCGCGCGGGACAGGATGGCGAGGGCGGTGGTGGAGGTCATGTCGTAATGGCAAGCGCATACGCTGTCGATTCGATCCCAGACCATTGATGATGAGTGCCCTTCCAGGAGGTTATTCGTGGTGTAATGGCTAGTGTATAGCTTTATACCGCTGAAGTCCGGATTCAATTCCTGGTCCATAATGATGACGATGAGTGTCATACGAACTGCTTGTGCTGCAGTAGCTCGAATAAAGAGAGATTCATGTAAGAACAAGCAATTTTGACAGCTAGTGCTGGCAACATAACCGAAGGTTCTGTAGTCGTTGAGTCCTTGATCCCATTGAACTCTCCTTCCTCGATTCGTTCCTTTGCAGTTGGCTAACTTGTAAATGGTTTCGATGGTAAATGTCCTCGTCCGACGAAAATATAGTGCGCCACGAGAAATAATTGAAATGAGGAACGGCAGTGCTACGTGCTTTTCTGGAAAAAATTATTTCTTTTATACACATTATATGGAATTTAGTCTTTGCGTGATAAGTATTATGTTTATTTTAAAACCGAGTCTTGAATGTAAGGTGCGTACTGGTGCACGTATTTCTGAACAGCTGCCGCGGCGGAGGGATACTTCTTTGAATAACATGTGATGTTCACTTGTTTAGCGAACTGTCACTTTTGCTTGTTCTAACGTGAATTCTTCTATATATGGTTTCCACCACTGGCACCTGGGTTCCATGCCCGGCCAACCCACGTGGAGTTTGTGATGGACAGAGCGAGCTCTTGGTAGTTTTTGCGGTCATTGCGTTTCCCCTGGCTCTCATTGCTCCATTTATCAATTATCATTCAGAATCATCGTTATCGCTGTGTTTTTCTTATTAGATCATCTCTCATTGACTTCAATAGCTTTGGAAGTTGAAGGGGCTCCTAGTCCCTCCAGCCTATGAGTGCTCTCTTCTTTCTCCGAACGTAGACGAGTGAGGCCGAACGCTCTTTCATAGTGAGTCATAAACGTAAATGTAACGTGTACGCTAAACCTTGCGAGTGCCAATCTACATGATGGAATCTTTCAGGTTGGTCAATGTTTACGTCAAAGTGAATATAAACACGTTTTTATAATCTCAATAAAACATTACCATCAAGTTTTCACGTTTAAGTTAATGTGATTAGAGAAAACGGACTCTCTTCTACTCCACTAGCATCCAAAGAAAGTCTAGTGTTTTGTTATCCACAAGCCATTGTAGCAATACAAGCACAAATTGCTACCATTTCTCATGAAACACTCAATATAAGTAATGAAATCTCTCATCGTAGCAAAAGCATTAGAAATCACCGACATCCTGGCATGAACACATTTACTTACTGTCATTTTAGTTTCTATCGTACAATTGTTTACATAATATTTGTTCCGAGTACTTATTTTTTCAATAGTTTATTTTATCGATGTTTATGTTAAGATATGTTTTTAGACAGTCACTAATAAAAGCAGTTCTTTGAGGTAATGTATAGCGTGCTAAAAGTTCACTTTTTAGCACTAATACTAAAAAGGAGACGACGCTCAATAGTTCAAATAAATCTGTGAATGCAACAAAGAAAACAAAATACTTTTGTGTGACCGCTTGAGCTCCTGCTGACCTTAATACTTTTGTTAAGTGATTTTTATACTGAAATAAAAATAAAATGAAGGTCAGCTAGGCTGTCTAAAAAATAACGTGTGACAATCGTGGTAAAAGGGATTTTATTTTGCTCATAGGATTGTGCCACTAGGCCTGTGGGCCATGTGTGGAAACCATTCCCACCTGCAAATTAAAAGTCACTCTTACCACTCGCATCACTAATAAGTATTGTCCTCACGACTTCGTCAGCGTTCATTGTTGTTTCCCAAAACCTATAAGTAATGCCTTCATGCTCTACCCTTCTCTAAGCAGTTGGCCACTGTCGTGATTTGTCATAGCCTTCCTGGAAATGGTGATCAAGGAGGATGAATTGGGCCGAGAGGTTATTATGGATTGAATGATAACTCAAATGTAATTCATGGTGATATGACTAGTCGAGAACGCCCCACATTCAAATAGGGAAAACGCACATAATAACTTTCACCTGCGCTACATCCGCATCTATGTGCTCCAAGTACTTGAACGTTGGTCCAAGCCCCAGCACCACGGAGGGTGGTTCACAAAGAGCTAGGTGTCATTTTGTTTTGTTTTCTTTATGGGTATTTGCAACCCAAACCTGTATAACTTGTATAATCCAATCTAATTATATCGACTAATACGCTCACTGACTTTTACTATCTGTAGCCAGCAGAACGCGAGGTCTTCCATGAGAAAACCCATATCAAAGCCAAGATACATACATCCATGCCCAAGGAAGGGTGGGACCCTTCTCAAACCCCATGAAGGCATCCGTATTATTATTATTATTATTATTATTATTATTATTATTATTATTATTATCAGTGGCGGCTCGTGACATTTTTTCCTGGTGGGGCCAGGTGTAAAAGCACGAATATAATCTCAGAATCAATAACTTATTTAATTAAAGAATCATCATTTAATCAATTGTTTAATTAATATTATTTATCGGTTAATTATACATTTAAATCTATAAGTTTTCTAAAAAAACAGAAGTAGGAATTTTTATTAAGTCACTTAATCAAATATTGGTATGTCAACGGAAACAAAAGTTTTTTTACAAAAATTACGCTAATGCCATAGCTTATCTTTAGGAATGATGAAAGTTCGAAAAGGGAACGTATCGTAAAATTAAGACAAGTTGACTTCGACTTCTTATGCCAATTGTTTAATCGGCTTGCAGAGAAATAAAATCAGCTACATGTCTTTCTACATTTCCTCCATATACACTTCTTACATACAATTTAGCAGCTCTTTCTTTGTCATGTGTGAGTTATATTTATAAATAGAAGAATTGTTTAAATGATCATCTAACACACTATCTAGATTGCCGAGTAAATATAAGTCTAAAAAATTGCCACGGTCTTTTGAATCTTCTGATTCATCATGCCCTCTCAATACTACTAGTTCATGAATGACGAGTGCCGTGGTACTTAACTAAACACTCAGTTATTCTACCTAAATGTCTATTTTTTGCGACTTGTTCATTATGTTTCTTGATTGAAATTTTCATCGCCGAATCAATCTGTACAATAATGTTCACAGTTCCAAATGTTTTAAATTTGCAAGCATTTTCTAAATGCAATGCACTGTCTTCGTGTTTCTTTATCCTTTCGTTCAAATGTTTCAGATTCTTACATCCTACTGTCGTCCACAATCCCTCACCAAATAATAAACAATAAAAGCAAAATTAGCTTTGTTTTCACTCACAGTCAACCATGATTTTTTTCTGAAACCTCGAAATACAGAATGTTTGTTTCTTCTTTCCATCAACTTGTGCAAATGATAAGTCAATCAGTTGATGTAATCCTAACCGTTTAATATAATTTTTTTCTTCACATCTGAGTGAAGAAAACTGAAAACAGTGTAATGAATCCACTGAGTTCATCTTACAGCGCGCAGAACTTCACGTGCACTTTGAAAACGGCGCGCTCAGACTGCCGTTTCTCTGCAAAGGGCCCGCTGGTGCGGGCCCCTAGGACAGCTAAAATTAGCAAGCAGTGGTCGCGCCCAGTACGAAAGGGCTCTGACCTTGGAAACAGAGTGGGGTTACCGTTCCGGGGCCCAAGCAAGGCGGGCCCCTTGAGCATTACTAACGCTATCTTGAGTGCGGCAAGGAACTATGACCCTCAATTCTTGGTTATTGGGACTTGGAATGAGTTCTAGGGACGAATTGTCGATCTTCATGAATAAAGAATTCCAATGAAGAACTACAATTATGACAAAGATATTACTGTAAAGATATATGAACAGTTTTGTGCTTTATTAAATATTGGTGGGGCCCGGCCCCTGTGGCCCCTTAGGACGAGCCGCCCCTGATTATTATCCTCTACATCACGACTAAAGATGTTATGAGTCGGCTGAATATAAAATCTACTCCACGTTGCAATCATCTACCTAAGGAGTAGATCTAGAGGCTGTCGTTGCCTCAACAATATTTTGCGCAAAATGTGTACTGTTCCGAATAAAGCAATTTCTTGCACTTCCCGGTCTTTTAAATTACCTGGTTTAGCCAAGTTCTTACACAAATTTTGCGGGACAAATCCCAGAGCTACTATGACTATCGGTACGACCTGAACTTTTACGCCCCACATTCGGATGATCTCTATTTTCAAACTCTCGTATTTAAGACGTTTTTCTGCCTCCTTAGTAGTGATGTTTTGATTGCACGATACAGCAATATCTACAACTAGACACAATTTTTCTCCAAATCCCGTATAACAATATCCGGTTTGTTTACCGCTATCGAGCGATCTGTTTGAATTTGTTGGTCGTGCAATATTGTTTAGAGTCCAACAGATGTCACCGGTTTTGGTGAGTATTCGTACCATTTGGGGCATGTGTTTGGAACTTCGAGGGCGGTACAGATCTGCCACATTTCATGTGAAGTATCATCAGTAGTTCAATGTCTGTGTTATTCAGCGTGAATTGCATAGTCTTGTTCGCAATGCTTCTTACTACATTTACAATAGCTCTCCCATTATTCGATCAGATTTCACGAGCTGCCTCATTAGTGGATCATCTTGATGGCTGACTACATACTTTTCCATCCCGACTAATGCATTGTGGCAATAGGCATCAATTTGTCTGAGGCCTCTTCCTCCTTCCTTATGTGACACATAAAGTCTATGTGCATGAGCTCGAGAGTGGGCGACATGATGCATTGTTAGCAGTTTTCTGTTTTTTCGAACCATGATTAGAATTTCTTGCTCAGTCCAGTCCACTAGTCCAAAAGTGTACTCCACTACAGGCACCTCCAAACCACCAATTGAGGATATTTTATTCCTGGAGTTCAGAGCAGACTGCAGGAAAAGTCTCACTTTTCTGTTATACTTCCTGCGAATTCTCTCTTTCATTATGCCTTTCGAGATGGTCTCACATTCCTCAATGCCCAGATATTTGTAAGTTTTACCTCGCTCAAGATCTTGAATCACAGCGTGCATTTCAACTTCAATGCTCTCTGACGCTGTCACTTTGCCTCTGTTTAAATTGATTTTTGCACACTTGTCAAGACCAAACTTCATGCAGACGTCATTGCTAAAGTCATTCACGACAGACACCATTTGGGAGAGAATCGCTCCTTGGTTTGAAGGGTGAGCGGTGGAACCCCCCTTGGCCATGAACGTTTGTCTCCGCGCGCGCGCGTGTATGTGACCATTGCCGCGCGGAGAGCCTGTGCAGATTTCATAACCAAGGAACTTGCGAGTATGTGCGCCTGGAGTATTGTTTGCAAAGTATTTCGGGAATTATGAGTAATCAGCGGCAAATGAAAAAAATGCTGTAATAATAGAAATAATACTAATAGCAATAATAATTAAAACCATTTGTATCAGAAAAAAATTGCAGCATTTCGTCGGTGGAAAGGAAAGTGACACATAAAAATCGTTATGTAGGACTTAAAAATATGTTTAGAAAATAGTATATTTTCTCTAGCAAAATTCTTAGAATGATAATTCGGTTATTAAGTTAAAAGAATTCACCGCAAATATAAAATATTCAGCACAGATTAAAAACTTTTTTTTCTGCAATGACATGGCAATTTTTGGGAAGAGTCACTTTACGTGTGCATCGATGATATGTCGTATGTGGAAAATAATGTTGGCTTTTTCTGTTTCATTTACTTGTAATCAGGATATTATAAATACTTCTTCGATTTTACGGATAGCGTTGTGTCTTTGGGCCCACGTTCTAGCTATCATGCGTCTTTCAGAGCACAATACGTCGTTTACTTAACAAGCTCAATTTTATAAGTACACTAGTGTCTCTTCTCACTAACTTGCTCAACTTTTATTACGGCGTAATATACGTTACAGTCGTAATTTTGCCAAGAGGATTGAAGTCCACAGGGTGTCCCAACATGTGGTATTGAATCCAGAAGCCATTGTTATTCTGGAAGCCAAAGTAACTATTTTCGCTTGACATCCTTGATGATACAGTCCACTTCACCGATATTTAACCTCTGGGAACTAACGTTTTTGGTCATTCAGAGATTCACTTTATTCGATAATCCCAAAGTACAGTTTTCAACTACGATTTTATTATTTCCAAAATATCCAAACCATTCCTCAGTGGCACAATTCTCTCAATTCCTTTCATTCACCATCAGTATTCCAAAAAATAACAAACGAAATCTACCCGCAAACCTAGTGAAATCCGTATGGATTCATGGTACTGATGCGTATGATTTTTCCTGAGTATATACTATAGTATTTACTACGTTCACTTTAACAGACATTGAGAGTTCACTATTACAGAATCCTCTAATGCTTATTTATTATACACGTGTGGATTAGAACCAGTCACTTTAGTTCACAGAAAGTTCGCTATATCTAGAGTCGACTGTAGTATCTTCTACCAGCAGTGAAGGGATAACTGTTATGACCAATTCCGGAAGTTCCACGTGGATTTCTTTTTTCGAACTAAGAAAAATGCTCTCTACTTAGACCGACGTTTTATAACCAAAAAGGTGAAATGACGCGGATAACTGTGATTGACAATCTCCGAAATAAGGAATGAAACAAAAGTCCTCATTCAGTCTTAATACTCGTTGCCTGGTAAATGCGACGTAGTATAAGCTGCTTACCTTCACAGCGCAGCTTTGCGAAAGCGCCAAGTTCCCACGAATTCGCCCTCATTAAAGCCTTTAAAATTTCATTTATTCGAATGCTAAACGTTCATTGTGGGTATAATAAGTCTTCAAGTAAGGTAAAATATCAAAAGCTGGTTTATGAAATATCTGAACAAATTGTGAATAGCCTTGTTTTCAAATTCAGTTGCTTGTTATTTTATTTAAAGGTCACTGACATGACTTCCATTATTATAAAGCAGAAAAGTAATGTGAACTGCTTTTCACGAAATTATAAGCATAAATGAACTAATATGGGCACAGATGATGTTATTTCGTGTGCTTTTACCTTATTTGTGTTTTTCTTCTGAGTTTCCCACAATTCTTTGCTTCCAATGTAGATGGATTCCTGCTATTGCTTTTCTTCTTTCATTTATCCGTTTTCACATTCATACACCGATATTTCATATCCTCAAAAATTGTACAAAGTGTGTATGCGTTTGAATATTTACCAATTAATGTAATTTATTTCACCGGGAGTCATAGAGCAAAAATATTAATTTTTGACGTTTTTGAGATTTTAACATTTTCGAAATATTTGGAGTTTTCTGAATAAAATTGTGTATACATCATTGTAAAATTCACTATTTTAACATATTTTTCGTTACTTCATCTGTATATCTCAAAATTGCAGTCATATTTGGTCACGAATCAGTCATGAACGGCACCGAATCTTATGAACAAATTCATCTAGAAGGCCATGGTTTTCACTAAAAAGGTAGAAAAAAGTTCATTCATTAATGTTGCTTGCACTGCAAAACGTTCTCTTTCATTAATATTTTCACAGGAAACGTATTTTGTTTACTTGTGATTGCGGATTTGACCGATGTGTTTGTCGTGCGTTGAAGTTTGCTTCTTTAGAGATAATTATGACATAAAAAGTGTTTTTAAGAAACATTCGTTTCGTGGCAATCAGTAGAGTAAAGCATAAAATGGTGATTTAGTTGCAAATGACAGTCAACAACCATGCACTAGTACTACCAATGATTTACCTTACAGTGCTTCAAAAAGAAAACTGGCAACGTAACAAACTTTTTCATCTGCTGAAGATAATGTAAATAATAATAATTTTGGTCATGCCTAAATTCTTATTATTTAAATTATGGTTAGGAAGATGAATCAAGCTATGAATCTGGTTGTCACTAAAAGTAAGGATGAAAAACAGTGATATTAAATGAATTTAACTTTAACGCTGATTTCTGAAAAATGACATTTTTTAAGACATTTGTCCTATTATCTCAGAAAGTACTCAAATAATAATTAAAACAGTTTTGAAGAATATTAATAAAGCATTGATAAATGCATGGTAGCAAAATCTCTACGGTATGTTTCACACTTCACTGAGGATTTCTGCACAATATATAATAGAAGAAATATTGTAAAAAGTTTGACTTTTACTTCAAATCTTCTATAAATGACAATAAGCATTCAAAAGATTTAAATATGATGCCAATTATTTAAAACATTTCTATGAAGCTGCTCCTACAATTTCTCTGCACTAGTGTACATAGTTTCTGAGATAATCAGTCAAATGTACAGCCAAATTAACATGGGAGAGATAGGGCTTGATGACTCCCCTTAAAGTATCAAATTTATGTCAGAATGCAAATATTTGTTAATATCTTTATTTAGAAGAAAATAGTCCTCAGTTTCAGCAGATAAGTGCTCTGTCGGCCCCTTCATATTTCGAGAAGTTTCAATAATTCTGGGAACGCACAAAAGAACGCTAGGAGATACTACGATAGCAGCGGAGTTACAAAGTAGTAATGGAAGGTGATTATAAGAAGCCAATATTTGGAGGTTGGTCTGATGCACGGCATTTTCAGTTGTGTGTTCTTTAGATTAGTCATTCACAAAATTGTCGTTTTTTTAATTAAGTGAAAAAATACATTAGAAATTATAATGTTTTTATTGAAAATGTTATGAGGATGGTTCACAAAAGAGCCGAGATATAGAGTAGAACACCTTGTTCTTGTCAGCAGAGATCAAGTCTCCGGTCAGAATTTTTTAAGTCGTCACTGTCGATATGTAAGAGCTGTCTTTTCTGGGTATTGTAATATATGCATAATAAGAATATGAATGAGTTGGTGTATAAAGATTACATCTTCCAAATAGTTCCGTGTAAGCGTTTTAAAGGTATCCACGTTTACATCCATCTAAACGACGTACCCCCCTCCCGCCCCCTCCCCCCTCTCGCCTAAGCATACAGCAATATCTCATTTGAAATATGCCATCAGGCTAGTGGTGTTAGAATTTCAAAACGATGGTGTATATGAATTGATCTATTCAAGCCTGAGTAAAAATATTTTTTTCATTTAATAACTTTTTCATAAGTTAGTATTTCGTGTATATTTTGTAAAAAGTTATCCGTTAGCAGCACAAAGAATTTTAACACTTTTTTCGCTGGTCACCTTAAAATATTACAGACAATTTTTTGTGCGTTTTGAATATGACAGGAATTTACTTAAAATTAGATAAGAGGCGCATCAAGGAAGTCAGTTTACCTATGTCAACAAAAAAAACATAATTTTATGGAAAAACTTGACAAAACGCAGAGTCATTCCGTCAACCACACACGGCTCGGCTCACAACATACTTCTGCAGAAATTCATCTGGGAAGTATTTGACCATCCTCCTTGGTCCGGATATCGTCCCTAGCAATTTGTATCTTTTCTTACGCCTCAAGAAATTCCTTCCCGGTCAACATTATGCACATCACAGTAACGCAGTTGCAGGTGGCTGTCAAACTCTGGTATCTAACTCTTATGCGACACAGAAATACAAATGATGATCATATGGTATGACAAATCTCACATTTCTTGTGGTGAACATGTGGGAAAACAGCTCAACATGTTCTATATCAGCTACAACGTTTTTTCATGAAATAGTCTTTTCTTTCTGTTGACGATCTGAGGAAACTTACTTTCCGGTTGCACTTCGTATATTAATGCCATAATTTATGTACGAAACAATATATCAATTAATTTACTATACATGATTTTATCTATATAAAATATATTTTGTGACGAAATAAACTTACCTAGTTGACATTCTTTTTATGGAATACCCACCCTCAAACGTTTCATTACGCGTAGTCTTCTTGTACCCGCTGGGTGCCAACCAAAGGGAATCACTCGTTGATCATTATTCTGGGTTGAGACCTAGAAATGTTAGCTGAAAACGTTCGTTTTGAAATGTTCATTGCCAGGCCTCAAAAACATTGTCATTGAAGCTAGAAATCACAACGTAAATTAGTTCATCACTCTAGTGATGAGTCTCTAAAAAAAGCTGTCACAGACTCCGAGCTGTGATTGACAATGGTGATGGCGCGGCGTATCTCGGAAAATTTTGAAGGTTCCTTCGTCCTCGCTGTGATGAAATGGGAGAGGTGTCGCGTGGAAGCGATCGATCCTTGCGAATGCAGTCTAAATAATTACTGTAATATTGTGCAGTAACTTTGGCAAATCCCGGAACTCGGAGCCTCCTCTGGGAAGCCTCGGCGCGAAGACGAACTCTGTCAAGTTGCGAAACTACCACCGGCGCACAAAGACGGACCAGTCGCCGAAATTACGTGTAATTGACAGGCTTACTTGCTCCCGTAATAAGTCTATAACTAGTAGTAATACGTAATTATGCTTGAATGTCTCCTTCGCGTTGACGATTGGTAGGTAAGAGGCCATTTGAGGAGTACTAAATTTTGTAGAAATATGCATTATAGGTGTATACGCTCGAATCGCTCTTAAGCTCTGTCGGATTGTATCTTTGGTGCAAAGTAAGTGTTTGCGGAAAATGGCAATCACCTACCAGCTTTCTCAACATATGAAACAATCGATATTTCATTTCAAAAACAATGTAAAGAAGATTAGAAGTACAAATTTATTAACGTAAATACTTTCAAAGAACAATTTTTTGAGAATATGTTTTACTCAAAAACCCAATGTCTAGAATGTACATTTCAGTGCAGAAATTTAGACGAATAATTTAAGGGTAGATGTTAATTATCAACACACAAAGCCTTCAATTATTTGACTATGATTTATACTTTTTGAAGTCCCCAAGATGTTATTCCTGTAAAAAGTAAAGTATAATCGTAAAGTAACTTATTGATGCCAGGAACTCATTCCCATGTTTTTATTCAATTTGCTCCATCCACAGATTTCTTCAGTTCGGAAATTTATAGCATTGTAAATTACACCACCGATCACTAATGGAGGAAATCTTTTACGCTCACACGACCTTTTTATACTATCTATAAAGAAGTAATGGGAAATAAACAAACTTGGGTACGCATGACCATAAAAATCTCGGTTGAAGTAGGACGGCATATCAGATCCTTTCCACTAAGCTTACATCGAAAGCTACGATTGGCCGTCCAGTTATTGATTATTGGAATATTAAACCAAATCGTATTACAAAACAACAGGGCAAAGGGAATTTCCACCAATCACGCCGTAAGTCAATATCTGCTTTAGGTTAGTATATCAAACACATGTGTGCGATATAGAGAAACCCGAGATCTCTTCAACCTAAATTTCCTTTTATCAAAATGTGAAACTGGAGAGGGATGGAGTCCCGATCTACAGAAACGTTTTGTGTTGTCTCGTGTCTTCTGCCGAGTAATTCACTCAAACGAATAAAGCGAAAGTGCTATAGGGGAAACAAGATTCTAAGATAACCGATATCGACGAGAATGAAACCAGAGAAACACATCTCGTTTCGCGAAAGTCGGAATCGCGCCGCCTCGTACTAGAGCCATTTGCATTGCAGATTATATTATCCATAAAGGAAGAGGAATTGGAGCAAAGTTCTGGAAACAAGTATTATATTAACAAGTTGTAAGGTCAGTTTTTTAACGACGGTCTTCTTGAAATGGGATTTTAAACACGCTTATTAGATTCGCGTTATGTGAGTAAATTGTGTGAGATATAATGGTAATTTGAGATAAATAAAACAATTTGATTTACAATATTTTATTTAGTTCCACGCCTTATTTTCAAAGTGAAACAAATCTCTGTTCTTTAGATCGTCGTTGTTAAATGTAATTAAGTATCTGGAAAATGCATGCAAACACAAAATTTATCTTACAAAAATATAATACCGTACGAGTATGGTTCAGAATTGTCAGTCGTCATACACACTGTAATTAAGGCGGATATTTCTTTAAAGCAAAACCCTGGAGGCTTTGCTAGCAGGGGACTTTGAACATTACTGAAACAAACTTTCAAAACAACGTGAAGTTTAGTTCATATGTCACTTGGCTCATTCTATAAGCTGTTTTTCTCGTAACATTTCCATGAACATTTCGTCTATATGTTACTCATTCAGTAAATAAGATGCCTTCTCAGAGTTGAAAAATATATATTCCAGAGATATTGCAGCTTTGAGGCTGTCGGATGAGAGGGTCAGGGCACCCTCTTTGCCTTGGCATGAAAAATCGTCCCTACGACAGCTGGACTATAGATAACTAAGAGCATAGGATGCTATAGCAATGGGAAACAACTGCATTAAAGATCTAAGATATCCCTAGAACCAGCAGTTTTGTAAGATACCTAAAACGTCAGAAAATGAAACCTTAGATTGAAGCCCGAAAAAGAAGGCGAATTATTTATAGTTTGCCGAATTACTCGCCTGGACAAGAAACTGTAGCGTGTAAGAATGTCTTGAGGAAGGCCATGAGGTCGGCAGATCCAACTGCTCGCCAGGGGGGTCCAAATGCCCGCTCCCCCCGCGCCCGCCGCCCGGCTCCGAGGAATCGTCTGGCCGCCCTCGCGGGGGCCCTAAATCCCGATGATTTCTAGTAACGACGCGGTCCAGAGCGCGGGGCGGGGGAGGGACGGAATGAGAGGGCGGGGTGTTTTGGGGTGGCATGGGATACGATAGGGCTCCGCGGAGTGGAGTGGGCGGGGTAGAGGAGTAGGGAAGGGCAGGGGCCGTCGAGAAAGATGACTGGGCAGGATGAGCGGGGTGGGGAAATGTCTGCGTGAAACGGGGAAGAGGGCAGGAGAAGAGAGGCGAGGCAGTACCGAGTGGAGCAGACTGGCGGGGTGAGGTGGCATGAAGCGGGACAGGACAGAGTGGGGCGTAGCAGATCGGGACAGCAGAGCGGAGAGTTTTGGGGCACGGCGAGATAGGACGGAATGAAGTGATGAGAGGGGCGGGACGGGATGGGACAAAACGGAAAGGGGCGAGGTGGGCGGGGAGGGACAGAGCGGTGCGGAGAGGGGCGGGACAAAGCAAAACGGGACAAAACGGTGAGGGTCGATGCAGGGTGTGACAATGCAATGCGGGGAGGGACAGGGCGGGACGGGACGGGACAAAACGGAGAGAGGCGGGGCGTGGCAGAGCGATACGGAGGGGGGCGGTGTACGGCAGAAAGGGACAAATTGGAGAGGGGTGGGGCGGGGCGGGACGGGAGCGTGCGAGACTGAGAGGGGGCGTGGGCGTGGCTGTTGTGTTGCAGAGGCGGGCGACGCGGCGTACCGCAGCTGGTCGCCGCTCACCGAGGAGGGCTACGCGGAGAAGCTGCGCCTGCTGCGCGAGGCCGCCTCCGTGCCCATGGAGCGGTGGCGCGCGCCCACTGTGCTCGCCTGGCTGGAGATCGCGCTCGGCATGCCGCAGTACGGGCCCCGCTGCGCCGAGAACATCAAGAGCGGAAAGGTACCAGGCGCTCAAGGAGTCACGACACCCTCATAAAAATAGCGCATAAAACCTATATTCTTCACCCCCCAAAAAAATATTACTTCAAGTGTATTATTCTTTATTACACTTTTAATGTACTAACTACAATCATTCACGACTCCATTCGATCACATTATTGCTTGAATACGGATGTGATCGTATGCGATCGGAAGTCCAAGAAACTGGTCATAAATGTTTCTCAAATCAATATTTACTTTTTTCACTTAAAATTACTATTTTAATCGTTGCAGTAGAAGATAATTAGGATATTTATTTGAATTTGTTGCAATTTATTACAAATGCTTAAGTCATAAAGAACGATGTTTAAAATATTAAATAAATTAATATTTAATAAAGTAGATAAATTTATTTATTTTTAATGTTAAAAATACTTAATCTTCAATCTTAAATATAAATTTATAATTTGGGAGTGTTAATTTGTGGTTAATATTTTTAATTTACTGTGTTTGTAAGTAATAGAATAGACTGATAATTAATATTTCGATCTTCTTGGAGAAATATCAAATCGTAGAAATCTATCACAATAAAGCATCCACCTAATCCCCTTCGCAGACAAGGGGAGTGAAAACAAAACAAGGAATGTGTACTAACCAGAAACACAAAGAGATTTGTTGAAAGGAAGTGAACATCAAAAACGTGTTGACTTGTTTACCAAATTGAGCAGACGGCGTTCTAACAGAACGTCTACATTAGGAGATCATTACCGCGAATGTGTTGTTTCTAAAATTGCCACTTCCCCGCGCTCGGCTCGCCTCCCCCCCCTTCCACACCGCCCTCCGTGCGGGGCGCCATAAAGACAGCGGGCGGGCGGCCGAAGCGCCGTCGTGGAGCGGAGCCACCCGCCTCGCCGCGCCGCGCCGCGCCGCGCAGCGCCGGCCCTCTGACTATTGATCAGAGGAGGTGGGAGGGCGCGAGGGGCGAGCCGCGCTTCCCTTTTCACACTGGGACCATCTGGGTATCTCCGGGCGCGGCGCGCGAAAGGGGGCGCGCGCGTTCATCAAACAGCCACTCGGAAACTCAAAAGGACGCCAAATTTGCATGTGGTGGAATCGGCGCACGATTATCGTTAGTACTTTCTCGACTATTGAAATGTTGGTTTGTTTCTCGGAAGTAGCACGGAATGATAACCAATGTGATTGCCACAACAGACTGTTGTGTGAAATATGAGAGCAAATAGACAGGAAAAACAGTCCATTGGTAGCATACGTGACGAGATATTAGTTCGCTTTTCGACTATGTTTAGTTCGTCAGAAGGGGAATTTGGGTATTGCATTTTTCACGTAGTTCATCTTGATGACCATCTATCTTAGATTATGAGACACAGTTTAACAGTTATTAATCTCTGTTGACCCCAATTCTCATAAAATCAAGTAAGAAAGAGAATATTGACTTAAGATTTTCTGAATTGTGGAATTATAATTCGATACAGTAAACCCAAGAAATCAAAATGTTAAGATATTTTTTTCTGTTTTTGCTTTATTTTCTAGTAAACGCGATAGTGCTTGCTTACAAAGTAATTACCAACGAATATTGATCGCTGTTCCCTGTATCGAATTATCTTAATAATTACATAATACATTGAATATCATGAATGTGATAACCAATGAACTCAGCAATAATGTGTTATGGCTTAATAATGCTTTCTAGAAATGAAAAAAATAATTGTCAAGGCGAAGATAATACGTTAAAATATAATTCTTGGTCGATGATGAACTATGGATTTGAGATAAAATTTTAAACGATGATTACGCACAATTAGAAGAAATGACAGGACCGGATCATAAATGGGAAGAAATTAAAATGAGAACATGGAAATGAAAGACGTTAATACAAAAAAATTGCAAGAATATACAGAAATTATAATAAAATTGCCTTCGAGAAAAACGCATTATTTTTAAAAGAATACCTGTTATTTCGAAACGGTAGTTAGTACATTTGCTGAGCTGAAAACTTCACCAAATAAAATGAAGTTGTTAGTGGGTGGCATTTGGGAATCCAACAATGCAAATCCAGCAGCTGCATTCCTTTGGATTAGTGTTGCCACAGTTAGGATTGCACATTGAGCGCTCTCGACTCGCCAGCTCGGCTCCGGCGCGTAGGAGTAGGGTAGCAGGCGCACCTGAGCCCTGCCCCCCTCCCCAACCCGGGTGGATCGGGACTAGCGCACCTGGGACGCCAAAGTGCAACCCTAGATGTAGAGAGAACGAGAGTTCGCAGCGCGTTCCTATGCGCGCCGCCGATTCCGCCATTTTATATCCGTCAGATTTCGAACTGAGTAGCATTTTGTACATGTGGTGGAATCCACTAATCTACCCAAAACCTATGTCAATTTCGATAACCTCCACAAAATCTTGAACTGTTACTTTCTAGCTACCGCTTACGCAGTAGAGAGAAAGTTATGTAATGTTGCGCGAAAAAAATGGCGAAATTTGGACAGAAAAACTCATTACAGGGCCCTAGTAATGAAAAAGTGGATAAATCCAGTTGTAAATTTAGAAAAAAATCCTCTAACAAGTGGGGCAGCAAAATTCCACGTTTTGTGGGTCCTTCATACCGAAAAATCGAATGATGGGAAAACGTCTGTCCATCAGAACGTCAGTAAACAACGCTAGCAGCTAAACCGTTCAGTCAATTTTCTCCAAAATTGACTTTCCTCAATCGATCTAGCTGATGTAGCGGCCCCTTGAATTTGAAACCGATATTTTAACTTTAGGGGGGACTTTACATGAAGCCCCTGATACATTTTCCAAATTTAAAAAAAATGGCTCCATGGTTTTTGATGAAATTTTGTTGTTGGATAATATGAAGGAAGTTTAAGATAAAATATCGTTGGTGCAGGTCTTATATTCGTTGAAAACTGTTTTGAAAGTTGCAAAAATTCATATTTTTCCGGTGTCTTCCTAGAACTACAATTACGAAGATAAATATTTTTCTCTTAATAAAATCTGTTCCTTAAAAATAGATTTTGAAATAAGGTAAAGTATAATTTTTCGGAAATTTGAGTACTTTTCGCGTAATTTTGCGTGAAAATACGTGCTGTTTTAGCACCACTAGTTGTGATTGCTGCATGGAAAGCTGTGAGATAACCGGATATTAAATGGCGGTGGCAGTTCGGGTTAGCACCTAGGGGCTGAAGCGCTGGAGGGCGGGGTCTGTCCATGACGCTCGCGGGGTGTGGCAGGTGCTGCTGGAACTGAGCGACGTGGAGCTGGAGCACGGGCTGGGCATCTCGCACCCGATGCACCGCAAGAAGCTGCGCCTGGCCATCGAGGAGCACCGCCACCCGGCGCTGGTGCGCTACCCGTGCATCGCGCAGCTCGGCCACACCTGGGTGTCCAGCGAGTGGCTGCCGGACCTGGGACTCGCGCAGGTGAGATTTGTTCATTGGTTACTGCCTGTTTCGGAACGCAGAATCCGGCGCGTCAACTACTGTGACCGTTAGTTGCGTAAGTTGCGCTATATCCCGGAAGTTGGCAGTGTTCTTCCTTCGCTAGAACGCGAGATCTGGTGCTGACTTACAGATCTTCCTGGGGGGGACTCCAGTTATCTCCGTTTGGGGGGCATTGTTCCAGCCGGGACAAGTTCTAAACAATCGGATCATCTCCCGATGTGTGGTAATGTAGTGCACGTAGGTGTAAGGCGGTGGTCACTTAGAGCCCATTTTGGCCAAAATTTCGATCGGACGCTGTTGGATTTTTTGTCCGATGTGTCGAATTTATTCAAACGAAAATGATCAATTTATCCCCAACGACGTTTTCCAACAGCGCCTGAAAACATCGGAAGTCGGACGAACATCTCTTTAATTCGGTTTTGTCCGTCCGACTTCGGCCGACCAAACTTTCGGCCAAAATCGGCTCAATTGTGATCACCGACTGACTCTGAGTGTGAAAGGAGAGACAAAGGGACAAGAATGGCCCGTTTGTTAGGATGCTTCTCTGGCATTCGACTAGTATTTATCAAAAAAAAACACGGAAAACTGTCGATCAGAGAACCCGGAATCTAGAATTGTCCCCCAGAAAGCGACTGAATTCCACCTAGCTAACTAGCACATGTAGAAAATCCGCTACCTGCGGGCCACCTAACCTAGGAGCTCCCGGTCAGGCATAGCAGTGCGAACTGTTGTTGCGCTGATCTGAGTCGGTCGCGCAGGTGAGAGAGCGTGGCGCGGCGCGCCCCTCGCCCGTCCTTCCTCCCGGCCGCGCCCCCGCCCTCGCCCCGCCCCCTCGCGGCCACCGCACCGCCGACCAGACAGCCACCCCTCAGCGCGCGCGCACCTTGCCGCCGGCCTCGCGCATCGCCCACGCACCGCGCACCGCGCCCCCATCATCCGACGTTGCCGCCTCCTCGACCCGCGGTGGCCACGCTTTCGCTCTCCGACCCCTCGCCCCTAGCTTTCGCATCACTCAAGACGCTCCTCTCGCAACAGAGTGGAAACTTCGTGTTTCTAACATTTCTTGTTGCCTTTGACCCAAGATACGGATTCCGGCTGTCTGTTCAATTGACAGCTACCTTACTTCCGTTTCTATAGCTGCTAGTGCGTTACTTGAAATGAATGCAAGGGTCAGCTCAAGTAATTTGTGGTCATTCTAGGCAGAGGCTGCCTTCTCGCCACCCACTGACCGCTCCCTGGTGCTGCCACCGCCGCTTGCCATCTAGAGCACCGCGCTTGTTATTTTCAAACCCCGTGCGCTCACCTCCAAACTCAGTCATATTTCTGACTTCTTGTTCTAATTCTACAATGTTACGCAGTCTTCTATTTTGCTTTTCTCTGTCCTTGCAATTCTTCCTTCTTGGACTTTTTTTTCTCATTTTCCATCCAATTACACCCCACCTTTACTACACATTATATTATTTTTTTCATTTTCTCTATGGTATCTTTCTCACCATCTCCCTTCAACTGGGTTCTCTGACGTGGCTTTCACTTTCTTCTCGTCTCATTTTTACCGCATTTTCCCCTACACTCTTTCATCTTTCCTCCGCGATTATACAGTTTTCTCGCCTCTCCTCCTCGCCTCATTATACCCCTCCGTGCGTCACCCACGCCCTCGCCAGTGACTACCCCTCGCTGGCAACCACCCCTCGCAGCGAGCGCCGCCCTCGCGGGGTGCAACCCTCGTCGCGACCGCCCTCCATCGCCCTCCCTCGCCCGCGGCGGCGCGCCCCCACCCTCGCCCCCGCCCCCGCCAGCGATCCCCGTCCCCGCCCCCGCGCCCGCCCACCCCCTGCCTCCCAGGCGCCCTCCCGCCCCCGCGGCCGCCGCCCTTAGGGCCGCGGCCCTCCCTCTCCGCCTCCTGGCCGCGGCGCCCGCCAAAGGTCTCGGCGGCGTTTGGTGAGGCGCGCTGTCACGGGCGCCGACTGCTGCCCTACAACGACCCACCCACGCCCGCGCCCTCCCTGTATTAAACGCACGATCACGACGTATGCTCCATACATACGGCGTAATACATTTTTTTATTTCAAATTTTCATGGTCTAAGAAGAACAATGAATAAATGATTTGCATATTAGCGTACTTACTCATTGTACCTTTAGTAGTAGTAATTGATATATGAGTACTTTTTTGAAGTGAAGTTGATTGGGTACCACAAATTGAACATTATTATTCCTTCCTGTCGCCCTTAGTACGAAATGTTAGGGTACCAGGTATTAGATTTTTTTGTGTTTTCTTGATCTGCCTCTTTTCTGCGCTGATCTGCTCTTTCTGCTACACGAAAATCCTCCAAATCGTTTTGCAATGCCACCATATTCCCAAAACAAAAGGGAGTGAATACCATCTACAAAAATAACTACACGTCAATAATGGAAAAAAATATAAGCATGGGATCAGTGTGTCTCCGCGATTTTAACCGCTTATTTTTATCAAAAAGTTCAAATCAGCATTTACAAACTGTGAAAGTTCATAGAAAATTTCATAGTTTTATACTAAATAAGACAATAATGAAAGATCTTATGAAGAGTAAGATCTCCAAGAAACACATCCAGAAACACATACTTACGTCAGATTGACTTCATGTTTGCATCCTAGGGTTAAGGCAATAATTTTAACAAATGCGTCATGTACATACGGGTCCAACTAAGTTAAGCATTGAATTCAGTTTGTTTAAAGAAATGTTATCTAATTCGTAATTTCTATAACTAGCCCCTTATTGTTAGATTGCATTGGAACAACATGAGTAAGACGTAATATCCTTAGCGTTACATATTCAACAAGACAAAGTAACACTAACACGGACGTAACGTAAGCTAGCGCCTTCCCGAAATTAGATCTCTAAATGAAACGTGACCCACGGATGTTGGAGCAATCTGCACTGGAGACGCCCAGGCGCACCTAGAAGCGTAATTTTGCCCATGAAGACGGGCAAAGATCGAATATCAACTCCGTTTTCGACCGGCTTAATGAATCTTAAATGTTCTAAACCTCATACAGAAAACTTCGGAATTTTTCGTCTTATTCAATTCTGAAATATTTCAACTTTATCCATGATTGTATCAATCAGCTATGAAATTAAATTATTTCCTGGAATTACAATAGTTGAATTCTTCTTAAAAAAGATTTCAAAGCATTAAAAGAGCCATAGTTTCATCATTTTATACTCAGGTATTTTTAGAAAATATTGAAAACATGTAGTTAAATAACAATTAAAAAAGAATAATATCGCTTTATAGAAATATTTTAAGTCATGTTTTTCGACAATTAAAATCCCTTACAATTCATGAGTTTTACTTTTAGTAAGTACGCAATGAATACTTGTAGTATCCTGTGACGGCACAAATATGATAGGATATGAAGGGTCTAAAATGCACACCGTCCGTGTCCGAGTTATGTAGGACGGTAATGTGTGCTGCGCATTCCATGTTCGCATGTCTATTTCCTTCTGGCATTATCTACACAATTTTAAGTTAAAACCTAAACCATTTGATGCTCCTCGATGAGGTCCCCAATTGAAGAGTAGAATATTTACCGGGTTTATGACAATAAAATCTTATAAATTGCACAAAACCATCACCTTTCCTTAGCGTAATACATGCTATGAATATCTATTAATATGATTTTTGAGACTCATAGCAACCAAAGTCCAAGATATTTTGTGCGTAATAATGATTTACTTAATATGTCATTAACAGTATCCGAAGTTTCTCGTTTCTTGTTTAACAATGAAACTTGATATTCAAAAATATTTCATAAAGTGTCCTTGAAAGAAAAACTTCCTTTTGAAAATTGGCCATTGAGGAGTTGTGGCCTTTCCATTTTAGATTTTTTTCTTATTACTTTTCGTTATTTATACCTTTCAGAGTTCCGAATGCATCATTTCCTTAAAAATCAAGATATACAATGAATGATTGAGGTTGCTTCAGGAAGGGACCTCTTAATTTTGTCACTACCTCTTTGAAGATGTCTGAAATTTTTTTTAACTTTTTAAGTAGAAGAAAAAAGTAGTTGTTATAATAATAGAAACTTACATTAACATTAATTGTTAGGTTCAGTTCCAAAACCACGAAATTGGCAAAAGAGCCGCCATGGCTAATGTCAACTCGCATTCCAAGAAAAGGTCAATCCCAGTTGTGCACTTCACCTATTTTCCCAGGCAAAAGGTTTACTCGTACAATTACCTACTCTAAATCATTCACTTTATTCAATAAATACTTAACACAATTGAAAATAAACGAAACAAAATAAACTACATAAAAACAACATTTCACTTTTACCCCAAAAAATATTTAATTCAAGAATTATTTCTAAACGCACCAATGTAACAAGAAACAACCAATTTCAAACACCAAAATTGACTTCAATCGCCCATCTTCCAACTTAAAATCTCTCACGTCATCAGTAGCGTGGGCTTTGTTGAGATCCACCTATTGAAGTCTCCTTCTTTGAATTGCAGTTTCTCCCGTTCGCTTCGAAGTTCAGTTGTGCGGCCAGGCATTATGTAGGCAGGATTTACAAACCTCGAAGGCCACGGCCCTCCGAGTGGCGCGAGTGGTGTTGGCATTTCGTTCGCGTGGACGGGCGCCTCCCCAGAGGCAGCCGCGCGCCCTGACAGCGGCGAAGCGCCCTGCCCACGCGCAGCCGCAGGCGGGCCCTTGGGATCGACTCCCGCCGGCCCTCCCCCGCACCCTCCTCCACCCCCTCCCCCCGCCCCTCCTCCGGCCCCCTCCTCCGCCCCTCCTCCGCCCCTCCTCCGCCCCCTCCTCCGCCCCCTCCTCCGCCCCCTCCTCCGCCCCCGCCCCGCCCCCGCTCCGCCCCCCTCCCCCACCGCCTCGAGCGAGCCCTTGGGATCGACTCCCGCCGGCCCCTTCCCCGCTCCTTGCCTTCCGGCCCCTTCCGCCACCTCTTGCCACCCCACCCCTTACCTCCCCGCCCCCTCCCACAACCATCCCCCGCTCTCTATACCTCCTCAACTCTCCCTGCCCCTCCTCCGCCTTAAGGGAATGACACTACTTCCTCCTGTTTTGTTTTTCTGTTCTCGTTGATTTTTCTTCCCTCACATCCCGTCTTTGACGGTCACGCAAAATACATTTCCTGCGATCATAATGTCACAATCGTATATCCTCCATGGGGTGTTGAAAACATTTCATAATACGTTATGTATGTTATTGCAGTTATTGATATTATTATTGTTTTTATTATTACTTTTATTATCACTGCTATTTTAACGCCAAAACGGTGTTATTTCATTGAGAAGCAAGATTCTACTCTAGTTTGCGATTTCCGTGAGTGGTAAGTTAATGGGCTTCGCAAAATTCACGGTTCCAAAGTTACGGTTCTTATGGAGACATTTTTTTTCTAAATTGCGAGCTATTGAGTCGAGGGTATGAATTATGATATAAACAATTTCAATATTTACGTTCCGGTAATCGGTGAGATTTTTCTATTTTAGTTCATCAGCCCCTCTGTAAACAATATACAGTAGATGCAGAAGTTCCGTAAGACTCATTCCTCTCTCCCTCCTCTTCAACATTTTCTTATCGTATATTTATCTGCCAATCCCCTCCAATACAGCTCTTTGCGCAGACGTCACAGCTCTCTTCACTTCACGTAACCATATACAATTATGCGCCCTCGACAACGTACAAGACGATCTAACAACCTTTACCCAATTGTCAGAAAAATGGAGAATCAAGATCAAAGACGCAAAATTACAAGCGAAAAATTTTCCCCCTTCGCAAACCCAAAACAACACTCCCAATTTTCATTCAAAATATACCCATTCAATGGCTTCCAAATCTGACACCAATCAAATATTTAGGACTCACATTAGATACAAAATTAACATGGAAAAAAACACATCACCGACGTTATTTAAAAAAACTCACGAAGAAAAATATTTCATATCTATTCCATTTTAAATCCCAAATCGTCTCTGAGCATAGAATGTGGGAAAAGCATGTACAAATCAATAATAAGGCCATCGTTAACTTGCACATGCCCCTTGGGCAAAGGCAGCACACTGCCATATTAATAAGTAAAAAAAATCCAAAATAAATGTCTTCGAAAAATTACCAAAGCTTCATGGTTCATTAGTGACTAACAGTTACACAGAGAGCAAAAAATTGAACTCCTCCACAACTACATATTAAAAAGACCCAAGCATTTCTACGAAACCACGTGTCACCAAAACATACCAACCAGGTCAGACGTACAAACATCCTTGCAGAATAATTTCACGATATCCGAAAAATTATTTTCAAACACCCTAAAACCCAAATAGACAAATACTATAAATCTGTAGTCACGGGGTAAAAGTTCTTAAGTTAATTTTTGGCAAAATTGGATTAAGTACTGAAACTACAAGTTAAGGATGTATATTTTATTTTAGTAAAACACCCGAATTCAAATGTTGCCTCCTTAACGAAGAAAAGACATTAAGAAATATCGTTTAGCGTAGGAACAAACGGTGGCTCAAAAATCTAACCCTTGTTTTCTCCAAACTAAGATTTTTGACTTAAGATCTTTTACCTCGTGACCATAGAAATATTATAACCACACAACCCTTCAACCAAATGTTGATCTCTGTATCTCTCGAAATGATCATCAAATGAAAGGGTTTAGCCATGAGGATGATTATCCCTAAAGTGAAGTACCATGTGTGAACAACCTTGAATGGCAGCAATGCCGAGCGAGTAGCAATATTTTTTTTAAAAAGCCTCTCTGTGTTATCATTGCCATATTTGTTTTCATCGAAGTGTCTAAATCATTAAATCATTTTTTCGTCCTATTGCGACATTCTTTCGTGTAAGAATGTCGCAATAGGACGAAAAAATGATTGAATGATTTAGACACTTCGATGAAAACAATGTGTAATATCACTAAAATCGAAGAAAGACATAGGTAAGTGAGGGCACGAGGGTCGTCCTGGGTAACACCTCTGTGTATCCCCTCAGGAATGGATGCTGTGAAGGACCAGAGGTCCCTCACTTCCCATTAGTCCTGCAGTACACCTGAGTGGAGGCAGATTAGCAATGCTGAAAAAAAGCAATGATCGATAATCTTTCAGTAATCTCTTATAGTTTATTTTTTCTTGATTGTCTCTGATGAGTCATTGACAATACATCTACTCACTGGGACCATACAGCTCCCACACGAGCAGTTCCTGTTTTTGCCTTCATTGTATCACAGACATTTTAGAAGCTAAAAGGAGCGTCATAATGCAAGACATGAGAGAATACAGTATTTTTGTGTGTCATTGATTTTAAAATAGAAATTTTAAGAAATTATTTGTGAGTAATGCAAAATGTAAGTTCGTACCTCGAATCTTGAGACTCGACTGAAATCATAGAAATTTTCTATGTACATTATTCAATCTACGTATTCCTCTTAATTTACAAGCGTCGTAGACGGGAAAGTAATACTATTGCTCGTCTGAATATATAGATCTGGAACCAAGGACATAGAGAATATTTTATATCCCTAACGTTCGTAAATTATAATGTTTCATTTGTGAAACTCTTAATTTATTAGCGCATGTTACGTTGTAACCTAGTATGAGGTCGTCATAGTCGTCAGAAAGACTGCAGAGGAATTCCGAAAATTGTTATCCTTACAATGACGAATTCTGAAACACAGACTCTACGTTTCAGAATTCGTCATTTCATTCGTTTTTTAAGGTTGCATGTTGTGCTATTCCGAATACAGTATCTACAAATTTTCCCAACGAACAAGAGAAGTTGGGAGAATCGTTTCCACATCTGGCATCATGACTTATAGCATGCCGTGATACTACGCGGTCAGGTATCTCGACAGAAAAGCGTGAGAAAATGCGCTCTATCTTCTAAGCAAAAATGTTTTGGAGCGGGTTCTCTCCTTACGCTTTGCTGATTGAGCAATGGTAGCCAACCTGCGCAAAAGAGACGTGTAAATAATTGTAAATCAGTTTGAAGGTGGTTTAATTACTCTTCATAAATCAGTACTTCTTACTTGAAAAAAGTAGTTTTGAGGAGTTTTTGAATTGTGTGCACTGTACGCCTATCATAGTGACAGAGAGTTGCTTGTGAATATCAAACACTGGTACATCTCAGGCGGCAGTTTCCTACAAACAGTGAGAAAAATGTTGATCCCAGAGACAAATGTCTTAATTAGGGTGGTGATTGTGTGGAACAATATTCCAACACGTGCTTTAGCTGTTACAATAAAATTTTTCCATGAAATTGAGTTTTCCTTTCGTTGACAACCTAGGGAAACTTTCTTTCAGGATTCACATCGTAGATATAATGTAAAATAATTAATTTTTTCTATTTACTTTTATGCGCACAGTATTTCGTCAAGTTGGGGTGACACATGTTTCAATTTTACTCATATTTACTACCTTTCTTGACACTACTGGACCAGGACCTCAGTAGCGAGAAATACGAATGTGCAGAAAACATGATTCGTAACGTAAATACGGAACACAGGCCATTGGGTCAAGTCAGGAGATCTATTTTCCTCTACCTTCTTCTTCTTCTTATCATTATTATTATTATTATTATTATTATTATTATTATTATTATTGTTGTTGTTGTTGTTCTTCATCTTCTGCTTCCCATTCTCTTTCTTGGTCACCCGTATCTTTGCCGTCTTCAACACTGTCTCCATTGCCTTCTCTTTCCCCATCTCCATTCCCTTCTCCGGTGCTGCGGTTAGCTCCGTCTCCTTCTCCCTCTTCTTCACCGTGTTCGTCGTCTTTTTCTCTGTGTCTTCTTCGTCTTTTTCCTCGTCTTCATTCTCTTCGTCATTTCCTTCTTTTTCTTCGTCTTCATCTTTTTCGTCGTAGTCTCCTTTTACACTTTCTTCTTCTTCGTCACTTTCTTCCCCTCCATCTCATTCTTCGTCATCTCAATTCTTTCTTTTGCTCTTATTCCTATATTTCCCAGCTAATTGAGAATAGTATGTGACGAATGATACTTGGCATGATTGCAGGAGTCGCTGCAACTTGGATGGGTTAAAGCATGAATGTCGAGCGGGTTGTGTCGAACAGGGGACAACGGTTCAAAGTACTTGTTAAAACTATGCCGATGTAATGTACAACACATCAGTAGATATATTATCAATTAGGATAGAATCGTGGAAGTATAATGAATTATGTAATTATGAAGTCGTTTTTAATTTCTAGTATTCGGAAAACTTCGCTACCAACATGGTTGATGCGCGAATGTTGGACCACTTGAGCAAAAAGGAGTTGGAGAAATTCCTGGGTGTGACGCGGAAGTTCCACCAAGCTTCAGTGGTTCACGGCATTCACTTACTTCGAATGATGAAGTACGACCGTCAGGTGAGTACCAACACATCCCTTCATATTTCTGGGTGTTTATTTTTTTCAAAATATTCGTTTGAGTTGATTTACAAACTTCTCATTTTTCTCTCAACCTATGCTAAATGTCTCAAACACAAAACGTCACTTTTTTTCAATTTTTCGATATTTTGAAAAAAGTAGTTTTAATGTTGAGCTCTTCTTCATCGCATGCCCCATTTAATTTTCTTATATGCGAACGCAAAATGTATGGATTTTGAACCCCTAGTGATCTGTGTTGAGATGGCGAAAAAGATAAATATGATAATTCATTAGAAATGTGCTATTTCCTCTTTTAAAAATATGTAAATCTCATACATACATTCTTACGTACGTATAACATCCGTAGATCTAATGATTGAATTGAAGTTTGCTATTTTCCTTTTTTAATCCCTTTATTTGAACATTTAAGTATGCACCTCGATATGAATTAATTGTGTCCTTGGCTGAGACCGATATCTGGCGAAGAAAGTGAGAGACTCACCGAGACGCTTGGGGGGACGCCTACGTGGCGCACCTTTTTTATTTATTTATTTTCTGAAGGAAATTAACAAGTTCAGTTAATGTTTAACTTTACATTTGCATTTCCTGGCTTCCAATCTAACTTTAACTTACTGCTAACTCTAAACTACATCTGACGAGGGGACTCACAGAGCACCTTAAATTATTTATTCTATATTGCTGAAAATGTCCATGAATGCATGAATGCATGTTCGAATAAAATTTATTGGCGAGATAGTCAATATGACAAGTGATAGGTTTGATGTCTAATTCGGTATGTTGTTGCTTGTAGGAGATGAACCAGGGAGCTTGGGTGATGGATATTAAGAATTTGTTTTGGATGACTTGCAATATTTGTATGTTGTATTTGGCACCATTTGTCCATATTGGGCAGGTGTACAGGAGGATGGGTCTGATGATGGATTTGTAAATGATAATGGCTACTGACAGTTTAGAAGATTTATTTATGAGCGGTTTCAGTTGAAGAATTTTGATTTTGGCATGCTGAACTTTGTTATTTATGTGAATTTTCCATTTTAGGGTGGTGTCCAGATATAGTCCTAAATATTTGACTGCCTTATTATTTGGAGTCCATGGGATAGTATTGTTATTTATTCTTAATTGCATGTGAGGTTTGAATGAGAATGTTTTAACGGCTGATTTGGTAGAATTTATCTTTATCTTCCATTTTGAGAATTTTTTTCTAATAATTGAAGATGTCATTGCAGCTATGAAGTTTAATGATGGGTGAGACATATAGATTGCGGTGTCATCTGCGAAATGGGCTATTTAGGTTAATCTGAAGGTTCGGAATGTCCGCTGTGTAGAGGTTGAATAGTAGAGGAGAGAGGGGGGGGTCCTTGTGGGAGTCCTGCTCTTGTGGGGCGTGGGTTTGAGATGTGATTTTCTATTACGATTGCAAAAGTTCTCCTTGTGAGAAAGCATTAATGATATTGTAGAGGTATATTCGGGTTCCAATTGTAGATAGTTTATATATTAGCCTTTCGTGCTAGACTCAATCGAAGGCTTTGTTGATGTCGATGAATACTGCTATTGAGTGATGCTTTTTTGGAATGATATATGTAGATATTCGGTGATGCGTAAGAGCGTTGTGGATACATTATTAGTGAAACCAAACTGATAGGGAGGTATGAGATTTATTTTGTTGAGGTAGTTATTTAATCTTGATAGGATAAGTTTTTTGAAAATGTTTGCTAACGATGGGAGTAGACTAATGGGTCAATAGTTATCTACATTGCTGTGATTTTTGTTTGGTTTGGGGGATGGGAAGGATGAATGAGTCAATATGGAGTGATGTATGTAGGTTGATCAATTGCGGGTCCTGGGAGGGGGATCAACTGCAGGTTCTCGACTATTTTTAGAGATGAGTTGAATATATTGGTAATATAGGTGATAATAGTTTTGGGTATGTTTTTTAAAATGCTATTATTGATATTGTTATGGCCGGGTGCTTGTTTATTTGGGAGAGTTCTAATGATGTTTGTTATTTCCTGAGGAAATATGTATTTAATTTTCTGGATATATTGTAATTAGGGGAGTTGGCATAGTTTTGAATTTGGGAATGACGGGGCGCGCGTGCAGGAAGAGCTTCCAATGATTCGGCCGAGTGGAGAGGGGGGGGGGCTTTAAAGGAGCTTAGACCAATGACCGTAGGCCCACAAAATAGCCCATACGATAAACAATTGTGTTCTTGGCAAGGAAGTACTGCATTTCCAGCAGGGGCTGTCCGACTCTAGAGGATAGCATCCCCGGCATCCCTCTATTACACGTAATTTACATGTAATTGAATGAAATCAGTACGTTTAGTAAAAATTAGTTAAAACAAACGATTAGTGTTTATTTTGTGTAAACGTTTAGCGTTTGTTAAGTTATACAAACCTCTAAGTATTTCAGAATTGATACATTTAATGAAAGTGTATATTGTGACGTTCCAATAATGTACATTTCAAATGTTCTTATTTGAGTGCATTATCGTAAAAAAATAATAGCCTACCCGACTTTTCGGAAACTTTCATAATAAAGTAATATTTCCTAAAGAAGGCGCCCGCCGGCTTAGGATCGCCGCTTCATTGCTGCGGTCGCCGAGTTCGCAGTCATTTGACAGCTTCTCATACGGCTACATGTCGTTGTCATTCTCGAGGACGGACGCGACGCGGAGAGTTTCGCCCAGCGAAGGAGAGTGAATGTCGACGGGAGGTGCTGGCAGCGCGACGAATGCGCCCTCTTCAACGAGTCCGAATGTCTACGCGTTGCACACCGCAGTACAGGATGGTTCAGAATAAATGATAAGGGATATAAGTCGGTCAAAGATGATCTCGATTTGCCAACGAATATTTGGTTAATAACGAATACATATGCTATTTTTCACATGCGTCCCTGATTGGGAGGCAACCCATCCTGCACTGTTGTTGGGCAGGTACACAAACGTCCAGAGCATTATCCGTCCATTGGTAATGGCTAGGGGGCGGATTTTAATTAAATGTTCTTTTAGTTTTTATTTTATAGCAATGCTTTAGTATGAAAAGTAATTTTATGTTATGACTAAAGGAATTAACCCATTTTAATATGTCATTTTTACTTTCCCGTATACATACGTATATACGGAGTAATATACTTAGTATTGGGGAAGTTAAGTAATGCTACGCGAAAAAAGGCGAATTTGCGGCAGAAAAAAATTCATTGCCGGACCCTGATAACGAAAAGTGGATAAATCCAGTTTCTAAATTAGAAGAAAAAATCCCCACAACACGTGATAGCCAGAATCCCTGTTTTGTGGGACCTTGATAACGAAAAACCAATTGAAAGCAAAACGTCCGTCCGTCCGTCCGTCCATCCGTCTGTCCATCCGTCTGCCCATCAGTCAGTCTGTGAACAACACTAGCGCCTAAACCATAAGTACAATTTCTTCGAAAATGAATATCCTCCCGTCGATCTTATTCCACTCGAGGCGTCGCGATTTTGAAAAAATTCTTCAAAATTTGGGGGTACTTTACATGAAGCACCCCGGATATTTTCAACATTTTCTCAAAAAAGGCTCAATTTTTTTCCTTTAAATTTCTTGTAAAAATTTCAGAGTAAAATACATTTATTAAGGTGGCATAGTTTCTAATTTCAGGGTAAACTCTGAATTTTCGAAAATTGCAAAAGTTTGGATTTTTTGGCCTCTTCCTTCAACTACAAAATTAAAGATAGAAATTTTTCCTCCAAATAAAATTAGTTCTCCATAGTGAGTTCTTTAATTAATGTCATCAACATTTTTTTTGAAAATTTTAGTCGTTTCCGCGCAATATTGCGTGCAATATGTGCAATTTTAAAAAATTACAAAAACAAGATTTTCTTAAAAACGGCTCCAAATTTTGTCTTTAAACTATCGGTATGGATAGTGCCTAATGTACTCTATGAGATAAAATAAAAGCCATATTGCTCTATTCTTCTGTTTTTTAAAAAATTACACAACTTTTTCTTCGTAATAAAATAAATACATTCGGTTTTTTACTACTTGATAGTGGATTTAGTTGAACCTGATAGTGCCTTAACAACTCCTCTCCTGTAACTTGCCCTAATAACCATGTACATCTCTAGCGTTCGTGGGGACAGAGAAATATAATCCCTCTGCCTTCGCAGATGGCGAGTTCCGAGGCGTGCGATTGCGCCGGCGTGCGCGCGGCGTTCACTTCCTGCACAAACGATCAACAGCGATGGCCGCCTTTTCTAACTAACCACTGCTCAATCTTCGAAATGGAATTGCGCGCCGCGAAATCTACCGAACTGTACCGCCAATGTAGTTCGTTTACCACCACCTTCCTGTAGCGGCACGGTCGGTCTTTAATTGTTTATTGCTTTTGAGGGCTTTCTATCCGATACATATTTTTTTGGTAGCATAAACCAGAAGTAGTAATATTAAAAAAACAAGTTTCTACCTTGCTTCAGTTACCCACAATTAACTACACAATTTTGAAGACTTAGGAAATTATGTTATAGATTGCCAGTGAAAGTTTACCTGAAAGTTCGTGAACCTGCCAAAATCCCAAAGGCGCCGTCCATAAATCATGTAACGCAAATTTCGAGTATTTTCAATATCACCTTTCCCCCTTGTAACGCATCCGTAATACGTGCTTGAACCCCCCTAATTAGTTTCGTAATACTTGCGACAACTCCCCCTCTTAAACGCAAGAAGTGAAAACAAATTATAGCACAGTAAACACAATTTCTATTTAATTTACTTGTGATGAATATTAAAATTAATGATAATTGAAGTAGAAATTAGTTGGCGATGTTGGCTGCACCTAACAATAAACTTTGGACAAGGTATGTGTGAAAGAAGAATGCTTGGGCCAGAAATGGTTCATCAGTAGGGAAAAGATTTCAAGGCGCGACACCTTTTCAAAAATATATCTTTTTTCATACAGATAGTTTACTATATGTATTTGGGGGGATGGAATGAAGAGGTATAAACACAATTTGCTGCACTTTTTCGTGAGATTACTACATTTTACCATCTTTTCCCTTCTTTTTTATGCTTCCGCACCTTTTTCTCTACTCTTTTCTGTGTTTCTAAACGATTGGGCGGTAAAAGTGTATTTTTTCTCTTCCTGTACAGCTTTTTAAAATCTTTTCAGAAGTCAACAATATTAAATTTTAAAATATATTTTACTTAAACCACCAGTAATTTACATCCCAGCATCTATGGTTAATCTGCAGCTGTAAAGTCAAATTTAAATTTCAACAGTGTTGCTGCAACAGTTGAACTTGTTGCTGCAACATCCTTTCTCACTGGATTTAATGTGGTAACCCAGGCAAATTGGGGCATTTAAATGGGTATGCAGAAATCCACTTGTCAGTGACCTGCGGATTACGTCCACCATTGCCATTGTGTCACTGTCAATATTCAAAGAGCACTGGCAACGCTTGTGGATTTGAAGGGAAAATGAAAGGGGAGGTCAGTAGAAGTTGCCTGTGCCTGCTAGGGCGCCGAGGCTCCCCCGCGGGCAAGTGCTCGATGCGGGCGCAGTTTGACGCACCTGCGAAGTACGTGCTACTACACGATCCGTGGGAAAAATAAGTTCAGTCAGTACTGGCAATTGTTCAGCAGCTTTTATCTACTATCGTGTGGGATAAAGTACTATGAATCACCTCTTACGGACTTTATAAAGAAGAAAATTTTGGTGCAAAATGATTCGTATGTTCTAGAAACTGAGTCCATGTGACTGGTTAAAACCTTAATACAGTTTTGTCAGCAGCACCTATTTTTTGTACCTTTTTGCATGTATTTTCAATTTTTCCCTTTTGCGACCATAATTTGCACCTCAAAATCCTTTTCCTATGCATACGCTACGCAAGAGCATACGCTAGAGCGAGAGTCTACAGCGCCAATTTAAATGGATTCTAGAATACTCTTCATATTAATTTTGAATATTTTCTTCGTTGTCGTACAGATTCAAAAAAAAGTTGAAAAATATTTCCATTTACAATTAAAGACTTTAGTTTATGTTTTTAAAGCAAATTATTTAGTTAATATTTTAATGTTTTATCACAGGCCTTGAAAAAAGGATTATTTCAGCAACTGTTGAAAAATGTGTGTGTGTGTGTATAATCAGTGTTACATAAAACTTAACTAATATCCCCCTACCCCTATATAACGCAGCATAACGCTGCCTCAGACCACCTCCCTCCCTCTTTAGCGTTACGTAATTTATGGACGACCCCAAGCCCAGATGATCAAGGAGGACATAATGTCAAAATTGTCACATGGGTAACTCATATGGCTTTCCCACAAGTTCGTTTGCAAAAACTGATCAACTTCGTCCCTCCCTCTAAATACCTTGGAAATTCGTTTGTATAATGAACTATCCTGGTTACGACAGCCACTGATCTTGTGAACTGCCGAAAGGGCAGCACGGCAATAAGCCCCGGGCGGAAAGGCGACCCCGGCGAGAGAGGGGAAAATGCGAACGGAGCGGGAGGAAGCGCCGTTTCGACGCGCCAGACGATTTCTCCGGGAGAAGAGGAGCGGTGCCGGGGCCTCGCCTTCCGGACAAAAGGGCGTAAGGCAGTGTTGTCAAGGTCGATGCCACAAGTGGGAGTCCGTGGCACGAGTGCCACGACGAAATCGCCCCTCCACGCAGTTCATTACCCCTCCACCAGAGACAACGCCATCCCTAATGTGAAACTGCGGGATTACTAATAGTTTCCTTTCCCGACGCTAGTTGCACAGAGAAGCTCGTGGCATGCTACGGTGTTATGACGCGTGCCATTGCCATTAGTAGAAGACCTTGACACCACTGGCCTACGGTAACAATAAGCACCAAGGTTTAGGATGACTAATAACAATATTGCTTAAAGCGGACAAGAAAACACAGCAGTTCCACTGATGTTTTTGCAGGAAAGGTGCATAAAGACAGAGGTTTGCCTGAGGTAGAAAGGAGGGCGCTTTTTGTATGTGTATGAGCTGTTGCTAACCTCGTGCTTCTCCCATGTCAGTCCATACTTCGAGAGTTTGTTGGATAATGCAACGCAAACATTTCCCAAAATTTAAGGCTTGTGTGATGGGTTACCTAACTTCCAATAATTTTTATTCTCCTTTTGATGACTTTGAGGACTGTAGGACTCCTAACAAAAATATTATTGGAACGCGTTTTTTAGTTCTTTTTGGAAAATTATTTCATACTCATACTGAAATGAGCAACGCATTGTAAAGAAAGGGAAGAGAAGACGCGACGCAAATTAATAAAATTAGTAAAGAGACATCTCTTCGGACCAACGAAGCACTTCGGTGCCAGGAAATTCAGAACCGAAGTATAGTTTATTTTATCATTCCATCATGGTTTCATGAACTTCACCTTGATTTCTTCCATTCCCCAATTGTTTGGACAAACAGGGTGAGTATTTTGAGTTGTAGCGGAAATTAGTACCCTCTCGATATAAACCAATGCAAAACAAATTGTGCGCGTTTTTTTATCCATCCGTATATAATTTCTTTCTTTTCATGAGTCAGCTATCTGTTCTTAAATCTTACCATCAGATTATTGTATTTCCATTGATAATATTTCTCTTTCTCTAGTACCATATCCCTAACAGAACATTGGCAATCAATTGCAAAGAACTGATATTCTGTTTTCATTGACAATTATAAAATGGTGTGAAAATGGTATGAAATACGTGATGTCTGGCCATTTTCTTCTATGCAGGAATCTCAAGGTGACAAATGCCATGCTTTACTAGAGATTCGATTCCGAGGAACTAGCAAAGAGCGGTTCCTAACAGTGCCATTATTTTTCTTTTATCAGCCATATTCAGACCGACTTTTGATATCTTCTCCACCGGTGTGTTCTATTTATGATGTGGTACATACGGGACGTGCTCTCTCATTGCGGCGTCACAATCCGGGTTGAGGGAGATTAGAAGGGATGAGAAAGCAAAGGAATAGGAAGAGAAGATCACGAGTGGTTCGTGACCGGTTGTTTCGTACTGGGTGCTGTTCATTCGTCTGGAAATGGTCAGTGAAACCACTGATCCGTAATGAACTCAATACTAGAAGGAGTCAAAATCGCACTATTTTTCAATACATTAAGCAAATTTTCGGCAACCGCCGGTGGCCGATCTCGTGACCCTCAAGTCACGAAAACCCCGATCGATACGTTGTTTCAAGGTTTCTCAGAATATGAGTAAACGTCACAAACGACGAGGATGTGTAGAGATGTCGAAGATAATCCCTTTTTGCCAATGAACATTATGGTGGGAAGTTTCATATTCAGAAGTTACACGAGTAACATTTGCCCCTTTGGGCAACTCATCTTGCACTGGCGGTAAGCAGGTACTCGAACTTTCTTTGTCAAGCACCTGTGCCTACCAGTCAGGGGCAAATACCACTCGTGTGACTTCCGTAAGAGGTATTTTCTATCACGTGTTCGTCGGCAAAATGTTATCATCTTCGACGCCCCCATGTGCCCCAGAAGTTTGTAGCATTTATTCTGAGGCATCCTATGTAACGCTCGCATGCTAGCTATGTATCGATGCTGGGTTTCGTCGCATTGTGAGCTGGCGAATGGCTGCGCAGGCGCTGGCAGTGCGGCGGCACCAATGCGAGACCGTGGACGCCGATCCCCTGGTGTGGACCAACCAACGGTTCATCCGTTGGGCGCGGAACATCGACCTCAGCGAATACGCCGACAACCTCAAAGGTAGGTGACGGCCGTGCGGGCGACAATATTTCGTAATGTGTGTACCTGTTTTATTTTCTTTAGAAATCCAAAATTATACAATTGGAACGTGTTCGGTCGTCTACACCCATGTATTTAATAATATATTAAGGGGGCTCATAATACATCACATAACATTTTTCAAATACTTTGGAATTGTTGATTTTTCCCACTTTCTGAACAGTTAAGAAGGTTCATATTTCTTATAAAGTTTACACAAATTTTTAAGATAAGGTTATCATATTTGTTTTCAAAAAAAAGGCATTTAATTTTTTAAGTCGAAATAAAAATGAGGACCCATATAACCAATTTCTCCTATATTAGTTTTACTCTCTTACATTTACAGTTATGTTAAGGAAGAATCTCAAACGATCTATAATGCCCATTGAACAATAAATATAGATAATGCACGTGTTTCTTTAAGTCTTCAATAATTGTTCTTAGCAATGGCGGCTCGTGCTTAGGTTGCATGGTTGCGCAACCCCCAAATAATCGAAAAAGATCTAATAATAACTTAGGAACACACATTTTCCTTTTAATAACATTCAGTATTCAAGATAATGCAGCAATATCGATATATGGAATCATTTTGAAACCACATAGCGTCCAACTGGCGCTCTCTCCGGTGTCAAGTGCCTTGCCGGGTATTCACAATGCTCTTGGCTGTATTACTGGGTTTACTGCATTTACTATTTTACCCTCCGATTTAACACGGGGAGGATGCCGGCGTTTGGTGGCATAACCAGTTGGTGGTGCTGTCTAGCGCTGCGCGGCGGCCGAGGGAGTCTCAGGGGAATCCCAATATTCTGTCTTCGTCTGACTCGCTGCAATGTAATTTAATGAATTTCGCTTGTTATTGAAAATATATAGACGATATTTAATGCATTATTTATGATATTTGGAGAATTTGTTTTCATTTGATATTTGGTTTGTTGATTCAAAACGTACCTTCGATAAGTTCTTTGTGTAAAGGTGATCATTTTGAATGGAATTACCTTAGTGTTTCGCGGAAGCGCCAGTGTGTTTGAAGGCTTGCAGCTAGCCAGCAGTTTGCGAGCGTTCTTGTGAATACGAATGTGTGTCGATCTCTCATTATTGCCATATATACCAGGGTAGTGAAGTTTTCGAAATAAAATAATTTTATTTGTGTGAAACGTGTCAAAGCAATAGTGCTCGTTGCAATGTGCTGGAGTAGAACTTAAGTGCCCAGTGGAAATCAAAGCCAGGCCACGTGTGCGGGAGGTGTATGTACCTTACGCAGACATGAGGCATACAATTATGTAAGTAATGTTTTAATATTGACTTTTATTTAATTTAGTTTTAATTACTTTGAATTGCTTACATTTGATTACATATTCGTATTATGAATTTCAGAAATTACGTTTTCGTCACTCGATGGAGGTGCAATCTCCAGTCTCTTGAGGTACCAGCCGCCACTGGTTGTTAGACTAATAACTGATTATTATCACTCAACAGCAAGGTGTCCAAATAGAAACACAGGGCACAGAATGCAAAGAATGTAAATCTGTCCGCGACAGCAATGTTTGCAACTTGAATTTTGAACAACACCGCAAGCTTTTCAGGCCGAGTTAGCACTGAATTAGACGACGGATAATGATATTGTATTCGAGTAGTAAATCAATTTAATGCGGTATGTTTGCTCTCTCTTCACCAGAGAATGTTGCTATAGAGACAACAGTAAAGAAATGGTGTGAACGAAAATGAGACGAAAAAGATAAACGTATGAAATCCTGTATCTTTCGTTGAAACATCCAATTGTTGAATTTTGGAACGCAAATAAATATTGCACGCAAGTATGACAAATTATTATAGTTCTGGTAATTCGTTTGGCAAAGGAAAAGGTATCCGTACACTCTAATCAAATAAATTCCGACACTTAGATGAGATTTTTCGTGACATTGAGAGATATGAATAAAAATGAGCTATTACTTCTTGCTCGAATTTTCAAAGCAATTGCTCCAAATAGTGTGAATAAAAGACGTGAGTAATTGCTCTTATTTTGAGCAATTTCTTCATTGATGAGTAATTGCACTGCCAAGGAGCAATTGCTTACTTTTTTATGAATAAAATGGAGAATTTGCTTCTAGTGCGAAGCATTTACTTCGAATTTTCGGAGCAACCTGTGTAGGTGACTCAAATCTTATTGAATGGATGCAAGAGAGGTTATACACGAGTGTTGTGAGATGTTTGTAATGTTTTAGGTAGTGAGTGAAAAAATTATGAAAGATTTCCCACGATTTCGCCAAAAACGCACGTCAACTGTGCCACTTAACCTAAGTCGGTCGACACCATCAGGGACAAGCACGCGTCACCATGATGGAAAGACCAGGCGCGACGCACCATGCGCGACGCGCGGTGACATAGACAAAGAAAACAGACGAAAATTGACCAATCGCAACAGATCAGTTACTGAGCAATTGCTCATAGTGGGATGTAAGTGCTCAGAGGTTCACGAATTTTTTTTATTCATATGAAAAGAAGCAATTACTTATGAGACGTAGTAGTTCCTACTTGCACTCGTGAGCCATTGCTCTGGAGTACTTACTTATTTTTATTCATATCACGCATAGCCATGCTCATGTTGTGCTTTGAATCTGCGTTGTTTCTGACGTAAGTGCTGAGTTGTGATCTAACCTCCTCAGTGTTCAGGGACTGTCACTTTGACCTCGTATTTCAAAAACTGAAAGGCTTTCTCGGTATGAATAGGTCAGAGATATTTGTCGAAATATGGAATTAGTTGGCAGCACATGTTTGTCTCGCAGTAGTTGCTTCGTCAAGACCATTAATACAAATAATCTTCTGTCTTTCTCCTATACAAATAAAATTGGAGTGTTGGTCTATGATTTCAACGAAACTGCCATTTCTTTTATATACATATATATATATATATATATATATATATATATATAAACAAAATTAAATGTTTTACGATTACTATCTGACTGATTGTCCGGGATAATTTCTGGAACGGCTTTGTTGTTTTCTTTGCTTGTGGTATGGCCAGATTATAACATGAAACCAAATTAATTCAATTTAATACTTCACTTGTGTACCTAGGTACGTCCCTCGGTACATCAACAGTCACTACAAAATCGTTCATTTCAATAAATACAAATGACAATAGTGGTGTAGGAAAAGTAACAATCCGAAATTTCTCTCACAGACTCCTTGAAAACATGCTTTGTTCTTAGGTACATCTGAACCTAGAAACGACAGTTCCCCCTACAGTATGCATGCAAGGTGAGTAATATCACGTGAAAAAATAACATACCACTGTCGTCTCAATTAGATGAACAAAACATTTCTTATCATTTTGCTGAGAAACACTCCGAAACTTCACAGTAGTTTCATGGCGATTTCTCTTCTTATTTTAACGTCCAGAAGGTTGTGCTTAAAGTGTGTCGAAGCGCTGAAGATACTTCTAAGTATTGCCAAAACATTCTACCAATATTTTGTAGGATTCAAACGACGAAAATGCAAATTTGTGAATTGACGGAAATGGGGTGCGACAGCCCAGAATCATGCGCAGCACTGCGACCGCGCCCGACCTTGGTAGCCGACCGTCAGAAATGAAGTACACTCGCTCTTCTCATATGGCAGGAAGAACTTGCGGAGTCTACAACAGAACTTCGAGTCATGGAAAGGGCGCAAGGGGTCTCGGCGACTTGCAGCTTTGACGAAATCAGAAAATCACAACACCAAAAACAAAACTTTTCTATGGGAATCTGTGCTTCTGCGACAAAATCGGAAAAAAAATTATTTATTGGTAATATTTAGATCCCGGAAGTTCAGGCATTTATTTTACCTAAAATAGGTAGGCATTTATTTTCACCATAATAGTCATTCAAAAAAGGCATTTATTCTAGTTAAAGTAGGGGAGTAAATAGACAAGTTAACAATGAAAAACCACATTTAAAAGCAATTATTATAAAAATATTAAAGTTATTCACCTTTTTAGTCTAACTCTAAAATGTATACTTAATGTGTACGTCAACGATATTTTCTTTGTAAACCATGTCTCCGGTAGCTACGAATTTCTTTTACTCCCGACGCTGTCTCTTCGGAATGCTATTGTGGACTCCATTTACATTCTCACTCTTACGGATGGTACATAAGAAGAGAAAATATATTAATCGCGAATTTTCGACACAAAAACTCTTATTGAATTTTGAAATAGCACAGTGAAAACGGAATTACATGTTTCGTTCTTCGCACTGAGATCGTCAGCACTGAGAAGGGTATACCATACTGCATAGACAGAGCTGTTCTCAAATTCGAACGGAGACCATACTCAAAAGTAGGATGGGATTCAACGTAAGCGAACAAACTCTCGGGGTCAATGAAAAAAAATCTTGACTGGTGTCATATTTTTTTATTTAGATTTTTAACATTGCCTCTGGTTCCACGAAAGACAAAACACGACCGTGCCTTCCAGCTATCCAGGCTTGCAATTATATATCTAACTTGATGGAGATCAGTACCAGGAGAAGAAACGAATGGTGTTATCAAAGCACATACTTTCTCGCATTGTTCCTAAATGCTCCGCGATATTATACTACTACATAAACCAGCAATTTTTTTCCACTCTGAGACTCGATCCCAAATCCTCAGATTTAACTTGCCGGCATTCGTGCCTCTACGTCACATAAGTGCACATGGCTCCAACTCGAGCAAAGGCATAAACACGTAAATGACCGATTGTCCATGTAAAAAAACAATGAATAATTCAGGGCAAAGTATAAAAAATTCCACCGTAGCACATACGTTTTGAATTATTTAAAATGCTCCACAATAACATATACATCTACATAAACAGCAAAAGTGTTTAACCAACACGTTTTTTTTTCCATTCCGACACCCGAACACAGTTCCTCAGAGTTAACGTGCTGGCGCTGATACCACCAAGCCACACAAGCGCAGTGCGCTGAAAAGATCATTTTCTGGCGCACAATTACATAACTTTCTCTTCTTACGAAGTATTCGTAAGGCGAGAAAGTAATAATAATTTCGGAACTATTAGGGATATGGAAGTTGATCGCATGGGTTCTGATTAAATTGTATTTCAATTTAACGTTGAAATACTCATAATTTTAATTAAATTGGTTCATACAGATATATACTAGACAACGGTTGATTTGACATGTCATACGCTTCAGAAATTGAATAATAGAGTTGAAAAAATGTTTAAAAGATGCAATTTGGAAAGACACAGACAAGTCCTGTCTATTATCTGCATTGATTCTATTAGTAAGTGCAAGTACTTCGAATGATTGTCAATAAAGTTTCTACACTCTTCAATAGTTTTTTCTGCAATAACACATTCATCAAATTAAAATCTGTGTCTGGGATTCGAATCCGGCATCTTCCGAAGTGAAGCGTTCAGTCCCAACACGTCTTAACCACCTCGGCCATTGGAGTGAGTTGTGGGCTGAATACTTATATATTAGTCAAAACGTAGTTGTATCAGCTCTATCATTAGCAAGCCGGTAATTGTCAACACGCGAAAAAAAAAACGTTTTTTGGGCGACAAAGAAATGCAGAAGTGAAGGGCTTATTCCCAATCCTATATCCGACTAACGAGATTAGAAAAATAACTACTGCGAGAAAGGCTGTGCCATTCTATAGCACCACTAGTTTATTTATTTATTTACCGTCCCTTATTACGCTTGTGGAGAAAATTTAAACGGTTTTTGAGACTGTTTTTAAAATTTGAAGCGAAATTTACGTAAAAACGACACGTTTTTCAGAAAATTCTACAGAACCTTTTTAAAGAGCTAATTTTGTACAACAGACTTTGTCTGAGGCAAAAAATCTCTATCTTCAATTTTGCAGTTTTGAAATTGTTTTTTGCGATTTTCGAAAAATTGGGGATATTATCGAAAATGATGCTAATGTTCTCGGTCTTAAAATTAAATATAGTAAAAGTAAGTACATGATTAACCGGAAAAAGAATGAACCACCCTCAAACTTTAAGTAGGTAAAGATAAATATGATAATAAATTGTAATAATCACGATAAAAGAAAATATGTAGTAAACTTGTTGTATAAAATAAAATCAACTACTGTACCAGTCGTTCACGGCTGCTGAGGGCCTCAGGCCAAGCAAGAATAAATAAATAAATTTAAAAAAGACTACAATGACTCGGACATCTATTACGAATGGAAGAAGAAAGAACCCCCAAAATTATCTTTCATAAAGAACCCGAAAGAAGAAGAAAGAAAGGAAGACTCCGTTTAAGATGGCTGGGTGATGTGGAGATGGATTTGAGATTGATGGGAGTGAGGAGGTGGAGAAGAAAGGTAAAAGAGAGAAGTGAATGCGCATTGATCGTTCGAGACGCCAAGGCTAAACTTAAAAGGTCGTAGTGCGACAGAAGAAGAATGAAAATGATACCTACATCATTCCCTTAAACGTCCTTCGCACTATTCAACAACAAAATTTAATTAAAAAATTTGGAGCCATTGAAAATCTCGGACGGGCTTCATGTAAAGTACCCCCCAAAATTAAAATATAGGTTTCAAATTCCAGGAACCTTGATATCAGAAAAAACTATTAGGGAATATCAATTTTGAAGAAAATCGGCAGGACGGTTTAGGCGTTAGCGTTGACTACAGACGGACCGACAGACGGACGTTTTGCCGTCAATCGATTTTGCAGTATCAAGAAGCAACAAAACATGGATTTTGACTACTCCACGAGATAGAAGATCTTTTTTTTCTAAATTTAGCAACAGGTTTTATCCACTTTTTCGTTACCAGACCCCAGCTATCAGAGTTTTTCTAGCAAAACTTTGCTGTTTTCCAGCGCACGATTACATAACTTATCTTCTTACGAAGTATTTGTAAGGTAAGAAAGTAAAAAAGAAAATAATTTTGTAATAGGCAGAAAAAGGCAATAATAAGACAAATGGCAAAAATAGGCATCAGAAGCTAAAATAGGCAAAAAAAGGCAAAATGAAAATCTACTAAAACAACTTCAGAGGTACGATTAACTGATTCCCTTTGTCAAAAGTCGTAAAATTGTAACAATAACAAAAAGGCATTTTGCCAAACTTCCAGGCTCTAGTAGTATTATAAGGAACACGGAAGAGTGCTTTTCCACTTGAAATGTCTCACTGTGTGGATTGTATTATTTATTTGAATATTAAATGTGTAAATCGAAATGTTCTAGTTTTATTTTACATTGATTTGGGATACATATTCAATATTTCCGTATTTTTGGAAGGCAAAGTTTTATCATAGTGTGGGCTCCTAAAGATATTAATCCATATATTAGTGCGTGTGACGTGATGCGTTGTGCGTGCTTTGCGCAGACAGCGGCGTGCACGGCGCTCTCGTCGTGCTGGAGCCGTCGTTCAACGGCGACACGATGGCCACTGCTCTGGGCATCCCACCCTCCAAGAACATCATCCGGCGCCACCTGTGCGCGGAACTGGAGGCGCTCGTGCTGCCGGCCAGGTACGTGATCTTCTGCCAGATGGAGGAGTACCAAGCGGAAGTGGCTCGCGCCGTCAACAACGTGAAGCCGATCGCGAGGTAGGCCCCCGCTCTGCTCTGCTCTGCTCCGCCCCGCTCGCCCCGTCCCGCCCCGCCTCATGCCTCGCTCCAACGCCGCCGGCGCCGGCGCTGCCGCCGCAACTGTCGCCGCCGCCGCCGCCGCCATCGCCGCCGCCAACGCCGCCATCGTCGCGAGCGAGGGCGCCGGCCGCGTCTTCGCCTCGTCGCCGTCATCGTCAGCGTGCTGTCGCCGCCAGCTCAATCGAAGCCACTGTAGCCGCGTGTACATAGTGTACAGACCTTCCTGCCTGATCTCGATAGCTCTCCTTCCCACCCCTATTGCCCACATATCATTGGCGGTCCGGAGTGAGGTGTGCCCTCACGAGAGAAAGGTCCACTATGGTTTCGGTCCCTGCCCCCATCAATTCAATGGACTGGAGGTTAATCCCAGGTAGCGCGTGCAGATCAGCATGTCTTCGTAATTTTGCTGTAATTTCTGCCATTAGTTCCCCTGACCCTGTAATTACTGTTTTCTGATGTAGGAAAGGCAGGAGACAATTTAAGTTTATAATTAGTCTAATGAATGTCAACATTTGTTACATTTACAGCTAAGAAGCCACTTTATTTATTTATTTTATTTTTTTTGTTACATTATTCTTTTACAAATGTATTACTTGTTGTTACCTCAGAGCTCTTGATTTTATAATTTATCAAGTTACTAAAATATTGTAAGATCTGTTCAATATTTGAGTTGCCTTGGTAACTAGAGCCAATAGCAACAACCAAAATTAAAATAAATACCAACACCTACCTCTTTGGAGAAATTTGAGACATTCACAAAACATATTACATTTACAAAGTTCACACTCTCACATAGTCTTGATGCCAGACTTTCAAATTGTTGAAACATTCCAATCTTGGCTCTCATTCCCTGATCTACTCTTACATTATTGAAATTTCTGGTCTGCATGAAAATCTACAGTGAAAGTTACTCTTTTTTTTTCCTACTTTTTTTAATATTTTTTTTAATATCTAGAAGCAAACCTTAGGGGACCTTTCTCTAATGTTGATCTCATCTGCTGCCAAATCAGATAAAAATTAAATCTCCTCTTCGTAGAGCCAACTTAATAATTGTAACTTTTGTGCTCATGTTGACTTCATCTTGTACTGGGAGACTACTAATACATCAATACAACTAACTATAAAATGCTGTTGTTTTCATTATCTCTCTGTATCATGTCTCTCTTCATTAATATTTTAAATTTGGTATTTTAGTAATAGCTGAGAAGGGACCAAAATTTCTTTCGTATAGATAATGTAAGTTTGTTTCCTTTGGATGTGAATGAAGGTTTACATCGTTCGTTTTTAAATCCGCAAGTGAAAAAAGTTAATGACATTTGCATTTACCTTTCTTTATTTTTTTTTATTTGCAATTGTTTCTACTATTCTACGAGAAAATTCTCACCTAAAAAATGTGTTGTTTTTTTTGTATGATTTTATCCTACATTTGTGGAGTGCACAATGGTTATTTTCTCATTTCTATCCAATGTTATGTTGATAGTGTCACGAAAACCATAATCTTTTTTTCATTTGTAAGTCATATTAGCTTTAATGCTTAAGACTAAAGAAGAAAGCATTAAAATGATGTATAATTGTCACCACCTTGTCACCTCGGAAATATGTTTTGCAGAGATAACCAAGTTGTGACCTTGTTACTGAGTAAAAATTGTATTTTAATAATTAAATTTCTTCAAAGAATTGACAGAGTCAGGAAGAATCCCAGATGGGGAGACAATTCTTTGAACACATTTAATTAAAATTATGCTTACTCCCCATCTCCACATAATATTAATAATTTTGGAAAAAATGTATGAAAAATTAACAATAGAACAACAATGGAAATTGACAATATAATGCACAATAAATTTTAATTGATCATCAATATCTGATACTGAAAGGAAAGTTGTTAGGAAATGGATAGGAAACATTTCAACAAATTAAGAATACCCACATCATTGTAGGCTTTTAAGAAGGTCAAACAAAAAGAATTGAAGCAATATTTTAAAAGAAAGAACAGAGCTAAAGAAGAACAAAAGTAGGGAAAATGGATGTGAATGAAGGTAATATAGGCCTATAATTGCTCATACACCCAACATAGCCATGAAAAAAATTTTCCAGATAAAAAATGCATATCAATTAAAGCACATGCAATCATTTTAATATTTTTCCTTCCAGCTACAACATTTCTAAAGATTTTTTCTGGTAGGCAATATCATGAAACCTCTTGAAGAATTGTTTGATCATGTGCATTGAACATAATTTACTTATTGCTGAATTCCTATGTAGAAGATGTGATATTTCTACTTTCAAGTTAACAAATTTGAAATTCACAAATAATTCTCACATATGTATCAAAAGCCTCACCAAGTCTTTCTAAAAATTAATTGATGAAGCCAACATGCTGACAAATGTTCTCCAAATCATTTTTCCTAATACCTGAACCAAACAATACCAAAAACATTTCATTGTACTCTCAAATGTTATGTTCTTAGGACTATGTACATTTGTAATATATGATCAAATACATAAACTTTGTTAAATAACTGATAATATTCAAGTTCATCAAATTTTTGTGTACAGTGCAAATTCACTGTTCATGAAAAAATTCAGAACACTTAGAGGAGTTATCTCTTCTCTGTGTCCAAATATTTATATTTGTAGTAAAAGTTTTAAGACACAGAATACAATTTAGTAACAATTTTCAACCTTTTTGCCTTCTTTTCATTTTCATTTTATTTTACTTCTTTTCTTTTCAAATCACTTTTATTTTGCTAGTCTGAGCTTTACAAGAAACAAATTAAAAATACTACTCAATGTCTTCATGTCACTTCAGTATTTGCACTGATTTTGACTTCTTGTTATTCTATGCTTACCTTCCTGCTGTAAACATGCTCATATATGCATTACCGGTTATGCATATAAGGATTCAGGTGCTATAATGCTGCAATATGTGATTGCAGTCAAACAAATAGAAATATATGCAAGAGCTGTTTTCCTCAAATACCTGAATGTGTGTATTTAACTGATGAGAAACAGATCCTTGCCAAGTCTTCCCCTCCTGCAAATGCAGTGTAAAAATGAAACTGATTAAACATTTAACAGTTGCCCGTTTATGAAAAAAACTGTACAAAAATAATGTAATGAAATAAGAGACAAAAAAATGTAGTGGTCTTTTCTGTTTAATTCTTAACATATTTTGGAAATTTCACAAAGTGTATCACCACAAGAAAATCATTCTGACATACCATGTTGTGGAGGGTACCTACAGAATTTGCCATGCTATTACATACATAAAAGGCTTACTCTTACAGTACTTGTGAGCAAACAACATAACAAAATTCATCAAAAATTTGGAAAGTTTGCATTTAGTTAACTAAGTCAACTGTAGTGTAATTCATTGCATATATCTGCCAGGCTTTGAGAGTTCCACAGCAGTATTTTTGATGTTTTGAAAAAGAAAAAAAAAATTTGGCAAGTTCTTAGAACACTTGCTTTTTTTAAGAACATTTTTTTTGTGTTAGAAATATAAACCAGGTTATAGAATGCATTAGGAAGTTTAGTTTTCATAATTAAGATATTTACTATTTCTATTAAAAGAAGATAATTGTTTGCACATTTTATTGAGAAGATTGGCTAATTTATTAATTGTGTATAAATTAGTCAGAAACAGTTTAGAAATGAAAGTTTCCTCACGCTGCTTTTAATGAAGACAACTGAAAAATAATTTATCCTTCATTTCTGAATTTTTACCATGTTCACTTAACAAATAAAAAATAATAATCAAATGTTGTTAAGAAAATCTTCTATAAGTGAGATTCTGCTAAAAAAATCAGTATTCTGCATTTCTTCAGTACCTACTAGAAACATCCAGCCTAACTATTGGCTCAGTTTCTTGTTAACTAATAGTTGTTACTAAACATTTGAATCGTGAAATTTTTAGTTCATTTCATTCAGAAATTAAAACATTCTCTCTTAAAAAATCTTTTTGGAAAGATTCAGGAAGTATTAAAGAACATCAAAAATACTAGTGGAGCTGTGCTTCAATCGGTTTGAAATTCCTTTGCCTTAAAATAAATAGGGTATTCAACGATTTATCCAAAATTTTACAAGAAGCGCAAATAAATTTTTTATTGTATATTTTGATCTTCTCATTAAACACTTTTTATATGTCAGAAATAACATTTTTACAACTTCAAATATTAGTGTTTTTTTCTATTCAAACCAGCTTTTTCAGCCTTGCAATATTACCCTCAATATATGGAAAGATTTAGTCTCCACATGATATAAATGTACCAGATGATATCCGTTTATTATAAGAGTAAATATCCAAAGAATACATTGAGGCTCATGTAAAACAGAGATACAAGAGGAAAATTTACTCTGATGAATAGTATTTCAATGAAAATTTGTTATGTGGAGTATCTTTTTGATTTGTGGTTACTGCTTCCAGAAGCACAACATTAGTAGCAATTTTTATATTTAAGAGTCAGAAAATAGTAAAAGGAAGATGTGGATACATAGCTCATAATTTAGAATTTAACTCATAATATGACAAGTACCCTCAGACATGCAACAAATATTTTAATAAAACAATTATATTCAATACTTCACTGTTAACTATTCACTGTTAAAAAAGAAATTAATATCATTTTATTTTGCAACTCACATTATATAACAATTTTGATTTCATGGCTGTAATGATTGTGTGTTGAATATGATTATTAAATGTCTTAAAACATGTTTCCATGTTTCCTAATGCAATATTGTAGTTAATGGTGAAAACTTTCTCCAGAATGTTTGTTTTCATGGATAGTCTATATCATCAAATTTCTATTGTCTCTGTACTACATAGCTGGCTTTTCAGTTTTTTGAGTGTCCTTTTCATTTCTCCAAAAACTTTTGGATTTAGAAAAAATTTGTATCTATCTTGGAAGTGACATTTTATTATTTCCAAGGATTTTGTTAAATTATATATTATTCATAATACATTAAAAATGAATACCACTGATTAGTATTACCTATTCATGTGCTATTACTCATTGTTTTGTCCTTCTTGCACTGCACATCTCTCATGTGAAAGCATGTCAGAAAATTTGCTTTCAGCAAAGCAATTTACAAAATTTTAGTGGATGTAAGGCACAGCTACTCAGCAAATAAATTAAATAAGTAATTCATAAATTTGCTGGGTTAATTATAAAAGATAATAATTGCATTTCAGTTTCAATAATTAAAATTCATTAGAAAGATTTAAAAAATAATGATTTTTGGGGCTACTCTGAAGAAGATTCAATGTTCTGATAAAACGGATTAACATTTATTCTTTTTCATGTTTTTGTTAACTTTTATCACTCAAGAAAATAATTACTGAAGGAACATCTTCAGATTTAAATGATTTTAATAGCTTACAATCACTACAGATTTTCTAACAAAGGCAAAGAGGATGCTGTTTGCTGATTATTTGTCATATATTTTGTCTATTTGACTAATTTATTTCAATAATTATTGAAATATCACAGCAGAAAGGATGTAAAAAAATTTATTTCTTAACAGTTAATAATAATTATAATTATTACAGAAATTTTCAATGGGTGTTTAACTTTTCTGAATGTGCTTAACCATTTGAAAATATTGAAATTTACAAGTTTTCGAAATTTTCACCTTAAAACTAAACTACTACTTGACATTCTTAAATTTTTTTACAGTAGAATCAGGCAAAATGTTAATGAAGTATGCAGCATGAACCCATATCTCTCAAAAAGTTTGTTTGCGGCGCATACATACATGTTAATTTTGCTTTTTATCTAACTTCTTATTTAGTTTTCATTTTCTGTTTGTTCATGTCTCAGAGCTGCATTTGAGCACTTTGTTCGAGTAAGCAAGTCGGAGCGTAGGAAGCGTGCAGAGAAGTTGGTCGGTGGGGGCAGTCTGGGGCGAAGCTTCTCTCGCTCTTATGCGGGCAGCTTGGCGGACCGGCCAGGAGGGTGGGCCGAGCCAGCACCCGGGCGGGCCTTGCCCGAGCCAGAGCCAGAGAAGGAGCGCCGCCGTGCAAGCCTGAGAGTAAGCCCACTGCATTTTATTTCCTGCCTGGCTTGCAAGTTTCTCAAGTAGGCACACTGTACTCTGAGCAGGTGGTTGCTTCAAGAATTCTAAAAGAAAATAGTTTGTTATTATTCAGTAGAATGTATCATTAAAATATTTTTTATTTTCTATTGTTTTTTGAGCAGTAAACTCTCCAGTTCACTGTCAACAGACAGGTTTTTTTAAATCTGAGACTAAATCAACAATTTTTAATTATTATCAGAAAAATTAAACACATACCTATAACATTTCTATACATAATAGATTTCATTTAGAACCAGACTTTGTGATGAACCATAAACCGTCAGCATTAATGTACTGTAAACACAATAATTTGTTTGTTGAGACAGCTTGTTGCTCCTGTCTGCTCGGAACAAGAATTATCAAATAGCAGTGGCATCTACTTGGCATAATTGCTTTGTCTTTAGCCTCATGAGTATTTTGTATGTTGAAATGCACAGCCCTGATATTTCAGGGTTTTAGGAGTTTTTCCTTTCAGGAAAATTTGATTTTTTTCTCCATTTCCCTTTTGTCTCTTTGTTTTGTTCAGTTTTTAGAAAACAGAGTTTATTTTTTGTTTCTGTCTTCTCTAATCTCTTCAAGATAAATTACATTAGTGACTTGTTTTATTCTCACAGAAGAAATCATTAACTTATCAATGTACTGTACATAGTGTTCTGTACATTGTTTCTAGTTCATTTGAGATTTAATCTGAAAGGAAAACATATTTTTGCATGTGGATTGTGTATGTCTTCCCACGGACTTACAAATCTATAGCTAGTAACTTCTCACTTTAGAAAAAAACTGCATGCCTTTCCTATCTTTCCTGCTAATCTTTTCCACTTTCTAAATATTTTTTGAACCTCTTGGGGCAAAGGGATTCTTAGGAGCAATGCACATTCAGGTAATTTGAATTAAATTCAGGTCTGTTGAACAGTAGACATCAGCATATAGCACCTATGTGCATAATTAGGAAACTGTAGTCATTTGTAGGTTTAAAAAAGTAATAACACAAAAAGAGAATGGATCCATTCATGCACAGGAAATGAATGAATGAAAAGAGAAGATATCCTGGTTTAACTGAAACTTCAAATGATGGTTAATGTGCACAACTTATCTTTACTTTGTGCTCCATATCATTTGACTTGTCTACAACAAATAAATCAAGATACATAAAATATTACCTCATATTAAATTAAATGATGAAAAACCTCAAAGATCATAAAAGGTTACAAAACGTTGTTTCTACATTCTCTATCAAAATATTAGTGCTGTTCACAAACTTATAGAATCACATCCCTAAGTATCACAATTTTGTCCTTTGGTGATTGCAGTGCAATAGTTCAGAGATGATCAGAAGCATTTATGCTTTCTAAGCCACAGCGCATTAGTATCTTTATTGGGATGTGCATTGCAAACATCGTATTCTGAATAATATAATGTAACATGAAACTTCTGCTGTTCTGTTTCCTTAGCAAAAACACATTTTGGTTGCTCTTGTATCTCAGCACGCTTGTAAACTCAATTTAGGTGAAAATTTTCAACTTATTTTCACAATTCTGTTTTATTATAATATCACTTATAAATCACATATTATTTATTTAACATAGTTTGTATCTATGTAAAGTTGTGTAGTTCTAGGTTTCAGTAATACCTACCACAATCAGAAAAATATGAAAGTGCATTTCAAATATTTTATCTTCAAGATGAAAATTTAACTAAATTTCACATCTTATGTCAGCACATTGTTTCACATATACTGTTTGTTAATTATATTATTGTTAAAAACATAAGAAATAAATATTGGTTTATGAACGAGGGTCAAAAACAATAGATTTCTCTTGCCCTTAATAAAGGTTCTCCTTGTCTTTTGTGTATTTGTACTTAATTGCACATGTATGCTACCTGTGTGTTTGGACTGATATACGTAAGCATTATACATGGTTGTGATAAAGCACGCCCACTTTCCATGTGTGTTTTTTAGAAATTTTAGTAGAATATGTTTTTGGTATGTCTCTGCTTTAAATGCCCGAAATGTATCTGTATTAGTGTTGTGGTTGTATGTTTTGATTATTGCTGTTCACATAAAAAGGTTCTGTTTTTGTTAATGATATGTTTTTAATGTTTTTCAAAATCATTATGGTACTCTTTAGAAATAAGACAAAAATATTTGTAATATAAACAATTTTCTCCTTTTTGATAAGTTATATAACTTATTTTATATATGAAATATAAATTTAAAGAACTCATCCTTGAAGAACAACTTATTTGTTCTTCAGATGTATAAATAGTTCAGTACAAAGCCCAAAACAATGTGTATTTTTCAATTTCCTATCTTAATTGATATTTAAATTTTTAATTTTTTTAAACTTGTTCACTTCTTCATTTCTTTTAAAAGTATCTCATCTGAAATGAACAATAATGTTGCATAATACCACAACACTAAACAAGAAATTCTTCCAATTACATCAAGACCACTGTTGACATAATGTGGTAGAATTACATATGATTGATATTTGTGTACATATGAAAATATATAGTTACTTAACAAAAAACATTTCAAAATAATATATTCAAAGAATATTGTCTTCATTGTTATATAATGGTGTAGATACAAAAATATATGAATATAACAATAGAGTACATTTAAAGCCTAACCCATGCTCGTTGTGAATTGAATACAGATTTAATTTCAAGTTGAAATTTTGTTTATCCTTAAAAACCATGCAGTGTACCTGCACTGGTCTCCAAACAAAGCAAAAATGATAATCTTTGATGTTTCATCAATGTACTGTACTGAACTAATGTATATTGTTGTTTGTTTGTTTTTTTTTCTCCAAAATGTTCTATAAATTTATTTAATAATTTTCTAATATCTTAGTGGCTAAACATATTTACGTTTTTCTGTGTCATTAAGGAAATAAAATATTTTTTTATATGAAGGAGTATGAATTTTTCTTAGTAATTATCCAATAAAAGCACACAAAGCTACTTCAAAAATTACATTTTGCTGAAGAATCAGTGAAGACTTCAGTATCATTTTAGCATAAATAATTAAAAATTCACAAAAATTGTTATGAAGTTGGAGTGTGATCATTAATATCTAGATTCCAGAAACCATCTCCTTTCCAAATTATCCTTTTCACTATGTATTTAAGTTAATATACAGATGCTAATATTATGCCATGCATTGTCAAATGAGATTCTGTTTTAAGGTGCATCAGAAACAAATTTTTCATTATGTAATTTATAAATAACAACATGCTCTTTATGCAAGCATCTGGTTAATAATTTATCATTTATAAATTAATAATAATTTACATTTTCACTACATCGATTTCTTAAATATAACAAAACAGCTTTTTATCATAGAGGTTGCACTCATAGGAACATCCTAACTCATGCGAATATAATCATACAGATTATTTTCTTCTGAACCACAACAAAAGAAATTCAAAATTCTTTGAAATGCTTAAAGTAGTTTTGTTTAAAAATATATTTAATTTCCTTTTTGTAAATTATAGGATAATAGCTGCAATCTACAAGTAGGAGTCAAGCAGTAAAACAACAAATTATACCTTACTATGTAGTGTATGTGTATAACTAACAGAGATTTATCTTTCTTGTTGCTGTGCATCTGTTCTCCAAATCAATGGAAAAACAAACCTGAAACAATTTATTGATCAATTCATTCATCAGACCTACAGTCTCCTATATTTGAAAAAGGTTGGCATCCATTTAAGTACTATTGCTCGCCCAGATTAGATATATGAACTTCACAAATAGAGTATAAGAGCCCCTGTAGTCACAGAAACTTGCATGATTGAGTTTCAATTAGATTAGTTTGATTATTTCATAAAATTATTTGGCGGAGCAAAAAGAGATACAAGGCATTATTTCACTGCCTAATATCACTACATATAATCGTAGATTATCACAAAAACAATTTCCTGATGAGATCTAAAAAGTAATATTCTGTATTTTGAAAATTTTATTTTGATCATTATTACAACTTATTACTTAGAAACAAACTAATTACAAAATTATTTACAAACATTTCTATTATTTTTCAGGGATAATTTATTCTATTTATTTCCTATTATAAAATACCACATTCACACACTTTTTTTCTTTTTTGGATAAAACTCCCAGTGGTTTTTTTAAAATTTATTTTATTTAAGAAAAATGTTGTCAAGGATATTAATTTAATTTAACTTGTTATAAAATAGTGCTTCTTTTGATTTGCAAAGTGATTTTTCTGGCCTATTTATGTCTGTTTTACGTCTTGCATAAAATGAGCTTCATTAATTAATCATTTGTTTGAAATTTATCTTTCCTGAAAGTATCTATGCAAGGAAGTAAATTCTTGTTTTACAATAGATTGTTTGACCTTTCCTGATATTTTGAATTCATTATTTGGCATGCTTGCATGTTTTGAATACCTTTCATGCAGTAAATAATATGATAAGTTATTTCAAATAACTGTACCATCTTACCAAATTTGTATATTATTTTTGCCCCTTAGTTTTCATCATGGAGGAGCTCGCAGGTATGAATAATGAATGTTTAATTTGGGTTGCAGCTATTATTAAACAGGAATGAATGTAAAATCTGTTTTAAAACTTAATGAATAAGAATGAGGTACCTTACTAATTTAATCTTTCATGATTTTCCCTCATTTGTGTGGTATCTTGCTCATAGGGGTCACTCAGCCGTGCCTTGGGTCTAAAATTACGTGGGGACTCACAACATAATAGGAAGAGGGACAGCCGAGAACTACCAGGAACAAGTAATGGTGTGGCTTCACCATCATCTTCATCAGAAAATAGTTCATCTATTGCAAATTTCAACTACCATCGTCCAGGATCTTATCAATCACAAGGTGGTAGTGAATATTCTGCTCCAGCTGGTCTTAGTGAAACTTTTAAACAAAGACATCACAGGCGGGTGAAGTCAATTGGTGATATTGATACAGTGACAGTGACTCCTGTTTAACATTCACTCATGGATGTTTGCTTTTTAATAACTACCTTGTTAGCATTTTTTATTGGTATGGGGAATGCAACAAAAATTAATTATAGTTCTAATGAGCTACAAGCATGAAATTATGTTTTGTTATTTTTTCTAATTCAAAACTACTTAGTAATCTATTTTTTAATGAGAATGATAAGATACAAAGTTTGGGTGCAAGATTTCCAAACACCCATACATAAGATTGTGGTGTAATGAATTTTTGCATCTGGAACTATTATGGATACGTGTTGGTTCTGCAAGCTCCATCTTTGCAGTTCTCTTCCAATTAAATAATAGTAATCCAATGTTGCCTTTCATGTAATTATTTATAAAATTGTTTCTTCATGAACTTTTAACGCTGTCTTGTTTACCTCAAACAATACTAACATGAAGAATACATAAATTTGAAAAGTATGTTGTAAAATATTACCAGAAGTGTGTGCCTCCAACATTTTCAATTCCAATAGAAACTCACAACTAAATTTTTTATTCTATCATAAATTTCTGTTTCATATATATATATATATATATATATATATTTTCCACTCATAGGTATTAGTGCATCAGATGTAAATTGCCAAACAGTAGGATCTGGCATTACAAGACAATATCAATAACAATTGGCCTATGCATTGCCTGAATGTGCACCAATTCTTGTATTACTAAGACATATATCTATTCAATCAATGTTTAAATATGCTCATTGCTAAAGTGGCCTGAAATGTATTTAACATAAATTAATATTTTGATGTAATGTGTTTTTGGTGCAATATATTGTATTCAAGTCATTTCTCACTGCAAGGTAGGATTTTGATAAGCAGTCTTCCTGAACTACTAACATGTACCACAAAATACAACCAAGATTGATGTAAAGAACAAAATCCATTACATTCTCTGAAATAGGCTTTTTGAAAGCACTTATTTCATCATGATTAGACCTGTACTTAACCTGGCAGAGTGGTTTCCACATCAGTTAAGAGCAATTGGCATTTCTGGACATATCATATGATAAAGATTAATCTCTCAGCAATCAGAAATCAACTTGCTAGAAGTTTTAAGAATGTTGAGTCAAAATTCATGATCTGTGCTGGTTAACCTAGCATCACTATGCAAATGTATTGGTTACGCAAAATTGCACTATTCATGAAGAATATTAACCATCAAATTACACATTTTAAAATCCTTTAATTATAGAGTGCTAATGTCATTTTTCTTCTTCTTCTTCCAAAAAGGATTTAATACAAATACAATTCACAAATTCAAATGTTCATCTGCAGTCATTACGAAAAAGAAATATATAATACTACCCAAATTGAAGAAATTCTATTTTCTTGATTCAAAATATATATTTAATTTCTGTTAACATACACTTACGCTCTTATACTATTCTATTTTCCACAGAAAAGGATTATTTTTAGAAAGTAATGACTGGGTTTTATTTAATTTCCTCCACCCCATTGTTAAATAGGCAAAAGGGGAAGGTGAAATAAGAACCACCACAAAAGTGGAGTAGACCAAAATTATAATCATCACAGTTAAAAGTTTTCAACCTGACCTTTTACATAAGAATTAATGTGTAATAATTAATTTAAAAAGTTTCTAATCTCAGCAGTAGCGAAGATCTTAACATTATGTCAAAGCTCAATTTTTGGATTCTCTCTCCATTTGCATAAGGATGTTGGGTTTACTTGTCCTGCATTGTATATATATATATCTCACGAATATGAGATTAATTAATTCATTATCAATTGCAATGAGATGTACACGTATCATCACACTTTTGGAAAAGCAGCATTAAATATTCTATGTTCAAAATTCAGTGAATGATATACATTACTAGGATTTCAAATAACAGAAAATGGCTTGTAAATTAAAGAACTGAGCAAAAGATTGTACTGGATGTAATCCTGAACAAAAATAGATTTGTATTTGTATATAATCATTCCCTCCCAATACAGAACATAACTATAAATCGTCAGTCATTGCTAAGTACAACATTTGTGTAAATGGATGTTTGGTAATATTACTACTAATTTTTTGAACAACACTTTTTAAACTTTCTTTACAGTTTTAATCTTTCATCTGATCTCTTTTGTTATATTTCTTGTCATCAATACCACTCCCGTTTTTTTCACGGTTTTGACACAAATATATCGATTGAATGTCTAAACATAAAGATTTGATTCTTGAACAAACTGTGTAAGCATATAGTTTCTATAAAGTTAGGATAATTTATCCCTGCTGTATTACTTTGTTGGAAAGTCAGGTGACTTTGACCCTACGGTAATACTTTGTCCCCCCGCCCCCAAAAGAAATTATTGGAGCATGCCTACAATGCTTATTGCTTCAGGTTCACATTGTTCTTAGCCTGGCTGAAACACCCATTTCAGATGTGAATCTACATCCATAAGTTTATGGCAATGTGCTCCAGTCAATTTCCTTTTTGGGGCGAAGTAATATTACACAGCTAAAGTAACTTGCATTTATGGCACTCCAGTTATTTAAGATATAAATTCATAAGTCTGACTTTTAAGGAAAGAAAGTGATTGTCACAACAGATTTTTCTCAACTCTCCCTTTCTTATTATTAACCTGGCAATAAACAAACACACTTGTTTTTATGATTTTTGAGAAAAGCCAACCTAAATAGAGCAATGAATGCAACAGCATTCACTCTCTCTGAGGGATATGGATTCAAATTTGCAAAAGTCAATGTCTGTTTTCTCTTCTAGTGCCAATGTTGTTGCCTGTTGGGAAAATTGCATTTGAAGATCTAATCCCGCGCAACAAATATATTTCACTAAAACTATATCCAAGTGCTACAACCCAACTGATCATTTTCTTAGATTTACCATGACTAAGGCTCTTCTTTCTTCTTAAACATTATTTTGGTACTTCGGATTATGAACTGGTTCTTGGTTACTGCACAGCTTGCAGAAACTGCTTCCTCCAAGACAATGTTTTTAGCAAATATTACCATGGGTTTAATTCCTATTCTATCAACTTAGTTTATGTCAACATTCATACATCTACAATTAATAGTCCAAATATGTTTCAGAAGAAACTTTAAAGAACCTGTTTTGTAGACATTTTCAGTAAAATCACAAAACACTCAGGCCCCATCTTCCAATAGGCCAGTCATTCCCTCCGGACCATTTAAATTGACCTACATTTCACAAATTAAGTAACTTTAAATTATTTGGCTAACAATTTTGCAATGACAATATGTTGTCCCTGAAGTGAAGATTAAAGTTTGTGAGATGGACTTGACTTGGCAACACAGCTGTCACATTGCTGCAAATTTTCTTTACTGGCTTTATGAAATTACCCTTGCTTCTAATCAGGAGCAGAGGGCACAGGGACTACACTAATTATATATTCATTGGATCACACAAAGGGTTAAGCCAGTGTTGTCAAGGTCAATGCCATGAGCGGTAAATCCGTGGCATGAGTGCCATGATGAAATCACCCCGCAGTTCATTACCCCGCCACCAGAGACAACTGAACGTAAAACGGTGGGGTTACTAATAGTTACCTCTCCCAATGCTAGTTGCACAGAGAAGCTCGTGGCAAAGCTACGGTGCCACAACGCATGCCATTGCCACCAGTAAAGACCTTGACACCACTGGGTTAAGCTCTTGAATGCAGGACAGTCTCTAAAATGTAACTGACAATAGCAAGCAATGGGTTAAACGGCTCTAGGAATAAAGAACAACAGAAAGAGCAGCCAAGAAATCCAATTAGGCATTCATTCAGTGATTAAGGAATTTGCTATGGCAAAATAGGAAAATAATTCTTAATACGACTTTTGAAGTACCAGCTTCTGTTTCTAAGAATTCCCTTGGCTGCCCTTCCTGGATGTGCCCAACCCCTTCTAAATTTCAGGAGCCACCACTACAGCAATCAATTCTACGAAGATCCATTACATCACTATATTGGAATTACAGAAAACTTGGGGAAGAAGACTAGAGTGCAGGGAGAGGAATGCTAGCAGCAGTCCACATGCTGAAATGTTTAAATCTAAGTACCTAAATGCAGAAAATGGGACAAGAAAATGTTCCAGAGAGCATTCCTACAATTCATCAGACTGTGCCAAAAATAAAGATGATTTTCATTATACTTAACAGTTCTTCAATTCATCTCCTGAATCTCTGTATGTTCTCTCATTTAAAGAAAATTTCCTGTGCTCGAGTGTGTTCCTTCATATAAATACTCAAAAACTATCACAAATTACAGAGTATTTATTTGATAAGAAGAAAACATATACACTATTCAAAATCTGAACAAAATAATATCAAATGTTAGTACATTATGAAACCATGAAGGGAAACAGCCTAAAAGTCATACAGAAAATAAAATTCATCATAGTCATACAAAAATTTATTAAATATAACAATACATTCATTGTCGATGGCAGTGAAATAGACGTCCATCCACAGAATCATTCACTGGGATCCTGTTGATAACAAAGCAATCAAACCACCAGCACTGCCAACAGAAAGAATATAATTTCTGTGTAAAGTTAAGGAAAATAAAAAATAACACAAAGTGAAATTAAGGCATTATTCAATTTACCTAGTCTGAATTTACCAAATGTCTTCATGATATACCTAACATGACCACCACGTAACAGAAAAATGAAAGTTCAGAACAAGTGCTTTGACCTGCACGGAAGGGGAAGTGGGGGGGGGATGTCACCTCAATTCTTTAGAGTATATTAAGTTTTATGGTAATTTCTTATAGTAATACATTATAACAATGATATTTACACAATATAACACATTCTCCATGTGAGATAATAATTTGGTTTACACACAAACGTTTTTCTGTCCATCACTAATCAAAAATTTAAAAAGCAAGGGAAAAGAATATTATTAAGAATCTCCAAAACAGACAGACAGATGTAGGTTTACCCTTACGAGCCTGCGTTTTCAAATCTTAACAAAGGTGACTATTGAGCACAATGCTTCCCATTATTACTGCTCTAATCATCACCGCCACCTCTGCAGCTGCAGTCATTTTCTAAGTTCATTGTCAGAGTTTATTTTTGTATAGCAACATAATTTAACCACTTTTAATCCACATGTGGATTTTGTTATTTCAATCAATTTAAAAAAATGTCATGGCTTAGAAAAAATATCAATGGAAGGCCTATAATTTAAATCCCTTCCTTTCCCCCTCCAAACTTACAGCATAAATGATGATGGCTTAGAGAAAGCTACCACTGGTTATTATGTTTTTACAGGCAAATTTGAATTTCATTCACAATTTTATCTATCTGAATTGTTTAACATAAACATTAATAAAAATTTGCTAATATTCGCGCAACTTTTCTTGACCAATGGCTCAGAAAAATCCAAATAGAGTGAGGAGTATTAGTAACAAGTTCTCTCAAGATAACAGCAAGGTACCACTGCAGAGCGAGTTTTTTGGCATGCTATATTTTCTTTAGCTTAAGCTGCTCTAAATTAGAAAACTAATACAAAAAGGATACACAGCAGGAGTGAACGTCTTCAACACATAGAAGCTAGTAAAAATTACTAGTGCCAGAAACAATGCATTGTTATAAAAAATTGAAAATGTTGTGGCCTCAAAGTCTGCAACTTCATTCTTTTTCCACAGAATTCTGAAAGAAGACATGCATTTAATTTCTTTTATAAGTACAGGATATGCATCATTATCAAAGAGAAGCAATAACACATCCGTCACCTTTCATCCTTTTCCTTTTTGCTCATCTTCTTGTCTTCAGCCAATTTCTTAGTCATTTCCCTTGTGACAGCTTCTTCTCGTTTTACAGCAACCTACAAAGATGAACACACAGATATTAACGAATACATGCAAGATTAATTTTATTCCAGGATATATAAAGTTTACCTTATGTTTCAGAATGAACTTGGTATTTTTATATGCAAGAGCTACCAAGTAAGTGCTAACTAACGTTACAACAATGAAAGAAATAATTGAAGAATAAACATCGATCATGTGGATCCTGTAAAACAGCCCTGAAAATACAGAAAAATAAATTATTTCCGAAGTAAAACGTTCCACATTGAATCAATAAAAGTGAGCACTACTCACAAATGGGTATTGAGGTTACAATAAGGGCATTGCCATAGAACAATGCCGAAGATTTTGTGGTAACATTTCTGCTGAAATCTTGGAGAAGAAGTTCTTCTTCTCGTGTAAACGATTTAGGTTGCTTTCCGCCAGATTTTGCAGCAGAATTCTTCATATTTCTTTTCTAAATTCTTGAAATGTATTGAAACAATCAAATACCCTTCTTTATACTGCGTTAACACTTAACGATACCACTTAGAAAGACCAAAACAGTCGCCGTATGGTCCGCCTTACACACGAAATGAAACCAGAAGCAGCGATCAGGCACGGCCAGCGCGGCATACGTCAACCTACGTCACAATCGGTCACAACGCCGGAACTTCGATTCAGTGTGGCCAACGCGGTTGGTGTGCATGTTGACGTGGCTGAAAGCGGAGATCCACAGATGTTTTATATTATGGAGATCTACATGACATCATATAGTACCTTAAGAAGACGCTAGATGTGCCACGAGCGCCACTGTTCCACTCCCAAATTGAAGAGGTCCATTGCCACCATTAGGATGGCAAAAGCGAACAGGTGTTACAGTGCAATACAGCACGAGAGTGGGTTTTTAAGCGGTTAAAGGATACGTACAGGATGTGAGATTAATTTTAACTCATTCTGAGGAATTTTGAAGAGGCAAAAACGACACTGGTATTATTAGACCTTTATTTTCAGTTTGGTAGAGGCTAATTCTGGCATTGTAGAAACCTTTCAGGAATGTATATGAATATGATCATTGATCATCCTTGCATTTTCTAATCATACAGTAATTCTGTAGTTTCAAACAACTTAAATTGCAAAAATATGGAACTGAATGCTACATTAATCAGTTTTCTTTTTATGTTCTCCATATTTTTGAGTGTTAATAGCAAGTCAATGAGGTTTATTTCGAACTAGCTGGTACCCGGCGCGTTGCTGCCACAGAAGAAATAATTGAGGAAATATTCCTCTTTCTTTTGCCTCTCTCTTTTTTCTCCTGTCTCCCTTTCCCCCTCTGTCTTTCCTCTCTCTCATTTTCCCCTCTCTGTCTCTCTCTTCTACCCCCTCTGTGTCTCTTTTCCCCCTCTGTGTCTCTTCTTCCCCTCTATGTCTCTTCTTCCCTTCTGTATCTTCTATCTCTTTTCTCCCACTCTGACTCGTTTCCCCGCTCTGTTTTCCCTCTCGCTCTATTTCCCCCCTCTATTTTTCTTCTTTCTCTGTTTTCCCTCTCTCTCCATTTTTTCCTGCTATTTTCCCCTCTCTATTTCCCCCTGTCTTTATTTTCCCACTCTCTTTCCCTTTCTCATTTCCCCCTCCCCCTTTTCACTCTTTCTTTGTCCCTATTTGTCTTTTACCTTTCTTTTTATCAACTTGCGCCGCCTGCTCCTATTCTCCTCGACCTCGCCCCACGGCACACGGCAACGCCCAACAACAATGAGCTCACGTGAATTGGGAATTTCATTTAAATTGAAGCGCCATCTTGTGCTGTGACGCCATCTAGTGGAGTTACAATAATTGTACTATGCCTATGTTCTTCCCGCAAGTGCAAGTAATAAGTTGACAAAGTTTTATCGCAATCGGATGCACAGTACGTCAGCGCATTAAGCACGAACCAACAAATATTGATTTTTATGTGTTTGAAAAATTTTCTGAATATTTTTTCTTGAATTTTTCCGATATTTTAATAGTTATTCTGCTATTCGGGGCAGAGATGAATCCAACAAATCAGAGATAATCAAAATTCGCCCTTTCGTTCTTGAGTAATAAATGATTTAATTAACCCGACTTTGTTTTATTTACTTAGATTTTGCGCGTCTTTGAGCAGGTGGGGTAATATTGAGCCGGAGCAACAAAACTGTAATAGAATGTTCAAGAAGATCTCATCCTGTAGACTGGGATGTGATCTTATCTTTTTTTATAAAATCGGAACAAAATTATGTTTATTTTGCTGTAGATACAGAATTGCCCATGAAATTACAATTTTACACAATTGCACAAAGCATGCTCTTGTACATTGTTTTATTTGTAATAAAAGCGATTCTTCATGAATTAACACCTGTGATTTTTGTAAAATAACCCATATAATAAGAAATATATCGTAAAATAAGAAATTAATAATATTCCAAAAAAGCCCAAGTTTTAATAAATAAAAACTTGATGTAAATGTAAGGTGACCAGACATCTCGTATTAGCCGAGACAGTCCCTGAATTCCTGTCTCGTATTTTTTAAGGAAAATGGGACGCCAAAATGTCCCGTTTTTGTGACGATGACTAATCGGCATGAATTGCCGTCAACAATTTTTAATTTATCATAATGCACTGCAGGTTTGCATTTGTTTATAAAAAAGTAAGCGCGAGTAGATTATTCGCTCACGTAACAAGTGTTTCACATACTATTAAAATAAATGAGAGATTCAGCTGTGGCTCTAGGCAGGGAAACTGGGTTATAGCGTCATTTGAGCTTGATATCGATTTATCGCTATTGATATTGTTACCGATAATCCGAACCATACGCTTCCTGTAAGTTTCTGCGCAATTTTGCAAACAATCTTATAATTGATGAATACGGGCCAACTTTATAATGAATAAAAGTGCAAATGAAACATATAAGATCATTTTTTGTTATGTGCGTGTGTCCCGTTTTTAGTCAAGAAGTCACAATGTCCCGCTTTTTGGTTTTCAAGATCTGGTTACTTTATGTAAATGCAATGCAGAAATTGTTTCTGATAGAGTACTTAATAATAAAACTAGTAATTATGTGTGACGACACTGCAGGAATGATTTTGAAATATTTTAGAAGTATTTAACATAAATCGATGTTTGGGGGAAAAGTGCAAACTGAATAGAATGACGAGTTTGGTTGCAATATACACTAACAAATCTGTAGAAGAGGTGCAAATGAGAGAAAATTAAAATGATAATAAATATTATTAAAAGTTAATAGGACAAACCAGACTAAGTAAACTGAAACTGGAAACTGCTTGAAGAGTATGCAGAAATGGGTCAGATGAGAATGCAGAAAGAACATTTTGGAAGTTCTTGAAATATACTGTAGGAATACATTTTATTTCGTTAATACGGCATCCTTTAAGGTGAGACGGTAGGCCCTATCCCATCAATGTTAAAACGAGCAACTTTGTGACCCATTTTCTCAGAAACTACTGAATAAATTTTAATGGATTTTGCACTATTTATTAAGAGATATATGAAGAGATTACTGATCCTCAGTTAAGTTGTTATCTCTTTTCTGAAGCGATTTATTAATTTGTTTCCAAGAAACGAATGTTTTCCTCAAGAAAATGTGCAAAAAAAATCCTAACACATGGACTAGAGAAGTAATAATCACGATTGAGGATCCACGTTCTTAGTATAACGTGGTTTATCATCAGTAAAAATTTCATGCAGATAGCTTTAATAGTTTCGGAGATAATGGGGCAAACGTTTCAAAATTTTAACTTCTGAGAAAATGGCACTCAACGTTTTCAGAGAAGCATATGTTAGGAAAACTTAGAATATTTTTCACTAGAGAGTAACTACAGGCAGCCTACATCATAATAACAGGTTTCACTATCTTTTAGACCAGCCTGAGTTTTTCTTTTCTTCTTTCTTGCCTCCTTTGGCATTTGTTGGTCATCATATTTTGCCTTCGCAATGCGTAATCTGTCAAATTCTCTACAAATATCAGCATGGGTTTTTCCACGTGACACACGTAAGTTTTTTCATAACTTCTCATACGGCACAATTTCTATCATTATTTATTACAACAGATTCAGACACTTCCTAATTGTAAAGTTCTGATACCAACAAAAATATATTTTGGTATTCTTATACAAATGGTGATCTTGAATGCCTCACATTCTGTATTTTGCCATGTAGCCATCTTCTGAAAAGTTATGTCTTCACTTGTATTATTTTCAACTTCGGTATTTACACTACGTTTTTTACCTTTTAGACTCACTAGGAAGAGTTTCACATGCATTCGGACTCATGTTATCATTATTTTCGTGCTGCAAAGGATTTGATCTGATATGCTGATTTTCTTTGAAAATGCGTTGTTTAAAGATTCCTTTATATTTCGCCATTGTAGAACATATGAGACATTTATTTTAATTTTGTAGACTATAACACATCATAATTGTTAATAAATTGAACTTAACTATACAACAAAAACATCAAGTCAGTCTTCCATACGTGCGGAAAAATTGTTAACTAAATAATGCATTTACAAAAATTGGACTATCGCACAGACTGTTCTATCTGCACCTGCAGACAAAATTCCTTTACAAAAGTAAACAAAAACTAGCTTTCTGACAAAATTATAACAAGAGATATAAGACGTTGTATGCGCGGAAGTACAGTAATATTGCAGTCTGACAGTTGTCAGTGGAATCTTTAAAAATAAATTTCCTACACTTACAGACGGAATAAATCAATGAATTTGGTCTAGAAATGTTCACAAAAGAACATATTATTTAATTATTCAAAAAAAGAAAATTCCATTTTTTAAAAAAAAATTGGCCTACCGTCTCATCTTAAAACTCCGTTTCCGAAATAATATTTTCGAAAAATACATGTTGTCCCGTTGTCAACATAATGAGAAGCGCAAATTTTAAGAATGTTTCTCATATTTACCCCCATAAGTGACGGGCACTATTTGAATTCCCGCTCTTTCTTGCCATCCTAATGGCGGATTTCTGAGGGTTCAATTTCGTTTCGCTGCCGGCCGCTATGAGGTGGTGTGAGACCTACGATTCACAACGTTTCGGGAACATTGGGGATGAGTTAGCTAGGAAAGCCTGGCGGTGACGTCACGGGTTGAGCGTTTGCTATTGGCCAGCCACGACTGGCATCGACGCACATGCGACCCGTTTTGTTGCGTGCGATTTGTGTTGCAGGTACGTGTGTCGTGCGACAATTTTCTGTTTTTTGAACACACACGAGCTCGTGGAAGGCACGTGCAAGCCAATGAATGTCGGTATTCAGATCGAAATACTCCTTTGAGAATCACGGTTTAAGTTTATTCTGGAACATTCTTGTGTGTGTGTTAATTCTGCACGTTCAAGTATTTGGTTTCAATGTAGTAAACAGAATAATATACCAGTGGCAGTGATCCAGTGGCGTGCATTCCATGGAATGAAGGGAATGAGTCATTCCCCTAAGTAAAGCATAGAAAAAATCCTTTATATTTTTGGAAATCTGCGTTGCTTATGGCCAGAGCAAAACTGCTCACTCGACTCTGATTCTGAGTTAAGTGTGTGTGATGTTTTCAGAACGGTGTGTACATTCGTCTCGTGACGTCAGCGAAGCTTCTTGGAGAGTGCAGGCGTTTGATTTCGTCATGCCTCGTGAAAAGTCGGGTCGATTCTTGAGTGAGCGAGAATGATCATTTAAATGCGTTCTGCTGTGATCGACTGGTAGCAATTTCAAGTTTGAAAGAATTAATTATTTTGGCGTTTTGAGCGTGTTTGATGTACGTGCTAATTACATTATAATACAATGAAAGTATCAAGTACCTGATTATACCGAGAACGTTTATATTAAGTTAAAGAAAGCATTCTAAACAAAATAATACTTTGCGTACCGTTCTGCAGTTCTCCCTTGCGGGAAGGGAATGCATTTGTGAGATCATTCCGTGCAGTAGTCATGGCATCTAGCGAGGAAAGTAGGGGGAACCCGTGTTGACAAGCAGAGCCGTCGGCACGGCGCAATGCCTACGGATCCCTTTCCGGTGATATGTTCGAAGTAGGCACGATCAACTTTCAGGAGAATAAAACATTACTAATATTTCGAGGACTCACCACACATAAGAATTGCAGACGGAAGGTTTAGATCGTATTCGCCCTTGGTCTATTATGAGATAAATTCTACGATTGTCGCAAGAGCTGATACCTAAAATAATACAATATTTGCATTCAGAGCAAAAACAAGAAACACAAGTTGCAAGAAAGAGAACCAACAAGACGTGAAATTTGTCCGAGGAATTTAAACCGCAGAGCATCCAGAAAATGTGAAAAGTGTAAGGAAACAGTAGAACTGACATCACATCCATTGTTTGTAACGATTGTGAAAAACATTATTACTGAACTCTATAGATACATTTTCAAATCAACATTCACCGTATATTAAAATTTATGCACACATTTTTCATTTTATGAAAAAAAATGCTTTAATGCATTGATGGATTTTGTACATTTGTGTTAATAATTTTAAATAACAAAGTACTCGATAAATAAAGTTAAGATATAATTGCATAAATACATAATTATATTTGTTTATAATGTTAGAAGTCATTTAGGCAACGAAATTTTCCCTGGGGTCTGTTTTCTCCCGGGTGACCAGTTACGTTCGTATGCAAGATGTTACCTCTCCCGGGTTAATATTCACATTTTGAGAAAATTCATATCATCTTTATCTGTTTTTCGTTTTTATACCTTGGATTTCGAAAGTGCTTCTCCTACTAAAATTATCACCGCACGCCACTGGATTAGACTTACTTACAAGGGAAGTAACAGATCCTTCATGTCGAAACACACCTCGAAATTTTAATGGCGTATGCTAATTGATACTAGAAACTCGTATGCGAAAAAATAGCGGCCAGTTTCCATTGCAAGTCCTCCAAATAAAGCTTTGAAAAACACATATAAGTACTAGGAAAAAGATAGACGCCTCTACCGGTCCGTTTGGGCAGCCCTTACTCCGGGCGAGCTGGCGCGAGGGACCCCAAGGTCACGGATGAGTCGGCCGGCCCGTCAGCGGCCCTGCAATAAACAAGGGCTGCGTAGTTTCGCACCCAGTTCATCTTTCGCTGTTACAAAAGTAATAACATCTGCAATGGCTACAGAGCAAGTTGTGTTAAATCCCGTTAACATAGTTGAGTTCGCCTTGTGGTAACAAAGGTGTATCTTCGAAGGGAAGAGCAAATGAAAAAGAACGAGAAATGGGTCAATAATTATCGAATTGATCAAAAATAATAGCACTGGAGTGGAGCATTACGAGGAATCGACCCTCGTTGTATGCGAAGGAAGTAATTGTGAATCAAGTGATAGTGACAGTGATCCAGACTGCCAAAAGCATACTTCTACCACGGGTGATGATATGGGAAAGTGTTTACTAGAATCAGACAGTGAATCCCCGGAAACTAGTGATTCTAAAAGTCAGTCACCTTGCATATCCTCCGGTTCGGTTTATTATCCAAGCCCTGTGAAAAATACAAATGAGCATGTTAGCATTAGCTACGAGTACAAGAAGAAAGCTGTGGAATTCTGTTTGATTGAGGGCGGTAAGAAACGTTTTCAATATCACATGTCCGTCGAAATTTTCGCCGCGTGATGTCAGAGAGACAACTATGTTTGTGGAAAAAGCAAGTGGAAAGCATGACAGCAAATCCTAGTGAACACAAAAAAATTCTGTATGAGAAACTTTGGTCTTGATTTGAACTTGTAAGAAGAACGAATCAAAATGTGAATGATGAAGATCTGCGACAGTGGACCCTGGAAATTTCACAAGAAACTGGCAGCAAAAATAAGGATTTTCCGCCTGTCACTCCTCGATCAATCTTTTAAAAAAGCGCACAAAATTAAGAGCAGGAAAATAACAAAATTTGTATCACGCACTTACGTTCACGACGAAACACAAAAGGGTGTGGTTGTTGAATAATTTCTCAAAAACACCAAAGAGAGATTTTCACATTACTCGCAGTCGTCTAATACAGACCAAAGTGGATTTGAACGCGAAATGCGATCAAAATGGGCTTTGTCGTTTGTTGGTGGAAATCATACACAGATCGTTGCTCAATCAGTTAGTGCGTTATCACACTCGTACACTATAATGCCAACAATAAGTATGGATGGATCTTTGTGGCCTAAATTATTTATAGTGCTGCAGGAACCAAAAGGATTTTTCAGCCCTGTTGTCTCCAAAAGAATGATTCAAGCTGAAAACATAATTGTTACGACTACAAAATCAGGAAAAATGGAAAAGAAAGAGTTGAAACAGTGGTTTAAAGAAGTGTTCTTCCCATTTGTAAGTGAATATTTTGCTCTGCTTTTAGATTCGTGGACCACTTACAATGTCTGAACTTGTATTGAAGATATTCCTCCAGGCAAGACAATTGAATTGCTCCAGATACCTCCCGAAACTACAGGAAAAATCCAACCACTAAGTTCTTCTTCCGACAGTGGAAAGCTATGTATCGCTGTTTATCAGAAAATATTGTGTCTCACAAGAGTATTAGTGCTCAAGTTTCCGATAGAGACACAATTCTTCAATTGCAATACTTCATTTTCAATTTTCATCTCCTCGTTTCCAAAATATGATAAGTATTCGTGGTTTGCTACAAGGTACATAACAGAACGGCCTCCTAAATTTTTAGTGCCCGTCAAATATTGCCTTGAAACTGTGAAAAACCAATGTGAAGAAGAATGTGACAATGAAGTTTTTATTCGTTGTGCGTGGAGCCGATAACATTTGTTTTAATCATTCAGTGGAAACCAGTCATTTCTGCTTTTTATTCGTGCCGCACTAACTTGCGACGAGACACTGCTCCTGGCTTTCGCCTGCACGCCGGCTCGCCGCTGTGGCCCGTCTGTTCGGCCGGTCGGTCGGCCGGCCGGCCGCCCTCTCGACGCTGGTAGGGATGTCCAGCGGCGCCGCAACACTCCATTGCTAGCTAAGATTTTAGCTTCCATTTTGGAGCCTTGCAGTGGAAACTGACAGCTAATATTTTGGATATGGGATTCAGATAGTGCATTGCGTGAATCATAAAAATTTCGAGGGGTGTTTCGACATGAAGGATCTGTTACTTCCCTTGTTAGTATTGTACTTTTTTTGTGTTTTACCTTGATGATTTATGTAAATATTTTGAATATACATCAGATTTCAAATGCACTTTTAGTACTGCTAGATAGTACTGCTTTTTAATTTTGTTGCTACAAACCTAACTCACCCCAGCTCTACATCTACTATTGCAAGCAAAAGGAGAGTTCAACAAAACGTGCTCATAGTGAAGCTACATTCATGTCCAGAAGAAAAGCAAGTTTGAACTGCATTCCCCCACACACAATGGCATGCATTTTCTTTATTTACATTTTCAGAATTTTCTTGTTCCACCTAAATAATTTGTTAGCAAGTATTTTGCGAGATAACACATGAAATCAAAGATTTTCAAGCAAAAGACACGAGTTTTAGTTATCCTTTAAAATTGTGCATTGCTTTATATATTTGTTGCTTTGAATGGCTCTAACTGAAATGAAAATTGTACAAAATAGTTCTGCGGTTGAAATGTTGTCTACATGTGATAAGACATTAATGTTGGAGTGATCCATTTTTTCAACAGTGATTGCTTGCCCACTGTTTCGTAAGAAGGGAGACAACTACTTAGTTGTAGTTTTCCTTTAATATGTATTTTTAAGTTGTATTTGTATCTTATATGATCTGTACAATATGACCTGCCACCGAGCGAAAGTTTATTAGCAGGACATAATAAATATTATATTATTATTATAAATAAAAATTATTTTTATTAACATTTTCCTCCATTAATACAAACATTAAGATGTTTCTCAGTAATATTAATTTCATTCAGTTTTGGGTTGAAGCAACTATTGGAATATTTTTAGATCTTTCAAAAGCTTTTGACGTCTTTGATCATAACATTTTACTTTCAAAATTACCTTCATATGGAATCCGTGGTATTGCTCTAGATTGGCTATGTTCGTACCTTAAACAATAATCTTAGAGGGTAGGAATACCTTCCTGGAATGATGGAACTTTATGTACACCTTTCCGGTTCTTTGCCAATTGCACGTGGAGTCCCGCAAGGATCGATTTTAGGCCTTATTCTCTTCCTATTATACATAAACGACATGCCTTTAGCGATTCGAAGCGGAAGAACAGTTCTCTTTGTAGATGTTACAAATATTCTTTGCAATAAAGAAACCGTAAATAGTACAATATCAGATGTTTCAAATTGGTTCCGTAGTAACAAATTAATAGTAAATGAAAAGAAAACTGTTTCAATGCAGTTTTCCATTTCAAATAAACAATTCTGTACTCCATTGAAAATGAACGGTGTGCCATTGACTGATGTTAAAGTAACAAAATTTTTAAGCCTATCAATTCAGTCAAGCCTCAAATGGAATGCCCACTTAAATGAATTGAACACAAAATTAAGTTCATTACGCTATGCGTTCAGAATTCTTTCAAATTTCGTTAGCCTTCATACTGCTCGTTGTGTATATTTTGCGAATGTTCATTCCCGCTTGAAATATGGCATAATATTCTGGGGAAACACATCTTATAGCTCCCAGACTTTCAGATTACAAAAAAAGAATTGTACGAATAATAAGCAAATCCCACCCACGTGATTCTTGTAAGTCTCTCTTTATTAATCTAGGAATTTTACCTTTACCTTCTCTCCTGATTTACGAATCAGTAGTTGTTGTCAAAAATGACTTACTTAAGGGCGGGAATATATTTTCAGCGAACGCCAATGTCTACAAGTATAACACACGACGTAGTAATAATATTCATCAGGTGGCAGTATCAACAGCTCACTATTACAAAAAATTCACATACAATTAATGTACGTACATTACTCGACAACACTTTGCCAGATGACATTAAACGATTAAATTCGATAGAAAAGTTAAAGTCCCAAGTAAAATATTTTCTGCTGCATAACTGTTTCTACACAATTCGAGACTATACCGAGCATCAAAAGTAACATTAAATTTAACAATGATAGTCAATGTATTTATTTATCATTTGGACTGTATAATTCTAAAGAACCTGTAACAAGTATTGTACCACAGCTTATGGGTTGATGGCCCCCATCTCGATCAGGTTTTTCGTCCAGTTTCCCTGATCCTTTGAGCAAATGCTGAGATGGTCCCTTGTTTTGCTTCTGGACATTAATGTAACTTCATTATTTGTGCACGTCTTCTGAATTTCAGTGGGAAATATAGTTATTAAAACTATTGTTTTCCATATTGTCGCGGCAAAAAGTATTATTCTTTCATGAAGAACATGTTGAGGGTTAAGAGCACAAATTTATAGCTACTTTTGAAAATATATTTTATTATATAGGAGCGAATATTTTTGTCAACAAACTTTAAAAAATGCTCTTTTTTCTGTATTCAAATTTCGACTAGAATATGGTTTAGAATAGAGATCACAAAATTATGAAAACGTGCACAAATTTCACTTCTCCCAAAAGCTCGTCACACATAGTTTTAAACTTTTTTTGACGTAAATAAATAAATAAATAAATAAATAAAAAGTTTCAAGAACTCTCTCAAGAATGTAGAAGCTGTGCTGTTTAATCTGTAGAGCGCTGTCGTGCGATGGTAGTTTTTCAGTGGCCAAAGATGTCACAAAACCCACAAAATACAAGAACCAAGGATCTCAGATTGTTAGTAAACCTAAGTGTATGGTTATGGGGCAAGATAAATTTAGGGAAGAAGTAGAATCAAGACAATCATTTGTGCGTAACGGGGAAAATTTGAAATGGGTTACGACATACAAATATCTTGAAGTGATTATAGTTAATCAAAAGATCATGTTCAATACATTAATAACAAAATAGCCAAGAAAGTAGCTCGAAAAACAGAAAATTGTCGCACGACACAGTGCCTGCAACATAAATCGCACGCAACAAGGCGGATTGCATTTGCGTCGATGCCAGTCGTGGCTGGCCAATAGCAAACGCCCAGCCCGTGACGTCACCGCCAGGCTTTGCGAGCTTTCCGCTCCCCAATGTTCCCGAAACGTTGTGAATCGTAGGTCTCCCACGAGGTCGTGGGGCCATGGAGCTCCATGGGTGGGGCCCTGGAAGAGGCTTGACATCTATCAAAGAGTTTGTATCGTAGGATATCCAGGACACAGTCACAGTATAACCATGGAGGAATATACAACTGTGACACAATCACGACACAGTCAACCACAAAGTCCAATAACAGCTGTGTCTAGAACATGTTACTTTTAGAGCTTCTGAGAGCAACACCGTCGCTTTTGGTGGCAAGAGGCAGGTTTGCCAGTTCACAATTGTGCCAGTGGAGTTCATAAACTCCCTACTTTGCCATGAGTGGGGTGGCGTTGCGAGGTGAGAGTAGGTGTTTGAGGGATTCATGGGTGGTGAAGGAAACTTGAAAATTGCATTTGTGAAGAATATGAGCCACCTTTTGTGATATTTTTCCAAAGAATGGAAAATAAATAAATTTTGATGGTTTCTGGGTGAGTAGAGTGAGGCTTGTGTACGTTTTCAGTTTTTTCTTATTTAATTTGCGGCGTAGAATGTTGTCAACGAGAGTGGTACTGTTTCCATTAGCGGTAGCTATGTATTTAATGGTGTGCGTTTCTTTTTGAAAATTGTCTTGTGATAAGGGAAGGCTAACAAGTCTGTGGATCGTGGCATGGAAAGCCGCATGTTTGTGAGCAGGTGGATGTTGGATGACAGTGTGGATGACAGTGTCTTTGTGTGTGGGTTTTCTAAAAACATTGAAGATGTGTTTGTTGTCTACCCTGGAGATGGTTAGGTCTAAGAAATTAATTGATTGATTTTCATTTTCTAGTTCCGTAATGAATTTTATGGACGAGTGTCTGGAGTTAAGAAACTCGACGAAGAGGTCAAGCTGTCTTGTTGTGCCGGTCCATAGTGTTAATATGTCATCGACGTAGCGGTACCAGTACGTTAGATTTTGTAGAAGGGGATGTGTCTCAAGTAAAAGTGTTTCAAAATTGTCCATGAAAATGTCTGCTAAGAGTGGTGACAGTGGCGAGCCCATCGGAAGACCAGAGTTTTGTTTATAGAAGGAGTTATTTAACATAAAGTAGTTAGTATCAATGCAGAGTGAAATCAAATTGTATCGTTCTGTTCGTGTTGGTATGGGACATGTAACTTGTCAAGGATGTTTTGTAAAATTAATTTACAGTCTTGAGTCGGGGTGCTAGGGAATAAGTTTGTAACATCAAAGGATATCAATTTGGCATGGTATTTGAATGTCTTAAAGTTTGGTCACAAGTTCCAAACTGTTCTTGATGGTATGGAAGGGTTTAAAATGCACGTGTTCATGAAAGAGGTTGTTGAGCCTATGAGCGAGTCTGTGGGTGATAGTGTTAATGTAAGACACTACAGGCCTTGGTATGTTTTCTTTATGAATTTTAGTGAGGCCACAGAGGTGCGGGGGGCGGGATTGGAGGGAATAAAAACCTGGATTTAGAGAATAAGCGGGGGAGTCCTTGAGTTCAGTTCTCAACTTAACAAGAAGTTTTCATTTTCAGAAATGTGTTTATTTTGTCATTGTAATCATGTGTTTCGAGTATGACGACCGTGTTCTCTTTGTCAGCTTTTGAAAGCACCGCGCGTCCGTGACCTGTGAGCGCGTGCCGATGCGGTACTCACCTGGTACCCACCTCTCACACGGCGTCACGCACGATGATGAGCCAACAGCAGGACTAGACTGCTGGCTATGTTGACACAAATCACACACACATATCGGCCTTCGGTAGCTCGAGTGATGTAGCCAGAGGGCTACTAAAAAGGGAGGAAGGAGGGCCACCTCGAAAGAGGAAATGAAGGGTCGGCCGAAAGATATACAACGCAAAACTGAAAATAATAGTAATTTAATTAACTGAATTGAAGTTAGAGTGTTAATGCCTCTTGGAATATATAAAACTTATAAACTAAGAAAGAAAAGAAATAAACAATTGTAAACTATTCTACTATGTACAAAATGCATGCCGGGCCCGAGCAGTGAATTATTAATAAAATATTAAATCTAAATCTTAAAATTAATGAAATGACAAATGGCACCAAAACAATGAATGGACAATTATAAGCACTGGATTGTGATATATGAGCTGATAGTCTTTTGAATGGCTCGGCACCCTGGAGACAAGAACAGGTACCTGCGTTGCGGAGGCGCTGCTTTCGACCCGCTCGCTGCCGGGGTTGGAGTCTAGCCGTGTCGTGATGCGGTGATGGTGTGCAAAATACTCTGCACCAGCCGAGCGAATGTTCCGTTCCGGCCACGATGACCAGACATGTATGCCGCCGTGGTCTTGTTTACAAATGTCGCCCCGCACACGTGCGAATGAGAACTTCAAAGACGGGAAGCCTTTAGCCCTTGATGAAATGATCCCCTTAGAGGCTTTGCGGCATGCTGATGAGTGGCAGGGCACAAGTGCCGACTGCCGGCGTAGCACAAGTCCGTAACTACGCCAATGACCGCGTGAAGTTCATTCAAGTCTCACATGACTGATGCGCGGATCTGACTGCCGTGTCTGTCTTGTGAACTCTGAGTAGCGAATCTTTTGGGCGCAATGGTTCCCGACAATATATAGACAACCGCCCCCCCCCCCGATCTCGTGGTGGTGGGTGGCCACCGCGAGGAGTGGCGGATGGGGATGGTGTGAGATGGAGAGGGTGGCTGCCGGACTTGGGCCCCGAGACAAGGGGCGTGGGCGCGCGAGGTGCGGCTGCTTAGAAGAAGGGCAGCAATAAGCCGCGCATGCCGAAGAGGCTCTGAAGCGCCCACCCCCGCCGAAGGGGTGGGTCGGCGGCACTGGGCACAGAGGCGAAGTACCCGCAGCGGATGAAGCTCAACTGGCCCCCTGGCGGCCGCGGCAGCGCGGCGCGCGACCAATATGGCCGTCCCTACGACCGCTGGCGGCGGGCGCCCGTTTGAAGACAACAGGCGCGCAATACCTTTCGTCTTTGCCGGCTACCGCGAAAGAGTGTTCGCTAGGGGCGGCAGCCGGACGGAGGTGCGGCGGGTTTAACGGAGAAAATGAGCAACGGTGGGCTCGCCGGGGAGGGGGCGGCCGGGTCACAGCGTCAGAGCGGCGCGGGTGGTCTTCCTGCCACTAGCGTGCGTAAACAGCTTTTGTGATTGTCAAGTTGTTTTCTGTGGCTTTTTTGAGAAGCATGTTTTTCGCATGTTGACAATTACCGGCTTCCTAATGATAGAGCTGATACAATTACGTTCTGACTCAAATATAAGTAGTTAGTCCGCATGTCACTCCCGTGGCGCAGATGGTTAAAGCGCCTTGGGGTTAAGTTCTTCACTTCGGAAGATGCCGGGTCCGAATCCCAGGTTGGGATTTTAATTTGATGAATGTATTGTTGCAGGAAAAAACATTGAAGAAACTTTATTGAAAATCATTTGAAGTACTTCTACTCACGAATAGAATCAATGCAGATAACAGAACTTGTCTGTTTTCCCAAACTGCATCTTTTAAACAATATTTCAATTCTGATATTCGATTTCTGAAGCGTATGACATGTCAAATCAATCGTTGTCTAGTGTGCATCTATATGAACCAATTCAAGTAAAATTATGAGTATTTCAACGTTAAATTCAAATACAATATAACCAGAGCGCATGCGATCAACTTCCATATCCCTAACGGTTCCGAAATTATTATTACACTCTTGCCTTACGAATACTTCGTAAGAAGAGAAAGTTATGTAATTGTGCGTCGGAAAACGGGGAATTTTCGCCAGAAAAACTCTTATAGCAGGGGTCTGCTAACGAAAAAGTGGTTAAAACCTGTTGTTAAATTTAAAAGAAAACTAGTGGCACTATAGAATGGCACAGACGCTATCGGAGATCTTAGTTTTCTAATCTCTAAATTGAACTTGTTTTTCTGTTGTGAATGACGATGTTCCCAAATACCTTCCCTGAGCGCCTAAAGGACATTTTTTTACATTCTCTGGATATTTTCGTTTCCTAATGCGAGAAATGAAACCACCATACTCTATTACTATTTTATAAATGTAAATGACATGCCTAACCGTTGTGGTCGCAGTCGTTGATCAGCGAGGATTGGTACAGGTCTTCCGAGGGAAGCTTCGCCTGGTCGAGAATATTATTTCTCAAAATTCTCTGTTGTCACGGGAAATAATTTAGAATTCTATAAACTTTATTTAAAACCATTTGAATCACAAATACTGATAATTACGATAAATGTACTGGAAGTGCCTGTATACATTTTTTTCAAATTTTTAACTTTAACAATTTTTCACGTCTCTTCTTGGATTTGTAAAGCGTATGTACCATCGTATCAATTGTTTCTTTATCAATCATTTACCATTTTATAGCTCGGTTCGATTCTTTGATGGCTCTGTTCGACCCATGCGGTGCTAGTGTGGCGTAGTGGTATAAGTGCCGGTTCGTTAACTTTGAGTATCGGATTTCGAGTTTCGGTACGGAAAACGTTTGCTGGTAGAATACACTTTTGCTGGTTTATGAAGTAGTGGAATAGCACTTAGAACCATATAGGAGCAATGCGAGAAAGTATGTGCGTTGGAAGGACCACTAGTTTGTTTTTGCAAAAATTACTTAAATGTAATTTTTTTAAAGATCTCTCACACCTTTAATATGCACATTTCCAGCAATTTGTAAACACTATTGTATTAGTGAGTGTAAGTGCTTCAAATAACTTCAAATGGAGCTTTTCGAAAACTCAAAAGTCTTCTGTCAAAAAGAGCTTCAAATTTCGCATTTTAAGTAGCGCTTAAACGTCATTTTTTTTAAAAACGGCTCCAAATTCTCAAAGAAAATTGCCATTTAGAACGAGGTTTTACTGTTCTTTAATATTTTCAAATCAATATTTCCGTTCTACCATTAGGAAATCGAAAAATTAAGAAAATTTCAAAAAACTGTACTTTGGATGGCGATAAATGCCAGCTAGCACGAGTTTGTGGCAATTCCGAATAGCTAGCCCAGACCCAAGGAAATAGAAAACTAACACGGGCAAGTCTGTGCCATTCTGTAGCACCACTAGTTCTTTCTTGGGTTCTGCAGAGATTTTTAATGTATAGAAGTCCCTTCCCTCCTCTTCGGGGTAGATATAGTCTTTTAATAGATGAGTTGGTATGAAGACACCTGAATTTAGAAAGTAGTCTTCTTGTCAATCTATTTAATTCAGCAAGGTCTCCACATGACCACATGAGAATTCCGAAAGAACAGGAAAGTGTAGGAATTGCTCATGAGTTAATTGCTATGATTTGGTTTTTCCTGTTTAATTCAGTGTTCAGGACTTTTGTAACTCTTGATCTATCGGTCAAAGCTTTATTTATGTTAGAATGATCTATTGGGTAGCTTTGGGCCATGCCTAAATATTTGTAAACCTCATTAGGTGGAAGTTTCTTAATGTCTCTCATTGGTTCATTGTGGCTTTCGATCTTGCCCTTTTTAATGTCCATTATGGTACTTCGTCTAGTCCAAAAGACATCTTTATATCTTCATTGAACCCTTTCACTATATCAATTAGACCGTGTAATTTGTCTCTGGTCTCTGCATAGAGTTTGAGGTCATCAACATACAACAAATGAGACAGGCGTAAGTTGTTTCTTTTGATTAATTTGTAGCCAATTTTGCTGTTATTAAGAAGTTGGGACGTTGAGTTCGTTGCTAGACAAAACCATAATAGTGACAGTGAAGTTGCCAGACAAAACCATAATAGTCCTTGGAACATACCAGTTTTAATATGGGCCACTCCTATATTTTCCGAACCCATCCATATGTTTGTCCATTTCACCATCATTGCACATAGAGTACGTTTGATTTTTGGACATATACCGTATATTTCAAGAACCTTTTGCAACCAACTGTGCGGGACAGAATCAAATTCTTCTGGTAATCTATGTAGCACATGCAGATTGTGACGTCTTTTGTGAACTTGTTCCAAGGTAACTGCTGATGCTTACAACCCATCGATCTTTTGATGCAACCCTTTTGCTCCTCTTCTAAGACGTAATAGTTCTCTCAGTGTTCATATATCTTGCTGCTAATTAACGACGTGAAGAGCTTGTAAACAGTCGATAGGCAGGTGATTGGTCGATGGTTTTGTGGTTGCAAAATGATCCCTTTTTTCCTTTGTAGATAGGTGTTTCCTTCCATAAGAAAATCAGGAATTGATGTTGGATTTTCAAGGGCTTTGGTGTAACATTCAGCTAGTGACTTGTGGACAGCGGGAAAGTATTTTGGCCAACAATTATGAATTTTGTCATTTTGTCCAGGAATTTCCCAGTTGCTGGTTTTACATTACCTCTGCAGCATTCATTGGTGTAATTTTCGACGCTATCATTTCTATGTCTAGCAACCATGATGCATTTTTATTGAAATCCTTCTGGTCGGACCATAACATGTCCAGTATTCCTTAAATTTAGAAGTTTCCTCTGCAGTTAGGGTTGGACTTTGTTCTTATTTCCCTCCAGGCGCCTGAAGCAGCTCCTCCGGTTTCTGTGAAATTAATACGTAGTGATAAATATATATATATATATATATATATATATATATATATATATATTGAGACGAACCGGACGAAGTCCGGTCGTCCCATGAGGAATTCATGCTGTGACCGCACGCAATGAGGACCAACGCGATTTTGAAAACCGCGCGCCGTCAACGTCAGAGAGTGACGCAGGCGACGGTTGATTTCAAAACCCGCGACCAGAACGACGTTTGCCAATGATGTGAGAGCAGATAAGCCCCAAACTAGCCATTGGCCGGTGCAGGTCACGCCAAAGGGGGGGAAAAGGGCATCCTGAAAATCTGCGGGGAGAAACATTCTTGTAAAAATTTCCAACGGAGCAAGACTTTCGAAAGTGCGTGGAAGTGAAGTTACGCGAGTAGGATTTCAAGAGAGTCTGAGATTCTTCAGTGAGCTACTAATCGAAGTTCGTATATGAGGAAAACTCCGGCCAGGAACAAAATCGGACTGTGAGACTGAAGTTGTGCCCGACAGAGAATTTATATAGTTCCCGAGGCATCGAAAGCGTGGAAGCGGACGCCCCACGCCGCTTCATCTTTGTCGACCAGGCTGCCGAGAACGAGTCGCCCGCCGCCGGAAAACCTCCAAAATGAATATCAGCTCCAAAGAATAACGACATCCAAATTCCTGGAATTCACAAACAATCGGCACGTGTGTGAAAAAAAGACCTGATTCGCATCCGAGAAGCTGGTCCGATAAACACGGAAATCTGCGAGGGGGAGAGACGCTGCGGAGAAACTCGACGTTTGCATCGCGAGGTCGCCGTCGGCGCCGCTGCTAATCTGCAAACGCGCGGAGCCCAGCCCTTCGCTCGGCCGTGAAATCGGAGAGGTCATCAACCCCGCCCAGCCCCGACTGCTAGTCTGCGAGCCGACGCCCGCCGGAGCGCGAGAGGGAAGGTCACTAGAGGTATTACATCGCCCTGTGGAGAACGAGCGTGAGTACCCGTGAAATTCAATAAATTGATGAAAAGGTAGAACATTCTGATAAACTCAGGAGAGACTATTATGAACAATCCTAGTTTGCAAATATCTTTTGCGTCAAAGTGTTTTTGTAAATTAAATTTAATGTGGAAGGCGCTGCTAGCCGACCACAAAGCAGAGTAACAATTAATGTTAAAGGAAACAGTGTGAAATCTAAATGTTTAAAAGGAGTAAACGTGAGGTTAGAGCGCTGAACGTTTTAATGCATTATTCAGGTAGCTCCAGCTGGAAGCAAGATTTACGTAATTAATTCGTGCATTGATAAGAGTGATAATCGCGTCAGGCATTGAACGCGAATCACTAAAGTCATTTCTAGGAAGTAATTGCATGTATTGTGTAACGCTAGAACGAGGCAAAGCAGTGGTTTGCCCGCTGTAATTTGGTAAATGGTTTATGACTTATTTTGGTTAATGAATGAATTTTTAAATTACTTGTGAATTGTGTGATTCCCCCTATCACTAACCAAGTAGGATTTCCTGGAGGGAGAATACCTTAGATAATTAATAAACAACCGGCAGGGCCTGGTGACGGAGCGGCGACAGGAGCGCTGCACGGTACCGGTGACACCCACGCCAGAAAGATTTCTCGTGGGATATAAACGCCCTGACCCTACATAGGTTGATTGATGCCGGCGCGTCGCACAGAGACGACGTGTTCCGTCGCAATATATATATATAATATTATATATATAATATTATATATATATATCCGAGTGGTTTACATCTGGCGATGTTTCTCGGTTCCTCTTTTCCAGCCTTCTCTATCCATTACATCTTCGTCTGTCAAATTTCTTGTCCCCATCGCAGTCAGTATTCCTTGTTTCCATGGGGTTGATGGTCTGCCCCTCCGTCTTCTATACGGTGGTATCCATTTATATACTTGTTTGGGCCACCTCTCTTCTGGCATTCTCAGCAGATGTCCGTACCATTGAAGCTGTTTTCGTTCTACAGTATCTATTATATCCTTTTTAATTTCCATTTTATCCTTTATTTCATCATTTCGTATGTGGTGTAAACGAGATATTCTGCAACTTCGTCTTAGAAAGTCCATTTGAATCGTCAATAATCTCCTTCTGTTTTTTTGGGTTAGTTTCCATACTTCTGAGCCATATGTGACAATGCTCTCAATTATGGTACTGTATATATTTTTTTTCGTTTTCTTTGATAACTGGGAGTTCCACAGAATTGAATTTAGCATATTTATGACTCGTTTCCCTTGATTTATCTTGTTATTAATATCTTTGTTGCTTGTGCCCTCTTTTGAAACTGTAAAGCCTAAATATTTAAAATCATCACATAATTGTATTTTATCATTTCCAATACACAGATCTGTTCCATGTTCTCCTGTAACCATATACTTTGTTTTGGACACATTTATTTGCAATCCCCAGAGATCAAATTCTTGTTTTAATTTTCTAAACATATAGTTCATATCTTGCTCATCCTCAGCCATTATGACTAGATCATCTGCGAAGAGTAGAACATCCAATGTTGATTCGCCAATTTGCATTCCCATTACACTGCATTTCCTCCTCCATTCTCTCAAAGCTTCGGCAATGTACATGTTAAAAAGAGTTGGGGACATACAGCACCCCTGTCTCAATCCTTTAGAAATTATTATATCATCTGATACTTGTCCGTTTACTTTCACAACACCTTTACTCTCTTTGTACATTTTCTTAATGGTGTTAACTAATTTAAAATTTTGTTCTAAAATTTTAAAAAGTTTGCTAATGGGAATGCTGTCATATGCTTTTTGAAGGTCAACAAACAATAGATGAGAATCTCTTCCACAGGCTTTCTTTTTTTCTAAAATTTGTTGGATGCAGAAAATGTTATCTACACATGAACGACCAGCCGTAAAACCACTTTGTTCTTCCAGGTTTTCTATCTCTGACTCAATTCTTCCTTTAATTATTCGCCCGTACAGTCTACTAATTGAACTGGTGACACTAATGCCTCTATAATTTTCACATTTTCCTTTATTGCCTTTTTTTATAAATTGGTATAATTTCAGCTTTTTTCCATTCTTGAGGAATTTCCTCTTCATCTATGAGACATTTATTAAATAACTTTACAATAATTTCCTTCATTTGGTCAGGAGAGTGTTTTAACAGTTCAACCGGTATCCCTCCTGGGCCTGGAGATCTATTATTTTTCATCCCCCTCAGAGCGTTTTTTAATTCTTTTAAAGTTATTCTTGGTATAGCTTCATGTATTAATACATTATCTGAATTATAGCTGATGTATTTGTATTCTGCTCTATCTTCCCTCAGAAGGTCTTGAAAATATACCTCCCACTGTTTAATATTAATTGGTGACATTCTAGATTTACATGACACATCAGTTTTTAGTTCTTTTATTGTTTTCCATGCGTCTCTAGACCTATTGCTTCCCATTAACTTATTTACTTCAGAGCATTTTGTTTCCCAAGCCTGTGCCTTAGCTTTCGTTACTGATCTTTTAACCTTTCTATTGATATTACTATATGCTGTTCTATCTCTGGGGTCTCCTGAGCTTAGCCATTTTTTATATTTCACTTTCTTCTCTTCAATCATTTGTTTCAAATCTTCATTCCGCCAGTATGTTTGTTTTTCCTTTATCTTGGGCTTTTCACCTAATGCTTCAAAAGCTGCTTCATGAATTACTGTTTTTATTTGCTCATATAATTCACTTGCTGATCTATCTACATTTATTTGCAGTTTGTTTGCCAATCTACATTTATATAGGAAACTGGTCGAGTCATTTTGTAGCCTATCCAACTGATATATTTTTGTGTTACAAGGAGTATGAGTTTCCGGTATTAAGATCTTTTGGAAGTTTGGTTTATGGAAAAAATAAAGAATTGCTTTAACTAAATAGTGGTCGCTACCACATTCTGCTCCTCTTAAAACTCTAACATCTTGGCATTTTAGATAAGTTCTCTGTCTTAAAATAAAATAATCAATTATTGATTTAATGTTCCTGGTAGGTTGTGTCCATGTATACTTGTGGATATCTTTGTGTCTGTAGAAACCATTCATGATTTTAAGATCCATTTGACAACATAAATTTATTAATCTCTCTCCATTTTTATTACATATTTGTTCTCCATATCTACACACTATATTATTATTCTGTTTACTTCCCGTTCGGGCATTTAAATCGCCCATTATTAAGATTTCCTTGATTGAAGGAAAGGATTGTCTTCTAATATGGCCACTAGTTCTTCTTCAAACAAATCTTTTAGAGATTCTGTTGCATCTTCAGTGGGAGCATATGCTGATAAAATTACCATAGTATGACCAAATATATCTAACTCCACTGTTAGCAGTCTCTCATTTATCTCATTCCAGGTTCTTATATTCTTTCTATATTTTTTGTGGATTGCTACTGATACTCCACATTTAGCCCTATTGTCCTTGTTTACACCACTATAAATATGGATATAATTACTGTAGTCTTCAATTCCTCTTCCTTTCTTCTTAGTTTCTGTTAGCGAACAAATGTCTAGATTTAATTTTTCCAACTGACTGAATACTTCTTCATACTTTTTGTTAATACCCTGTACATTCCACGTTGCCATTTGCATTGTCCTGTTTCGTTGCTTAAGTCGTCTTCGATTGGGTCCGTTTAAAGGCTGCTTAGAGTTTTTAACTGGTTTAAGTTTTTTACGGGAATGGGGTGTTGGCCCATAGCCCAACCTCCAACCTGGTAGGCCAGGATTTTTTGGGGGTTTTCTCCCCTAGAGAGGTTGGCTACACGCCTTTGAGCCCTCTCTGCCTATGGTTTTATTTCAGGGTTCCTTCCCTTAGCCTTTAGGGCTCCCGCCCCCTCCTGCAAGGCAGTAGGTTGAAACCGGAAAAAAGAAGGACATATAGAGATAGAAAGAAAGAAAGAAGGAAGAAAGTATAGAATAGAATAAGGAAAGAAGAAGAGGAAAAAATAATGACTCCCTAGCCCTCGCAACCTAATAGCATCGGGGTCGAAAAACACAAGAGACCAAGGTAGGTCTAATAGGAAAGAATAAAGGAGTGTGGCACAAAGAAAGAATAGCCATGCCACATTAGTGAAGGGACCACCTATTTCGGCTAGTTGCCGTTGGTGGGGGAGAGGGAGGAACACTGGGACCAGGCATGATGGACTATGGATAGAGGTGATGAAATGGTACTGGTGGGTCGTTGTGAGACAGCCCTTCGTCTGGCTCCTCCGCTGAGACCTGTACAGCACGGGTGCCCCTACCAGTAGCATCATTGATCGATTCTCCAACCCATCATCAATGCTACCCCTGTATGCCCTCAGCTTCATAAGGGCACACAAACCTCCTCGCCCGCACGGTCAGTGCTACTTTAAGGCGGTGTCTCCTGGAGGAGGGTGATAAAAATAAAAACACGAGAATTCTGATCTCAAAGCTTTCATCAATTGGTGCGTAGGTTTATTCATCGATTACGATGGTATCGTTGCCGACTCTCACAAATTACATAGATACCAAAATATATACAATGAAATCTAATTAAACATAAACACTTAACACTCAATAAAACATAAACATTTATCTCACACACGCTTTACATTCAAAATACCCATTCATACTGCGCACGTTATTTTAAACATGGCCATTTTATATTTACAACTGCTTTGAATAATCATTAGTTCCTTTTATCATTCGTCAAAACGCAACTTGGCCTTCTTACAAAACTACGCCGAATGACTGTCGGCGTAAGAAACAAATTAGAACACTTCCCTTTTCGAAGTTCGGCAAAAAAGGGTCACCAGTTATATCTGCATCTCTCCTTCAAAGTACCATAGATCTGGATCTCCACTATTTCCATCCACAATATCATCTCAGCATCCAATCTAAACGCCTTCTCGACACACTCGAGGCGCGACGCGTTCTCTACAAAAACTTAGCACAATCTGACATTCGAGTCCCGACGCGTTCTCTGCCAAAACTGCGCACCATCTGAACGTCTAGCTCCCTGTATTCACCAGGAAAACTTCGGAAACAGCACAGTCTCTCTCATCTTTTGTTCCCGTGGAGAAAATTGCGTTTTCTTTCTTATTCCGTTACATATTTATGTACGGTACTTAAATAAATTATCGGTGAAATTTATTTGAGTGTTCCGCATCCTTAAAAGCTTCAAAACTATCTTTATTTCTTTTCCCGTGACTTACTCGTGACTCCCCGATGCCCTCTTAATTATATGGTGTATACTGTAATGTTTTGTATTTTTTCCCATAAAAGAACCGTCACAGAGGAAGCCGACTATAGATTCAACAAATGACGGCAGAATGGCGTGTGGGCATTTATTGTGTTCGAAATGCCGCGGTGAATAAACATTAGTTGAAAACAATATTTTGCTTAAGGGAAATTTAAGAATAACTTTCTATGACAACACACATAGTTTATAAGGCGGCAAGTGTGTGGTTTTCTATTTAACAGAGTGACTCTTGTCAAAAGACAAGTGACGGAGAATTGCTGGTGTGAGTAAACACAGAAGAGTACGAGATTCGAACTGAATAACGGGAAATTGGGGTGTTCGGACTAATAAATATCGAAAACGGGAATTAAGGGAATTTTTGGCAGATACCGTGAAGCAAAGGGACGCCGGGGTGGCGTAAATCAGAATAATTTGATGTCAATAAAGAAGGACAAAAGACCTAGAGAGCGTGTTTTGTTGAAGAAAAGTTTTGCTAATGAACTGCAACAATACTTTTAGATAGATGAATCCTAGTCTCAGAGGTGAGAGGACCTCATGTCTTGCTATGCGAGAAATGATTTTCGGACGTGAAGAAAAGAATGTTACGAGTTTTTCTATTTATAGTGACAGTCGATTTATTTGTGAGTTATGTTGATGATATGGTAAATGGTAACTGGAAATTGGTGTAGCCGTCGTGGAGGTCAAGGGCGCAGTTACGACATCGCTACGAAAAGGAAAGTAGCGACTTATGTACTTTGATAAATACGACGAGAATTATCATATTTTGATCAAGTCCAAGCACGTCATCGTTTTTTAATTTAAATTTTTATTCACAAAGAAAAAGGCCATACAGGGAGAATGCGCATGTCTTGTGGTATGAATGATTTGTAAATATTGTGTGAATGTTGATTTTTTTTATTTTCTGTTGTTTTGAATTTTGTTTACGTTATGGTAATTTGCGCCGGACCTACGACATACATTTCTTTGCAAACGGCCGCATCCAATGATAAAGTGATTATTGATAAATTAATTTAATAGATAAAAGATAGGAAAGGAAGGGATGTTAGATAACAGTTAGTTAGATAGATAGACAGAGTGCAGCCGGTCGCAATACCATTCACTTGTCTATTGACGTCACTATTATTACAATTTTGAAAAATTTGCATTATCCTCGGATTTATTGCCCATTGCATATCATAACTTAAAAAGTCTTTTTTTACTACTTATTACTTGCTCGTATTTCACGAAATTTTACGATGTTTGCGTAATAACAAAATAGTTCCTACGCCTCTGCGCCGTCGTTTGTCACTATGACAATGCCATTATTTTTCCTTACGGAAAATATTCATAAATATTTTTTGTTTAGTGTCCATGTGAAACGTCACAGTATCCGGTATATCAGTGTGGGGTGGATTTTTGTACGTGTTTTGGAGGTCTTGTTCGCTTGGCTCTGTGTCAGCCAATTTCTTCTTGCATGTGAAGAAGGCACCCAACTTCCACTTAAATGTTTCCTAATTCGATCTCAGTTACATAGCCGTGTTTGATAATTGCCTTCCATCTGTCAATTACATTCTGCTCAGTCACGTGCAGCTCTGGATTTTTTCTACTACATTCGGCATGGAACGGATGCCTAAATCCTGGGAGTAGTTCATCCCGACACTGATTTACAAACAAAAAAGTACGCATTATATCTGTATTCATTTCTGGAGTCCATTTTATTCTCTCAGTGGGTTCCCTTCCACGGGCAGCTCTGAAAAAGATAGAGGATACGCCCCCGCAGAGGATGGGCGACTTAGTTGTGTTGCTCTATCAATGTTGAGTTTGAGTGGTCATTGCCCCTCTGTTCGTTTTGAGTGGTCATTGCGGTAAGGGGCTGACATATTACATCGTTTGGCAGAGCCCCGTTTCCAGACGACACCGAGGCTTGACTTCAAGCTAGTCGTCACTGCAACATCCAAAATCTCTGGGAGATGAGCTGCAAACCCAAAGCCCAGGTGCTGGATTTGGTCCGCCCCGGGTGTTGTATTTCCCCAATACTCTCCATATCTGGCGAGCGTTCCTCTATCCGCCACCTTGAGGATGCGCCCGTTAGGAGACCAGCAACATCGTATCGATAGGGTTGTTATTGTTATTATTATTTTTCCATTACATCACGACTAAAGATATTATGAGTCGGCTGAATATAAAATCTACTCCAGTTTGCCACCAGCTACCTAAGGAGCAGTGACTATCAGTGCCTCTACAATACTTTACGCAAAATGTGGGCTGTTCCAAATAAAGCAATTTCTTGCACTTCCCAGTCTTTTGAATTACCAGGGAGTTTAGACAGGTCCTTACTCAAATTTTGCGGAACAAATCCCAGAGCTCCGATAACTATCGGGACGACCTGTGCTTTTACGCCCCACATTCGGCTGATCTCGATTTCCAAACTCTTGTATTTAAGACGTTTCTCTGCCTCCTTGGTAACGACGTTCTGATCGCAAGGTACAGCAACATCGATAAGTAAACACGGTTTTTTCGCCAAATCCCGGATAACTATATCCGGTTTGTTTGCCGCTATCGTGCGATCAGTTTGAATTTGTTGGTCGTACAATATCGTACACAATCCAACAGACGTCACCGGTTTTGGTGAGTGTTCGTACCACTTGGGGCATGTGTTTGGAACTTCGAGGGCGGGACAGATCTGCCAGTGGAGGTAGCTACACACCCTGTCATGTCTTTTCAGGTATTCGGTCTTTGCTAGAATTGGACAAGCTGAGACAATATGATCAATGGTTTCTACTTGCTCCTGGCAAATGCGGCATTTATCATCTTGGGAAATTTTGAGAACCGCTTTATCATAATGTCGTGTTCTCAACGCCTGATTTTGGGCAGCTATTACACGTGCTTCCGATTCTGGCTTCATTCTTCCCCTTTTAAGCCACATAAATGATTGATCTTTATTGATCTGCACCTTGTCCATTCTTTTTAGGTATTGTCCGTGGAGTGGTTTGTCTCTCCACGATTTCTTTAACATTTTTTGTGTCTCACACTTCATGTTTAGCAGCATCAGAAGTTCAGTGTCTGTGTTATTCGACGTGTCTTGCCTAGTTTTCTTCGCAATGCTTCTTGCTACTGCGATGTGTCGTTTGAACATCGCACTCGCCACCCCAGCGTCACGCCACATTAACAAGAAGCTCGCAAGGACAACGCGTCCCTCGCGCCGCTTGAATCAGTTCCGCACAGCTGCGCAGGCCTCCCGAAACCCTCCACCATAAATTCAACCCCCTTTGTCCATACTACAGAATGATTGACTTCTGGAACAACTACGTTAGGGTCTTGGCGCTAGCACGCAGCAAGATAATCCCTTAAGTCCTATAAACATATCACAATGCCACGACAGAAGAACCATGTGCGCACTTCTCTGTGCTAAACAAAAGACATCCAATGGCCGCGAAAGGAAGAGATCATTTATCCAATCAGCTCACAAAATAACATAGAAAATTCTGGAACTCTACAAACCGACCTATGAGAGCGCTAGGGCAGGAAGCACGTGATAACCCTTGCATGGTGCGAGAGAAAGAAGGGGGAGAAACACAGCGAGAAGCTCAAACTTCAGACGGGGGAAAAACACGAGAGAGGGTGGTCGAGCAGGAATAGCATAGGACAGTCGAAATCTTCAACAACTTAAAAGTTACAGTTAGAGAGCGGCCGAACATCGGTTTTTTAGAGATCATTAGTGAGAGCAACGGTAAAAAAGACGACAATAGCGGTTGGTGAGAGGCAAACATTGAGCCGACCACCACGAGACCTGCCCGGCCTTCGTCCAACCGCGGAATTTATTCCAAACAGCCAGATTTTGGCTTCCAACATCATACGCGGTCCAGGTGATCGTGTGACGGCCTGAGACGCGCGCCAGCGCTACGTAATTGCTGCGCTGACATTCACCGCTGACATCCCGAGCGCCGGCGCCTTCATCACGAGGGACAGTTGTGAGGCTGGCGTTACAACGCTCCAGCGGCGCTCCTGTGGGTCCTGCCGCATCAGTCCATCGATCGGTGAGCAATCCCGTCGCGGTGACGTAGCCATTACGCCATCATCAACTTGTAAGTCATCTTCATTACCATCACTTATTTGATAGCCAAAAACAGTAATTCAGTGTTTGCAAGAACAGTTTTCATAATAAATGTGTCCCCGCCATTTTGGACGGGTGAAAAAGACTAAATTCTGAGTCAAGTGTTTATTATTTCAAAACAAAGAAACCATTGCAATCCCTCGACCCAGGGCACTCACCCCTGAGACGCTCAACGCCGGCAGCAAAATCGCAGGTAAGTGGGCGTGCGCTTGGCGCCCCTTTTAAATAAATTTAGCGCATGTCTCCACCTGCTACAACGGAAATGACCGTCATACCATCAGTGTGTCGGCGCTTCCATTCTGTGGTGTGACCCCCTTCCGATTCCGTTCCAAAGAATCTGCATCAGACGTGGGCGGTTGCATCACATAAATTGGCCGCCCAACGTGGTTTTTTATTTACGAATAATTGAGCTTGTGTAGTATGCAGTACATAAATTGACCGCCCAACGTGGTTTTTATAACGTATAATTGAGCTTGTGTTGCATGCATCACTTTAATTGGATGCCCTACTTGGTTTTTTATCAACGAATAATTTACTTTGTGTTGCTCGCATCGGTTTATTTCTTGTAGAGCACACCAATTCTTTCTTATTTGATAATGCGTTTACACTTGCTCAATTATTGCCCAACTCAGGATTGCATTTGGTTTCAATGTGTGTTTCTTTTAATATTTTGTATTGTTGTGATATGTTTTCCATCAATGTGTTTGCGTGTGAAACATAATTTTTATAGTGAACTTGCGTTAGTTTTTACATGTCCCATATCAGTCACGCTTAGAATGTTATAGTGATTTTCATAGCTTAGACGCCCAAAGTGCTTTATAAAGAACAATTCAGACTCGTTTAAGACGCATAATTTCATTTTTATTGCTATTTTCATATTTACAACTTCTTAATGCGTCATATTGTGTTCAAGTGTGGTTAATTGAACTCTATTTTGTTTATTTACATGTTACGTGCTATTCACGGCACATCAAGTTTATATGTTTAGCTAACAGTGTTTATTTTCTCTTTTCAATTTTATGTTTATTTCTCAGTGCTATCCTATAACATTTCATTGTGTGTGTATTGTACTATTTATATTGTTGTGTTTTATTGTGTTTAACTGTGTAACGCGCTGTAGGCGTCATTATCATAGTTACGTCACTTCGATGATTGCTCGCCCCAAGATGGCTGATAATTATCCCACTCAAAGCACCGAGGTTTCTGACCCCGCCGGCCAGGCCGCTACCGAAATCACCGAAGCGCCTGCCGAGCTCACGGCCCCAGCTGGTCTCGCCCCTATTGTTCGTATGTCTTTGGAGCAGGTAGTCGACACGAGCCCTGCAGAGGTCGGTCCTCCCCCCGCCGCGGTCGCTCCGACGCCACCCTCAGACCAAATGTCTCAATTTTTCAGCTCTCTTCTGGCAAAATTAGACGAACAGCGTCAAGACATGAATTCTAAATTCAATGAACAGCGTCAAGAAATGTCTCAATTTCGGTCACAATTTGACGAACAGCGGCAAGACATAACTTCAAAATTAGATGAACAGCGTCAAGACATGAGTTCTAAACTTGACGAACAGCGTCAAGAATTCCGCTCAAGATTAGATGAACAGCGTCAGGACTTAAATTCCAAATTTCAGGAGTTGAATTCCAAATTTGATTCGAAATTTTGTGCTTTTGATAGTAGATTAGATAAGCATCTCACTAATTTTACCCTTTTTCATAGTGAGGTGTCTCACCAACTGGATTCTGTTAATTCAAAGGTCGATGAACAGAGCTCTAAAATTGCCTCTCTCGCTTCTGCTGTTGAAAATAATTCAATTCAGATTTCAGATATCAAAGAACAATTAACAGGCCAAATAAAGAAATGCGAATCGCTGCAGTCTGAAATAGTTAAACAAATGTCAGAATTGAAAGAGAGCATTAACAAAGATATTGCAACCGTTTCAGACAAGCAATCACATTTGAGACATTGGGCTCGTGATAAATTTAAAGACAATGAAGTCGAAATTTCCAACTTGAAAGGAGAGGTGACTAAGAAATTAAAAGGGGTTGATAATAAGATTGAGGGACTTCACGATACCGTGAATAATAAAATTGAAAAAGCAAAGTTAGTTATATAGGCACAGGCTGTAATGGAACGGGAAGAAATGGAAGCCAAAATTGATGAGCTCGAGGTTAAGATATCTGAGAAAACTATTTCAGCTTTTCCGGTTAATGCAATGCCTTTGTCAATTCCCCCAAATTTGAAATTTTCTGGTAATCGGGGTGAACAGCCCATTACGTTCTTACGTAACGTAGAAAATTATTTTGCTTTAGCGAGACACATTCCTGAGTCTTCTAAACCAAAGGTTATAGCCCAAATGTTGGTTGACCATGCTCAAGAGTGGTTCCAAACTTTGTTACCAGTTCCGGCAGATTACCAGGATTTTCGTTCTAAATTTATTAATCGTTTTTGGGATAGAAACACCCAATACAATTTCAAAATGGATTTGGCAAAGGGAAGATGGGATCAGAATGGTAACATGTCCATGCGAGACTATGCCGTTTCACGCATCGCTCAACCTAAGCAATGCGAACCTACCCCTCCTGTCGACGAAATCATGTGGCTATTAACACGTCACTACCCGTATGTCATACAAAACCTACTTAAAACTAGTTTTGTGAAAGATCTCGAGCAATTTCAGATTTTATTGGGCGATTTCGACCAGACTAATGTGCAATTCGCTTCGTATCAAAATCAGAGTCAAAACTCTTCACGCCCACGTAATGGCAATAATAATAATCAGACTCGAGGATCTCCCCCACGCCATTTGCAAGGTCAAGAACGCCCTTTTAACTACTGCCCTCCGCCACACTTTGCGCCCGCCCCCTCGGCCCCGCAGCCGGCCAGCTTTCAGCCTCCTTTCACTGGCGTTCAAGGTCACGATGCGCCCCTTCCCGCGCCTCCCTCGACTTCCCAGGTTCAATGGCCGTTAAACCACCCCGGTCCGCAATAAAAGGGAACATAGTTCTGAACCATAAATATTTTTGTTATTATAGATGTATTTACCAACTACGTTAAGTGTTTTCTTGTTGTTAAACCTACTGCAAAATCTTGTTTAAAACGCTTCGTGCAAGGTTTCTTTAAAGATTGTGCGACGTATCAGCGTGTCCTCAGTGACAATGGCACGCAGTTTACTAGTGACCTTTGGCAGCAATCGCTGAATGACATAGGTGTCTAATAATTCTTTCCAATTTAAAGAAAGCTGGTGATACGAGAAAACAACTCCAGAAAAGTAAAACTCATTTATTTAAAGTCGGTGATAAAGTTTTAATCAAAGCTCTCAGAGTTTTTAATCAACCTGAAGGCCTTATCAATAAATTATTTCCCCTATTTGTAGGTCCTTACCAAATTATTAAGCTTGTAGCCCCCAACGCTTGCACTTTACGTAGCACAGATGGTTCCGAGGTTGGTCCTCACAATTTTTATAATCTTGTTCCTTTCAGAGATTAGACCAGATTAATTGGCTAAAAGAATATTAAAAGCCCTCATTTATGTCGCTCTGATTAGGTTACTTTATTTTTCAATTTTATTCTTGTGGATCTAGCCCGGTCACCCTGGCACGTTCGTATTATTGAATTAATTTCGTGGGATCGCTACTACTTCAATGCTTTGGTTAGGTGATTATTATTGAAGAACGTCGGTCAATAAATCCTTCCAAGAAAGAGAAAGTCAGGATAGAGAAAGATTGTGAATAATTAACTATTGTAGTTGTTGATTGAAAAGAGAGAGAAATAATTAAGAATTCTCATTAGTTGTATTTTGTCGAGAGTTGACGAGAGTTATAGCCATTGACCTTGATTTATGAAACTAGCTCCCTTTTGTTATCATGAACTTTATGTTTTTGCAACCCAAGTCTCTTGTTAAATTAATTAGTTGTTTTCTCACGTCTACCACTTCATTATCAAATCTCTATCGTGTTGATAATTTATTTTTCCCCTTGTGCTTTAAATAATTTGGCTACTATTGATTATTAGGTTATATCTATTATTATGCAAAAGTCGCATTTATTCAACTTGTTTTTGTAACTCTAAAATCGTACTAAATCGCGTCAAGCATGTTAATGAATAATTGAGTTCCCACTTTTGGCCCTTTCCTTTGTACAGCCCATCGATCCATTCAATTTGCAGTAGTGTTTAACTAGCTTTAGGTACTCCATTGTTTCATTTGTGTCGGTAATACTAAGTTTTGTACTCAGTTATTCTTATATTTTCTTCTTAATTAATTATGTAGTATTTAGTTTGCACTTAGTTTGTGTAGGTGTCGTTAATGGCCCACCACCATTTCTTATCCTTTAAAAAAATGATAATGATTATTTTCATTCACTTTTATCTCATTAATTTGTTTCTATTACTTCTTAAAGAGTTTCTGTCCTAGGTTTATTGGTTATCCAGTTCTCAGAGTTAGCGTTAGTTTTGTTGTTCTTAATTAATATTATCCATTTGATTAAATTACTAGTAATGTTATATCTTGTTAGAGTTGTCATTAAAACCCCTCGATTTCGTACTTGACATGCCAATTTTTGTGTTTTCACTGCTTCATCTGTCGGCACACACTACCCAAATTTATTAGTCTTCTATCTTTGGCAATCTCTGTTTTCGTTCTTAGATTTAAAAAACATGTCCCATGCGTTTTTTTAATCTCATTGTACGGGGGGGGGGGGTAATGCGATGTGTCGTTTGAACATCACACTCGCCACCCCAGCGTCACGCCACATTAACAAGAAGCTCGCAAGGACAACGCGTCCCTCGCGCCGCTTGAATCAGTTCCGCACAGCTGCGCAGGCCTCCCGAAACCCTCCACCATAAATTCAACCCCCTTTGTCCATACTACAGAATGATTGACTTCTGGAACAACTACGTTAGGGTCTTGGCGCTAGCACGCAGCAAGATAATCCCTTAAGTCCTATAAACATATCACAATGCCACGACAGAAGAACCATGTGCGCACTTCTCTGTGCTAAACAAAAGACATCCAATGGCCGCGAAAGGAAGAGATCATTTATCCAATCAGCTCACAAAATAACATAGAAAATTCTGGAACTCTACAAACCGACCTATGAGAGCGCTAGGGCAGGAAGCACGTGATAACCCTTGCATGGTGCGAGAGAAAGAAGGGGGAGAAACACAGCGAGAAGCTCAAACTTCAGACGGGCGAAAAACACGAGAGAGGGTGGTCGAGCAGGAATAGCATAGGACAGTCGAAATCTTCAACAACTTAAAAGTTACAGTTAGAGAGCGGCCGAACATCGGTTTTTTAGAGATCATTAGTGAGAGCAACGGTAAAAAGACGACAATAGCGGTTGGTGAGAGGCAAACATTGAGCCGACCACCACGAGACCTGCCCGGCCTTCGTCCAACCGCGGAATTTATTCCAAACAGCCAGATTTTGGCTTCCAACATCATACGCGGTCCAGGTGATCGTGTGACGGCCTGAGACGCGCGCCAGCGCTACGTAATTGCTGCGCTGACATTCACCGCTGACATCCCGAGCGCCGGCGCCTTCATCACGAGGGACAGTTGTGAGGCTGGCGTTACAACGCTCCAGCGGCGCTCCTGTGGGTCCTGCCGCATCAGTCCATCGATCGGTGAGCAATCCCGTCGCGGTGACGTAGCCATTACGCCATCATCAACTTGTAAGTCATCTTCATTACCATCACTTATTTGATAGCCAAAAACAGTAATTCAGTGTTTGCAAGAACAGTTTTCATAATAAATGTGTCCCCGCCATTTTGGACGGGTGAAAAAGACTAAATTCTGAGTCAAGTGTTTATTATTTCAAAACAAAGAAACCATTGCAATCCCTCGACCCAGGGCACTCACCCCTGAGACGCTCAACGCCGGCAGCAAAATCGCAGGTAAGTGGGCGTGCGCTTGGCGCCCCTTTTAAATAAATTTAGCGCATGTCTCCACCTGCTACAACGGAAATGACCGTCATACCATCAGTGTGTCGGCGCTTCCATTCTGTGGTGTGACCCCCTTCCGATTCCGTTCCAAAGAATCTGCATCAGACGTGGGCGGTTGCATCACATAAATTGGCCGCCCAACGTGGTTTTTTATTTACGAATAATTGAGCTTGTGTAGTATGCAGTACATAAATTGACCGCCCAACGTGGTTTTTATAACGTATAATTGAGCTTGTGTTGCATGCATCACTTTAATTGGATGCCCTACTTGGTTTTTTATCAACGAATAATTTACTTTGTGTTGCTCGCATCGGTTTATTTCTTGTAGAGCACACCAATTCTTTCTTATTTGATAATGCGTTTACACTTGCTCAATTATTGCCCAACTCAGGATTGCATTTGGTTTCAATGTGTGTTTCTTTTAATATTTTGTATTGTTGTGATATGTTTTCCATCAATGTGTTTGCGTGTGAAACATAATTTTTATAGTGAACTTGCGTTAGTTTTTACATGTCCCATATCAGTCACGCTTAGAATGTTATAGTGATTTTCATAGCTTAGACGCCCAAAGTGCTTTATAAAGAACAATTCAGACTCGTTTAAGACGCATAATTTCATTTTTATTGCTATTTTCATATTTACAACTTCTTAATGCGTCATATTGTGTTCAAGTGTGGTTAATTGAACTCTATTTTGTTTATTTACATGTACGTGCTATTCACGGCACATCAAGTTTATATGTTTAGCTAACAGTGTTTATTTTCTCTTTTCAATTTTATGTTTATTTCTCAGTGCTATCCTATAACATTTCATTGTGTGTGTATTGTACTATTTATATTGTTGTGTTTTATTGTGTTTAACTGTGTAACGCGCTGTAGGCGTCATTATCATAGTTACGTCACTTCGATGATTGCTCGCCCCAAGATGGCTGATAATTATCCCACTCAAAGCACCGAGGTTTCTGACCCCGCCGGCCAGGCCGCTACCGAAATCACCGAAGCGCCTGCCGAGCTCACGGCCCCAGCTGGTCTCGCCCCTATTGTTCGTATGTCTTTGGAGCAGGTAGTCGACACGAGCCCTGCAGAGGTCGGTCCTCCCCCCGCCGCGGTCGCTCGACGCCACCCTCAGACCAAATGTTCTCAATTTTTCAGCTCTCTTCTGGCAAAATTAGACGAACAGCGTCAAGACATGAATTCTAAATTCAATGAACAGCGTCAAGAAATGTCTCAATTTCGGTCACAATTTGACGAACAGCGGCAAGACATAACTTCAAAATTAGATGAACAGCGTCAAGACATGAGTTCTAAACTTGACGAACAGCGTCAAGAATTCCGCTCAAGATTAGATGAACAGCGTCAGGACTTAAATTCCAAATTTTCAGGAGTTGAATTCCAAATTTGATTCGAAATTTTGTGCTTTGATAGTAGATTAGATAAGCATCTCACTAATTTTACCCTTTTTCATAGTGAGGTGTCTCACCAACTGGATTCTGTTAATTCAAAGGTCGATGAACAGAGCTCTAAAATTGCCTCTCTCGCTTCTGCTGTTGAAAATAATTCAATTCAGATTTCAGATATCAAAGAACAATTAACAGGCCAAATAAAGAAATGCGAATCGCTGCAGTCTGAAACAGTTAAACAAATGTCAGAATTGAAAGAGAGCATTAACAAAGATATTGCAACCGTTTCAGACAAGCAATCACATTTGAGACATTGGGCTCGTGATAAATTTAAAGACAATGAAGTCGAAATTTCCAACTTGAAAGGAGAGGTGACTAGAAATTAAAAGGGGTTGATAATAAGATTGAGGGACTTCACGATACCGTGAATAATAAATTGAAAAAGCAAAGTTAGTTATATAGGCACAGGCTGTAATGGAACGGGAAGAAATGGAAGCCAAAATTGATGAGCTCGAGGTTAAGATATCTGAGAAAACTATTTCAGCTTTTCCGGTTAATGCAATGCCTTTGTCAATTCCCCCAAATTTGAAATTTTCTGGTAATCGGGGTGAACAGCCCATTACGTTCTTACGTAACGTAGAAAATTATTTTGCTTTAGCGAGACACATTCCTGAGTCTTCTAAACCAAAGGTTATAGCCCAAATGTTGGTTGACCATGCTCAAGAGTGGTTCCAAACTTTGTTACCAGTTCCGGCAGATTACCAGGATTTCGTTCTAAATTTATTAATCGTTTTTGGGATAGAAACACCCAATACAATTTCAAAATGGATTTGGCAAAGGGAAGATGGGATCAGAATGGTAACATGTCCATTGCGAGACTATGCCGTTTCACGCATCGCTCAACCTAAGCAATGCGAACCTACCCCTCCTGTCGACGAAATCATGTGGCTATTAACACGTCACTACCCGTATGTCATACAAAACCTACTTAAAACTAGTTTTGTGAAAGATCTCGAGCAATTTCAGATTTTATTGGGCGATTTCGACCAGACTAATGTGCAATTCGCTTCGTATCAAAATCAGAGTCAAAACTCTTCACGCCCACGTAATGGCAATAATAATAATCAGACTCGAGGATCTCCCCCACGCCATTTGCAAGGTCAAGAACGCCCTTTTAACTACTGCCCTCCGCCACACTTTGCGCCCGCCCCCTCGGCCCCGCAGCGGCCAGCTTTCAGCCTCCTTTCACTGGCGTCCAAGGTCACGATGCGCCCCTTCCCGCGCCTCCCTCGACTTCCCAGGTTCAATGGCCGTTAAAACCACCCCGGTCCGCAATAAAAGGGAACATAGTTCTGAACCATAAATATTTTTGTTATTATAGATGTATTTACCAACTACGTTAAGTGTTTTCTTGTTGTTAAACCTACTGCAAAATCTTGTTTTAAAACGCTTCGTGCAAGGTTTCTTTAAAGATTGTGCGACGTATCAGCGTGTCCTCAGTGACAATGGCACGCAGTTTACTAGTGACCTTTGGCAGCAATCGCTGAATGACATAGGTGTCTAATAATTCTTTCCAATTTAAAGAAAGCTGGTGATACGAGAAAAACAACTCCAGAAAAGTAAAACTCATTTATTTAAAGTCGGTGATAAAGTTTTAATCAAAGCTCTCAGAGTTTTTAATCAACCTGAAGGCCTTATCAATAAATTATTTCCCCTATTTGTAGGTCCTTACCAAATTATTAAGCTTGTAGCCCCAACGCTTGCACTTTACGTAGCACAGATGGTTCCGAGGTTGGTCCTCACAATTTTTATAATCTTGTTCCTTTCAGAGATTAGACCAGATTAATTGGCTAAAAGAATATTAAAAGCCCTCATTATGTCGCTCTGATTAGGTTACTTTATTTTTCAATTTTATTCTTGTGGATCTAGCCCGGTCACCCTGGCACGTTCGTATTATTGAATTAATTTCGTGGGATCGCTACTACTTCAATGCTTTGGTTAGGTGATTATTATTGAAGAACGTCGGTCAATAAATCCTTCCAAGAAAGAGAAAGTCAGGATAGAGAAAGATTGTGAATAATTAACTATTGTAGTTGTTGATTGAAAAGAGAGAGAAATAATTAAGAATTCTCATTAGTTGTATTTTGTCGAGAGTTGACGAGAGTTATAGCCATTGACCTTGATTTATGAAACTAGCTCCCTTTTGTTATCATGAACTTTATGTTTTTGCAACCCAAGTCTCTTGTTAAATTAATTAGTTGTTTTCTCACGTCTACCACTTCATTATCAAATCTCTATCGTGTTGATAATTTATTTTTCCCCTTGTGCTTTAAATAATTTGGCTACTATTGATTATTAGGTTATATCTATTATTATGCAAAAGTCGCATTTATTCAACTTGTTTTTGTAACTCTAAAATCGTACTAAATCGCGTCAAGCATGTTAATGAATAATTGAGTTCCCACTTTTGGCCCTTTCCTTTGTACAGCCCATCGATCCATTCAATTTGCAGTAGTGTTTAACTAGCTTTAGGTACTCCATTGTTTCATTTGTGTCGGTAATACTAAGTTTTGTACTCAGTTATCTTATATTTTCTTCTTAATTAATTATGTAGTATTTAGTTTGCACTTAGTTTGTGTAGGTGTCGTTAATGGCCCACCACCATTTCTTATCCTTTAAAAAATGATAATGATTATTTTCATTCACTTTTATCTCATTAATTTGTTTCTATTACTTCTTAAAGAGTTTCTGTCCTAGGTTTATTGGTTATCAGTTCTCAGAGTTAGCGTTAGTTTTGTTGTTCTTAATTAATATTATCCATTTGATTAAATTACTAGTAATGTTATATCTTGTTAGAGTTGTCATTAAAACCCTCGATTTCGTACTTGACATGCCAATTTTTGTGTTTTCACTGCTTCATCTGTCGGCACACACTACCCAAATTTATTAGTCTTCTATCTTTGGCAATCTCTGTTTTCGTTCTTAGATTTAAAAAACATGTCCCATGCGTTTTTTTAATCTCATTGTACGGGGGGGGGTAATGCGATGTGTCGTTTGAACATCACACTCGCCACCCCAGCGTCACGCACATTAACAAGAAGCTCGCAAGGACAACGCGTCCCTCGCGCCGCTTGAATCAGTTCCGCACAGCTGCGCAGGCCTCCCGAAACCCTCCACCATAAATTCAACCCCCTTTGTCCATACTACAGAATGATTGACTTCTGGAACAACTACGTTAGGGTCTTGGCGCTAGCACGCAGCAAGATAATCCCTTAAGTCCTATAAACATATCACAATGCCACGACAGAAGAACCATGTGCGCACTTCTCTGTGCTAAACAAAAGACATCCAATGGCCGCGAAAGGAAGAGATCATTTATCCAATCAGCTCACAAAATAACATAGAAAATTCTGGAACTCTACAAACCGACCTATGAGAGCGCTAGGGCAGGAAGCACGTGATAACCCTTGCATGGTGCGAGAGAAGAAGGGGGAGAAACACAGCGAGAAGCTCAAACTTCAGACGGGCGAAAAACACGAGAGAGGGTGGTCGAGCAGGAATAGCATAGGACAGTCGAAATCTTCAACAACTTAAAAGTTACAGTTAGAGAGCGGCCCGAACATCGGTTTTTTAGAGATCATTAGTGAGAGCAACGGTAAAAAAGACGACAATAGCGGTTGGTGAGAGGCAAACATTGAGCCGATCACCACGAGACCTGCCCGGCCTTCGTCCAACCGCGGAATTTATTCCAAACAGCCAGATTTTGGCTTCCAACATCATACGCGGTCCAGGTGATCGTGTGACGGCCTGAGACGCGCGCCAGCGCTACGTAATTGCTGCGCTGACATTCACCGCTGACATCCCGAGCGCCGGCGCCTTCATCACGAGGGACAGTTGTGAGGCTGGCGTTACAACGCTCCAGCGGCGCTCCTGTGGGTCCTGCCGCATCAGTCCATCGATCGGTGAGCAATCCCGTCGCGGTGACGTAGCCATTACGCCATCATCAACTTGTAAGTCATCTTCATTACCATCACTTATTTGATAGCCAAAAACAGTAATTCAGTGTTTGCAAGAACAGTTTTCATAATAAATGTGTCCCCGCCATTTTGGACGGGTGAAAAGACTAAATTCTGAGTCAAGTGTTTATTATTTCAAAACAAAGAAACCATTGCAATCCCTCGACCCAGGGCACTCACCCTGAGACGCTCAACGCCGGCAGCAAAATCGCAGGTAAGTGGGCGTGCGCTTGGCGCCCCTTTTAAATAAATTTTAGCGCATGTCTCCACCTGCTACAACGGAAATGACCGTCATACCATCAGTGTGTCGGCGCTTCCATTCTGTGGTGTGACCCCCTTCCGATTCCGTTCCAAAGAATCTGCATCAGACGTGGGCGGTTGCATCACATAAATTGGCCGCCCAACGTGGTTTTTTATTTACGAATAATTGAGCTTGTGTAGTATGCAGTACATAAATTGACCGCCCAACGTGGTTTTTATAACGTATAATTGAGCTTGTGTTGCATGCATCACTTTAATTGGATGCCCTACTTGGTTTTTTATCAACGAATAATTTACTTTGTGTGTGCTCGCATCGGTTTATTTTCTTGTAGAGCACACCAATTCTTCTTATTTGATAATGCGTTTACACTTGCTCAATTATTGCCCAACTCAGGATTGCATTTGGTTTCAATGTGTGTTTCTTTTAATATTTTGTATTGTTGTGATATGTTTTCCATCAATGTGTTTGCGTGTGAAACATAATTTTTATAGTGAACTTGCGTTAGTTTTTACATGTCCCATATCAGTCACGCTTAGAATGTTATAGTGATTTTCATAGCTTAGACGCCCAAGTGCTTTATAAAGAACAATTCAGACTCGTTTAAGACGCATAATTTCATTTTTATTGCTATTTTCATATTTACAACTTCTTAATGCGTCATATTGTGTTCAAGTGTGGTTAATTGAACTCTATTTTGTTTATTTACATGTTACGTGCTATTCACGGCACATCAAGTTTATATGTTTAGCTAACAGTGTTTATTTTCTCTTTTCAATTTTATGTTTATTTCTCAGTGCTATCCTATAACATTTCATTGTGTGTGTATTGTACTATTAATATTGTTGTGTTTTATTGTGTTTAACTGTGTAACGCGCTGTAGGCGTCATTATCATAGTTACGTCACTTCGATGATTGCTCGCCCCAAGATGGCTGATAATTATCCCACTCAAAGCACCGAGGTTTCTGACCCCGCCGGCCAGGCCGCTACCGAAATCACCGAAGCGCCTGCCGAGCTCACGGCCCCAGCTGGTCTCGCCCCTATTGTTCGTATGTCTTTGGAGCAGGTAGTCGACACGAGCCCTGCAGAGGTCGGTCCTCCCCCGCCGCGGTCGCTCCGACGCCACCCTCAGACCAAATGTCTCAATTTTTCAGCTCTCTTCTGGCAAAATTAGACGAACAGCGTCAAGACATGAATTCTAAATTCAATGAACAGCGTCAAGAAATGTCTCAATTTCGGTCACAATTTGACGAACAGCGGCAAGACATAACTTCAAAATTAGATGAACAGCGTCAAGACATGAGTTCTAAACTTGACGAACAGCGTCAAGAATTCCGCTCAAGATTAGATGAACAGCGTCAGGACTTAAATTCCAAATTTCAGGAATTGAATTCCAAATTTGATTCGAAATTTTGTGCTTTTGATAGTAGATTAGATAAGCATCTCACTAATTTTACCCTTTTTCATAGTGAGGTGTCTCACCAACTGGATTCTGTTAATTCAAAGGTCGATGAACAGAGCTCTAAAATTGCCTCTCTCGCTTCTGCTGTTGAAAATAATTCAATTCAGATTTCAGATATCAAAGAACAATTAACAGGCCAAATAAAGAAATGCGAATCGCTGCAGTCTGAAACAGTTAAACAAATGTCAGAATTGAAAGAGAGCATTAACAAAGATATTGCAACCGTTTCAGACAAGCAATCACATTTGAGACATTGGGCTCGTGATAAATTTAAAGACAATGAAGTCGAAATTTCCAACTTGAAAGGAGAGGTGACTAAGAAATTAAAAGGGGTTGATAATAAGATTGAGGGACTTCACGATACCGTGAATAATAAAATTGAAAAAGCAAAGTTAGTTATATAGGCACAGGCTGTAATGGAACGGGAAGAAATGGAAGCCAAAATTGATGAGCTCGAGGTTAAGATATCTGAGAAAACTATTTCAGCTTTTCCGGTTAATGCAATGCCTTTGTCAATTCCCCCAAATTTGAATTTTCTGGTAATCGGGGTGAACAGCCCATTACGTTCTTACGTAACGTAGAAAATTATTTTGCTTTAGCGAGACACATTCCTGAGTCTTCTAAACCAAAGGTTATAGCCCAAATGTTGGTTGACCATGCTCAAGAGTGGTTCCAAACTTTGTTACCAGTTCCGGCAGATTACCAGGATTTTCGTTCTAAATTTATTAATCGTTTTTTGGATAGAAACACCCAATACAATTCAAAATGGATTGGCAAAGGAAGATGGGATCAGAATGGTAACATGTCCATGCGAGACTATGCCGTTTCACGCATCGCTCAACCTAAGCAATGCGAACCTACCCCTCCTGTCGACGAAATCATGTGGCTATTAACACGTCACTACCCGTATGTCATACAAAACCTACTTAAAACTAGTTTTGTGAAAGATCTCGAGCAATTTCAGATTTTATTGGGCGATTTCGACCAGACTAATGTGCAATTCGCTTCGTATCAAAATCAGAGTCAAAACTCTTCACGCCCACGTAATGGCAATAATAATAATCAGACTCTGAGGATCTCCCCCACGCCATTTGCAAGGTCAAGAACGCCCTTTTAACTACTGCCCTCCGCCACACTTTGCGCCCGCCCCTCGGCCCCGCAGCCGGCCAGCTTTCAGCCTCCTTTCACTGGCGTCCAAGGTCACGATGCGCCCCTTCCCGCGCCTCCCTCGACTTCCCAGGTTCAATGGCCGTTAAACCACCCCGGTCCGCAATAAAAGGGAACATAGTTCTGAACCATAAATATTTTTGTTATTATAGATGTATTTACCAACTACGTTAAGTGTTTTCTTGTTGTTAAACCTACTGCAAAATCTTGTTTAAAACGCTTCGTGCAAGGTTTCTTTAAAGATTGTGCGACGTATCAGCGTGTCCTCAGTGACAATGGCACGCAGTTTACTAGTGACCTTTGGCAGCAATCGCTGAATGACATAGGTGTCTAATAATTCTTTCCAATTTAAAGAAAGCTGGTGATACGAGAAAACAACTCCAGAAAAGTAAAACTCATTTATTTAAAGTCGGTGATAAAGTTTTAATCAAAGCTCTCAGAGTTTTTAATCAACCTGAAGGCCTTATCAATAAATTATTTCCCCTATTTGTAGGTCCTTACCAAATTATTAAGCTTGTAGCCCCCAACGCTTGCACTTTACGTAGCACAGATGGTTCCGAGGTTGGTCCTCACAATTTTTATAATCTTGTTCCTTTCAGAGATTAGACCAGATTAATTGGCTAAAAGAATATTAAAGCCCTCATTTATGTCGCTCTGATTAGGTTACTTTATTTTTCAATTTTATTCTTGTGGATCTAGCCCGGTCACCCTGGCACGTTCGTATTATTGAATTAATTTCGTGGGATCGCTACTACTTCAATGCTTTGGTTAGGTGATTATTATTGAAGAACGTCGGTCAATAATCCTTCCAAGAAAGAGAAAGTCAGGATAGAGAAAGATTGTGAATAATTAACTATTGTAGTTGTTGATTGAAAAGAGAGAGAAATAATTAAGAATTCTCATTAGTTGTATTTTGTCGAGAGTTGACGAGAGTTATAGCCATTGACCTTGATTATGAAACTAGCTCCCTTTTGTTATCATGAACTTTATGTTTTTGCAACCCAAGTCTCTTGTTAAATTAATTAGTTGTTTTCTCACGTCTACCACTTCATTATCAAATCTCTATCGTGTTGATAATTTATTTTCCCCTTGTGCTTTAAATAATTTGGCTACTATTGATTATTAGGTTATATCTATTATTATGCAAAAGTCGCATTTATTCAACTTGTTTTTGTAACTCTAAAATCGTACTAAATCGCGTCAAGCATGTTAATGAATAATTGAGTTCCCACTTTTGGCCCTTTCCTTTGTACAGCCCATCGATCCATTCAATTTGCAGTAGTGTTTAACTAGCTTTAGGTACTCCATTGTTTCATTTGTGTCGGTAATACTAAGTTTTGTACTCAGTTATTCTTATATTTTCTTCTTAATTAATTATGTAGTATTTAGTTTGCACTTAGTTTGTGTAGGTGTCGTTAATGGCCCACCACCATTTCTATCCTTTAAAAAAATGATAATGATTATTTTCATTCACTTTTTATCTCATTAATTTGTTTCTATTACTTCTTAAAGAGTTTCTGTCCTAGGTTTATTGGTTATCCAGTTCTCAGAGTTAGCGTTAGTTTTGTTTGTTCTTAATTAATATTATCCATTTGATTAAATACTAGTAATGTTATATCTTGTTAGAGTTGTCATTAAAACCCCTCGATTTCGTACTTGACATGCCAATTTTTGTGTTTTCACTGCTTCATCTGTCGGCACACACTACCCAAATTTATTAGTCTTCTATCTTTGGCAATCTCTGTTTTCGTTCTTAGATTTAAAAAACATGTCCCATGCGTTTTTTTAATCTCATTGTACGGGGGGGGGGTAATGCGATGTGTCGTTTGAACATCACACTCGCCACCCCAGCGTCACGCCACATTAACAAGAAGCTCGCAAGGACAACGCGTCCCTCGCGCCGCTTGAATCAGTTCCGCACAGCTGCGCAGGCCTCCCGAAACCCTCCACCATAAATTCAACCCCCTTTGTCCATACTACAGAATGATTGACTTCTGGAACAACTACGTTAGGGTCTTGGCGCTAGCACGCAGCAAGATAATCCCTTAAGTCCTATAAACATATCACAATGCCACGACAGAAGAACCATGTGCGCACTTCTCTGTGCTAAACAAAAGACATCCAATGGCCGCGAAAGGAAGAGATCATTTATCCAATCAGCTCACAAAATAACATAGAAAATTCTGGAACTCTACAAACCGACCTATGAGAGCGCTAGGGCAGGAAGCACGTGATAACCCTTGCATGGTGCGAGAGAAAGAAGGGGGAGAAACACAGCGAGAAGCTCAAACTTCAGACGGGCGAAAAACACGAGAGAGGGTGGTCGAGCAGGAATAGCATAGGACAGTCGAAATCTTCAACAACTTAAAAGTTACAGTTAGAGAGCGGCCGAACATCGGTTTTTTAGAGATCATTAGTGAGAGCAACGGTAAAAAAGACGACAATAGCGGTTGGTGAGAGGCAAACATTGAGCCGACCACCACGAGACCTGCCCGGCCTTCGTCCAACCGCGGAATTTATTCCAAACAGCCAGATTTTGGCTTCCAACATCATACGCGGTCCAGGTGATCGTGTGACGGCCTGAGACGCGCGCCAGCGCTACGTAATTGCTGCGCTGACATTCACCGCTGACATCCCGAGCGCCGGCGCCTTCATCACGAGGGACAGTTGTGAGGCTGGCGTTACAACGCTCCAGCGGCGCTCCTGTGGGTCCTGCCGCATCAGTCCATCGATCGGTGAGCAATCCCGTCGCGGTGACGTAGCCATTACGCCATCATCAACTTGTAAGTCATCTTCATTACCATCACTTATTTGATAGCCAAAAACAGTAATTCAGTGTTTGCAAGAACAGTTTTCATAATAAATGTGTCCCCGCCATTTTGGACGGGTGAAAAAGACTAAATTCTGAGTCAAGTGTTTATTATTTCAAAACAAAGAAACCATTGCAATCCCTCGACCCAGGGCACTCACCCCTGAGACGCTCAACGCCGGCAGCAAAATCGCAGGTAAGTGGGCGTGCGCTTGGCGCCCCTTTTAAATAAATTTAGCGCATGTCTCCACCTGCTACAACGGAAATGACCGTCATACCATCAGTGTGTCGGCGCTTCCATTCTGTGGTGTGACCCCCTTCCGATTCCGTTCCAAAGAATCTGCATCAGACGTGGGCGGTTGCATCACATAAATTGGCCGCCCAACGTGGTTTTTTATTTACGAATAATTGAGCTTGTGTAGTATGCAGTACATAAATTGACCGCCCAACGTGGTTTTTATAACGTATAATTGAGCTTGTGTTGCATGCATCACTTTAATTGGATGCCCTACTTGGTTTTTTATCAACGAATAATTTACTTTGTGTTGCTCGCATCGGTTTATTTCTTGTAGAGCACACCAATTCTTTCTTATTTGATAATGCGTTTACACTTGCTCAATTATTGCCCAACTCAGGATTGCATTTGGTTTCAATGTGTGTTTCTTTAATATTTTGTATTGTTGTGATATGTTTTCCATCAATGTGTTTGCGTGTGAAACATAATTTTTATAGTGAACTTGCGTTAGTTTTTACATGTCCCATATCAGTCACGCTTAGAATGTTATAGTGATTTTCATAGCTTAGACGCCCAAAGTGCTTTATAAAGAACAATTCAGACTCGTTTAAGACGCATAATTTCATTTTATTGCTATTTTCATATTTACAACTTCTTAATGCGTCATATTGTGTTCAAGTGTGGTTAATTGAACTCTATTTTGTTTATTTACATGTTACGTGCTATTCACGGCACATCAAGTTTATATGTTTAGCTAACAGTGTTTATTTTCTCTTTTCAATTTTATGTTTATTTCTCAGTGCTATCCTATAACATTTCATTGTGTGTGTATTGTACTATTTATATTGTTGTGTTTTATTGTGTTTAACTGTGTAACGCGCTGTAGGCGTCATTATCATAGTTACGTCACTTCGATGATTGCTCGCCCCAAGATGGCTGATAATTATCCCACTCAAAGCACCGAGGTTTCTGACCCCGCCGGCCAGGCCGCTACCGAAATCACCGAAGCGCCTGCCGAGCTCACGGCCCCAGCTGGTCTCGCCCCTATTGTTCGTATGTCTTTGGAGCAGGTAGTCGACACGAGCCCTGCAGAGGTCGGTCCTCCCCCCGCCGCGGTCGCTCCGACGCCACCCTCAGACCAAATGTCTCAATTTTTCAGCTCTCTTCTGGCAAAATTAGACGAACAGCGTCAAGACATGAATTCTAAATTCAATGAACAGCGTCAAGAAATGTCTCAATTTCGGTCACAATTTGACGAACAGCGGCAAGACATAACTTCAAAATTAGATGAACAGCGTCAAGACATGAGTTCTAAACTTGACGAACAGCGTCAAGAATTCCGCTCAAGATTAGATGAACAGCGTCAGGACTTAAATTCCAAATTTCAGGAGTTGAATTCCAAATTTGATTCGAAATTTTGTGCTTTTGATAGTAGATTAGATAAGCATCTCACTAATTTTACCCTTTTTCATAGTGAGGTGTCTCACCAACTGGATTCTGTTAATTCAAAGGTCGATGAACAGAGCTCTAAAATTGCCTCTCTCGCTTCTGCTGTTGAAAATAATTCAATTCAGATTTCAGATATCAAAGAACAATTAACAGGCCAAATAAAGAAATGCGAATCGCTGCAGTCTGAAACAGTTAAACAAATGTCAGAATTGAAAGAGAGCATTAACAAAGATATTGCAACCGTTTCAGACAAGCAATCACATTTGAGACATTGGGCTCGTGATAAATTTAAAGACAATGAAGTCGAAATGTCCAACTTGAAAGGAGAGGTGACTAAGAAATTAAAAGGGGTTGATAATAAGATTGAGGGACTTCACGATACCGTGAATAATAAAATTGAAAAAGCAAAGTTAGTTATATAGGCACAGGCTGTAATGGAACGGGAAGAAATGGAAGCCAAAATTGATGAGCTCGAGGTTAAGATATCTGAGAAAACTATTTCAGCTTTTCCGGTTAATGCAATGCCTTTGTCAATTCCCCCAAATTTGAAATTTTCTGGTAATCGGGGTGAACAGCCCATTACGTTCTTACGTAACGTAGAAAATTATTTTGCTTTAGCGAGACACATTCCTGAGTCTTCTAAACCAAAGGTTATAGCCCAAATGTTGGTTGACCATGCTCAAGAGTGGTTCCAAACTTTGTTACCAGTTCCGGCAGATTACCAGGATTTTCGTTCTAAATTTATTAATCGTTTTTGGGATAGAAACACCCAATACAATTTCAAAATGGATTTGGCAAAGGGAAGATGGGATCAGAATGGTAACATGTCCATGCGAGACTATGCCGTTTCACGCATCGCTCAACCTAAGCAATGCGAACCTACCCCTCCTGTCGACGAAATCATGTGGCTATTAACACGTCACTACCCGTATGTCATACAAAACCTACTTAAAACTAGTTTTGTGAAAGATCTCGATCAATTTCAGATTTTATTGGGCGATTTCGACCAGACTAATGTGCAATTCGCTTCGTATCAAAATCAGAGTCAAAACTCTTCACGCCCACGTAATGGCAATAATAATAATCAGACTCGAGGATCTCCCCCACGCCATTTGCAAGGTCAAGAACGCCCTTTTAACTACTGCCCTCCGCCACACTTTGCGCCCGCCCCCTCGGCCCCGCAGCCGGCCAGCTTTCAGCCTCCTTTCACTGGCGTCCAAGGTCACGATGCGCCCCTTCCCGCGCCTCCCTCGACTTCCCAGGTTCAATGGCCGTTAAACCACCCCGGTCCGCAATAAAAGGGAACATAGTTCTGAACCATAAATATTTTTGTTATTATAGATGTATTTACCAACTACGTTAAGTGTTTTCTTGTTGTTAAACCTACTGCAAAATCTTGTTTAAAACGCTTCGTGCAAGGTTTCTTTAAAGATTGTGCGACGTATCAGCGTGTCCTCAGTGACAATGGCACGCAGTTTACTAGTGACCTTTGGCAGCAATCGCTGAATGACATAGGTGTCTAATAATTCTTTCCAATTTAAAGAAAGCTGGTGATACGAGAAAACAACTCCAGAAAAGTAAAACTCATTTATTTAAAGTCGGTGATAAAGTTTTAATCAAAGCTCTCAGAGTTTTTAATCAACCTGAAGGCCTTATCAATAAATTATTTCCCCTATTTGTAGGTCCTTACCAAATTATTAAGCTTGTAGCCCCCAACGCTTGCACTTTACGTAGCACAGATGGTTCCGAGGTTGGTCCTCACAATTTTTATAATCTTGTTCCTTTCAGAGATTAGACCAGATTAATTGGCTAAAAGAATATTAAAAGCCCTCATTTATGTCGCTCTGATTAGGTTACTTTATTTTTCAATTTTATTCTTGTGGATCTAGCCCGGTCACCCTGGCACGTTCGTATTATTGAATTAATTTCGTGGGATCGCTACTACTTCAATGCTTTGGTTAGGTGATTATTATTGAAGAACGTCGGTCAATAAATCCTTCCAAGAAAGAGAAAGTCAGGATAGAGAAAGATTGTGAATAATTAACTATTGTAGTTGTTGATTGAAAAGAGAGAGAAATAATTAAGAATTCTCATTAGTTGTATTTTGTCGAGAGTTGACGAGAGTTATAGCCATTGACCTTGATTTATGAAACTAGCTCCCTTTTGTTATCATGAACTTTATGTTTTTGCAACCCAAGTCTCTTGTTAAATTAATTAGTTGTTTTCTCACGTCTACCACTTCATTATCAAATCTCTATCGTGTTGATAATTTATTTTTCCCCTTGTGCTTTAAATAATTTGGCTACTATTGATTATTAGGTTATATCTATTATTATGCAAAAGTCGCATTTATTCAACTTGTTTTTGTAACTCTAAAATCGTACTAAATCGCGTCAAGCATGTTAATGAATAATTGAGTTCCCACTTTTGGCCCTTTCCTTTGTACAGCCCATCGATCCATTCAATTTGCAGTAGTGTTTAACTAGCTTTAGGTACTCCATTGTTTCATTTGTGTCGGTAATACTAAGTTTTGTACTCAGTTATTCTTATATTTTCTTCTTAATTAATTATGTAGTATTTAGTTTGCACTTAGTTTGTGTAGGTGTCGTTAATGGCCCACCACCATTTCTTATCCTTTAAAAAAATGATAATGATTATTTTCATTCACTTTTATCTCATTAATTTGTTTCTATTACTTCTTAAAGAGTTTCTGTCCTAGGTTTATTGGTTATCCAGTTCTCAGAGTTAGCGTTAGTTTTGTTGTTCTTAATTAATATTATCCATTTGATTAAATTACTAGTAATGTTATATCTTGTTAGAGTTGTCATTAAAACCCCTCGATTTCGTACTTGACATGCCAATTTTTGTGTTTTCACTGCTTCATCTGTCGGCACACACTACCCAAATTTATTAGTCTTCTATCTTTGGCAATCTCTGTTTTCGTTCTTAGATTTAAAAAACATGTCCCATGCGTTTTTTTAATCTCATTGTACGGGGGGGGGTAATGCGATGTGTCGTTTGAACATCACACTCGCCACCCCAGCGTCACGCCACATTAACAAGAAGCTCGCAAGGACAACGCGTCCCTCGCGCCGCTTGAATCAGTTCCGCACAGCTGCGCAGGCCTCCCGAAACCCTCCACCATAAATTCAACCCCCTTTGTCCATACTACAGAATGATTGACTTCTGGAACAACTACGTTAGGGTCTTGGCGCTAGCACGCAGCAAGATAATCCCTTAAGTCCTATAAACATATCACAATGCCACGACAGAAGAACCATGTGCGCACTTCTCTGTGCTAAACAAAAGACATCCAATGGCCGCGAAAGGAAGAGATCATTTATCCAATCAGCTCACAAAATAACATAGAAAATTCTGGAACTCTACAAACCGACCTATGAGAGCGCTAGGGCAGGAAGCACGTGATAACCCTTGCATGGTGCGAGAGAAAGAAGGGGGAGAAACACAGCGAGAAGCTCAAACTTCAGACGGGCGAAAAACACGAGAGAGGGTGGTCGAGCAGGAATAGCATAGGACAGTCGAAATCTTCAACAACTTAAAAGTTACAGTTAGAGAGCGGCCGAACATCGGTTTTTTAGAGATCATTAGTGAGAGCAACGGTAAAAAAGACGACAATAGCGGTTGGTGAGAGGCAAACATTGAGCCGACCACCACGAGACCTGCCCGGCCTTCGTCCAACCGCGGAATTTATTCCAAACAGCCAGATTTTGGCTTCCAACATCATACGCGGTCCAGGTGATCGTGTGACGGCCTGAGACGCGCGCCAGCGCTACGTAATTGCTGCGCTGACATTCACCGCTGACATCCCGAGCGCCGGCGCCTTCATCACGAGGGACAGTTGTGAGGCTGGCGTTACAACGCTCCAGCGGCGCTCCTGTGGGTCCTGCCGCATCAGTCCATCGATCGGTGAGCAATCCCGTCGCGGTGACGTAGCCATTACGCCATCATCAACTTGTAAGTCATCTTCATTACCATCACTTATTTGATAGCCAAAAACAGTAATTCAGTGTTTGCAAGAACAGTTTTCATAATAAATGTGTCCCCGCCATTTTGGACGGGTGAAAAAGACTAAATTCTGAGTCAAGTGTTTATTATTTCAAAACAAAGAAACCATTGCAATCCCTCGACCCAGGGCACTCACCCCTGAGACGCTCAACGCCGGCAGCAAAATCGCAGGTAAGTGGGCGTGCGCTTGGCGCCCCTTTTAAATAAATTTAGCGCATGTCTCCACCTGCTACAACGGAAATGACCGTCATACCATCAGTGTGTCGGCGCTTCCATTCTGTGGTGTGACCCCCTTCCGATTCCGTTCCAAAGAATCTGCATCAGACGTGGGCGGTTGCATCACACTACACTAACAATGCCTCTGTTTCCCATTCTTCGGTCAGATTTCATGACCTGCTCATTAGAGGATCATCTTCATGGCTGACTACATACTTCCCCAACCCGACTATTGCGTTGTGCCAGGAGGCCTCAATTTGTCTGAGGCCTCTTCGTCCTTCCTGATGTGACACATAAAGTCTATGTACATCAGCTCGAGGGTGGGAAACATGATGCATTGTTAGCAGTTTTCTGATTTTTCGATCCATGGTGCGAATTTCCTGCTCAGTCCAGTCCACTAATCCAAAACTGTATTCGGCTACAGGTACCGCCCAACTACCTATTGCAGATATTTTATTCCTGGAATTCAGAGCGGACTGCAGGACCAGTCTCACTCTCCTGTAATACTGCCTACGAATTCTCTCTTTCATTCTGTCGTTCGAGATGGTTTCACATTCTTCAATGCCCAGATATTTGTAAATTTTACCTGGCTCAAGATCTTGAATCACAGTGTGGGTATCAATTTCAATGTTCTCAGACGTTGTGAGTTTCCCTCTTTTTAAATTGATTTTTGCACACTTGTCAAGACCAAACTTTATGCAGATGTCATTGCTAAAGTCATTCACGACTGACAGCATTGGGGAGAGAATCGCTTCATTCTTAGCAAATACTTTCAGATCATCCATGTAAAACAAATGTGATACTGGCCTTTCATCACCATGGAGCTTAAAACCAAAGTCAGCTTGCGACAACTGCCTCGATAGTGGGATCAAACTAATGCAAAACAGCAGAGGGGATAGTGAATCTCCTTGAAAAATACCCCTGTTAATCTGAATATTTCTGGTTTCTACTCCTCTTCCGAGAATTGGTGAACATCTTCCACTGTTCCTACAAGTTCATCGGCAGCATCAACTTCAGATTGAACTCAAGATGCGTCTTTGTTGTAGGATCTGCTCTCCTCCCAGATTCCTGCCCAAAATGCTTCGACGTCATCTTTTGAAGGAGTAACAGCTTTGCCATTCGGTTATTGAGTCAGATTACGATAGAATCTCTTCGCGTCTGTTTCAAACAACCGGTTCTGTACACGGCAATCTATTCTACGTTTGTAACGTCTAATTCTTTGAGCCCATGCTTGAATTTTCTCTTTTAGCTTCTCAACTACCATTAGCCTGCTGGTGTCATTTTCAATTTGGTATTTTTGTTCAACATTGAATATTTTTCGTTGAACTTTCGTGGTGTGCGTTGCTTTAGAAGATGCCTCAATTAAGAGTGATATTTCGCGTCGGGTGTCGGCTATCCGTTTCATAATTCTGTTCATCCATGGGGGCACAGAGCTGTTTACTCTGTTTTGCTGTCGGCCGTCGGTGTTCTTGGCTGGCCCCAAAATTATCTGAGATACTAGATATCCAGTTGCATATATGATGTGATTGATTTCAGTAATATCTAGATCTCTGCCTGGGGTCTCGACCACCTCATTTAAGACAGAATTCACTGTTTCTATCACTCTTTTAGCTTTGGCATTTTCGTATATTCTCAACGTTTCGCGAGATTCAAACGGAAGTTGACTAACTCTTTCTATCTCACGCCGAAGGATATTTCGCATTATGTCCTTATCGTGTAATTCATTGCCAGATGAATTTTCACTACTGACGTGTGTTTCACTGGAAAGAGATGAACCTTCCACAGGATCATCATTTTCAGTGGCGTCTCCTGGCTGGTAGATGTGGGGATGCGATCATGATATTACAGATTGAACGCATAATTCCAAATATTTAAAGTCTGCGTCATTCTACTTTACTCTGAAGTATTTTAGAAGTGTATGTTGCAAGTTAGACACATTCTGAATCTTCCTTGAAAATCATCATTTTCTCATTGCATGCACTAACTTACAGCTAAATTTTTCTAGGGTGGCAGCTGAGATTCGCGAGTAGAGGGGGAAGCTGAAAGTGATGGGGAGAGAGCCAAAAGGCGGCGCTCGCTGGCACCTGGTTCGTCTGTCAAAACCAAAAACATTAGCCTACCTTTGCTATAGCACAAGCTAGCGAACAGCCTTCGAAATTAATTTGCTATAGTGTCTTTGCTCGGTTAATGGAGAAACACCAAATTCACGAGATGGTCTGGCTCTGTTATCATCCATATGTTTTCCACTGTCACTGATACCCGTTTCCTTACAATCATAAGTAGTATAATTTTCACCGTCTTTACTATCGCGTCGTTTCTTGTAAAAATAACGATTTCTTGATATTGTGCATTAAATCATAGTGCGGTGAAACACACTCTCGTTGAAACTGTCGAGAGCAGATTCCACGTCCTTTCTCTTTTCTTAAGTAGGAGTAGAAAATGAACACGATTCTCCTGATTGAATACAATTAATTTCCTTATTAATTCTGCAAATAGATCTTTTCGAAACACGCGAAGCAGGAATTACTGCTTTAAGAACTTTTTTGATATTTTCAATGCCTTCTTTTGCGTCTCTTCATAAATTGATATACTTTTGCGACGACTTCACGCGTCTGACTGTGAAGGATGTCTTTATGAATGTTGCTTTGAACAGGACGCATTGCAATGATCACAACAAAATAATAATCACTTGTACAGAACTTCATACAAATAGCTGTACTCTGTCAGAGAAATTCAACTGAAAACTGTCACCTTGCGGAGACGAATAGTCAGGGTCAATGTTTACTTAACTGGAGTAGGGCTGTCAACACGTCCTGGGAAGGGACGCGCTCCCCCTAAAGTGATAGTTTTAAGGAATGGAATCTTCCGGCAGCTCTGAGGTCTGACCTTGAGCGGCCACTCTAAAATAATTTCACTGTACATAAACAAAACAATAAAACTAAAAAAATAACCACAAAAAGTACATACCTAATTTTTGAACTCGAGATCTATTCGCGTTGTCTTGGTTGTCTATCTACTTTAAGTTTTTCGGAATAGGAGAAAGAACTGCACGGAATTTCACGAATCCTGTCTATGACACAATGAAACGTTTCACTATTGTTCCCTGCCACAAATAACTCACCCACTACCACAAATGATGAGCTTGCCATGTCGCACACACTCACGCAAGTTTTATTCTTTGGCGTTACAATTTCGAATTCACGATTCTCTTTAACATATCACCAACTAGGCAAAGTAGTATATTTAACGCACATTCAGTAGTAAACAGCATTTACGGTAGAATGCAGGACTCACATAACGAACGAAATAACATCGCGCGCACCGTTTCAAGTTCACGGATTGTCTGTCATACCATTTCCTTACATGATCATCTTGTTTTGTCAAGCCTGCTAACACACATCGAGTTACCCAGTTGTACTGAATCAGGTTGAAATATGCTTAAGCATAGTTGGCAGACTTGCTTGACTTGTGAAGAAAGACAGTCGTGCCGTCAGCCCCCCGCTCCCCGCTTCCGGGTTACAGTAGTGGCACGTGACTTCTGGGATTCCCAGGCGTGCTGCCAAATTATTCGAGAGAGAAGGGCATCAGAGGAGGGGGCATGGTAGGTTATTGGGAGGGGATACACGAACGCCAATGAGAAGCCTTTGATGTGAGAAGCTATGTCACATCTCCGGCAGTCGAAACCTCGCAGCTTGCACACAGCGCGTGGCCGTGAGTTCAATGACCTCGCCAATGAAGTGAGGTTGTTCAAGGGATGTTTCTGGGTCCGTCACATCCAGCGGGGGGACTAACGCCTATTGGACCGCGCACATAAATGGCGGGAGGGAATAGAGAAATAGAGGGAGATACTTAACAGAAGAAAATAAAATACTTTACTGACGTGAGAATTTTTTAAGTGATGGAAAACTAGGGGATGTAACACATCACTCGCATACATTGAGCCTACGCCACTGATCATTTTCAAGTTCTACATGCTCGTCATGTGGATTGTTCGAGCGAAGTACATACTCCGCATTTCTCGCAATGTCAGCAAGTGGTTCTGCTGTGAATTTTGCACTGCTGAGTATGTATCGTCGCTGACTGGCAAGCTTCTTCGAGTCTAGGGTAGGTCTCATATCTGGGTTCCGCTCTCTCCATATCTTGAAAACTTCTATTTCTGAGCCCCCATTTTTCGCTTTTGCATAGTAAAAGCACCACATCACCTCCTTTAATTCATCCCGGGTCCATCTCTGACGATGGCTTCGAGCTCCCGCCGGCTCTGGGTTCCTGGGACTAACATCCGTGGGATGGCCAGACGTCGACAAGGTGACATTAGCTCGGTTTCTGAGCAGGTATGGGACATTGGTAGAACAAGGCACGTTAAGATTCATTACATTTCTTGTTCTATCCATTTTTCTCATTGGTTTGAATTGAAGATTCGCAGGACGCAAGTTCGAGTTCACAGATCACACTTAACCCTCGGGTTGTTTCCTGCCATCTGTTACTGCGACCCACAGTGGCCTTAGGGCATCCCCCCGCAGGGCCCAGCAAGGCGTCCCTCCGATCGCCAGTCGGCATTACTAAACCCTGTGGGATTTTCACTGACTGCTGAAGGCAGCCTCCTTCGTTGGCTAATGCAAGGTTCGGGCCTTCACTCTAATCAGTGGCCTGGTGTGCCAACCCAGTTTGTCTCCTGTACCCTCTATGGGCCAACAACAGGAAGTCCAAAGGTTCATGACCCTTCCCTCTCTACTTACTTCCCACTCTCCTCAAGATGGAGTACTTCTTCATCTGACCCCTCACCTTCAACCTATTCAGCACGGGAGGCCCTACCGGAAGCTAGGCTACCACTGACATAGCTTTAAGGCTCATGGGGGTACTCAAGCTCCACCATCAACTGCAAGGTCGTGTACTGCCTAGGTGGAGTTGTTGTTGTTATTATTATTATTATTATTATTATTATTATTATTATTATTAGCCCGTTTAATTCCTGTTAGGGCACGGGCCACTTGCGCAGGGCAAGGAGGCTTACATCAAAAGGTTGGTCCTTGAGCAGTTCTCGAGCAACCTCGAGGACCTTACACGGATTCACACTGTTTTTATGGATTTCTCCAATTTCTTTCCATTTTTACCGTCTTTTGCAACTCTTGACCATTGATTACGAAGACATTCCCGGAAGTCATCGGTCCATCTACAACGTCTCCCAACGTTCCTTTTTCCTATTCGCTTAATTATTGTCTGAAATTTATGTAATTTCTAAAAAATAAAAAACCTCTCCATTCCAAACCGCTCCAAACCGATTTTTCTTCTCGTATGTTATAAGGGACGGTAAAAAATATGGTGCTAGTCCCATTTTCGGCTATTTAGGCAATTTCCGCTGCGTACTTAGGAAAATGCCAAAAAAATTAACATTTCAAAACTGCAAAATTGGAGATAGCGATTTTTGCTTTAAGCAAAATCTTTTGTAAATAATCAGCCCTTTAAAAGTTAATGTAGAATTTTTTGAAAAAACGAGCTGATTTCCTTTAATTAGTGTCTGGAATTGATGCGATTTCTAAAAACATTATTTTCTCAAAACCCGCACGAAATAATTTCATTAAAGTTTCTCCTCGTATGTAACAGCGTACGGTAAATAAATATTGGTGCTATAGAATGGCACAGCCTTTCTCGCGCTTTGTTAGTTTCCTAAACTTTTCAATCTCGACTAGCTTTTGGGTTATGTCTTATTCCTTTCTGCTGTATCCCGCCGCGAGTTGTGAATGGGGCGCGCTACGTAGCGCGCACGCCGCACCAGAGCTCATGCGGGGAGGTTCCGCCGCCTCGGAAAATAGTCCCGTGACGCAGGTTGGCGGAGGGACACAGCAGCGCCTGAGGGGTGCGCCCCGGGTGTCGGCAGCGGAGCAGGGGGTGGAGAGCATAGACAAAACAAGTGCTTTGGTGCTCTGTGGTGAAGAGCGAGCGAGAAAGCAACGTCTTGGCATCAGATCTAACCTCTGTTCTTTCTTGTGTGATTTAGGAGCGGCTGTGACCCCGGACTTTCCTGGTATTTGGTTTGGGTTGGGACTTGAAGACGATTCTGCTTTTGATACTGGTTTGCTCTCCTGCTGATTGTGGCTGGACCCCGCTCGTCCCCGTTACGGATTGGATTTTGGCAGGCTTGCCCGCGATACCGCCGCATTGCAGCATGTTCTGTAAGAGAACGCGCTCCCCAAGCCACCGGTTTCCGTGTCAGCACCTGCTGGCCGCCTGGCTGCCTTACGCCGGACCGGCCCCGCCACGCCGCGTCGAGGCCACATCGCTGTCGACGCCGGTTACCCTAATATCGCCGCCCCGGGGTTATCGTGAACGGTTGCGGCCTTCCCTCTCCGACGGGGAGTGCGCTGTCGTCCTCGTTGAAGCCGCCTTTGGTGGCACCACAGCTCAATCGACTTCCGAATCTTGTAAACGGCCCCGAGCCGTCGGGTCTTATCTGATGTGGATGGTGTAATAAACGGTGTTGTTGTTAGAGAGTGTGTTTCATTCCGATACACAACACGTTCCAACTGCCATCTTTTGCCGCCCAAAGAACATTTTTCACATTTTCTAAATTTTTACGGGTGCAGAATGCTAGAAATGAAACCACTGTACACTTATTACTATTATAGAAGTGTAAATCTCATGTCCTAACCGGATTGCCGTGGTAGTTTAAGGGCGGGCAACTCAGCTATTCGGAGGAAAGGTTCGCTGGTTCGAGCCTTGGTCGGGAATTATGGTTTGCCACAATTCTCTGTTGCTATAAAATAATATTGAGAAATCCAGAAACTTTATCGAAAATCATTTGAAGAATTTCTTATTACAAATACCATTAATTACGATAAATACACGCAAGTGTCTAAATGTATTTTTCGAATTTTCAATTTTCAAACAATTTTTCACATCTCTTGTTGGATTTGTAAAATGTATGTTCCATCAAATCAATTGTTGTCTTCCTGAGCATCTGTGTGAACCGATTTAAATAAAATAATGTATACTAGTGGGAACCCGTCAAAATTTGACGGTGAGATCTGACATAAATGTTAAATGCTGTGCCCAGATTAATGTTCACATAGCAAATTCTTAAATATGAAAAAGAAAAAGCCAACTTCTCATATTTAATACTTATTTTTGTAACTCGGCAGATAGTCACTTTTATGGGCAGGATGATTAGATATTATGCAGCACAAAATCAATTATGTTTGATAAATTAATTCACACAATTAAATCACAATTGAACCCTTAATAACACATGAATAGTTGCCAATGCAATATCAGCACCGAATGACACAAAAGACAGAGCACTATTATATTGACGGACATTACTGCTAACGTTTCTTGATGAGTCATCATCACCTGTAAAGAGCTGTTTAATTTCTTTTGGCATATTGCTTCAAGGAAAACTTATTTTTGCATTTAAGCAATACAGAGTTACTGGTTTGCAGAATTTCTCTCGCATGGGAAGTACAAAGCAGAACAAAACTGATATTTCGTAGACAAACACCCAACAGAAAAAGAAATTACTTCACTCTCACGATATCTGCGCTGATTTTCTTTTTCCCTGCGTACAGATAATGTCCGTTTGCGTCTTTTGAAGCGTGTGTGCAAAGATTCGGAATGCGACAAAACCTCTGAACAATTTCACTATTTCAGTAAAACCGGACAAAACCACTGACCGAATGTTCTCTACAAAATACACTACCAGTCAACACGAAAATGCAATTCTTTTTATACGAAACAAGCCTTTGTAGAATTGTAAACAAATCACAACAATCAAAGCATCAACCGGTGTGGTCATGGTGTAAGAAATATCTTACATCGCGTGGTCCTGCATCTATCGATATTGAAACACAGACTTTGAAAGAAAACTGTTGAATACTGATAAGAGTACTATTAAAAAAAGAATGATTTATTTAATAAAAGTACACCGTAAATATTGGTGAAGCAGCACAAACAATATCTGATTAAACATCTAGGGATTACATTCGTTCATTTAAATGAAAAATAAATACAGTCGGTTCAGTAGAAGCTCTAAACGAAGCCATGACAGAATACTTATTTTTTTAAATATATAGATATCAACATTAAATTTAAATACAATATAACCAGTACCCATGGGACTAACTTAGATATCCCTAACTGTTCTGAAATTAGTATTACTTTCTCGCCTTACGAAGTTCTTCGTAAGAAGAGAAAGTTACATAGTCGTACGCCAGAACGGAGTTACATAAACGTACGCCAGAATAAGAGTTACATAATCATCGAACTGAAGTTACCCGATAGAACGTCGAACAGAAGTTATATAATGGTACGCCAGAAAACGGCGAATTTTCTCCAGAAAAACTATTGCCGAGCTCTGGTAATGAAAAAGTGGATAAATCCAGTTGTCTAAATTTCGAACGAATATCCACTAACAAGTGGTGTAGCCAGGATCCATGTTTTGTGGGTCTTTGATACCGAAAAATCTATGTTCCGTTGTTCACACAATAGCGACAGAATGTTTGAAAAAATCAGTTCACGGCAAAACCTCTGACCGTCTGTCTGTCTGTGAACAACGCCAGCGGCTAAACCAGGGGTCCTCAAACTACGGCCCGCGGGCCACATGCGGCCCGCCGAGGACATTTATACGGCCCGCCGGGTTTTTATGGTTTAAAGAATATTCTTCTTAAAATCTGCACATTTTTTATTATGTGTTAGGGTGTCTAGGGATGGCAAAAAATGTATGGTTTTAAAACAACGACGTTTTCCACCAGAAACATCGATATTTTGCTTTCGTTCACATCGATATTTTGTTGCCAAAACATAGGTGTTTTTTAAAAATTGTTTTTAATAAAGCAATATCGATGATTTGGGTTATCCTCTTTACCACGCTCTACATTTCGCCAGAGCAATCTGAGGAAGTTTAGGATCTGCTCGCGTTATGACTGTATGTTATCGGTAGGCCTGTCATTGCCTGAAGCGACGGTAGTGTTAGAAATGGCCCTCAGACGTTTTGATAGGTCGTGAATCTGACCTATACTGCGATTTCTCTAACTGCGTCCCTCAAGGCCACTCAAATCCCATCTTTGCGATGGAATATGTCACGGCAATTCGCGTCTTTCTCAGTCGTTCCGCTAGATTTCGCACGATCGTGACCGTATGAAGCAGTGCTTGCGATCATGCGACTTCTACCGACAAGACCGAGAAAAGACGCGAAATGCCGTGACATATTCCATCGCGAAGATGGGATTTGAGTGACCTTGAGGGACGCAGTTAAAGAAATCGCAATATAGCGCCGTGTGGTGGTGCACGCTTCCTATTGGCCGTTCCCGTCACCTATCACGTTCACCCCTTCTCCCCCTATATTAGGCGGCCTCGCTAGCCATTTGGCAGCAGTACGCTCTGAGGAAGGCCACAATATGTTGGCCGAAACGTCAGCCACCAAATCAACGACGCGGCTCATCCCGGATAGCCTGGACACCATGAATTCCGGCCGCGGAAGCCTACGCAACCACGCGACTCCTGGGGGCACAACGGAGAACGACGCGAAATACCGTGAGATATTCCATTTTGATGACACACCCCCGTGCGCCAAGAAAGAAAAACCGAAGTTTAGGCAGCGAACCATAGCTTCACGTGATTGACTGGGAAAGCTGCTGGAGGGCGGATGGCGATACACAATTGTGTTTTTTAATTCTCTCGCAGTAGTTCTGAAAAACGGAAGAAATTACGGCAGAATATTTATACGAAAGAATCAGTGATTATTGAATAGATTGTCAAGTTTTACTTGTTCTGGGCGCGTGGAAAAGCTGTGTTTTGCACTTATTTGCTTAATAGACCCTGGGGCACTGTACAACGCAATATTGTTTCCGGGGAGCGTCTGTAACTTCTTAAAAATTATTGCTCGTTGCCAACTTTCTCGAGTTCTAATCCAATTTTCACGGCACTGAAATACACACGCACTTATGCTTGATTCCATGCTGACAAGACGACGGCTTAGAAATCACTGTTGTGAAGTTTTGAATTTTGTAACAAGGATCGGTCGCATATAAGCGGAACTCAGAGTCTTTTTAAGAATTCTCGCTACCAGTGCCCAGTGTCGAGGAGCTGCTGCACTCTTGCGGTCATGTTTGAAAGCATTAGAAAGTTGAAAAGCTAGCAGCAAAGAACTTGTTTCTCAAAGAACATGGTTGAAAGAAGTGTCTCTGCTCTCTTGTTGGAAATTATCGCGCGGAATTTGGGGGAAAATATCTCGAACACCTTTGAAATGTATGTTCTGCGCCAAAGATTGTCTTGTCATTTAAGACGGGGTTTTTGAGTTCTTTAATTTTCTCTAATTTTAGAATTAATTATTCCGTTCTACCATTAGGAAACAGAAAAATTAAGAAAATGTCAAAAAAATGTACTTTGGGCGGCGATAGATGCCAGCTGGCAAGAGTATGTGGCAAATTCCAAATAGCCAGCCCAGATCCAAGGAAATAAAAAAGCAAATTCCAAGTAGCTAGCCCAGACCCAAGGAAATAGAAAACTAATACGGGAAAGTCTGTGCCATTCTGTTGCACCCCTAGTTTCTTATTGAAATGTGTTTTTGAAAACTAGATCTTTAAATAAGGTCATGTTGAATTTTTCGAAAATATGAGTATTTGTGGAGTAATTGGGCGTCAAAATTAATCGCCCGCTCTGATAATCCTTTGCTTCCTGATCGTAAATTTCAGAAGTGTGGTGAATGGTGAGGTGAATGCTGCCAATGTTAGAATGTGCATATTATTTCATATTTCTTTGTTCGTTTCTTCCATTGGAGCTTGTTTATACATTTACAAATTAATCTTTTAGAAATTATTTCAAACCTTTTTGAAATAAATATGAAATAAAGATTCGTAACTTTGTCTCCCGCTCCCAAATCTCGAAATTGAGTTACAATTTGTTTATTATTTCTTATTTAATTTTATTATTATTGTTATTATTATTTATTACATTTATATTATATTTCTGTTATTTCATTTTACATTGCGTCCTTTAATTGTGTTAAATGTAAAAACGGATAGATGAGCGGTGTATGTCGGTTCTTGTAACCCATTGTTGTAATGCCGCACTGATAAGGCGACAATGACGGCTGTGTTTTGTTCGCGGTAATATAAACTAATACTTTTATGTATTTCTAGAATATTACTATACCATAAAGATTAATAATAACTATTATATGTTACTACTACACAGGTGTCCCACCAACTATGGACCACACCCATAACTTCTAAACGGCTCGGAATATCGAAATGTAGTTTTCGCTTAACAATGCGGAATCATGAGACAAGTAACATACCGTAGAGAAATTGTCTATAATATTTTTAGTTTTCGATAAATTTAATCCTCTTTGATTTTTTAAATGGAACTATGTGTTTGTTTGTTTCACCAACAGTGGATACATCATGAAAAAAGGAATAAAATTATATATCATATGTAAGTATTTTGATAGTAATTTGAGTATAAAATGTGGTTTTGAATTTAACGGACAATATTTCGTGTAATAAGCAGCCGTTGCATTTCTCGCCTTCGAGGAAAGCGGCCTTCGCGACGTCAAGACTGTTGCGTGGAGAGAGGAAACTGAAGGCTGATTTACACGCTGCCAGTACTGGTGTGCCAGTTACGAGTTTGCCAGCACTTGGACAGCACTAGCGCTCTGTGCGACTGGCAATAGTTGTTTACACAGTGCTAGTAATGGCATCACGAAGTCTACAAGACTTGTAGACTTCGTGAATGGCATGCAAGATGAGATATTTTTCTCGCTGCCGTTAACTTATGTATACTCTTTGCGACGTGCTGCTGATACGTTTTCGGCGCTCAAACAACAGTATGCAAAGCAAATATTCTGTAAACATTTTATCCTATTCACTTAATCTGCCTTGGAGAAGTTATCTATCTCCATTTTATTTGCAACTGCCAGAAATGCGGCATTTCCGGCTTCGCGGTTCTGGCAAAAAACATCCCACAAATGTTCCGATACTGTATATTACCATTCAAGTTTGTCAGTTTGTTCTTCCGTTATTGAAGAGGACTTCTGTTCCCCAATCACTTTTATAAATAATAATAAGCTTACGTTGATCACCATGGAAGTATAAAGCAGTGTAAACACGTGTTGAGACCCGGGAGATAGCCGTGGCGGACACCATGGTGGTGGGGGAGAGCGCGAGCATGCCAGTAGTTCAAACATTCTTGTTCAGTTGGCATCGCCAGTGACTGGAGCGAAGGTCTTGCCAGTCACTTGCAACAAGGCGTTTACACGTTGCCAGTCTCCACTTGCCAGTTGCTGGCAACCTCAACTGGCACGTTTACTGGCAACGCGTAAATCAGCCTTGAGAGGGGTGGCAGTGAGGGGTAAGAGGCATAACTTCAGCAGTCCATGGTCTTGACACAAAGGTCACACTTCGAAACATCAATTTTAACGATCGGAATGATTTTTTCCATTGATTTATCTGCACATAACTTGTGTTCTTTAATAATATCATATTCAAACTTGACGAGACTCCAGTCTCTTTGTTGGTAAATTTCTTTTTTAATTAAGATGATCACTCGTCCACTTCGCAACCGCACCTCTATTTCTGTTCATAAATGGAAAAGAAAACAGTACACTTCAGTCTTCTGCCATGGATTTTCACGTTTGTGGCAGCACGTGGCGTTATCAAGTGAGAAACTCTCGAATCAGTATTAGCAGTTGTGACTGCAGTTTAGCATTTGTGTTTAAATTTAGTAAATTTACGCTGATAAACTGTCAAGATTATTTCAAAATTTTTATTGCTTTGTTCTTTTGGCGCGTGTTTAAATATGAATTTATTAACAATAAATAATAAGAGAAAATGTCTACCTATCTATTATTTGATGAATTAATCGAGATATTACAATAAAAATCTTTTAGAATTTATTCCCTTCCCATGTTTTAAAATGACAGCTTGTTTCTTCCATAACACACTGAGATCAATTCTTGAAGTTTGGAGAGAACCTTTATTATTATCATCTTTCCGATACAAATTATTTTTATTTGGTTCTTTTTGATTATCGTTGCTTTGGAATTTCAGTAGAAGTAGTTCAATTCAGATTAACAAATTGGAAAAAATCTCTCATCCTAATCGTTAATATTGATGTTTGTTCATATGATATTCGTGTCAAGACCATGAATTGCTATAGTTACGCCTCTATCATTCACGGCCACCCCTCTCACACTCCCTCCACGAAACGTCCCGTCTCCACGAAACAGTCTCGACGCCGCAAAGGCCACTTACCTCGAGTTGCAACGGCTGCTCGGGGATATAGTCCGTTTAATTCAAAATCACATATCAGAAAGTCTAGTTTTATACTCAAATTACTATCAAAATACTGACATACGATACACAATTTTATTCCTTTTTTTATGATCTATCCATTGCTGGTGAAAAAATATTTAGTTCCATTTAAAAAATCAAAGATGATTAAATTTCACGAAAACTCAAAATTTTATAGACAATTTCTCTACGGTATGTTACTTGCCTCATGATTCCGCATTGTATGCGCAAACTGCATTTCGATATCCTGAACCGTTTAGAAGTTATGGGGATGGTCCATAGTTGGTGGGACATTCTTTATGTTCGTGAATACACTGCTTGCCTTATACAATGAATTCATTGCCAGGTGTTTTGCTTTCTCGTGCTTTTTCATTTAAAGTTTTGAATAAAAAAATCTATATCTTGAATCTATTTAATTTTCGTACCAAATGTTCAGTGATTTCAAATTAGTGTTACAAAAACTGATGACTGAGACGTGTTAATACGGAGAGAAAATGTGGTGTAAATAGTATTATACTGCGATTTTTCTAAGAGTGACTCTCAAGGAAACTCAAATCCCATCTTCGCGATGGAATATGTCACGGCATTTCGCGTCTTTCTCAGTCGTTCCGCTAGATTTCGCACGATCGCGACCGCATGAAGCAGTGCTTGCGATCATGCGACTTCTACCGGCAAGACCGAGAAAAGAAGCGAAATGCCGTGACATATTCCATCGCGAAGATGGGATTTGAGTTTCCTTGAGAGTCGCTCTTAGAAAAATCGCAGTATACATAACCATTACTAATGGAGTACGTTCTGCTTCAGCACTACTAGTTTTTTTTAATGAAATGTATTCGTCAAAAACAGATTTTCAAATAAGGTTATTTTTGGATTTTTCGAAAATATGAGTATTTTTCGAGTAATTTAGCTTCAAACATAGTTGCCCGCTCCGAATTCCTTGCGCTTTGTGAATGTAATAGACGTGATTCCAGGGAGTTGGATGCTACATAAGTTAGGATTTATATATTATTTCACATTTCTTTGTTCGTTTATTTCATTCGAGCTTTTGTTATACGTTTCCAAAATAATATTTTAGAAACTATTTAATACCATTTTGATATTCCATATTTTTTGTCCTTGGGAGTGTATTTACATTTTCAATGTATTGAAGTATTTTCTTTCAACCAATCCACAAACCTTAATTAAAATTAGCCCTATTAGGCGTTCTTTTTTAAAAATACGATTCAAATGTAATATGAAAGAAAAATTCCTTCAGGGAAACTTAGATTGGAATGCAACAATGCATTCCACGCTGCGAGACGACAGCTGAATTTTTGTGAATTACTTCTCATTGTTGGGTCATGATTTAACTGTATGTTAAATCATGACCCAAGCAATTATAAGTGTCAGATTTGTGTTGATATTATCTCGAAAATATTTAGTTTTCGCATCAAATGTTTTAGATTCGTTTTACAAAAATTATGACATAGATGTGTTAATTCGGAGAGATATTGTGATATAAATAATATTACATAACCATTACTAAGTGCGAGAAAGTTCGTGCTGTTTTAATACCACTTAAGTTTTCTCTAGTACTCTACAGTACTATGAACTACTTTCTAGTACTCTATAGGCTAGTTTTTCAATAGTACCCTTATTTCGGCAAAACTAGAACATGCTCTCATTCACAAAGTGATTCACATTTAGAATTAAAATAGAATTAAATCCGTCCACGGTGTCTGCCGGCAGGTAGCGAGTGCATTGCGGAAATAGGTGGGGGGGGGGAATACAACGGACTCAGCGTGACTGGGGGACTGAGTTTCTTCTCTATAATATTCTATACATGTTCTGGAAATTTAGTACAAACTCTGCCGCTACACTTAGGAACAACTTACATTTAGAATAAAAAGTACCAAAACAGTTTTTCCATTTCATATGCTATTGGTCACGTGGTTGATAACTCGTAATGTTACAAAAAGTATATGCTATCAAATATCATGAAAGAACGGATAAATAGAAATATCGTGGATGATGGATGAATATTGTTCTGTGTTTTATTGGTGATGCTACTCAAAATTTCTCTAAATCCTTCTCAGAGTGAGTAAAATCGTGTCCCCGTAGCTGTCAAGCGTTGTTTAAAATTAGAGCAACATAAATTTCCCATTTGCCTAAATTTGCCTATTTCCTAAATGCCTATTTGTCTTCAAATATTAAATTAAATATATTTTGGTAATTACATTCAGAAGATGAAAATACGTGAGGATGACTTTACTCCTCTTTTTATGGAAATTAGAAATAAGAAAACTTTTATGGTGCCATTGAAAGATTTCTTCTTAGTCAACGACCATCAACTCTGCATTATTGGCATTGCTGAAGTTATCAAGGACGATGTGGAGGGGGAGATTCGGTTTTATCTTAACTATAACCTAATTATTTTTCATTAACATTAGGTGAAATTGTATGTGCAGTTGAAAGTTATAAATATATTTTCATCCCATCAATCTTTTCAAACAAGGCTGGGAGTGCATTTTGACATTTTCAAAGAGAACACAACACAAATGAAGAAGCACAGAAGAAAAAGCAACATTTTCACATCTTTTTGTGTTTTTCTTTTGAAGTAGAACTTCAATCCTCAGTTATTTTTCATTTTTTCATTGTGTGAAAATATAATCATGACGTTGTAAGGCGGGCAATAAATAGTACGCACATTTCAATTTGTGACGCCACCCTACGGACATTTTTTGTATCAAGAGTAATAATAAATTATTTTGGAAAAAAATCTTACATTTTATTTTTAAAACATATATATTTCTCTAGTTGATGCTGCAATTACATGAAAAATGATTTTGAAAGAAGTAAATTGAATTATAAAATATGAATATTGAAAAGTATCGTTTTTTTTCTGAACACATCCCATTCTTCTTGTTTCCGATTGGTACGAGACTTTGGTGAGAGGGAACGGCGTATAGAAGGCTGTGGTAACAAACTGAACGAACAAAGCGTGGCGCCATATTGAGCTTCTTGGCGCGTGTGAGCTATTTGCAGTGTAGTGTTGTTACACGATGTCAGATAATCAGGTACCGTATTTGTTTTTATATTTTACCGAATGAAGTACGTTTGAAGGCTTATTGTCCTATGGATTCGTCATGTACAATAAAATCCTTCTTATTGTGGGGTAAAATGGTTTACAGGAACAGAAGACCGAAGCCGGGACGGGGGATGCTAATTCTGAGTACATAAAGCTGAAAGTTGTTGGAAATGTAAGTACAATTTTCGCCCAATTTGTTCTCCTGAACGTTATTTCGGAGTGTTGTAGATGTTGATGGAATAATTATTCTTAATTTTGTCTGGAATGTATCGATATGCACGCAAAAACAGGCGAATACCATACATTGGTTATTGATGTTCATGCCGCATGTATGCTTGGAGGTTCAGTAGTGTTGCTGGGTTTCACCTGCGTTCTCTTAGGTAACGAGACTTGGCGGTTGGGACCGATCCGCATTTCAGAGAATTGTTTATGTAAGAATCGTTTCATTATCTATAGTTTTAATTGAGCAATTTATTTATTTTCGTCTAAAACATCACTAGTTTGTCTATAACACCTAGTGGTTTAAAACACAACTAGGGTGAAGTTCCACTAGTTTGTTTTTTGGAACGTTTTTTTGTCATTGTGTTGTGTAAGCCTAGGACTTTCCTTGAATCCGTTGTTGTTCAATTTGGAAAATATGTATATCATTGGTTTTAAATTGATTAAAATTGATGTATGCAGTACTGAGATACATTCCGTTGTGTTCAGAATTGTATTTCTTGAGGTTTTAATAGTCCTTATTTGCACAAAGTCAGAACCATGAATTACGAAACGTTTAAGTAATAGATCGGATTATATTCCAGTTGGGAAGTGGAACTGAAATATGAATCGTGTAAAGAAAATACGGTTTGAGCTGCTGGAAGTGGAGCATTTGAGCTATTTAGGAAAGTACTAATGGTAATTGTAATCTTTTTGAGTTTCATACCAATGAAATTCCAATACCTGAAGAACACTGTTCTGTGTGTTGGGGGTGGGGTATCATATGGTGGAATAAATTGTAAAAGGTTTATATATTCAAAACCTAATGCTTTATGTATTTTGCAGGATATTACAATTTTCTCAGTTTGTACTTATATATATATTTGAATTTTTTGAGCCATGGAAAAGTCTTAAATATTTTGAACTTTGCTGTACTTGGGACACAGATGGCCATGTTGTGTTTATGAAGAATTGATTCAATATTCACTTTTTTGCTCTGAATACTTCCTATTCTCATTGGTATCTAGATATTTGAACAAGCCAGTTTAAGGTCTCTTAAAGAATTTTGGAGTTCCCAAAATGCGTTTACGCATTGGTGACAGTTTACGATTGTTGAAAGATGAAAATTATCTCTTGGGTTAATGAAGCTTTAAATAAGTTGTAAACAATGAAAGGGTAATTTCTTACTTAATCAATGTTGGAAAAAGCACTTAGTTTTTGTCAATGAAACTTTTTCTCTGTGGTAAGCAATTGTTAATGGATGTTGCTAATAATCTGAATGCTTAATCAGAATCTAGTAAATATATTTGCATTTATGAAATTTTCTATTCTTGAAGGAGCACATGTTTTCTCAAAATTCAATTTTTTTGTGAATTTGAACTTGCAATTTAGATTGAAAGCAGGGAGTGAATCTACATTTATGGTAGTGGGGGGGGGGGGCAAGCCGAGAAGGACTTAAGGAATCGTTGACTGAAAGAAATTGAGACGGAATGAGAACCAAGTTTTCCTGAATGTAAATGTAAAAATAGTTGTGCTATGAAAGAACACTACTGATTCAATAATTTCTAAAAAAAACAATTTTTTTAAATTTCTAGTAGTTGAAATGTAAGGCACACGTGAAAATTGTTGCTTAATACATTTTTGAAAACCATAAAATAAGTAGAATTTATTTGACAATGAACCAAGAATATTCAAACTGCTAGGTAAGTATTGTTCTATGCATTCTTACTTTCTTGAAATAGAAAAGGTGAACCTATTTGCTGTAATATTGAAGTTAATTGTTTTTGATTGATAGACTTTAACTTAATATAAATGTAAGTCTAATTGTCAATGTCATTTTTGGAAGACATGCATTTGCAAATATTTGCGTTCGTCCAAGTCAAGATCTTTTTCTTCTGCTAGGTGTTCAGAGCAAAAGGGGATCTAACTTGAGGCAAGAGGAAGAGTGACTTAACGTGTTCTTCTATTGCAGTGTGATCACTCGTGCTCTAAGGGTAGTCCACTTGTGCTCTCAAGGACTCATAACAAGTGTTTGTTTCTTAATATATTTATATAGAAAGGATAGCCCACTTAAATTGAATAGATCCAATAGAAATCCTTTTTGTACAGTAGTTAATTCCATTGAAATATTGTGAAATGTGAATTAGTTCTTGTATTAACTTTAAAATAAATTTAATTACTATCAAAATGTATATTGCAAGTTGTAAGAGTTAAAACTTTTCATTTTTATTTATATTCATATAACAAAATGGTGTGAAACATTATAGGATTAAAAATGAGACCGCTGTTTTTCTCGTATAATGGTCTTCTTAGATAGTTTCAGGAAAAGAGCAAGAATCTTAAGGGTCAACTGTTCTAAATATAGTTCTGCCCTACAGCTCGTGAGCAAACAATACTTCTACCGTAATTAGTTTTGTAAGGTTATGAAATTATTTTGATACTATACACTATGCACAATAGAATGAAATTTCATATTGACTGTTAAATTTTACTTTTGGAGTGTTCAGATTTAAAATTGTGGTTTATCCTGACTGTATGGTACCCCTTGCTGTCACGGCCTCCTTAATACATACATAATCGTACCGAAAGGCGATTTTGTTTCCACCGCATTATAATGCCAAATTACTTTCAAAGGTAAGTTTTCTTGCTTCGATCGCCCGGATCCAAGTCAGGCTTGGGCCTTTGGCCCTCGCATTCACTATAAACAACCTGGAGTCTTATCCATCGCATAATTACCAATTTTCTTTTATAAGAAATCACTTCAGTATTCAAACTGCTCAGTGAATGAACCTTATGAATTTATTAGAGAGGCCGTGACAGCATGTGATACCATACAGTCAGGATCAACCAAAATTATTTCTCATGTTAATTGCAGAATTCCTGTGCTTATAAATTAGTTTAGAATTATTTCTCAAATTAAATTCCTGTTGCAGGATTCAAATGAAATTCATTTTCGTGTGAAGATGACAACCCAGATGGGAAAACTAAAGAAGTCCTACAGTGAAAGAGTTGTAAGTAATGGTATTTCAATAATGCTGTTTAAATAATATGGTCCTATATTAAATTTGTTTTTTGTTTTTTTCTTTTCTAGGGTGTACCAGTTACATCACTGAGGTTCCTCTTTGATGGGCGGCGAATTAATGATGATGAAACTCCAAAACAACTTGATATGGAGAATGATGATGTTATTGAAGTCTATCAAGAGCAGACAGGAGGGAATTTTTGAACTCTAATACTCCATTCTGTGAAGAGTGTGTGATGAAAATTTTATATTCTACCTGTTTGTCAATTGAACAATTAATGGACACAAAATGGTGCATCTCCCTAACTCGTTAATGTACTCTCGTGACATTCCTTTGTAGTTCGATTCATTAATATTTTTTTCTCTTTTTTTTTTGTGATTCAGGTTCTCTTGCTTCAGTTTAAAATTAAGAATTTACTTTCTGTGTGATTGTACTGGTTTTTAATTTTTGAGATGAATATTAAAGAGTTGGGGGCTGTGCAAGGATCTCTTTCAGAGGCATATGCGCCATGTGTAATGTAGAATAAAGTGTTTCATTTCTTCATAATAGTCGGAGGACATGCCTCCCATTCATTATTTAGCTGTCAAAAATTTATTAGAAAACTGATCAGGAAAATCATACGGAACTATCAGTTATATGTTGAAACTTGTCACATCTTAAGTGTTTTTTGATTTAAACTAGTGTTCATGTCCTAATAAAACATGTTTAACTTCAGTGGTTTAATTTTTCTATTGAAATGGTGTAAGAACCTCTTATTATAGTTAGATGTACATATTTTCATTTGAACTTAATTAGACAAGGTCTGTCTTGATAGTAGTCAAACTAATTTAGTAACAAAAAGAAATTGCAAATACATAATGACTTATTCTTCGAAGTGGATCCTTGTGCATCAATGCCACAACTATATTGGTCCTTCGTCTCTTAGGTGGCCCTCTGGAACACAGCCCATGGAATTCAGTTCTTGTCATGGTCTGTTGTATTGTCTGGACAGTGCTGTGGTGATTGTCATTTCATAGCTTGAAGTTGGGCTGGGAGAGCAACGTGAGGGCTGTAGGGTGGCTGGGATAGTGTCACCTTGTTTTGAGGCATGTACTCCTCCACGAGTGTGGTGTAGCTTGATGCATTGTTTTGGTGGAACTTTGAGGAATTAATGGCTAAGGAGATGTGGAAGGTAAAAGACTTTGTGTAGAAAATCGAATTCATGGTCATTTATGGTTCCACTGGCACAAGCACTTTGAAACACCTGGCCAGTAATTAACTAAGTCACTTGTCAAAATGACTGGTGACATTCAGAAACTCTGGATCTCCCCAAGGCATAGTCCCCGCAGGCTGTGGGAATCGTACCAACGGTTTGTTGCGAGTTCGAGTTTTGTGTTAAATTTAGTTGCGTAGTAAAGTGAGGGTAAATTTGTGTTTGAGCATGGCAGTGTTGCTTGAAGGAGGGCTCTTGACGTGTTCACTTTGTGATTGGGTTGGAGCTGTTTGCCAGGCTCTTCTGGCAGTCCCCACTATCTGGCCTCTATGGAGACCCTCTCTAATACACTGCGCCATGAAATTGTCAGACTACTTTTGGGACAAACCTTGTTATAATTCTAGAGCTCCTTTTATGTGCTTGTATAGCAAACATTTGTAATCTTTATTACTTTCTGTGGTAATACACTTATTGATTTAACTCCATGAAATATTTTTGTAGTTTTTATGAAATAAGCAACAATTTTTGGGCAAATTATATTAGTAATTCTTGAAAATACTTGTATTTTCAAAATTACTGTGAACCTTGTTAGAAAATTGTAAAGATATCAAAGTAAATCAGTAAATCTAGATATTGCATTGGTCAGTAAAGATCTGTAAGAAACACATTAATTTGATGGAGAGTTAATGTCTTTTTCTTCAGTTTTGTCCATAATGTGGGGCTGTCTACATTGGTTGCTTTTTTGTGTTGAATGCAAAACCCTCTTGTTGAGAAAGTGAAAGTGTTGGCCAATTCAAAATTAAGTTTTATTTATTACAGTAATGGGAAAACTTTCAAGATCTGGATTGAAAAATCTAAATTGGTTGATGTCTGAATTTTATTTAGTTTAAATATTTTAAATTAAGTGTAATGGGTTCACGGGTGGAAACTTTCCCAATTTAGTTTGTAGGGTAGTAAATATGTTAGCTTTAATGTATAATATTTTAGATATGATTGGTAATTGACATTTTATTTTGAGAGTTGGTAATGTGACTCAAGGCTGTGGCATAATCCTATGAGCAAAATAAATTCAGTTTTATCACATCATACTCTGTTTTTTAGACAGCCTTTAATTTTTTTTGTAATTCAGGTGCACAAACTACTTCATGATACATTAAGGTCAATAGTAGCTGTTGTGGTCAGATGAAAGTAGTTGCATTTTCAATTTATAAGAACATTTGAGCACTTTTGCTAAAAATTGAACTTTCAGCTTGCCCTGAAAAAACTGATTGTATACTAGTGGCTGTCTAAAAAAGGTTGGTTTATTTGCATTTACCTGGGGCAACAAGGTTTGAAGAATTAAATCTGAAGGAATTAGGAATCTGTTAGGAATAATAAGAATTAAATCTGAAGATAGGGTTGAGATCTGTGTAGAATTTTCGTGTTGGGAAAAACTGTTAGTGTGCCTGAGAATTGTGAGATTTATAGACAGTTAATGGATTGAAATTGGGAATTTATTTAGTATCTACTTGGTACTTCGTTCTGAAGGTGATGGTGAATTAAACTTTTGTGACAAGTACCTTAGTAACAGAAATTATTGCTCTATTAGATACTTTTAAAGTGAAGTTTCTCATTATATTCAGATAGTTATTTTCAGTGCTAATGGAATTGTTTCTGACAGCATGAGAGTGGCTACTTGTTGCATAGTAATATTGAACACTGCACCTTTGGAAGTGGTTTTCTTCTTTAATGTACTTAATTTATGTGAGAACTGTTACTGAACTTAAGTTGGGCTTTAACATGTATTATGTTAAAGGGACAAGAACAAAGGGGAAAAGAAATATGGCCTAAAGATTGAACTGTCCTGAAGATCTGTTCTGTATTTACATAAGATTATTGATAATTTGGCCTAGCCAAACTCTAGGATTTTGATTTCACCAATTAAGCAAATAGAATTTTTAAAAAAATAGAACGGATTGAAGCAACCTAAGAATCTCTTAATCGTATTTAGTAAAAGTTTAACATACAATTACAAATTGTTAAGTTGGTGTAAAAATTAATTCAGAAATAATTAATGCAATTTGTGGTTATGTGTGCTGATAGTGGACAAAAGTCTTCAAATGACAAGAGTTACTGTGAGGTTAAATAAAGCAAGTACTTTTTCTGAGGAGAGTTGAAATCTTTTATTCAGAAATGGTAATAATGTAGTCTTGATGTTCAATAAGCTTTCGACACTGAAATTTGAATTCCATGGCTTGAAAATTTAGTTTTTTTTCGTTCTTTTTTCCATGTATGAGTTTACTATCGTTGAAAACATTTTAATGATCTAGTCCAATGGTGAGATGCATAGGATTGTATTTGTGAAAAAAGGATCACAATGTCCCATAACAAAGCCATATTCGAGATTCAGCCGAATCCGAAGTAAATGAAATTACTAATTTTTAAGTTGATTGTGGGCAGAATTGGAACTATGAAACAATTTTTAATCTAATTTTTCATTAAGTGTTACAGATAACCCCGGTTCTTAAGTTCTCTCCACCAACACACAATAGATAGGACCATGATTGTAATTAATAATTGAATACGTAGGATTCGTTTCGAACTCTGTATTTGGTAGCAGAGAATAACAAATTCCCATTTCCCAAGGTCATTAGACATGTTAAGGCCGTGGCTACGTCAGTGAGTAGTGTAGAGCTGTAGCATTAACAATTGTTTGGATCACCAGCTACCCACCACAGCACTGATCAGTACTAAAAGCACGAGCACGTTTTCTTGAGCTCTGGAACCTCCCCATTCCTTTACTAATATTAGTTGAATTAAGAAAAAATAGCAACAACCGTTGTTGACAAAATCTTAATGACCTGAAATTTTCGCTCCCGTTAGAGCAGCATTACAGTTTTTGCCACCTCGAACGTTCAGCACTCGATTTTCTGCTCATGCGCAGATCAAGTTTCGTATCACTTAAGTCAAGCTGACTTCAGTGCATCTGCGCATGCCCTGCAGATCGATAGTGCTTAACGTTCCAGGTGGCAAAACGAGAGAGGAGTTGGCAATGTATTAGTGAAAGATTGTAAAATGCCTAGTGGATTTATTGGTAATGTCGAAGTGAATTACTACAGAAGAACAAATGTGAAATATAAAAATGAAATAAAATAAAGTTCAACATTTGTAATTGTGCGGAAAATGGCCTCGCACAGAAATGCAAGGCCATTATTTTCACGCACTAACAACATGCACAATGTCGCTCCCATCCGCTTCAGTGCACACACTCTTCCGTGGCAAAACACTGTCGCTTACCTTGGTATTACTTTCGATCGCAGGCTCACCTGGAAAGCTCATTTAAAAGAAGCGCGAAAAAATGTGACGCATCCTCTCTTCTGCTACTTTAGAAGCCGCTCTCTTAATAATCCGCCTCTATACTTTGGTTTTTCTTGTCGCACGGGGTGTCAATAAAATCGAATATCTCAAGTATTTCGCGTCGTTCTCGGTTGTGCCGCTAGGAGTCGCATGATCACGACTATCGAGCAGTGCTGGCGATCATGCGAGTCCTGGCGGCACAACGGAGAACGACGCGAAATACCGTGAGGTATTCCATTTTGATGACACCCCCCCGTGCGCCAAGAAAGAAAAACCGAAGTATACCTCGCATTTGTAAGAAGCGTGGGGTTCTAAGCATTCTGTAGAGAGTGAGGTATGGGTCACAGCTTAGTAGTATTCTCGACTCTGCCCTTCTGGTACAACAAGCCCACACTATGCAAAGAAATTAGTCACGCAAACAACCAATTGAAACTGCATCTGAGAGACACACATGTTAAATTGTTTGAGCTAAACTTTCTCTCAGAAAAACACTTCACCCGACATGGTCTTCACCTGAACCTTGTCGGAAAACATGCACTCGGTAGTGAGCTTGCAAAACACATCATTTCACAAACTTGGCAGTGTCCTGCCCAAGACCCATCCCCACCCACATCTCCTAGTTCTCTTCCATCCCCTGGGACCCCTTTGGACCCAATTACCTTATCCCCTGAACCTAATCCGTGTATTACCTCTCCCACTATTCATTCCTCTACATCTGTCACCCCTCCTTCCTCACCTCTTGTCACTGCTGGGACACGATACTTCCTTCGACCACGCACTCGAGGTAAAAATGAAATAAATAAATAAATAGCAACTACAGTCAGATGCAGCAGAAAAACATCCGTGTAGGTACATGCAAAAGATTCGAATAATGCATCATAATGTGCAATCTCTTTCAAATAAAATTGAATTTATCGAGGCAGCATTACAATGTGATCTAAGACAAATAGATGTTTTTTGCTTTACAGAACATTGGTTGTCTCAAAATGATATAAACACACTCCAAATTCCTAGCTTTTACCTTGCAGGATCGTGTTGCAGAGCGAAGGAATCAAATAAGGGCCCTGCTTACGGAGGTTCGTGTATTTACATAAGAAATTATATTGATTCTACCTTCTTGTCAGAATTCAATTTATATGCAGTTGAAAAAGTTTTTGAAACAACAGTAGTACATTATACTACGCTCAAAATTATCTTACTTTGCATTTACAGACCTCCAACAAAGCGAGCTTCAGATTATTTCACTTTCTTGGAAAATCTAGAGATAATTCTGAACAAATTAGTAAACTCTCTTTTAAATCCATTGTTGTATGTGGAGATTTCAATATTGATTTTCTGAGCGAATCCCACGAAAAAGAGAAGTTTCTCAATTTACTTCATTCTTTTAATTTAGACATTACAGTGAATGTACCTACACGGAATACGCTTAAATCACAAAAAGCATTAGATCAAATTATAATTAACAAAACCACAACTACATATGACATAATAACGAATAATCTAGGATACAGTGACCACGATGTACAAATTCTTACAATTACTAAGAGCATAAACACTGACACAATAAATAATACACGCATGTGCAGAGCATTCACTAAAGTTAATATAAAATTATTTACGGACTACTTGATGAAGGAATCATGGGACGAAGTTTATAACGCTGTTGACACAAATGAAAAATATAATTTATTTTTCTCCAAGCTTTCAATTCATTTTAACGCGTGCTTTCCTCTTAAAAAGAGAAAATTAAACATTTCAAGCAAAAGTAATACTTGGATCACACAAGGAATTAGAACATCGTGTAAAAACAAACGTACGCTTTACTTTATTTCTAAACATCATAACGTATCACCCGGTTTCCATATATACTTCCGAGAATAAAAAAGAATTTTAAGAAAAGTAATAGTTCAGGCAAAAATAATGAAAAATAGTCAGGACATTTTGAGCGCTAGTAACAAAACTAAAGCAATGTGGGATATCGTAAAAAATACAACCACATCATCTCGATACCTTGTAGAGAACGTTATTTTAAAGGATAATGAAAGAGAAACGAGTAATCCGGAAAAAGTTGCCAATCTCTTCAACAAACACTTTTCCAGAATTGCGTCTGATCTCACGAAGGGACTAAAATCACAAAATTCAACATTTTACACTTCCCCAAAAATTTCAGATACGATGTTTATTCCCGAAACTTCTCCCAACGAAATCCTCAGAATAGTCATTAAACTAAAAAATAAATATTCATCTGGTTTAGATGAATTTCCGGACTGTTTATTAAAAACTTGTGCACCTGCCTTTATACATCCGTTAACTCACATTTTCAATACTTCTTTATGTACAGGAATATTTCCAGATATTTTCAAAACCGCAAAAATTAAGCCACTTTTTAAAAAAGGGAACAAAAATGATATTCAAAATTACCGGCCAATTTCTCTTTTGTCAGTTTTCTCAAAAATATTAGAAAGGCTTTTCTACTTACGAATGGAAACATTTCTCAGGAAAAACAGAGCGTTTTCAGACTCACAACACGGTTTTAGAAAATCAAAATCTACGGAAACTGCCATTTTTTCTTTTCTCAAAGATATTGCTTCATCAATAGACCAAAATGAAGTACCCATTGGAATATTCTTAGATCTCTCGAAAGCTTTTGACGTTATTGACCATAAGATCTTGCTCTCAAAATTACCTTCGTATGGAATTCGTGGTATTGCCCTAGATTGGATAACTTCTTACCTTAAACATCGGACTCAGAGTAGAAATACCATACTGGCAGGAAAGGACATTACATACTTATATTTCCAATTCTTTGCCAATTGAGCATGGGGTCCCGCAAGGTTCGATCTTAGGTCCTATTCTCTTTCTGTTATATGTAAACGATATGCCCTCGTCTATTAAAAATGGAAGAACGGTTCTGTTTGCTGATGACACGAATGTTTGCAAAAAAGAAGCAGTAAATAGTACAATTTCAGAAGTTTCAAATTGGTTTAATAATAACAAATTAATTGTTAACGAAAGAAAAACTGTTTCAATGCATTTTTGCATCTCAAATCGGAAATCGCATGTTCCATTGAAAATGAACAATATGCAATTAGCTGATGTTGAGGCAACAAAATTTTTAGGTCTTTCAATTCGATCAAACCTCAAATGGTATGTACATATAACAGAATTAAACACTAAATTAAGTTCATTATGCTATGCATTCAGAATTCTTTCAAATTCTGTCAGCCTTCATGCAGCTCGTTGCGTTTATTTTGCAAATGTGCATTCCCGCCTGAGATATGGCATAATATTCTGGGGAAGCTCATCCTGTAGTATTCAGACCTTCAGATTGCAAAAGAAAATTATGCGAATAATGAAAAAATGTCTTCCACGTGATTCCTGCAAGCCTCTTTTCATTGAGCTGGGAATCCTACCATTGCCTTGTCTATTTATTTACGAATCTGTAATATTTGTCAAAAATGACCTACTTAACGGAGGGAACATATTTTCATGCAATATTGATATTTATAATTACAACACACGCCGTAGAAATCACGTGCATCAAGTGTCAGTATCAACAGCTCAGTACAAGAAATCAACATACAATACATGTACGTTACTTTACAACGCATTGCCAGATGACATAAAACAATTAGTCGGTACACAAATTTAAGTTTAAAGTAAAATCTTTTCTGCTGCAAAACTGTTTCTATACAATTAGAGACTATACTGATCGTGAAAAAGAAAAATAATGTTTAATGTAACAAAACAAAGATATATAATGAATTAGTTTATGTTTGCATTGTATACATTTAAAAACATATTTAATACGCCTGTAACAAGTAATGTACTTCAGCTTCCGGGTCAATGACCTCCATCTCGATCAGGTTTTTGCCCAGTTTCCCTGATCCATTGAGCAAATGCTGAGATGGCCCCTTGTTTTGCTTCTGGACGTAAATGTAGCTTCACTGTGCGCACGTTTTGTTGAGCACTCCTTTTGCTTGTAGTTCATTTACAATTGAAATTGATTTTCTATACCTCGGGAAAAAACATTTTTCAAATATCTTTATTTTTCTAAAATAATTATTTTCTAAATTCATTTTTTTCGTTTTTTTAATAAAATTCTGACCCTCAAGAAAATGTGCGCAGATAAATTTCTTTCCCCACACGTCATATACAGTTTTTACTGTTTTTTTGACAAATAAATAATCAAAAGCTTCGGATACAAACCGTGACCTCCTCACTCGTGCAGAAAATTATTTCATACGCGTAGTACTGAAACCGCTTCCAGGTGATGCCTACGCCAATGTATTACGCTCACACAACTCACAAACTTTACATCAGTTCTTCATACTCGCCACGGAAAGAATTAACACCATCTTCACAAACATTGACACCTATCAACTCTTTCGCCCATTCATACAATATTACACAAAACAAATACGGGGCAAAACTAAGAAACTTCCTTCAGACATGTTTCAAAAACCTCCATAAATACACACAATCACTCACCCATCACAGTGGCGGCCCGTGCAGGGGGTTCAATGAACCCCCATAAAATTCCATGAAATCAAATTTTTTTATGTCAGCTGAATGATGACTTAATAAGTGTATTTCATTGTCTTTAGTGGGGCTCTTCAGCTAAGATTTCTATCAAATATTCAGTTGACAGTGCGAAGGTTTGATGCGACGCTTCAGCGCCGCGCAGCGGGTTAGAGAACCCCCCAGCGGCCTGAAATGAGGGTGAGGAGAGGCGGCAGGCAAGTGGGGGATATGCGGCGAATACATGGCTCGTGCGCTGGTCACCGGGCCAGCGCACAATCCGAAAACCACCAAATGGTGCCGAAATTCTACGACCGCCGTCAAGGAAGACCAAAAGAGACAGAGACTCAGGGGAATTCCAAGCTCTCTTCGGGTTCGTGCCAACTAAGTACAATACTTCTGTGTTTTATAAAACATTATTTGTGTTGTATCTTCTTCAAAAAGTTACATAAAATAGATTTAAATAATTAAAGAAACATGAGTGTAATGTATTGAACAAATATCTGCTTTATAGTTTAGAGTTTCTAATTCTTTGCTTCATAGTAATATTCAAAGGTTTGCTATGGTGTTAGCTGTGACAAATGTTTAGAAATCTCTTCTGCTGATCGGTAGGCAGTGTGGGCCAGTGCTGGCTTGTTCTGGCTAACGACGTGAATTCGTACTATACCGGGACGTGAGTAATGAACGTTGTTGCGGTAAAACGAATGTGTACAACTGTGTATAATTTCGTATTCCAATCGAGTTATCAAGAACGATGACAGTACTCCATTTTTAATTTAAAGTTAGAATCTTACCACATCGTGTGATCGAATACACATGTGAATGTGACGCACTCGTGTGGAATGATTTGTGATTGAAAATGAATAGTGTCCAGTCCCTTTTAAATATTAATTTTGCGAATCTTGGTGCGTAAAACAAATTACGAATTAAGGAACTGGGAAGACCATTGCCTTAATTAAAGTTGCCTGAACAAAAACAAATTAGTCGATGTAAGAACTTTTAAGCGGATTTTTATGGGAGTAACAGCTGTTTATGCGGGTGTGAAGTTACAAATAAACTATATTGTTCCCATGCATGATTTTTGCTGTAAATAAGGATATGGCGTGGTCAAAAACTGGAGTAGATGATTTGAGTCATTTGTCGCAAAAAAACAAGAAGCACGAAGAATTTGCTGCCCATAAAAATTATTGCTTATATTTTTCTGTACTAGGGAGGACGGACATCAGTCAGAAACTCAGCAGTGCCTTCCGACAAAACATTGAGAAACACAATGATAACGTTCGAAAAAATCGCTACATACTTTTAAGAATCATTGACTGCATAAAGTTCTGTGGTGATTACGTAATCATGATGAAACATCTGAGTCGAATAACCCAGGCATATTCAGAGGATTAATTAATTTTACATCAAAATTAGATTCAGTTGTCAAGGAGCACCTCAATTCTGCTACCGTATTTAAAGGTACATCGAAAGAAGCACAAAATATTATACATTTATTAGAATGAATGTTGGCTGTATGTAAAGAGAGAATTCAATCAATTACAACGCTGTACTAGTGATCTTCTTTCTATAAAACAAAGCATAACATCCTTTGAAAAATAAATTACAAACGTTAGAGAGGACGTTGATCAAATTCCTACAGCTGGAAGTCCAGAAGATGGTCGAGAAAAAAGAAGACGGGAAGACCAACGTTCATAGAGATACATTGCAGCGAAGGAAGTCTGTGTCGAATTGTGAACTATTCTAAAGAAAGATTTGAATTTTGCAACCACTTGATATCTTCCATGTTATTTGATAATGTGCAATTTCCGTCATTCAGAAAAAAAAATCCAGAGAAATATATTTCTGCACTTATGGAACTTATTCAACAAGCATCAGTTAAAACAGAATTTCAAGTTATTTACTCGAGGGATGATTTTGAGGAACATGCTAGTGTGACTGTTCTTCTTGGATTCTTGACTGAAAATAACCTCGGTGAGTCATTCAATGAAGTGATTCGATTGCTGAAATTAGTTGCTACAATTCCCATGACAACATCAGAAGCAGAAAGATGTTTCTCAACTCTGAAGCGAATCAAGACTTTCCTCAGAAGTACAATGAGTGAAAAAAGACTGCTCTTGCCATGTTGAGCGTTGAAAGGACATAATAAATGAAATTACAGACTTTAATGAAAAATTAATTGATATATTCGCAGACAAGAAAGAAAGAAGAATGAAGTTCCAGTACAACCAGCACTGTTGTTGATTTATCTGCATCTTTAACAGGACTTTTATTGAAAGTGATGTACAAGAGCTATTATTTGTCTTCCAAAAATAATTTATTTCAATTATTAGTTTATATTTTATAATCTATACCATTACTATTCTTCAAATATTTTTGTTGGTGCTTATATTTGACGATTGCCGTCCCTGAGATTTAGATTCTAATAGTTGTGAACCCCAGTGGCGTGTGGTGATAATTTTAGTAGGGGAAGCACTTTTGAAATCCAAGGCATAAAAACGTAAAACAGATAAACATGATATGAATGTTCTCAAAATGTGAATATTAACCCGGGAGAGGTAGCATCTTGCATACGAACGTAACTTGTCGCCCGGGAGAAAACAAATCCCAGAGAAAATTTCGTTGCCTAAATGACTTCTAACATTATCAACAAATATAATTCTGTATTTATGCGATTATAACTTAACTTTATTAATCGAGTACTTTGTTATTTAAAATTATTAACACAAATGTAAAAAATCCATCAATGCATTAAAGCATTTTTTTCATAAAATGAAAAATGTGTGCATAAACTTTAATATATGGTGAATGTTGATTTGAAAATGTATCTATAGAGTTCAGTAATAATGTTTTTTACAATCTCTACAAACAATGGATGTGATATCAGTTCTACTGTTTTCTTACACTTTTCACATTCTCTGGATGCTCTGCGGTTTAAATTCCTCGGACAAATTTCATGTCTTTTAGGTTCTCTTTCTTGCAACTTGTGTTTCTTGTTTTTGCTCTGAATGCAAATATTGTATTATTTTAGGTATCAGCTCTCGCGACAATCCTCGTAGAATTTATCTCATAATAGACCAAGCGCGAATACGAACTAAACCTTCCGTCTGCAATTCTTATGTGTGGTGAGTCCTCGAAATATCAGTAATGTTTTAATCTCCTGAAAGTTGATCGTGCCTACTTCGAACATATCACCGGAAAGGGATCCGTCCGTAGGCGTTGCGCCGTGCCGGCGACGGCTCTGCTTGTCAACACGGGTTCCCCCCACTTTCCTCGCTAGATGCCATGACTACTGCACGGAATGATCTCACAAATGCATTCCCTTCCCGCAAGGGAGAACTGCAGAACGGTACGCAAAGAATTAGTTTGTTTAGAATACTTTCTTTAACTTAATATAGACGTTCTCGGTATTATTAGGTAATTGATATTTTCATTTTATTATAATGTAGTTAGCACGTACATCAAACACGCTCAAAACGCCAAAATAACTAACTCTTTCGAACTTGAAATTGTTACCAGTCGATCACAGCAGAACGCATTTAAATTATCATTCTCGCGCACTCAAGAATCGACCCGACTTTTCACGAGGCATGACGAAACCAAATGCTTGCACTCTCCAAGAAGCTTCGCTGACGTCACGAGACGAATCTACACACCGTTCTGAAAACATCACACACACTTAGCTCAGAATCAGAGTTGAGTGAACAGTTTTGCTCCGGTCATAAGCAACGAATATTTCAAATATATAAAAGATTTTTTCTATGCTTTACTTAGGGGAATGACTCATTCACTTCATTCCATGGAATGCACGCCACTGGTGAACCCCCTGTGATTAAGAGCACGCGCCGCCACTGACCCATCATCCCCCTAACAACACTAAAAATCTAATACACTTATTCTCTCCATTAAAACAACATAAACACACATTTTCAACACTAAAACACCAGCTAAGCCGCAGGAACAGCTCCTATCATTGTTATTTTCTATCCAGTGTAAATAAACTTAGAATAAGTATTGTATAAAACTCCGTATATGAAAGTGTACTCACGCCACGATGTAAGATATATAGGTGTGTCAACTAGCCGCCTTTTGGACAAAATTTTTGAAGTCAGTTTGAGGCTAGTTCCTTGCTTATCCGTACGGTGCGCACAATCGAGTTGGGCATTCATGATGGCGTCTCACGATTTAAGGTCCGATTAAATTAAGAAGGTGATTGACATTTGTGAGTGGAGGGGAGCGACGCTGCCAGGTCGCAAACCACTGAGCACGTGTTACCGGGACACGAAAACAAACACTTCAAAAAATGCGTGTAAAAGTGAAAAAAATGCGACAAAAGCCTAACCTCAACGCAACTCATCACAACACAGTACACATTGCGCGCGCAGCACAGGCAGAAACGCGGGCTGCGTGGCGGCAGGGAAGTCGCTTGCGATGCTCAAATGTTCGTGTTCGGCAGAGGCAACTGAGCGACCTGACACGTCACGTTTTGTCTCTCTGGTTGGCAGCTGCCATGGAAACGGGAAAGGCGTCCTGACGTCACACAGAACTGTCAATAACCTTCTTAATTTAATCGGACCTTAGTGGCTTCCACCAGAGGTTACAAAGCTATTAAATGGATCACCATCTTGTCCCAAAAATGCCCAAGTCGTTCGCAGCGCTTACATAGAGAGAACTGTGAGAACTAGCCTCACATTAGCTTCTGTTTTAGACCGGGAGTGAACCCACCTGTATCTCTTACACCGTGCTCGCGCTAGTCTGCATACTCTCCAAATCACATGTATATAATATTCTTTTGTTTATATTAAGGGTAAAGTTTCTGTATATTGTACATCATGGTGTCCCTTATTTTCCGACTTTCAATTTTTTGACCGCTCATCCTCCAATTTTGTTCCAATGAGCTTAAAACATGCCTGTACAAAATTTTGTTGAGATCGGAGCATTCTAACCCGTGCCGACTTGAGCGCGAATTCACATGACGGACATGTCCAGAGCTATCACCAACCGCTGAGTGAGGCCCGAGCACAACAATACATGAATTTTAATCGATCGTGTCACTCGTGTTTAAAGGTTGCTAATCTAATCATATCTTGTCATCATATCACTGCTCTAGTCATATGCAGTGCCGAAGAACGTGTGTCTTTAATAGGACATAGTATTAATTATTTATATAAAACTCAAAAAAACTGGACACAATTTACCATGAAATAAACAAGTGCTTGAAGTTTTATTTTATAGCATATGGGAAGTTAAATGAACAGTTAGTGCAAGCGCTAACTTAGTGCAAGCGCTAACAGTTAGTGCAAGCGCTAACTTGTGGTTCGTGAGTGCATGATATTTTGGAAGAAAGCAAGAATTCCGACTAGAGCTAATCAGCATTGTTCAAAAAAACTTAACTTGTACTATTCGGAGGGAAGAAAATTACACAAAACGCAAGCAAGTGTGAAGAAATTTGGAAGCACCGTGAAAAGTTTAAAAATAATTTGAACAATCTATTTGATATTGCACATCCGAATGCTTTACAAATGATTACGTTGGAAGAAGACAGGATGTTTTTATTTCGGCAGAGAGAGAGTCAGGATGTAAAAGCTATCATGCAGGACTAGAAGAAAGGACAGAAGAAAGGGTGCAACAAAGATCAATACAATAAGAAAAAGAATTACAAATTCTTTGCTGTGATACAACTGCAACAAACACTTGAAGTTTTGAAGGAGTATACGTTTTTTTTTGAAGAATGTTTTAACAGGGTGTCGTTCTTTCTGTGCCGTCATCACATATTCAAACTTATTTTACAATTTGTGTTTGAATGTAAAATACGTAATGTAGCTAGCAATTCTGACACCACTTCTTTTAGCATTTTAAGGAAATCTAGAAAAGATTTAATGCGATTAATTTTGAAAGTGGCGAAGCGAATATGGGAATGTTCTTTAATGAGTACGAAATTAAAGAAATGTTGAAATTTTATGAAAGTAACAAACTAAAGATACGTTTTCCCGGGGTAATGCATCTATCTCGATAGATGGCAAGAGATATTTAATATTTGAAACGTTCCTGCTAAGGTCAGAATCTAAACTATCTTGTGTAATTACAAATTCCTTAAATAATATCTGTTGATTGTAACTGTTTATGTAAAACCGTGGCTGTAGGACAGTGCAGCTGTAAAAACTTCTTATCAAGATGCTGTATAAAATTTCTAAACTCGCTTCAAAGGATAGATTCCACAATTTCAAAGCATTTAAAAAATGTAGACACCGTATGTAGTATTTCTTAGAAGAATTGTCTGTCGTACCGCTTTCTGATGATGAAGTAGACGTTACAAATCAAAATCAAAATGGTAGTGAATTTAGCCTGAGTAAATCTACACGTAGAAGAGTGTTATATTCCATTTTGTGAAAAATATGATGGAGAACAATATGGTAAGCTTAATTGCATCCCGATGAGCGTTCTTTAATTTTTATTTCGAGCAGGCCACTTCGGACCACGCAGGGATGCTGAGATTACAGTTCATCAGGGGGGATCAGCATTACCCTGGATCCGATTTTTAGTTCCCAGGGTTGTTAGCCCTAGGTATGGAAGATGAATGATGAAGATAGTGAAAGGTGATAGGACACACATATGACATACACAAGTACACCCATGCCCGCGGCGGGAGTCGAAACAACGACCCTGCGGTGTGAGATAGCCACGACACTACTGCTTTAGCGATTTCGACCACGCGGCCGGCCAGTTCTTTAATTATTAATTCGTTAAAATACAATATATCTCCTGATTCACGTTAATCTTAATTTTAATAAAAACAATAGCCGAATTTGTGTCAACCAAAAGCAGATATGTTCATTCCCTGAAGATGGATACTAGTTTTATTCAAAACTGTCCTTTGACCTGGTAATGCAACTCTTCATATTTAGAAGCTAAAAGGTTATATATAAAGTTGAAAGCTGTGAATGACTGCGCTGAAAGGCCTGTTGAATTAATGTAAGGTTTTCATGGACTACTGGACGACTTTCATGAACAGCGAAAGCAATTTTTTTTTGTTCGAGAACATCGTTCATTGTACGTATATTGCAAGAAAGAAACACTGAAAAAAGTATCCACAAGAAAAGTTAAAACTATAACACAGTCTAAAGATTGAAAATGAATTAAATTGTAATATAAAATTTTACATTAAAAATGTATCAGTAGTGTTCCACTGACTTAACCCAACAAAACCAATGATCCCTAACATTCAAACTTCGTGCTCACGTCGGCACGAGTTTATATCGACATATTGAGATGAAATTTTATTTTCGAGTTAATTTGACCAAATGGAAAATATTTAGGGGGTGAGCCCAAAAAAATTGCAAAAAAAATTTTTCGGGCTATATAAGGGACACCCTATTGTACATATTAGTCATAAGTTAAACTGTAAGCTAGATATAAGTTAGTATGTAAGCTAGAAAATTAGTCAGATTACCAATCATTGTAAAGATGAATATAGATAGTATAAAAGTGTATGTAAAACTTGTATATATGTAAATAAATAAAACTTAACAAAAAACGGTAGTGTGCGCCAACTGGGAAAATGACAAAAGGCAAACGCCATTTCATCACTTCTTGGAGGCAATTGAAAGGCAGCCAAACGAGGGTACAGAATCTATCAACAAAATCAATATTAAATCTCGCGGGCACCCAAAAATGAGACAATCATAAGGGGCGCCCGCAGGAACAATTCCAAACAAACATCTGGGGACAGCATCACGGATGAGCTCCACACTGGAGCAGGCCGTCAAACTGAAGAAGCCACACGAGTCCTGTAGGTGTTCTCAAGCAAACTGCGCAGGCAAAGATTGAGCTCAGCTCCCTTCAGGAGGCGCTTTGAACTTTGAACTTTAAATTCATTAAGTGTAGAGGAGTTTGTTGAATAAGAATCTTAGGTTAAATTAGTAAGTACTTTATAGATATAATTAGATTTTAGACCTTAATAATAGTCTCGCGAAACTATAAACACAACTTTTAATAGGTAACTTAAATGATTGTAGAACTTCTCGGTAAATGAAAGCCGGGGACAAAAAATCTGAAGGAAGCGTATGTATGAGAGCGAGAGCGCAGGCTAAATCTTCACAATCAGACAATTCTAAGACGATCCGCTTCACAAAATCATTGCCGTGCCTGTCAATATATGGACAATAACATTGGCCATACATGTATCAAAGTGCGCCAAGACGATCCGGCTATTGTAGCTGAAATTGAAAAACTGCGGTAGGAAGAAGCTGATTCCGCCTTAACAGCATGCCAGCAACTCAGCATTACTTCACACACTGAGAGCTGCAACGCCAAAACCGGTGAGTTTGTTCTTGACATAAGCAAAAAAGGGGCGCATTTATCTGGTGTCCCCTTTTCGCCCCTGATACCCCCCACATCACCCACAAGCTAGTCGGACGCGCCCCTCCCAACAGTCAGAGGCCTTTCCAGTAGAATGAACTCCGCCGAGACCACCCCAGAAAAATGAGTGACCAAACAAAATCAGATGAAAATTCTCAACCCAACTCAGAAAACCAAAACGTAGGACTGGACTGCGCGGGGGTAGCATCCCCCCTGACCGAGGAGGAACGTGAGCAGAGCTGGGAGAGAGTCAAAAAAGCTTTTAACCCCAAACGTTGACCAGCACTCAGGCTTGGCTCCATCAAAACGCATTGCCTCTCAGCAATCGGTATCAGATATTACATCCGGAGCAATTCGCTCCGAGAGCGCCCCAAATCTTGCCTACCCAAACCGCCCCTCTGCCCGCCGGTATCCCTGCCGCAACAAAATGCTGGCGCCCCTGCAATTCGCCCCTGAGAGGCAGTCGGAGAAATATATATTCAGATGCCTGTAGACACTCAGGCTATCCTCAGTATCTTGAAACCCAAATTAACAATGGTACTGCGAGCAGTGTGACCCCAGCATTCTTTACTCTTAATCCAGCTTCTATAAAAGATCATGCCACCAGCATTCAAGAATTAGAAACAATGAAAAATCTAAAAGAACATGCCCGCACTTTTTCCGCCGTTTTACAGAAGGATGACGGCATAGGTTAGAAATTCGCAGCCTCCGTGGCGGCGCAGACGTTAACACAAGACAGAAATAGAGGCGCGCGGAGTAATAGCACACTATGTATCAGAAATGGAAAGAGCGCGCGTAAGCAAATCCAAAGAAAAAATCTTCGACTTTATTTAGTAAAATTCAACTTTTCCCCTAATTTCAAAAATTAAAAACCTCCCCGCGCTGCTCAACCCTTACATTAGCTGGGAGGAACACAAGGGTGCTCAACGTACACCTCATTGCAGCCGGTGTCAGATGTGGGGGCACTCCCACAGTGCCGCCGCAACCCAGTATGCCTATTCTGTGGAAATGGTCAAAGCTTTGATGACTGCCCGAGGGGCGTCCAATCTAAATGTGCAAACTGTGGCGACACGCACGTCGCCAGATACGGCGAATGTCCCGCTCTTCACGCGTGCAAAGATGCGTGTGCCCACAACTCCAAAGTGCAAAACAATCACGTGGCGCTGCCCTTTTTCCTTCTCCAGTTGCCCTGGAGAGGCGGGAACTTATTCAATTATTGAGATTTACATGTTTACTCCAGCCGATTAGGCTTGTGGAGTTGCGTTGTTCGTACAGCGGGTGGAATTTCCATGTCTGCCAGGATTGGCTGAAATAGACCTCACTCTTCTTACTCCCCCAGACACTGGATTAGCCGACGCGACAGCCGGCCGGCCAATAGCAACATCCACTCAAAATATGCCCATTTCAAACTCTTCCTCCTCAGGTCTCGGTGAGTTATGTGAACTGATTAAACTTTTAGAAGGCACTGAAATTAAAAATTTAATTTTACTTATTAAAAATGCTATCCAAATTCCGAAAACCCCAGGTGATATTTTCACGTAGCTTGCACCACTAACTGAAAAAGCCTTTCCATGAATAATTTACTAAAAATAGTCTACTGGAACGCAAATGGAGGGCTAAATAAAAAGAAGGGTGAAATTCCACAATTCATCTCTGACTATTCCCCCCGCTTACTACTCATACAGGAATGTCACCTTTTGCCAAATGATAAATTCTCACTTCAAAATTTTATCATTTATAGAAATGATCGTGAAGGCCCAAACAGCGGCGCTGGCATATTAATAGCTATTAGACGTACCATCTCACATACGCACCTAGTTAGGCCGCCTCTCGCTGGTATAGAGGCAACAGCAGTGGAAATTGAAAATGTCGATAAAATTTAAAGAAAAATTTTGGAGCAGTTTTTAAAAAAACGTTCGTAAATTTCAATTGTAAATTACGCAAAAGTACTATTTTTTCAAAAAATTGCACATGACCTTCTTAGAAAGCTAATTTTGTACAAAACTCTTTGTCTGAGGCGAAAAATCCATCTTCAATTTTGAATTTGTTTTTTAAATTTTCAAAAACCGAGCTATACCTGAAAATGGGACTAGCACCATATTTTTTACCGTCACTTATTACATAAGTGAAAAAATTTAAAGAAAAAGTTTGGAGCGGTTTCTGTGAAAAATTGTACATTTTTTTACAAAGACCAGCATCATTCTCTTCAACATCCTTCGCACAATTCAACAACAAAATTAAATCAAAACATTTGGACAATTTTTTTAAAAAAATGTCCAAAGGGCTTAATGTACCCCCAAAATCAAAATATCGATTTCAAATTCCAAGGGGCGCGACATCAGTCAGAATAATTGGGAAATATCAATTTTGGAGAAAATTGGCTGAACGGTTTAATCGCTAGCGTTGTGCACAGACTGACAGACACATTTTGTCGTCAATCGATTTTTCGGTATTAAGAACCAACAGAACATGGATTCTGGTTACAGCACGTGTTACAGGATTTTTTTCTATATTTAGCAACTGGATTTATCCACTTTTTCGTTACCAGAGCCCGGCAATATGAATTTTTGTGTCGATAATTCGCCGTTTACCGGTGCACGATTATAATACTTTCTCTTCTTATGTTAGTAAGGGCGAGAAAGTCACCGGGAGAGGTGACTCAGGGTATCAATTGATATCACTGCAGTGCCTCTGACCTGGAGATCCTAGGTTCGAATCCCGACAGTGACAGGGTTTTCGACACTATGTTACATTGTTAGGTCGGGTTCAGTCGCTTTCTGGAGGAGACGTTAAGCTGCCGGCTGCTCTCATCGGTAGTTTTCCGTGGTTTCTCCTACCAATACCGATGAATGACGGAGCAGTACCCTAACACGCGATCTTCCCTTCCTCCCCCTTGTCCTATCTTCACCCCTTACTTACATATATACTTGCATGCATTACACTACCACACGTGCCGGGATACCGGTCGGGAGGTTAGAGCTTGTCCCGGCGCTGTGATGCCCCTAGAAACTGGTTGGGGAAAACCCTGCTAGCCAACGGTAGGTCGGCGCCAGATCTCACCATTGAGCGGGGGAAGATCACGTCAAGTAGTCACGTTAATAGATTTTCATTCTGTCTTTTTTCCCTATTTTAGCTTCTGGTGCCTATTTTAGCCATTTGTCTTATTTTTGCCGTTTCCTGCCTATTACATAATCTTTAACATTTTTCTTCTGGTACTGATCTCTATTAAGTTAGATATATAATTGCAAGCCTGGATAGCACGAAGGCACGAACGTGTTTTATCTTATGTGGAACCAAGAGGCAATGTTAAAAATCTAAATACAAAATATGACACCAGTCAAGATATTTTTTCATTGACGCCAAGAGTCTTTGTTGTCGCTTACGAGGAATCCTGTCTTACTTTTGAGTATCTTCTCCGTTCGAATTTGAGGCCAGCTCAGTCTATACATGGTACTGCCTACAACCCTTCTCAGCACAAATACAAGCTAGCTTCTCAGCATAAGTAGGAATTATACTTCGGTTTTTCTTTCTTGGCGCACGGGGGTGTCATTAAAATGGAATATCTCACGATATTTCGCGTCGTTCTCCGTTGTGCCGCCAGGAGTCGCATGATCGCCAGTACTGCTCGATACAGTCGCTAGAACGACGCAAAATACCGTAAAATATTCCATTTTATTGACACCTCTCGTGCCCCAAGAAAGAAAAACAGAATTATACTCTACAAACCACAGGAACAACATTCACGGTGTATCTGAAAGCGAGCTTATAGTGCGATTTTTCTAACTCTGCCCCTCAAGCCCCTATAAACACGATGGAATATTACACGGAATTTCGCGTCTTTCTCCGTCATGCCGCTAGAAGTCACGTGATCGCAAGCACTGCTTGATACGGTCGAGATCATGCGATATCTGGTGGCACGTCTGAGACAGTCGCGAAATACCGTGATATATTCCATCGTGAAGACGGGCCTTGAGAAGCAAAGTTAGAAAACACGCAGTGAAATTGCAGCAACAAGAAGCAATAAACAACATTCCATATCTCAGTCAGTTGTCTATAGAAACTGCCATGAAATTGTTTCCACAAAAAATACTCCCGGTAGCGACATACGGTTTAGAAATAATATATAGTTGTCTAGAAGCTTCTGTTACAAAACAAAATACCCCAAATTCTGTGTTGCACGTCATGAAAAATAGCAAGTCCAATTTTTCCAAAAAAAAAATAGTAATGGTAAAAGGTAATGAAGTGTACCAACAATGTCTCGTCAAAAACTGTTACGAGATCGTTGACATCATTCACCTTAGGACGGTTATAATCGTGACCCGTTCCGAATTTATAGTAAATTTTTGGGCGCCAGGAACAGGTTACGTTAATTAAAACCAATACTTCCACAGCTAATTTTAACAAATGTATAAATGTCCGGCTAGCTGGGTCAATGGGTCCCGTTATAGATAATCGCTATCTTCTAGATAGCCGATTACTTGATCTGCCAACTGTACAGTATGGCGAGGAATCTGAAAGTCAATAATTCTATATCTCTAACTACTTAACAATTGTGATAGTCCAAATGAAAATCTTTTCATTTCCAAAAGAAAAATTCAACAATTTATTTAACAATTTGACAATTGTTCTAGGTCATGACCTTTTTAAATAAAACTTTTGTACTGCAGTACTTATCTAACGTCTTGATCGACGACGGTCTGTAGTATCTTCCCACTTGAATGGAGATGATCCCAAGTCCAGCTTCTTTCTTCTAATCTTGCGACGCTGCCGACGCATCCAGCCCTCACTGCCTAGAATATTTACCGGTTCTTACTTGATATTCAGGGTTCCTAGTCTTCCCCAACTAGTGGTAAAATGTTAAAATCCAACACCGCAATATAAAAGAACTTTCCAAGTCCTACGCGAATTCACTTCTGGACATTAACTTTCAGAGTCCGAAAAAACTATTAAGTCTCACTCAAAACTTACAAGTCCCGCTTCACTAATATTATACTCGCCAGCGATCTGTACTACTCGACGACCTCTATCAGAATGTCCTGTTCTCCGCCGTTTTCCGGCCTCAACGCTTCGGTATCCGTCCTTCGTTCCTCTTTTTTAAAACAAAACGACAAAATTTGACAGTCTATTCTCCCTTAGCCAATCCATCCATCTCTTATCAAACCAAGTAGCCACGCCCTCGACAGTCATTCCTTTTCAGACCAATCCCACATTCTTTTATATGTCTATCTAGCCAGCACCCCCACCTATTCAACGCCTGAGTGCAGTTTATTTACCTTGCCAACCACCATACCGGCGTTGCTAAGGCTGTATATCGCCATTTGCAGACCCTTTTATCCAACCCATTTACAGCAAATGTTATTAAAAAAATATATAATATTTTGGTATATCACAGTAATGATATGTAATGGTAAAATAAATTTTCCTACTTGAAAATGAAAGGCCCGCAACAGACTACACCGAGGAATGTGTTTCCAGAAATGTGCGACGAGAAATGTGGAAAATCGAAACAAGGGACTCTTATGGACAAAACAAACTTTATGTTTATGCTGCGATTTTTGTATCTCTGTCCTGATAGGATCAGCTATTGACGGTTTCATCCAATCGGGAGCTTGAATTTCACCATAGTGACGTCACAGTCGCGAAATATACGCTCCTGATTGGATGACAGCAAAACAACTGATTTCTGTCAGGGGCAAAATTACGAAAATCACAGTAAAAATCGAAGTATAAGGCCCGCAACAGACTACACCGAGGAATGTGTTTCCAGCAATGTGCGACGAGAATCGAGGAAAATCGAAACAAGGGACTCTTATGGACCCCCACACACTTGAAAGTTTCTCCTCGTTCGCCTCTGCGGAGGCGAAAGAGTTCCTCGCTCGAGTCGGTCGGCGAGCGAGTTTTCTCGGTCACAATTCTACTCCTTCACTTGTTATACGACATTTAGGCGTTCGCTGCCGCAGGAAAACACCAAACTGCATAGAACTGAGTGAGGTTATAACATTTGACAGTAAAAGATGCGATAAACTACCAGTTTTTTGTTTTCTTGAAATTTCTCTTAAAACGGAAATGAACAAGTAAAAACTTGTATGGAAGATATTCTTATTTGTGTGAAACCTGCTCATAATGAGTAATATAAAATTAAAAATTTTAAGCAAGAAACTTGAAAGGGTATTTTGAAAGAATTGAATTAATTTATGACTTTTCTTAATTGGTATTTATGTAGTATTTGTGAATAAATTTATTAATTGTAAATTTTATGAATTATTTGATCATTCATTATTCAACCAACAATGTAGTAAACCAAAGCGTGATAGAGATTACGGAGTTCAAGAAAATTTGCTGATGTACAACTTCTCCCTTATACGTCACTTAGGGCCTTATTCATACTATGCTCGCACTTTTTCTTGATCCCCCAGCTCCCTAGTTCTCGCTCAGCCCGGCACAGCACGGCTCAAATTTTTGAGCTCAAATATAAGTTAATGGGCGAAAACAAAATTGAATACTTCGGAGTAATGATATTAAGTAAATTGCAAGAAATAAAAATACAGAGTTCCAATGAGTCCTGTAATTTCATTAAAGAAGCTGTCACGTTAAAATGGCTGATTTTGGAGTTAAATAACTAAATAAAATTCATTCGCCAGGCCGGTAACCCCAAATATTTCCATGTTTTTAATTTAATAAAATATATTAATTACCGTGTAGCTTCCAAAGAACAGTTTGGGTCGGGGTTGAAAAGAAGAAAAAAATATATATAACTGAGCAAGAAGATTAACAAGATAAACAAAAGGAATCATGATGAATTGATGCCATCATAGAAAATTAGGTTCTAAAGGGAGGAAGGCTCGGACGTTGGTAGTAGGAAATGTTCTTGTTTTGGAAGACGATTTTTTAAGGTGAAATTAGGGAAAATACCAAAATGAAGATAGGGTTTGATATTGCGATGCAATTTTGAAAGTAAAGGCTCTCGTGAATACAGGAAATAATGTTATGACAGTTTCTAAAAAGTTTTAAATGCAATGAAAGAAGAAATATAGTATTATAAGAAATACCAAAGCGGAAGTTGATTCTAAATAGCAAATGACAGGTTGACGGTGGTAGGAGTTTGCAGGTGCTTCTGGAACTCATGGTGGGAAGAGTGACAATTCGGGCAACGGCTAGAGTCGTGAATAAATTCTGCCGATCCGCTCCATTTAGAGCGAACTGTCTTAGAACGTAGAAAACGATCTTGGATGTGGGTAAAGAGGAAATTATGCTGCATGCCAACGAACCGAACAACGTTGCTGGGAAGTTGCATCTAATGAAGGGTCGGAGATAGAAGTAGCGTGATGCTGAAGGCGAAGGCTGCTCCGAAAACCATCTACCCGTCGCTGTGGTAAACGCTATAGAGGAAGAGAAAATCAACTGTTCGCTGAGGTTAAACAAGTTGGGAGAAGATTTTGTTGTCGAGTATTAACGAAACTGGTGATGAGAATAGCAGTTCGCATTGAACAGATGAGCAGAAACTGTGAATATGAAATTGACCTGTATCATGAAAGTGCCAGTCGCAAGGGCGAAAATAAGTTGAGATGAGGCAGAATCATTATAGAGAAGATGACGACCGCGTCCGTGAACCCTTAACAATCGCGAAGAGGAATGCCAGAAAATTGACGCTACCGAAGACGCCCTGGAAAGTGTATTTTGACAGAAAAGTGGAGAGGGAGAGGAAATAGGAACATACAATTTTCGCAGTATAAAACTGTATGTGCGGGACGATACTCATGATTGAGTAGGATACATAAACGTCAGAACTGTAAATATGTAAATAGTAGTAAGTAGTGTTTGTTATTTCATATTATTGATAAGGTATATGTAGATTTATATTTATATTTTTTTATTTATTCTTGTGTGGCTAATGTTACCACAATATGTTGAACATGAGAAATCGTAATACACGACCTCATGAAATGGGTATTATGATGTTGGCAAAGAGAAATATATATGTAATACTTTTAAGGCAGCAAGAAAGAAGACGGTGAAAGTGAAATTGTGTAGTGTGCAGCAGTGCAAGAAGGTGCGAAGATGGTGACAAGTTTATTTCCGGGGTAAAGATAGTTCTTGTCATTTATTAAATGGATCATTGAATAAAATGACGCATAAGAGGAGGGATAGCTGTGATATACCAAATGCGGGAGGGCATTCGAAATTGAATAATTTAAGGCTTTAATGCTAATTTAAATTGGAATTAGGCACCGTAGTAACAGGTTGCTAGGGAGGACACCGATGTTTAACATGTCACCAGTGGCGTCTCCTGGCTAGTAGATGTGGGGATGCGATCATGATATTACAGATTGAACGCATAATTCCAAATATTTAAAGTCTGAGTCATTCTCCTTTACTCTGAAGTATTTTAGAAGTGTATGTTGCAAATTAGACACATTTTGAATCTTCCTTGAAAATCATCATTTTCTCATTGCATGCACTAACTTACATAAACAAAACAATAAAACTAAAAAAATAACCACAAAAAAGTACGGTAGATTTTAAGAACAGGGTTCGGCTCCTATTGACGCGCACGATTCGGTTCCGAACGTGTCATTCGCGGCGCCGCCACAGTGTGCACACGGCCACGTGGCCAACGCACTTTCGTGTGGAATCGTGACGCTTCGCTACCCGTGTCCAAGTTGAGGACGAGGACGATGATTCTCTTTAACATATCACCAACTGGGCAAAGCAGTCTATTTAACGCACATTCAGTACTAAACAGCATTTACGGTAGAACGCAGGACACACATGACGAACGAAATAACATCGCGCGCACCGTTTCGAGTTCATGGATTGTCTCTGTCATACCATTTCCTTACATGATGGGAGTGATCTTGTTTTGTCAGGCCTGCTAACACACATCGAGTTACCCAGTTGTACTGAATCAGGTTGAAATGTGCTTAAGCATAGTTGGCAGACTTGCTTGACTTGTGGAGAAAGTCGTGCCGTCAGCCCCCCGCTCCCCGCTTCCGGTCACAATAGTGGCACGTGACTTCTGGGATTCCCAGGCGTGCTGCCGAACTGTGAGAGAGAGGAGGGCATCAGAGGAGGGGGTATGGAAGGTTATTGGGAGGGGATACATGAACGCCAATGAGAAGACTTTGATGTGAGAAGCTATGTCACATCTCCGACAGTCGAAACCACGCATCTTGCACACAGCGCATGGCCGTGAGTTCAATGACCTCGCCTACGAAGTGAGGTCGTTCAAGGGATGTTTGTCGTCCCAACACATCCAGCGAGGGGACTAACGCCTATTCGACCGCGCACGTAAATGGCGGGAGGGAATAGAGAAACAGAGGAAGATACTTAACAGAAGAAAATAAAATACTTTACTTAAAATATTTTTAAGTGATGGAAAACTAGGGGATGTAACACATCACTCGCATACATTGAGCCTACGCCACTGCATGTCACGATATTTGGTAAACGGGCACCGTAGTAACAGAGGTAAACAATTTCATGAGCTTGTGGATGTAATATAGAATCAGTCGAAAGATGCGTGTGTAAGAGTGCAAATTTCGCCCAAGAATGCACCTTGGTTAGAGGAGTGAATACCTAATAAGAATCCGTTGGTAAGGAATGTAAAACAGAATTTTTGACAGCAATGAACACTAGTTTTCCTAGATTGAAGAACGAAAAAAATAGTGAGTTGGAGCTCAGATCTCAGAGCGAGAGGATCATCTCCGAATTAGGGGGTGCGTGTTCGAGTTGAGACTTAGTAGATTTTTGTGGTCGAAAGTAGAGACTTGTAAAAATTCCGGAGATACAGTTCGGGACTTTTAACTTTTTTCTTCCGCGAGTGAAAGTGGAACATAGAAACATTTTGGTGAAACCGTGCATTGACTTGGAGTATTTTCTTACTGATAGGGAGGAGCTTTTAAGAAAATTGCCAACTTTAATTAGTTTTCACCAGTGACGAAGGTGAAGCACCAAGCTAAATGAACTTGTAATTATTTTGCCGAACATGTGCTGATGGTGATGTGGGAAGCTAGTACATTATGTGAATGAGAGTGACTTCGTGGCGTGCCTGAAGATACAAGATAGAAGGCATCAAGACTGGTCGAAGGTGATGGTGTGGAGATACGTGGCGTCCGAGCGAAGCATCCAAGGATGCATCGGGAAGAGAGCTCAGGTTAACATTCGTACGAACAATTATTTTATTTCTCATGGTCATGACCAAAGCTAATAATTTTCAAAGGATATTGTTTCGATTTAAATTAAGTCTTTAATTATAATAAATTCATACTGTTCTAGTGCGAAAGAAAGTACAACTAGTGGTGCTACAACAGCACTTACTTTCCCGTATTAGAGGAAACAGCTAAGTAGTACTGTAATATTGCACTTTATGCGCTACTAACATCTTCGCTTGGAACTCACTATTTCCATTGCAGTGTTGTCAGAACTATGTGAATTCTACAACTTCACAAAAATAGAATGCAAAAGTTTTGTAACCCTGTATTGGAAAAAGAAGCCTGATACCCTGGAAATACAGAAATGCCTTCCATTGGGCCATGATTAGGGAAGAGTATTTTAAAACCAAGCAACAAATTCTCTACTCACTACAAATGGTACAGCATTTGGTGCAAAACTAAATATTTGCCTGCAAATATCAACATAAATTAGACAATTATAACTCCTTTTCATACAGCTCCATTAGGTCACAACAATGACACTAATTCACAGATATTCGCGAGCGCAAAGTGAATTCCATTGTTGCAGACCCTGCATTGTCGCTATTCTGAGAGCTATTAATTCTTTTTACTTATTTCAAATATTTCAAAATAAACAATTTCTAAAATATTAATGTGTAAGTCTATAACAAAGTTCGAATGTAAGAAACGAAGAAAGAAATAATATACAAAATTGCACATTCTAATTTACGACGCATCCAGCTGTCCAAAGCGCAGTAAATTTACAGCGGCCTATTACGTTTGTCACAAAATTAAAGAAAAACTACTCGTATTTTGAAAAAATTAAGCATGACCGTATTTATTTTATTTATTTATTTGTCAAAAAACAGAAACAGAATGGCACAGACTTTCCCGTATTAGTTTTCTATTTTCCTGGGTCTTCGCTAGCTATTCGGAATTGCCACATACTCTTTCTTGCCAGCTACCATCTATCATCGCCAAAAGTACATTTTTTTGTCATTTTCTTAATTTTTCGGTTTCCTATTGGTAGAACAGAAACATTAATTTTAGAATATTAAAGAACACAAAAACCTAGCCGTAAATGGCAATTTTCTTTTAAAAATTATGTGCCGTTCAAGCGAAAATGGCGTTTTAGCACTACTAAAAATGCGAAATTTGAAGCTCATTTTCACAGAAAATTTTTGAGTTTTCAAAATACTTTATTTGAAGTTATTTGAAGCACTTACACTCACAAATATAATCATCTTTACAAATTGCGGATAATGTGCATATTAAAGATGTGAGAGATCTTTCAAAAAATTTACATTTATATAATTTTTGAAAAAAACAAAATAAAACTCAAAATAAACTTCATGCTATACTAATAAGTGTAATTAGCACTATCCGTTACAAAAGTTTCAAGAAAAAAATTGCAGCCATATACGAGAAAATGACGTTTGAGCATTTCTGAAAATGCCGAAATTTGAGCTACTTTTCACAGAAAACGGTAGTGTTTTCGAGAAACTTTACTTGACATTATTTAAAGCATATATACTCGTAAATATAATAATGTAAAAATATCGCCGATAATGTAAATATTAACGACGTGAGAGACAAGTAAAAAAATTTACATTTTTGTAATTTGTGAAAAAACCAACCGATAAAAAAATATGACTTTAATGTCATTGATAGAGTACATTTACCACTATCCCTACTAAAAGTTTAAAGAAAAAATTAGGAGCCGTTTTGAGAAAATTTTGTTTTTGTAATTTTTTTAAAATTGCACATATTGCACGCAATATTGCACGAAAACTACCAAAATTGTGAAAAACATTTACATGACCTTTATTAAAGAACTCAATATGCAGAACAAATTTTATTTGAAGAAAAAATCTCTATCTTCAATTTTGTAGTTGGAGAAAGACGCCGAAAAAAATTCAAACTTTCACAATTTTCGAAAATTCAGAGCTGTACGTGAAAATCGGACCTATGCCGTGTTAATTAATTAAAAAGTGTATTTTCCTCTATTCATACAAGAAATTTAAAGAAAAAATTTGGAGCCGTTTTTGAGAAAATGTTGAAAATCCCCGGGGGGCTTCATATAAAGTACCCCCAAATTTTAAAGAATCTTTTTCAAAATCACAAAGCTTCGACTAGAATCAGATCGACTGGGGAATATCAATTTTGAAGAAAATCGACTGAACGGTTTAGGCGCTAGCGTTGACCACAGACGGACGGACGGACGGAATGCCGTCAATCGATTTTTAAGTATAAAGAAGCAACAAATCATGTATTTTGACCACACCACGAGATAGAGGATTTTTTTTTCTTAATTTAGCAACTTGTTTTATCCACTTATTCGTTTTCACGGCCCGGCAATTAATTTTTTCCGCCGAAAATTGGCCATTTTTTCGCGCAGCATTACATAACTTTCCCTATACTACGTATATCACTCCGTGTATACGTACGTATACGGGAAAGTAATACTACGTATATCACTCCGTGTATACGTACGTATACGGGAAAGTAAAATACAAACTTGATTATTATTGTGCAATCTGGCACATCATCATTAAAAAACACTTTCAGGTTTTGTCGTTTCCGTATGGAAGCGAGTCTACAGGGGGCAGATTGTGGTCGAACGATGAGGTAAGCCGAATTATGCACCTTGCATATTCGAACCCATGATAGAAGCCCAACATTTCAATAATAGAGAGACATATCTTGGATTGGATAAAACTGTTTTCAATAGTTTATGTTTCAAATGTGAAAGAAATGGATTACGATTTTGAACATTATAAAAATGTTTATAACTGCATTTTTCTTCGTAGCAACTATATTTACGTTATATGTACAACCCTCCAGAAATGCACAATGATCAAGAATATTTAAGAAAAGGTAGCGTTTTACCCGGACGAAAGTACATGTTTTGGTAAACGTTGGTGGCAAAAATCAGCTACAATTAACTGAGGTTTACCGATTTCCCACTATTTAAGACATTGTTTAAGGTACTACCACTATTTAGGTAACTGTGTAGGTTAGGTTACCACACGGATACCTACGGATGCATGCATAAGAATAGTTCACGGCCAGCTTAATGGGACGTTTCAGGCAGGATCATCGAGGAATGCGTTGCGAGAAATTTGCGACGAGAAATGTGGAAAGAGGCCGGCGAGGCAGCGTCCACACACTACAAAGAAGTTATTCGATGTCTCGAAATGCCTTTATGTGCCACAAGCCGAGAGTGATGGCAGCAGTTTTAGCTCTGAGATGATCTGAGAGTCCCATTTCTTGTTTTATTAAATGCTCTTATGTAATTTTAACTCGTGATATCCTTGTTTTGTTACAATAATCGTAAACCATTTGTTTAACGAGTTCGAATTACTTAGAGAGAAACACACTACTACAGTGCATACAAATCATTATTTAATGTAAAAAAACAGGAAGTTAAGTGACGAATAAGGGAGAAGTTGTACATCAGCAAATTTTCTTGAACTCCGTAATCTCTATCACGCTCTGGTTTACTATATTTGTTCGTTGAATAATGAATTGAATAATGAATGATAAAATAATTCATAAAATTCACAATTAATAAATTCATTCATAAATACCAATTAAGAAAAGTAATAAATTAATTCAATTCTTTCAAAATACCCTTTCAAGTTTCTTGCTTAAAATTTTTAATTTTATATTACTCATTATGAGCGGGTTTCACACAAATAAAAATATCTTCCATACAAGTTTTTACTTGTTCATTTCCGTTTTAAGAGAAAATTCAAGAAAACAATTAAAAAACTGGTAGTTTATCGCATCTTTTACTGTCAAATCTTATAACCTCACTCAGTTCTATGCAGTTTGGTGTTTTCCTGCGGCAGCGAACGCCTAAATGTCGTATAACAAGTGAAGGAGTAGAAATGTGACCGAGAAAACTCGCTCGCCGACCGACTCGAGCGAGGAACTCTTTCGCCTCCGCAGAGCGAACGAGGAGAAACTTTCAAGTGTGTGGGGGTCCATAAGAGTCCCTTGTTTCGATTTTCCTCGTTTCTCGTCGCACATTGCTGGAAACACATTCCTCGGTGTAGTCTGTTGCGGGCCTTATACTTCGATTTTTACTGTGATTTTCGTAATTTTGCCCCTGACAGAAATCAGTTGTTTTGCTGTCATCCAATCAGGAGCGTATATTTCGCGACTGTGACGTCACTATGGTGAAATTCAAGCTCCCGATTGGATGAAACCGTCAACAGCTGATCCTATCAGGACAGAGATACAAAAATCGCAGTATAAACAAAGTTTGTTAACGTAAATCAGCTGTTAAAGTATCATCCAATCGGCAGATAGGACGTCCAATAATGACGTAACTATAGTGACGTTTAAGCTTCCGATTGAATGACGTCGTAACATCTGATGAACTGTCAAAGGACACTATAAATAAATTGAAGTATACAGTAAATTAGTAAATCCGCTGAGGCACCTGGCACTGGCAGGCCAGCTGTACCTGGCTCTGACCCAGTTCTGACCTGGCTTTAATAAGAGGTCAATTTGAATTGTGTTGTATTATTGGCGATTCGGATCCCTTGATGTGATGGGAATATGTGGACAGTTTAATTCGGTATATGGGTTTATAAGTGCCTAAGCGAATAATATGTTGGTTTCATAATTGCTTATCATGATGCGTTAATCCAGCTCCCTATAACCTACATCTGATGCGACCATCATTCAGCATCAGTAGGTCCGCACTAGCACAATGAGTGAAGAGTTTTCTAAACACTGAAATTGTGATGGAGGGCATTACCAGGACCAAATCCTTTGGGAATAAAAGGGTTGATTTATTTCATTGATTTTCACAACATGAGTAACGAGTCTAACGAATCCGAAATGCCGTACGACAGTTGTGAAGATATTGGGACTCCATTAAATGTTCCTCTTTGTGCGAAGTATAAAAGGTACTTTTTTTTATAACATATGGCAAGAATAGAAAATTCTTGAATATCAAAGCTAGATTAAAATAAATCATATTGTTAATTCTGAACCTCTTTGCTTTTGGAATTTTTCTATCTAAAGGATAATAATTCAATGTGTTGTATTTAGGGTCATAATTGTGTTAATTATTCTCTCATATTCTTGTTATTTTTTTTAAATTTTAATGTTTGTATGTTATTAGAAGCTTTGCATATGTTACCATGAAGGACAGGTTACCTATTATTCTTACACAAGTAATAGATCATATGTCAAGGGAGAAAGAAAACATTGTAAATGAGTATGGAAAGGTGAGAATTATGTGCATAAAAAAAATTTGAAACACATTTTTTCTATTAATTTATCAACTCATTTTGAATATGGTTTATGAAGGAAGCACTTGAAGAACTGAAAATTGCCATTGGAAAGATATCAAAACTCAAGAATGAACTTCAGACAAATAAACCTTTGATACTGCTGGAGGGAAATGCTTCAGATATTACAATTTGGAATACTTTTCTAAAACAGCTAAAGGATGAAGAAGGAAGTGATCCTCGTTGGTTTCATAGTGCATGGCTGGCTACCGAATGTTACATGTATCGCCGATTGCGAGAAGTATTTGAATTGACGTAAGTGTAGGTTTCAATTTTCAATGTTTTATTTCAGTATAAATTTGTTATTAATTAGCATTTTCCTGTCTCCAGGGACTCTTTAACATCCTTTGATCCATTTCAAAGCAAGAAGCAAGCAGCACTTCTGGATTCTTTAGGCACCATTAACATGCTTTGCATGTATGTCAGAAGATTGTTGGAACAGAAAAATTGTCATTGTTCAACAGATATTAAAAAAGAATTTATGAAATTGCTTTATGTAAGTTTTAATTATAACAAGTGCTTATGTTAAATACATGGTTAACAATATTCCTGCTTCTCCTCTTAACACAAATATTAATGAAAAAAAATTGGCAGGTGGATTTGTGGGGGAATCGGTGTGACCTATCCCTTTCTGGAGGAGAAAAGGTGTTAATGGATGAAGATCCTCTTCAGAAAATTGGACAACTAACTGACTATATTTTAGTAGATGAGGCTGAAAAAGTATGGAATACTTTGGCAGCCAGTAGGGGGAAATCTGATGTAATTGTGGGTAAGTTTTGTGAATAGCATGCATGTTAAATGTAACAGAGTCAAAAATGTATTTTGACATAAATCAAGTGAAAGATTCTGATAAATTTAGTCAACTCAATATTTTTTTGTTAGGTGATAAAACTTGTTTGTTTTTTTAAATACTCTTCAGTATGTAACATTGTGTGAAACAAAAAACATTTCATGTCCAAAATAGGATTTTTCCTGCACATTTTCACAACAGGTAAAAAAAAAAAGAAACAATTGATAATTTTGTATACCCAAAGTCTAGACTCAAATGATTTCACTTATTAAAAAAAGAAAACAAACTAAGTGATGCTACAGCCACACATACTTTCTGTCATTATTTTTAACAACCAATTTTTGAAAATTGGGAAAGTTCAGAGAAAATGAAACTGCTATTTTTGAAAGTGTCTTTACTCTATCTGTGGAAAAATATAAAGAAAAAATTTGGTGCAGTTTTTGAGATTCTTTTTATAGAAATTATCCATCACATTGTACATGGGTTTTGGACTACAATCATACCCTTGATCGTATGGACCAAAAGCCATGAACAACATGATGGGACTCTACTACAGATGGTTGTGATATTTTATGATATTTTAATTTGGGGGGTACTTAACATAAAGCCCGTGGGACAAAAAATCTGCTCGAAATTTGTACTTTAAATTTCTTGTAAGAATAGAGTGAAATACACTAATTAAAGTGACATACCAACAATTTTCACAGTTAACTCTTAATTTCCGAAAATTGCAAAAGTTTGAATTTTATTCGGCGTCTTCCTCCAACTACAAAATTGCATATAGAGATTTTTCCCTCAAATAAAATTTGTTTTTCAAAGTGAGTTCTTTCCTTAAAGCCATGTACATTTTTTTTGAAAATTTTAATTGTTTTGTGCATTATTGCATCCAGTATGTGCAATTTAAAAAAATACAAAAACATGATTGTGTTAAAAACGGCTTCAAACATTTTCTTTAAACTTTTGATAGGGATAGTGCTACAAGTACTCTTTTAGATGACATAAACATCTTATTGCTCTATTCTTTCGTTTTTTCAAAAATTGCAAAGATGTAATTTTTTTGAATGGTTGCTCACGTTGTTAATATTTACATTAGAGATCAGCAACCAATTTAGAGATTTACAGATCGGCAACCAATTTCGAAAGTCATTTCTCCTCCCCCCCCCCGTTTTGCTTTTATTAACAAACATTATACTGGTAATGAACTGTTGTGGATTAAATAGCAATACACCAATCTGCGATCAGTGGTTCCAATTCAGTGGAAATGCTACAAAAAGAAATAAGGTTTTGCATGAAAAAAATCATTGTTTTGGTGTAGAGATGAGGATTTGGTTGAGATAAAAAATTAAGGAACTTGAACTTTTTTCATCTTGACCTTTATTTAGAGTAAGTGGAACAATTTAGGCTGGTTACATAATGGAATAAAGATTAAGGAAGTTATATTTTGATTGAAGTTGAGTAAAATTTTATTACGTAGGTATTTTTAATGTGGAAACAGTTGATAAGTGTGGTGATGAGTTGTACATTTTGGTAAAAACTGTTGAACACTCCAACAAATCACAGTGAGTATAACGCTATAGAATTTGAATAATAATTAATTGTTTGAGCAACCATAGTGTTGAATTTCATTTCACGTGAGATTTTGCAAAGAAATTATAAATTGTGTTGGAATTTATTGTAAAATCATTATAGTTTTCTGATTGCCTCTTCACGACTATTAGGAAAAAGGTCCCTTGCGACTGTAATTGGATGGAGCTATGCATCAACTGGCTAAGTGACATTTTTGAGAAAAACGAATTATGGACACCATCAGTTGCATTGGACCATGTTTTAAGTGTACGCAAAATTTTGGCGCTAACTCTGTAAAAATATTCTTATAATTAATGAAAAATGTTAATGCCATCAGTCATATCAGGGATTTTATGTTTCACAACAATCGACTATAAACCTTGATCTTCAATCTGCTGTTCTTAATTTCACATTATGCAGGTAAGCTCCAGGTATTCCACTCATGTTTGTGTAGTTTGGTGCTTCAATGAATGAAATAATTAAATTACAGTTATTAGAGCGGAAAATGTAATAAAACCTTTGAATATGATTATCTCAAAACTTGTATGATGTCGTATAGCCGGTTGATGCATAACGCCGTCCAATTGCTGTTGTGTATTGTTAAAAAAAAGTGAATGTGAAAGAATGACATGCAATTTGATTTTCAAAGAGTTGACAGGAATCAAGATGAAGACCAGAGCTATTACAGTGAAGTACATTATATGTATGATAACAGGAAGTAAGATATGTATTTTATGTTGAAAGTTTCCTTTTCATAATTTGTTTTTGTAATATGTTTTGTAGAATTGGCAAGGTCTTGTGTTCTGAATACTTTTATGTTGATTTATATCGAATGGTTTTTGTTTCCGTAAATCATTTTTCTTTTTTTCAAACCCAACTCTTCCTTACTGCCTCAGTAAAATAATTTTGTCTCTGAAATTGTTAGTTCATTTTTGTACTCTTCTTTGTTGTATTCATGACAGATGACAATTTCTTCTCTTTAGATTTTATTTATAGTTCATGGTGGATTCCTGTCTAGTTAATCCATTTATTCATTGTATTTGTTTTGCATCCCAGATTTCTTGTTCTCACTACTCTTGTATTCCAAGATAAAGAGTTGTTTATATATCCATTTCATGACAAGTGATAACTTTTATTTTACATGGACTGCAGAATATATGTGCCTCACTCCATTAGCAGTTTTTAAAATAAGTTTAAATAAAAATAATTAAAAAAGTTTGGAGATGGTAAATGGGGTTGTGTTCCCAAGGCACAACTGTTTTCAAACTCTTACAAGTCACTTTTTTTCCCCTCTCTAAAGTACTTTTCATTTGTTTGTCCCCTACATTTGGTTATCTTTTTCTGTGGCTTCCATGTAACTTATTTTTGATTCAGTTACAAAGAAATACGTTTATGGGGCCACATTTTTGTGGATATTCTGAATGTGCCTAAGTTATTAGATTCTGGGCCTTTCAGGAAATGTATAGACGTTTGAAAATAATTACAATGAAAATTATAAATACAAATTATTTCAAGCGATCACCAATGGCAAAAATTAGCTGTTAATGGAGGTGTCCACTTAATCCAAGCTATGAGGTTTCTGATTGCTAAAATCAAATTTACCAAGTTCTGTGAAATGAGGTTATGTTGTCTTTACCATTTTTAATTACCATACAAAGTTCAATATAATCAAGGTATTGAGCATTATTTGCCTTCCTTTGATTAAAATAAAATAAAACTCCTTTGGCCTATCAGTTAGCAGTTAGCTCTTAGTCCAGAAACTCACTTCTCTTTCTCATTGAATTGATCAACTCAACTGTTTTCACATCCTGTAGAAATTTCACAGCAGGGTAGTCTTATGAGGGAGTTAGCACATGAGCTTCAGATCAGATTTGCATATATGGAATACGACTCCAAAACAGATTCCCTCAGAAGGGAAGCATGAGTTAGCAAACCATAGGACTGCTGTGAAATGGTTGAAATATATGCAACATCATTTCATTAAGAAGTATTTTTATTGAAATCATCTATTGTTATCTGAAACATATTAATCCCCCAGGAAGATAAGCCACTCTTGATTGTCAAAATAAATTGATAATCCGTTCCGTTGCACAAATATACCAAATCAACAGTAATCTCCACCACTTTTCCCCTAATGAAATGTCTAGGCCATTTTATCAGGTGACTGCTGAAAAGATAGAATATTTATGTATCTTATTAGAAAATTCAATTAATGGATATGACTGTTGAATCGAATTGGTTTCATTGTAAGTGTATATCTTGAAATTAAGAATTCTCATTTGTGAGTATAAAATGCGTATTTGTTCATTAGTGTTTTGTTCCGCAGAAAAAATTCATTTTGTTTTGTGCATATCTAAAAAAGGCAGTCCCAATACAAAGCATTATATCACTTGAATCAATGAAAACAAAAACGTTCGATGTCCAGGGACCTCAATTTTCGGAGAAATGAAAAAAACTCATTAACTTCAAAATGTGTTATGTTTTATTCATGACAAAGAAATATTATGTTTCTTTATACATTTTTAAAGAAATCCTAATGGTATATTTAGTATAGATTTTATGAATACCTTGTTACATAAATTAAAGTGTTGCAGACTTTGAACCTATTTGTATGCCATTGTGATTTTCAAGATTGAAGTACGCATATTTTGAAGAATTACTTATGCTTTTAGACAAAATCAATAAAAGTAATCAAATGGAAACCAAAAAAAAATAGTTTTTCTTAAAAATGTTACCAACTTTTCTATTATATGAAAATTAATTAATAATTTACAAAGAAAAGTTCTCTTCCTCTCCACTTCCCACATCACCCATCAGCCAGTCTTGTATAGATGAATAAAATTCCATATATTCATGGGGAATATATGGATGCAGTTTTCGCAGATCATCAATCTTATTCTGTTTAATGGGTACTTTTCCAAGGGGTTGGTATGCTTGTATATTTGGAAAAACAGGCCATGGAATTTGTCTAATACCTAGTCTAAAAGTTTCTGTTACAAGGCGATCAATAAAGTTGCGTGTAACAATACACCCTTTTACATTCGAATCATAAGAGCAATGCATCATTGTACTTATACCAACCTGCACTTTGTCCTTTTTTGGTACATTTCTCCCCCTGGTTTCTTCCGATTTTCCTATAATCTTGTTGTTTTTGAAGTCCTTGATTTCAGATGATTGTACCTCGGTAACAGTGAATTTAGAAGTAGTACTGCAACCAACTATGATTTCTGTCAGTTGATGAATGCTATAGATCCTGCCATGTTTTCTTAATGCACATTTCACCATCGTGAAATCCCTATTGCAAGGAAGAAATGAATTCCCCCTTAGGGGAAAAAAATGTTCTATCTTCTTAAACCTACCAGTATCAGTGAGTCCAAGGAGCACCCTGTTCATTGCATGGTTCTTGTTTTGGCCTGCACAATTATCAGAGAAAATATGCACTTCAGTTATTTCATCTGTGACAGACGTGAGGTAGTCATACACAAATGAACATACCTCGTCAGGGCTCTTTCTGGCTGTACCTTTGTGGTAAATATAGATATGGGAAGATTTCTTTTTGATGTTGTGAATACAAAATAAATTGACATTCAGCTGATGCAAGTAAAAGGTTTCCTGGACAGGGATAGTAGGAAGTTAAATGTTCTGCATGTAATCAAACACTATAGCGAGGATGTGGTTTTCATTTTCTCTTCCCTCTGGATCAGTGACATTTTCAGTTTCTGATTTGAGTTTATTATAAAATTTCTTGGATCTTCTTCGATGTATCATTAATTCAGCAGCAACATTCATCTTTGCCGCAGAACTTAAGTGTACACTTTTCAGCCTTACACCTAGTTCTTCACATGTACAGCAGCAATCAATCTGTGGTCTGCCGAATCTATAGTTATAATTATCTTTAAAGATACTGGCAAAAAAATTATAGCTGCACTTTAAATTTGGATATTTTCTCTTTAACATTTGAAACATCTTTGTTATATTTAAACGAGCATCTAAGTACTTCATAGGTTTACCGGAATTATGACTCTCCTTTAAAGGATAGCTTTCAATATGCTCTCTTATTCTGACTCTTGTGCTTCCCGGTATAATGTTTGTTCTGCCCTTTTTCCCATGCATATCTTTAGGACTTTTTCCAAGTATGAGAAGTTTACATAGCCTTCTTATTCAAGAAATTTTTATGGCGTAGAGAGACTTAAATGCTTTTAAACATACCTGGTGTTTCTTATCTCCAAGAAAAACTACGTAAATTCCTTTTCATGAGGTACTCCTATTTCATTTCCTTCATTTCTTGGTCTTCGCCGAGCGATTGACAGATTCTGAAGAAAAATGTCTTCTTCATTTTTAGTTTCAATCTCTTTTAATCTCACAAAAATCTCATCAGTTTGTTCTTGAAAACGCTCACAGCACTTTTTCTTACAACCACAGTCTGGACCTACAACTAGCGCAGGAACAAACTGCCCTTTATAGTTTACATATTCCGCTCCCTTAATTCTTGCCGTCTTGATTTTATTCCTTTTCCACTCACTTTCATTTTTTCTCTTACGACCTGAAACCATTTCTTCTTCCATACTACTGCTGTTGAAATACCATACAAAATGGATAAACTTCAACTTGATTGCAAACTGAAATTTCGAAAATAAACACTTTAACTTCAACCTGCTTTACAACGCAAGGAGCCAATGAAAATGACAACAATTAAGCGGACCCAAAAATGAAAACGCAGATAAATAAAAATAAAAATGAATGTCGAAGATAATATCACAATGTTGTTATCTTCAAAAACTCCACCAATCGAGCAAACAAAAGGGTTCTAAGTCCCAGACATCGAACGTTCTTGCTCACCATTAGGACTTGAAGGTTTCCTTAGAGACATCACAGACAGCGAATGTTTATGCATGAAATGATGTATTTATGTAGTAAGAATAGTTTCCCACCATTAACTCAAAACCCTAAAAAATATGACAATGAACCTTTTTGTTTGCGCCGATTCACTTATTCACCCTCTTTTCAAATATGGAGCAGTTGACTGGAATCCTGATATAATTGAACAGGATGGCAGCCTGGATAAAATTCAAAGACACGCAGCATGTTCCCAAGTAAGGTTTGTGGCTCCAATTTGGAAAACTTCAAAATCTCTTAGGAAGGGCTTTGCTTTGTGCCTTATTCAGAACTTGAATAAAAGAGAAACGTTGAATTATGTAGCAAAAGGAGGGCAGGTATGATGCATTCTTTTCATTTCGAAAGTGGTGTCTATAATGTTTGGCTAGAATCGATGCAGCCTCCCAGGATAACCAGTTAAATTACGATGACAAATATGACAAAGGTCAAGATTTTCAAAAATGTTTTTAAAATGATTTCTCAAATTACAAATTACAAATTACTCAAGTAACTTTGCTTTGTTATTAAGCATAACAAAGCAATTCAAGTTTGCATTGCTTGCAGACTGGTTTGTTGTGCCAAAAGTTAATGAAGTCTGTCTCTGTCTGTGTGCGTCTCTCTCACTCTGTCTCTCTCTTTTTGAAATGAGGATAATATGGTTAGGACATGTTCAGATAAGGGAAATTAAGTATGTTCGTATGTTTTTTTTATTATATTTTTCTTGTAGGTCACAAAAACAAACCTGGTGTGCAAACGTTATCATGTAATGCAATGGTACATTTTGTGCACCTTCAATGTGTGTGCGATTTACAGACAGGACATCTTGTCCTTCTCATTTGTGGAACAATAAATTGCCTTCTGTCATCAAATTGAATTTCCATGGAGACCTGCTCACAACAGGAAAAGCATTAGGGCATGTTTTAGATTTTGCCTTTCCGTATTTTTGCAAAAGATATCTTGCTATACATCTCCAAAACAATAGTAAATCCATTTCTTGATTACCAGACTGTCTGCACAATATCCAACAATTTTAGATTGTGGCATCCAAACCCCACAAGAAAATTGGCCACTATCATTTCTTCGATCTTCTATTTATCCTGTAATAACTTACATTTTGGTCCATTCTGTCAGTTCCTCCCATGTTATGATGGCAACATTTGATTATTTGGGGTTGAGTCATGTAAATTTTCTTTTTCATGGGGTCAAAATATCTTTAAACATTCGTGATAGGATTTACACTTTCACAGTTTGACACTGGGGTTACCACAGAATTGTCGTTCCAGCGACAAACAACCAGTTGTGAATGTTAATTAAATTTCATATCAAAAGTTCCTCTACATTCTCTTTTCCATTCTACTAAACTTTTCAATGGGCAATCTTTAGTTCTATGGCTTCCGATAGTTCCACTTATACCAATTCGTGTTTCAGTTAAATTATTGACAATATTTAGGGACATGAAATAATTGTCTGCAAACAAATGATGAGGCAGAAAGTCACCATTACTATCTTTGGGCAAAATCTCACTGAATTGTGACAGGATTCCTCCTCCCAAACCATATTTTCTCTGCAGGTATTTTGAGGCCCTTTTTGAACCTTGATAAATATCAAAATTTACTAGATATGGAAGACGAAAGTTATGGCTCTATACTTTGTACCGAAAACGTATGGGTTTGCCCCTAATAAATTATTTTTACGCCATGGCGACCAAAGTAAAGTATCATGGCTTCATCTATACTACTTTCTCTTTCCCAAACTGCATATTCATGAAAACCATTTCTAAGATAATTTAAGTATGGCCGAATTTTATAAAGTTTGTCATTCATGTCTAAATTAGTATTGTCATTTAGATGTATGTTACGCATTACATTTTCGAAACGACTTCTCATTGCATTTGATATTGCGTAATTCTTTGTATCATCACTTACATTCTTTTTCAAGGAGCATCGTACCCACTGAGCAACAATATCCGAAAGAAAACTTTAAGTTCCTCAGCAGATATTTCAAAGTTTGCTCGCCCTTTATGTACGGCGTACAATACACTGCTTCACACCATATACAATCATCAGTAAACTAGTGGTGCTACAGAATGTCACAAGACTATCCCGTATTTGTTTTCTATTTTCTTTGGTCTCGGCTAGCTATTCGAACTTGCCACATACTCTTCCTAGCTGCCTTCTATCGCCGTCCAAAGTTAATTTTTTTATCCCTTTGATCGTTTTTTGGTTTCCTAATAATAGAACGAAAATATTATCAGAATATTCAAGAACTGTAGAACATCGGCATAAATTGCATTTTTTTTTTTTTCTTGTAATTTTGGAGCGGTTTTGAAGAAAATGGCGTTTAAGTGCTACTGTAAATGCGAAAAATGACGCTCTTTTGCACAGGAACCATTTGTGATTTCGAAAAACTTCTTTAGAAGTCATTTGAAGCACCTTAACTCACAAATACAGTAGTGTTTACAAATTGCTGTAAATGTGGATATTACGGTGTGAGAGTTTTTTTTTTTAAATGCTCATTTTTCATTTTTGAAAAACAAAAAAAAAAGCCAAAATGAACTTTATATCATATATCATAAAGAGTCCTATTAGCACTACCCGTTCAAAAATAGTGAAGAAAAAATTTGGAACCATTTATTAGAAAATGGCGTTTGAGGGTTTCAGAAAATGCGGGATTTTGAGCTAGTTTTCGCAGAAAACGGTTGAGTTTCGAGAAACGTTACTTGACATTATTTAAAGCACATGTACTCATAAATATAATAATGTCAACGAATCGCTGCTAATGTAAATATTAACGACGTGAGAGACGAGTAAAAAAATTAAATTTTTATAATTTTTGAAGGAAAAAAAAAAGAATAAAGCAATATGGCATTTATGTCATCTCATAGAGTACATTAGTTCTCATAGAGTCTCGTAGAGTACGTGTGTACATATTGCACACAATATTGCGCGAAAACTAGTAAAATTTTCAAAAAAAAATGTACATGACCTTAATGAAAGAATTATGAAGAACAAATTTTATTTGAAGGAAAAATCTCTATCTTTAATTTTGTAGTTGTAGGAAGAGACAGAAGAAAATTAAAACTTTTGCAATTATCGAAAAATTCTTTGTTTCTTTGTTGTTTTTTTTCCAAAAATTATAAAAATGTAATTTTTTTACTTGTCTCTCACGTCGTTAATATTTACATTAGCGGCGATTTGTTGACATATATGTGCTTTAAGTAATGTCAATTAAAGTTTGTCGAAAACTCAACCGTTTTCTGTGAAAACTAGCTCAGAATTCCGCATTTTCAAAAACGCTCAAACGTCATTTTCTCATAAATAGTTCCAATTTTTTCTCCCAACTTTTGGAACGGATTGTGCTAATTGCACTCTTTAATAAGACGTAAAGTTCATTTTTTTTGTTTTTTCAAAAATGACACAAATGTAATTTTTTTAAAGGTCTCTCAAATCTTTGGGGTAATTTTGAATGGTAATCTCAAATCAACACAGGAAAGTATGTGCTGTTGTATCACCACTAGTTTTAAAGATCTCTCACACCATTAATATGCAAATTTCCAGCTATTTGCGAACACTATTGTATTTGCGAGTTGATGTACTTCAAATTACTTCCAATTATGTTTTTCGAAAACTCAAGAATTCTCTGTGAAACAGAGCTTTCAAATTTCAAGAGAAATTTGAAGCCATTTTCTTAAAAACGGCTGCAATTTTTTCAAAGAAAATTGCCATTTATACTGTAGTTTTTCTAACTTTAACCCCTCAAGGCCCGTGTTCACGATGGAATATGTCACGATATTTCGCGACGTTCTCATTCGTACCGCCAGATACTGCCTGATCGCGACCGTATCAAGCAGTGCTTGCGATCATACGACATCTAGCGGCATGACAGAGAAAGACGCGATATGCTGTGTGATATTCCATCATGGCCTTAGGGGCTTGAGGGATAGAGTTAGAAAAATCGCACTTTAGAACGAGGTTTTTCTGTTCTTTAATATTCTTTAAAATATTTCTGTTCTATTATTAGGAAACCGAAAAATTGACAAAATGTCAAAAAGCAGCTGGCAGGAGTATGTGTCAAGTCCCAGTAGCTAGCCGGGACCTTAGGAAATTTAAAACTAATACGGAAAAGTCTGTGCCATTCTGTAGCACCTCTAGTTTGTTATCAGGGCCCAGGAATTAATTTTTTTCTGCCAAAAATCCGCCGCCTTTTCGCGCATCATTACATAACTTTCCCTATACTACGAATACGATTCGTATACTTATGTATACGGGAAAGTAAAAATTGTTAGATTGGTGACAGATTTCATCAAGTAAAGCACGCATACTGCGCCAATCCCCGGTAGTAAACAGCCCTGTCTCGTAATACAGGATTTTAAGAAACCTCGGTTAGTATTACCTGCGCGACTTTTCGTGACCGGTTGCCAACTTCCCCATCCCTTGCTCAATAAACAATTGAAGGTTAACGCTCGAAGCGAAAAGTGATGACATTACGAACACGTGATCATTGAAACGCAATGAAAACTATTTGCTGTTGAAGACGAGAAATCGTGTTCCTGTCCCCCCCCCCCCAAAAAAAACCTAAAGAAATGGCCGAAGCAGGTCCAAATCCATCCAAGGAGGTACACCTCGAACGCTTGAGAAAGTTAAAACGGAAATTAATGGGAAAGTTGCTAAGATACGATAGATATTCGAGAGATATGCACTGCTTCATAAAATCTAGTGGCCGATTTCTTAACTAACTTTCTAACTTGACCCACATTTCTCCAACCCATGAAAGTTGGCACTTCTACTATTTTTTTCACCGAGAAGATTTATGTGTTGTTAATTCTGTTGTAACTCCACTATATGGCGCTACATATTCACGTCAAATGCAACCTGCAACACACTCGGCAGCATTTTGAATTTATTTCGTAAAATAACTCCTAAACGAGGCGTTCTAGGGCCCTAAAAACTAAAATTTTGAGGCAGAAGGCCTCAAAGAAACTGTTCTCACATTCTATTACATTTTTGCTGGTATTATCTCAAATGCTCAGAGACGTGCAGAATTTGCAAGTAAATGTGAATGAGAGGTACAGACAGCGGCAGAGACAGATAGGGACTGGACGGTGAGGGAGGGGGGAGATAGTGAGAAACGGTGATGGGAGGGGAAACAGGGAGATGAAGGGCAGAACAACGTCTGCCGGGTTTTCCTAGTTACTATTAAAACCTACAAATTACGGACGGAAAAGAGAAAAGAAAAACATTCAAAGTAACGTTCACAACATTCGAGCTTATTAACTATTGTACTGATGCCACCCCTGGAGATATGAACCTAGTTTTTGCAAATATTTTTGGATGTGTTTCAGTCTGTAGGTATTCAATCATGTTGTGGATTCTGATTTGTCAAAATAAAAAAAACATGTATTCACAAAGTTACGTTGCCGATGTCATTCACAATTCGATTTTTGTTCCAGATATGGTGTTAGATAATGCAGGATATGAACTTTACACAGACCTGTGTCTTGCAGACTTAATGGTTACCTTCTCCTTAGCATCACAAGTTCGTTTTCGAGTGAAGATTCTTCCATGGTATGTGTCAGATGTGTGTACACCTGATTTTCAGTGGACCTTACAAATTTTATCCAATTCAGAAAACTCGGACGTCTCTGCTTTGGCTAATCGTTGGCTGGATCATATGAATTCTGGAAAATGGGTGTTGTGTGCAGATGAATTTTGGACATTGCCTCATGTGTTTAATCAGATGCAAAATGTAGATCCGACTTTATATCAAGAACTATCTAATGCTGTTCTAATGATTATTAAAGGAGATCTTAATTATCGCAAGTTGACTGGTGATATAAATTGGGAGCCTACTAAACCTTTTTCAGAAGCATTGTCTGGATTTCGACCCACAAATATTGCAGCACTCAGAACACTTAAAGCAGATACAATCTGTGGCTTGTTAGCAGGTCAAGCAGAAGAAACTGCTAATAAGAGCTCAGAATGGCTTATTTCAGGCCAGTATGCAGTTGTTCAGTACTGTTCATTATGACTACTAACAAAAGTGTAGATAAAGTGATATTTTATTGTGATTATGAGAATAATGGAAGTAATTTTTTGCAAGATCTCACCCAAGTAATACCACAGATTTGTCAATTGTTAAGACTCTATTTTCATTGTAATGCAATTATGCTTCTAAACCAAATTAATGCATGAAGTGCTGTGCATTCAAAAACTTATACATTGGTTTTACTTCCCATAGTGAATTTATTCATATATACGGTACAGTATGTGCTGAGTGCTGATGAATATTACCTGTAATAATTTGAACGTTATATAAAATTGTTCACATCTTGAAAGCCATAAGTTTTGTGATATTTGTTCAAAATATATGCGAATGAATTGAATACTCTATAGGAAAACTAATTTTCTTTTCTGTATTTATTATGGAGTTGTAATGTTTGATGATGCCATGCATGATTATTGATCACCAAAGGTTTTTCAAATTTTCTTTTAATTTTAATTTATCAGATATAAGTTTTATTGTTTTAAAATATTATTGTTGCCATTGATGCTACAATCTGTTACATTCTTTATGAAATAAAAAAATTTGTTATTTACCTTCACTTATTTGAATTGTAAACAATAACTCCCACATGGAAATAAAATGAGACCCCACGGTATTAAAGAATACATATGGTATACTATCTGCAAGGGGTATTTGTGTGAAAACTCAATATACCTTGAAATGAATTTTCAGTTGCTTATCACAAAAATTCATTTTGAGGTAGTGGTGGTTCATGCCACTTGGATGTGCAACGTCTCTTTTCTCCCCCCTCCTCCCACCCTGTCTGTCACACACACACACACACCCTCACAAATCATTAAAAATAAACACGAGGCTTCTTGTGAACTCTGAAAGTATGCTGAACTGTACCTTTCATCAACAGAGACGGTTGGCCGCATTTCTTTTCACAACACTTGCTTCGACTTTGCTCGGGAAGGACCGCTCGAAAATGTTTACGAGCTTCGGGTTACCCAGTGGTTACTCAGAACTGTTTTCTCCAGGGGTGTTAGGAGTTCAATTGTGCACTAATTCAAAATTTTTACTTGCACTTTTGCTATAGAGAATTTTCCATAAGTTCACTGTACAAATGTAAGGCCGAGAGCACAAATTTATATACCCAATATAACAAACTGGAAAATTTGCAGTTTACACTGAAGAAACTCGTCCATTCGACGGTGTTTCTTTTCCGCAAATTTTTCTGCGACTTTTCTTATTGAAGCCATTGATTTTTTTCACTAATGACTTCTCAACTGACGGCATAGCTAATGCGGAAAGTCTGTCCTCTGACATGGTGCTCCGTAGGAAGGTCTTGATGCGTTTCAATGTTTAAAAATATCTTTCAGTTTTACTAGTTGTCGTAGGGATTATAACAAGCATGTTGAGAGGCTTAGCAATCACTAAAAGTCTCTTGCAAATTGTTTTGTAAAATTAAGGCCATACACATTACGAAAATTACTACGCTCATACACTAATAACTGTATGTACTCATGGTCATAAAAAAGCTGCAACCAGAAGGACGAGGCAGGCTGCGGTCATTGTTGGCAGGTAGGTAGAGGGTACCACGCTTATAAAATGATTACACTTTCACGTTTGTAGGACCATCATTTATTGCGCTACGCGGCCCCAGACGGCAGAGGTTAGTACGGCGTGCGGTCCCCATGTTGGCGAACACACGCGTCCAGACGTCGCGGCATCAAGCTGTACAGGTCTTGAATGGAGTCCTGTGCTAGTCCATCCCATGCAGCTTGCACCTGAGCGCGCAGTTCTAGCAGATTGGTGGGTAGGGGTGGGATCCTGATCGCAAACTCCATAGCACCCCCAACATTCTCGATCGAGGAGAGGTCTGGCCATGGCAGAGTATCCACGGCTGCAAGGCATGCTCGGGAGATGGCTACGGTATGCAGTCGCGCGTTGTGTTGAAATCGGGCATGGGCCTGGGCGTTCACGAACGGCAGAGCCTCTGGTTGCAGGATCTTCTGAATGTACCGCGCGACTGTCACGGTGCCTCCAAGGAACTCAAACGGTGAACGGGCCCCGATATCGCGCCCCCATACCATCATCAAGCTGGCGGGACGTGTGATGGAATACTACATACCGCTCGTCATGGCGCTCCCCACTACGCCTCCACACACGGACACAGATCCGTGTGTGGTCATCGCCATCTAGGTAGAAGCGGGACTCGTCGCTGAAGATGACCCGCTGCCCACATGGCCCCACACCAGGCGAGTCTAGCGACGTTGCTGGAGTGTGGACGTGACAGGCGTAGTAACGGTCGGCGTGCGGCGAGCCCTGCGTTGTGCAACCGCCTGCCAATGGTAGTGGCACTTACAGAATGTGACACTGCAGGCTGCACACCCCGCTGAATAGCATCTATCGTTGACGTTGGATCTGTTCGCGAGTGGCGGACAATCCGTCGGTCCCCCTTCGTGGTGCGTGACGGACGTCCATATCCTGCATTTCGTGTGTGCGTGCCTTCCTCAATCCATTGCCGCCAACAGCGGGCGTTGGTGGTGTCTGTACGACCGGTGTGGCTCGCAATATGGCGGCAGGACCAACCAGCCTCCCGCACACCCACGATGCGGCCACTCTCTAACGCGTTTAAGTGGACAACTGGCTGTCGAACGCGTCGCCTAGGCGTAGTGTAAATGCAGGTGACGCTCTGGCGACGCCACCCGATGTCGCAATTGCCGGCGCGCCCGTTTGAGGCCCTTTTATCTAGACCGATAGGCACGACGTCACGCACCAACCCCCGACCCCCAGTGCCCAGCTGACCGTGAAAACGAAATCATTGGCTTAGCGAATGGTGTGCAAAATACCCACAGAGTTTGCAGCGGATCAGTAGGGTCTTTCGGGGTGCAGCTTTTTTATGACGATGAGTATGCGCACACGGAGGCTCTGTAGCATATCTCACAACCCATGACTGCTAGTGCCTGTTCTTGTTTTGGCAAACGCATATCTTTACCTCCTTTCAATACTGCACGTCGATACAGCAGGGAAGGAAGTGAGCTATGCGTACTCTGTAGCAACTTTCCTCTTTTTGAGTTGTCCCATTCAAGAGCTTAGGCGGGCAGGTACTCGTTCTCACATACCAGAATCTTTTCGCGCTGCGCAGGGTGGGTGGGTGGGCAAAGGCATTAGCCAGCAAACAAAACGTCTCTAGGCGATTCTGTTCAGTAAACTTAAGAAACAAAAATGTAATACTGAAGATGTGGAGGGAAGTTATGATTAATTTTTCCATTTATTGACAGCAACATTTTTATCTAATGAAAGCCGGCTCAGAAATCAGAAAGGTATCTCGTGAAACATGACCGCCAACTCTTCATTATTTATAACAAAACAAATTGGAAAATCGTAATAATATTAATAAAATAAACTTCCTAAATTTTCTAATAATTTCTCCTCCGTTAAACAGAGGCACTGCGACTGCGCTTCCTATTCATAATGTTCCCTGTGTCTCTGAAGCGCTGAATTAATCTACAAATTGTTGACTTGTTGGAAACTTTCCGGAAAATTTTCTTGAAACATTTCCCGGCGCTTTAAGGAAGATTTAGTGCTGAAGTAAATTTCCACCAAAAATACACATTGATCCCTCGTCAACATTTGAATGAATGACTGCCCAAGGACAGAATAAGTGCTTGTTCTTTCTTCCAACTAAAATAGCCCCGTTCGCCCACCCCGAATTCTGCAACGGGGGGGAGTCGTTAAAAGTGAAAGGGAAGCCAAAGGTATTTCACGCGTTGCCTAATTGCCAAAACAAGTGGTTGTTTTCTTAGATATGGATTGCGACTTAGCATATATCGAAATGGACGACGTCCATTGGTCCCATAGAGTCAGTAATAGGGATGGGCAAAATCGTTCATTTATGTGAACAGTTCTTTATAAGATAGTTCTTTTTAGTGAACTAGTTCAAAAGAACGAAATAGTTCATTTATTTTCGCCACGTACACAGGGATGCCATATTGAGCGGAATACCGCCAATTGGGCGAAAAGCAAGCGTCGACTTGCTGGATGAAAATGCACTTTGGGGGATTCCGTCCATTGGGCGTAATTCTTTGTATCCTGGGAGGGCTGTGGGCGGTATGCTTTTTTTCGCTTACTAAATCGTCAATATTGATTTTCCCACAAATTGTACACGTATTTATGGCTTCTGACAGAAATGGCGTATGTACAAATGTTTGCGTTTTGAACACCATGCAGCTATTATGAAAATGTCAGAGCCCATTTTTTTTACATATATATTTCCCCCCTTTTTCTAGCAATTAAACAATTATTTAAGTCATAAGGCTAGGCTTAGTAGGTAGGCTTTATACACAAGAGTATTTATTTTTAAACTTCTTACGTGAAACGTGAACATGCAGCTATTTTGAAATTATCAGCCGCAGTGTCAGAGTCGAGCTTTATTCACCGGTTACCTTTTTTCCCCACTGGGTTATTTGGCGGATTTTCCCAGAAGGGATCTGGCAACCCTGGACGTAGGTGTTTTTTCAGCGTTAAAGTTGAAATTTTTGCCGATACCGTAGGTCGAGGCCAAAAAATCAACAGAGACCATGAAAAAAAAACACTCTTAGCTCACGAAATAAGAATATTTTTCTACATCTGTGTAAAAATTATAATATAAAAATATGTGGAAAACTTCGTAATTTTATACTGCAATAAAGTGTTTGATATCTCGGGAAAGAGCAATAGGTTAGAGAACATTACTAAGGGACATTATGGGGCATTACTTCGATAAATTCCCATGAATGATGTACTTTTTTCACGGTAACAAGACAGTTGTCTTGGAAACCGTTTTTTTAATGGATATAAAAATTAGCCTGTCATACCTGTTAACAATGCGTAGAATCTGCCTTTATTGTAGACAGAGATATAGAATTAGATTTTTATGATATGAGTGGTAAATGCTTCATTTTATTTTGCGTGAAATGTTGCAACATGAGGCCGATAAGCGTAGTGTCGTAATCCTACGAACTAAATAAAATCACTTTTGCTGCGTGTGTCATACACTATTTGTAGACAGCCTTTCTGAGTTTCATTATATTTTAATTCAGACATATTAATTAAATCTACGTTGTATTAAGTAGCTAATGCGATCAGAAGAAAGTATTTTGTTTTCATTGTTATATTCACAGTTTTATCTGAATATAATGAATATGTCACTATGTAATGAAATGTCACTTTTAGCGCTAGTGCTAAAAATTTAATTCTCAGAACGCTTTGCTTTCCCCCAAAGTAACTTCTTTTTATAGGTTTTCTGGTTCCCGTGTCAAGTGACTTTGGGAAAGCTAGGTGACATCTACAAGAATACCCGTCTCGTATGAAATGATTTCTTTTGATAAGTATCTAACATGCTTCCTTCTAGTTCAATTTTCTCATGTATTAAACAACCCTAAAATGTTGCTTACAGCAGAAAAGTGAATTCTACTCTATTTGCCAGTACATGAAATTTTCATTTCCATGTACTTGCAAATACATGCAGTACATGAAAGACGTGCATTGAATGTGACAGAATGTCTTGTCACATTCAACTGCGCACTTCACTAAACCCGTTTTACAAGTAGGATTACAAATAAGGAATATTCTTATTTGTAAAAGAAATAACTCCATGGGAATCATTAATCAAAGTAGCTGTTATTACTCTATGCTAGGCATTCTGCCCTTGATAATCCGGATTAGTGACATTTATATACAGCAAGTGATCAAAATGCAATTCCAGCAAAACAAACAGCACGCAAAGTTACATTACACACAATACAAGGAGCCAGTATCTCCAAAGTCACGCGACTTCCAACCACCGCATGTTGAAACCTGCGCAGTGAGCTCATGCGCACTGTGATCGCTGAACTACAGGAGAGAACCAATTGAACTACTGAACGATGACCGGCGAACTAAGAGAACTAAATAAACTAAACGAACTAGGAATAGTGACCGGCGAACTACGAACGATGATCCATGACAGATGAACTATAGTTCACTAAATGGTCGTTCCGTATCGTACCGTTCCTTTTCAAGAATAGTTCAATTGAACTAGTTCGTTCGCGATCGACACCACTAGTCAGTAATGTGACGGTTGCACCCTGAATTACAGCAAATATGTATTCAAAGACCGCGCGCGCGATGACGTCAAGACATGACGTTCTCCACGACGCCGATTCAAACCTGTGTTCGGTTTGGTAGCCGCCAATACGGAACAAGCAGATAAGTGTTAGAAATGTCATTGGTCGGCGCCGGTCAAGCGGAATGCCCACAACAGACATTACCGCGAAACGCAGGCAAGGACAGACCCCCGGAAACCATGGAGGTGAACGTTTCTTGCTCTCTTGCACGTGTTGAGACATGAACAATGATAAATTTAGTTGAGAGGTTCGAGTACGCGGTTTTTTGGGAAACCAAACGTGAACATTGCCACAAAAAGCTGTGTTTAGTTGTGCGCGAGGCTGAACAATATTTTCGCAAATGCGAATAAAATGCAAGGAGAGAGCGCAGTTAATGGTTGCGGGAATAGGGGAAGCTATTAAATCAAATTTTAAAAATAATCACGGACTATTCGAACGTGAACGGGCTCTTCGTCTATTCACGCCCGAGCAGTACGGAACGAGGACTGGAGGACCGTAAAATCGAGAGGGAGCAGGTGGGATGGTGCGCCGCGAGGATATCGCAGAGAACAACGTGATTCCCGCAGATGAGGCGACCGGCCGCCTTCCATCAGCGAGGTCAGACACTGCCCGGGCTGCATATAAGCAAACTGCACGTGTATTCGGCACCGGGTGGCCCAAGGTGCATCAGGCACCGAAACGCGGCGTGTGGAGGTGCCCACTGGCACTTTCACTGTCACCCTCAGTGACAGAGCAGCGTCGCGTAGGATCTACCACGTTCGTCAGCTGGAATCATTCGCTGTCGTGGTCGAGCGGGAGAAGTGGGCGCCACCGCGATTTTGTTTGAGATGCTGCCGGTGGGGCCACATTGCTCGCAACTGCGAGTACACTGTGCGCTGCCGCCTCTGCACGGGCGAGGGTCACCCTGCAGGGGACGAATACCGCGGCACGGCTCATTGCCCCAAACGGGGCAATTTCCAGCTTCGCCCTACATGCTGCAATTGCAAGCAGCATCACACTGCATCTTACACAGGATGCAGCTTTTGCAAATTGCTACCGCGTCCTTCAGACGCGCGCGAAAGAAACGAGGGACCCTCCCGCCTGAAGCAGGCGCCTCGTAACGCAGCTAGCGGCGGGCCGGCCTGGAGTGATGTAGCGCAAAGCCTCGGCGGAGCGCCGCTCGCCAGTGCCAGCGCACCGCCCTCAGGGGCGGCCGGAGCGGGGCCCACTGCACCCGCAGTTGCGCAGCCTTCATCTATCAAGATCCAGTTCTTGAGCATGATGGAGCGTATTCTTTCGTTACTGCCTGACAATGCATAGAAACCATCAAAACGTAGCTATGCGAACAGCAGCTCTCCGCGCCTGCACTTGGAACGCGCGAAGTGCGATTTTCAAAGCCCAGCTGTTAGATCATTTCTTGGCTGAATTTCAGCTTGATATCTTGGCTTTACAAGAAACGTGGCTTAGCGATGAACGCGAATTCAAACTCCGGGGGTTCGCTGTTTACCGCCGAGATCGCGCTGACAGGCCAGGTGGCGGCGTCGCTTTAGCGATTCGCCGCGAACTGCCGCAGCTCGAAGCTGAAATCCCTGCTATTGCTCTGGCGTCTCTAGAGGCGGTCGGGGCGTAAGTCTGGGTAGGAAGCGGCCGACTTCTTGTCGTGTCCGTCTACTGCCCGGACCAAACCTTAGATCCGGCTGGAATTGAGGCGCTTCTCGCTTTAAATTCCAAAGTATTTTGGTGATTACAACGCCAGACATAGTTCATGGGGCGGCCTCTGCGCTAACAGAAACGGCAGCAAAATTGCCAATCTTGTAGCGACAAGGCGGGGCGTAGAGATCTGCGCTCCGAATAGCCCTACGCATTTCCCGGAAGTACGTAACAGGAACCCGGGTGTTATCGATTTTATGGTCGTGAAGGGCGTTGAGTGTGTGGTTCCCCGCTCAATTGCCGCACTGGATTCCGATCATAACCCGGTAACGTGTGTAGTGACGTCCCTTGTACCAGCTCGCCAAGATAGTTTTCGAACTACGTGTGACACGAACTGGGCAGATTTCGCAACACAGCTGAATTCTCAGCGGAAATCATAAATACGCAGGCCGAAATCGACGAAGCGGTGAATCACTTCGCTGCAACGCTGAAATTGGCTTTCAAGCAGAACTCCATTGTCACACGCGAAGTGAATTCTCGCCCTGAGCTCACAATTGAGCAAAGAAGGATTTTACGAGAACTGCGCAGAACTGTCAAAGTTCATCGCCGCTTCGGCGACCCCGTTGACGGAGAGCGGGCGCGCAATCTCAGTCGAGAATTCCGTTCGTCTCTACAGGATGAGAGAACTGCTCAATGGTCTAATACAATTTCAAAATGCAACCTTCACGAGAGGCACATTTGGGAACTCTAGAGCGCTGGGCCGCAGACCGGGAGTAAACAGCCCGATTCAAAGCAACGCCGGGTGTTCTGACCAACAGGGCGCCCGGTGTTATGACGCCGACTTATGCGCCGACTTATGCGTGGGACGACGCGGCAAAAAGCGAGAACTTCGCGAACTCGCTCGCGCTGCAGTTCCGCGCGTTTGAATCAGGCGCCGCTGCGCTGCCATTGGCCGCCACCGCCTCAGGTGACGGGCCAATGGAGCGCGCGGCCGGCTGCAGCGCCATTGGCCGGCCGTCCCCCCGCTCCTCGGCTCGCCGAGTGACGGAGGGCGAGCTGAAAGCAGAACTCCGTCGAGTTATACTGCGATTTTTGTAGGAAGAGCTCTCAAGGCCACTCAAATCCCATCTTCGCGATGGAATATGTCACTTTGCTCGGTCTTGCCGGTAGAAGTCGCATGATCGCAAGCACTGCTTCATACGGTCGCGATCGTGCGAAATCTAGCGGAATGACTGTGAATGACACGAAATGCCGTGACATATTCCATCGCGAAGATGGGATTTGAGTTATCTTGAGAGCTCTTCCTACAAAAATCGCAGTATAGTAGCCGAAAGGCTAGTGGCCCGGATGGAGTCACGGCGTTGCAGCTGCGAGCTTTGCAGGGCGTCGGAGTCGAGTTTCTACTCGAGCTCCTGAATGCGTGCTTAGCGAACGGATATTTTCCGAAGGCGTGGAGGCTTGCGACCATCGCGCGTATTCCAAAACCTGGCAAGAATAAACTACTTCCAAGCAATTATAGACCTATTAGTCTCCTCTCAATCCTAGGGAAGTTGTTCGAGAGGCTGATCCTGTCGCGTTTGCAACGCCTCGGCCTTCTCAGAGATGAACAATTTGGTTTCCGAGCTGGTCACAGCTCCGCGCAGCAGCTAATGCGGCTTTGCACGGAGATCGGCCTCGCCCTTGAGATTCTATACCTGCGGTCTTTCTCGACATGCGTTCGGCCTTCGATTCCGTGTGGCACGAGGGCTTGCTCTCGTGTCTCGCGGAGTCGGGAATTAGCGATTGCTATGTCGGATTGATCGCGAGTTTTCTCTCGGACAGGCAGTTTAGAGTGCGCGTCAACAACGTATACTCGTCCATCAGACGCGCCGAGGCGGGTGTGCCTCAGGGGAGTGTTCTCTCTCCTACCCTCTTCGGCATATACGTAAACGACGCGCCGCTAGCTGCTGAAACAAAAACTGGTATTCAGCGCTGCGGGCTCCTGATGTTCGCGGATGATTTTGCGTATTACGCGAAATCGGCGAACGGAAGGCAGTCTGTTAAGTACTTAAGCGACTGTCTCGCCACTTTTCCTGCCTGGTTGAGTCGGAAGCGACTCGCTCTGAACCTAGAGAAATGTGTAGCTGTCAACTTCACACGTAAGAGGGCCGACCCCGATGAAACTATGAGCTTGGCGGGCGCACGTCTCCCCTGGCAGAGCGAGGCGAGGTATTTGGGCGTGTTGCTTGACAGCGGTCTCCGCTGGCACGCGCACGCTCGATATCTTGCAGCCAAGATGAATACCAGGACACTTCTTCTGAAACCTATTCTCCGCTCTCCCGATCTTAACTTGAAACTCAAGCGCCGCCTCTTCACCGCGTGCGTGCGCCCCTTGTGGGCGTACGCGTGCGAAGTGTTTGCGGCAGCCCCGGCCTCTACTCTGCGCCCCATTCGGGTCGCAGAGAACAGAGCGGCGCGCCTCGCGGCGCGCCCTCACATTCCCAATCTCCGCCCTGACCGTCTCCCTAAGAACGCCGACGTCTACGAGACCTTGGGCGTGCGCCGCCAGTTCCCGGAGGAGCTGCAGCGGCGGTCCGAAACGGCGCTCGCGAGGGGGCTACGGCCGTCCGCTCCGCGCATCCTGCGCGAGACCGGCTTAGCGGCGAACAGCGGCGTGCACAGGGCCTTCCACAGAAGAAAGGGCCCGCAGCACGTCGCCTTCACCTTCCGCGCACTTCCCCCGCACAAGCTCGTTGAGCTGTGCGACGCGGGGGAGCAGACAGTGCGTGGGAGGCGGTCGCCGCTCATCGACGCCGGCAATCGCGCGGGCGGCGCGGACGCGCGCCACGCCGGGTCTGGGCCGCCCGGGGCCGAAGACGTCGCGGCGCCACGGACGCTTGAGTGAAGTCGGCGCCGTGGCGAAAATACAAGTGTAAATAGTGCAGTGAAATGAGTATGAGTGTGTGAGAGAATGAGTGTGTGAAAGTGTTGTAAATACAATCATAAGAATGAATGTGCGAGTGAAATGAAAATAGAAAATTGAAGAAAAAGAACATTCCAAAGAACTGTTACTCAAAAACAATAATTACCTGTAAATATATGTAGGCAAGGTCCAAAGAGGCCAGCTGTTATTAGATATAAGTTAATATTAAGTTAGTTAGTAATTAGTATTTTTAAGATACCGCCCTCCCCTAGCTCCAAAAGCTTAACAGCTGGAGCTCTCTTCTGTACGTCCCTTAATTTGAATAAATTCCCGCCCCACCAGGGTTACTGGCGGGGGGAAAATTGAAAAAAAAAAAATTCGGCACCGGGTTTCCCTGATTGGCTAGCGGGCGCGGAGCGCGAAGCCGCGCGAAAGTCGTTTACGTTCTCTTACTACAAATGTTGTAGGTTCGTTTTAAGCGCTATTTTGTCACTTTTTAAACTGCACAAATGCTTTTCATTTTATTACTATTTATACCAGGGGCAGATCCAGCCGATCATTTTTTTGGGGAGGTCATCATAGATTTTAGTTAAATAATAAACATATGTTATTATAAGTATTCATTGACTCAGACGAATCAAGGATTTTATTCTGTTCATGTCTCAACATTTGTAATCCGCCATTTAAAAAAATGATTAGTTAGAGGGGAGGGTGAATGTGGCAAAAACAAAGCAGGCTGTAAGGATTGATAGAAACCGAAAGTTTTTTCAGTATTATTTCCAATTTGGGGCAGAATTAAATTAAAATTAATTTAGGTTGCAAATTGAAAATTTTATTAAAATATCTACTGCACTTCGCATTTTGTAAACATTTTTACATTATTATAAAATATTATAATCTTATTGAAGGTGATTTATTTCAGGAGGATAAATAAGTTGTAATGGAAAGGGCTGTTGGTATTCAAATTTCTCAATGGTTTTTGCCAACAATTCATTTAAAAATTTTTTTCGATAGCATCTAAATGAATTTGAATACATTTATTATGGACATTTTTATAATGGTTTTAATGCTTGAAATCTTTAAAATCTGCACATGTGCATAAAAACAGGCAACTCTAATCGATTCATCATGTATTTCATACTATTGAAATGAATTAATTACAATACATAGTGAATACAACCAAAAAGAAAAAATAGCAAAAAGAGAATAATGTAAATATGATACACAATAACTAACTATGAGACTTCACTTCGGCCTGACCTAGGCCCTAGGTATGATGGTGTCAGTAGCACACAGTTCTTTCTGTTGAATTTGTACAATCACTGGCATAATCGTCTTCACAAATATCTTCAATAAATTCAAGAAGGGTCTGGTGATATTTGTATGATTCTGCAATACTCATTCACATTTTAAAATATTGAAGGAATGCTCCCCTTGTAGCCTGATCAGCTGGCAGGAACCTCTGTTTCAGCAGTTCTTACATTGTGGTTATGCATTTTCTTTATTGTTATAACCCCACACTATCCTATCTGAAAATAAAAAGTAATTATTTTAATTGGTTATTAGGCTTGTGTTTAATTTTTAATATTAAAATTAGTGTAATTACAGATTGTAAATTACAGTTTTTTAACAGCATTCTCAAGTTATTGATTATACCTTAAAAGAAGCCACAGAAGGTGTGTTATTAAAATGTTAATATTTAATTATTAATTTTTTAATTAATAGATGTATAAATTTAAAATTTAACCATTTTTTTCATTTTTATTGATTTATACTAAATTTTGGGTATTTGCTTATGTTTTCTAACTTAAGTATTTATATTTATTCCACAATTGCTAAGTACGATTTTTGAGAGGGAAATTTGTTTATTGATTTTTTTTGTGTACGTCAATTTTATACTTCTTATGATGTTTAGTTTGCTAGATAAAAAAGATAATTTTTTGTACACTCAATTTTCTTGCACTGGACTGAAAAATTAGCAGGAATGGTGTTCGGGGATGTAAATGATCAGTCGAACTCACTGTTTCATTCTTTGTTGAGCTCCAAGAGTTAGTTGATACGCCGGATGTTTGCAATCTGAAACGCCTGATTGCGTGTCACAACGTGGGAGACGTTTCTACAAATACAGTGGTACTAATCCTGTTCGCACACGCGGTTTGATTCCGAGAATACTGTGTGCCTATTCTTGGGATTTTATTTCTTGGAGAGAAAGGGCCTGTCTTCACGATGGAATACCTCAAGGTATTTAGCATCTTTCTCGGTCGTGCCGTCAGAAGTCGCATGATCAGAAGCACTGCTAGATATGGTTGCGATTGTGCGACATCTAGCGGCACGACCGAGAAAGACGAGAAATTACGTGATATGTTCCATCGTGAAAACAGGCCCTCACGCACCATGAAATAAAAACCCTAGCATAAACTACCAAACCAAGTTTCAGAAAACCGAAATTGAATTCCTGCAGGGGACGATGCAAATAATGACAGTCACAAATAGCCCGAATTTTTAATGAATTATTCCTCTCATTGTTCCTTGGAGAATCGCGGACATCAGTTTTAGAACAACTATTATAACTCTAAATTAATGTTCACGTACTCATTAAATTTATGTGTGGCAAAGTTTTGTTTTGAAGCTGTATCAAAACGTCTGTAAACAAATTTAAAATCAATATAAATATACAAATTGAAAACCCTAATAAAGGCACCTTTTCTTCTTGAACATGAGATGTAAATAACCCTTAATAAAGGCATTTTTTCTTCTTGAACATGAGATGTATTTCTATCAACTTACGAACAAACAAATAATTTTCCTGAAGGTTTTGATGATCTGACATTCCATTTCGTTTGGGTGATCTTTTTGAATTGAATTGCCTTATTTTACGTGGCGAGACTCGGGCCATGACGCCTCCTCTTCCGTCTGACCACGCAAATTTCGCTACGCTCCTTTCACCAACTAGAAGGAAGAAGGTATTCCATGGGCGACGAAACAAGCGATTTTGAATTTAGCTCAGAGGCGTCATTTAGTCTTCTGGATCTTTACATGCAGTAAATCTACTAACATGGGACAGCCGGCTTTATTTCCCCTCCGAAGGAAGGGTACGAAGGATTTTTCACCCCTAAAAATCCATGGCTTCGATTGGCTTTGAACCCGCGAATTTGGGTATAACAGTCCTATACGCTAACCGTTACACCATCGCCGCCACAAACGCCGCGTTTTCGCACACTTCTATACCCAAATGTCTTCAATCGAACATATTGCAGTTCTTATGGCAGTTACTTCTTCATTATCCATTATATTGTCATAGCTGTAATTCGCTTGGAAAGAAATATGATTAAATTTACTAGTTCACATTTATACAAAACCAAAATATAAATTTAGGTACTTATTGACGAAACACGTTGGATTGTTAAGATAGTTCCCATAATGGTAAAGAGTAATATAACAGCTGTCAGAGAAATACGCCCGAGAACGCAGAGTCGATCGCTTTGCCTACAAACACAGTAGCAGAGACCACGTGCGTCGTGCACTCACTCGCTGTTGCTCTGCTCTCCGTATAAAGAGATATGAATTTCGCGCTCCTCGCCCGTTAGCCAATCAGGGAAGTCCGGTGCCGAATACATGTGCAGTTTGCTTATATGCGCCCGGGCTTGCTTCGCGGTCCCGGTAGCGCGCTGCGCAAGAAGGCAGCGTTCTTATGAGTCCTACACCCCAACATCGGTGTGGAAGTGAGTACCCGTGAAGTGTAAAGAACAGTTCATTGAATTAAAATAAGAAAGAAATTTGTTTATGAACATGATAGTTACGGAAGCTCTGGCTTCCTACAACAAATTGTTGTAGTACTAATTGTAGGTTACGTAAATCCGAAGGGATTGCAATAAGGTGTTAAAAATGCCAACAACGGCAAAGGTCACGAGATTCCGAGAATACTGTGTGCCTATTCTATTCCTACACCCGCACGAGCCTGTCGTGTAATAAAATGTGATAAAGTCACAATATCAAGGATTTAATTCTAATCTAGTTAATTTTTTTCAGAAAGAAAGGAAACGAAAAACAAGTTATTAACGGATAGAATCACGAGTCTAGATCATGGCAATTGTACATTCTTGTAAATAATTTAGTTATTTTTTTGAAGTTTGTTTTTCAAGTTTATTTTTCAGGGAATGCGTAGCGTTATCATTGTATGAGTGTGTGTGTTTCCCATTTCATTCCCAAGCAGGGTATTCTGGAAGGAAAAAATAGAATAACCAATTGATAGGGCTCGGCGACGGAGCGGCGGAGAGGACGTCGCACGTAGTTGGTGTTGCTAAAGTGTGTTCTCATGGGGTATAACCGCCCTGACCATTCATAAGTTGTTTAATGGTGGAGCGTCGCGCAAGGTGATGACGTGTTCCGTTGCAATATATGTATATGTATATATAAGTATATATACACACACATATATATACATATATATTGTAACACCCCGCACACTCTCTCATTGAGTTCGGCGGGATGGACCTCAGGGCGTGACCCGACTTACCTGTAGATTTCTGTCAGCGCTCATATGTTGCCTCATACACCCGGCTGAAAGTTGGGCAGGACGCATGCGTGACTGGGCATTTTCATGCATTAGGCATTGAAATACTTTTTCTGACTTTCTGGATTTAATTAAAGGAATTAATTAAAGGGGCGAAGCCTCCTAGAACGAATTACAATATCTTAATCTAACTTACAACTAACTTAGCTTAAAGTCCGACCCTTCTGGGTCATTGCCCTTGCGTTCCGCCCCTCCAGGCGCGGCATCGGCCCGTGAGTCGGGCGGCGGAAAACGGCAGCGATATAGGGCGGTGCGCGGGGGCTCGTGCGCGGCTGGCGTTCCCCGTCTCCTGGATCGGACGGGCGGCTGGTGACGGCGGCGGCGGGGGCGGAAGCGAGGAAGCGCCGCCTTGATGCGGTAACGACTGCGTCCTTTATCGGCGGCCGGCTCTCAGGCCAAGTCCGGACACTCCTTCGTCCATTCAGGTCCCCACTCTCATACAGTGTTCCGGCTCTCCCTTCAGGCGACACATGAGCGGGTGGCGAAGTGACGGCGATGCGTTGCCGGCGGCGGTCTGGCGCCTCGCGACGATGGCGTGGCCTCTCTCTCCCCCCGGAAAGCTCAACCTCTCGCTGGCGCCGTCATCATCAGAATGGCCGAACCTCTCGCTGTCGTCGCCCACATAAGAATGGCCGAACCTCTCGCTGTCGTCGCCCACATAAGAATGGCCGAACCTCTCACTGTCGTCGCCCACATCAGAATGGCCGAGCCTCACCCACGCAACTACCTCCCTCGATCGCGAGATCACGTGTCTCGCCCCCGCCTAGTTCTTGTCTATTGGCGCAGCCGAATCGCGCGATGCGTGCCGGCCAATTGCGGTGGTGGCAGCGACGGTTGAAAATCGTCTTCGAGGGGGCGGTCTGAGTCACTGCAATTTCCCAGAAGACGCGGGGTGTGCGCTGACACGGCGCTCCGTCGGCAGCGGCGGAAATACCCAGGACGACGAACGGTTTCTGAACAAAGGAGACCGCGCTCAGCGGCGGCCGGCTTGCCCCTCAGGTAGCGAAAAAGTGCGCGTTTCCAGACATGAAGTTTTCCACTACTCCCAGTTAAATAAAATATTATTTTCGCACACTCCGAAATCGTTACGTGCGCGACCGTCCCTTTACAATATATATATGTTTATATATTGAAACGAATCAAATATCTCTCTATTAACACGTTGTGCTTCTAACTGTCATGGGTTCGAATATGCAAGGGGCATAATTCGGCTTACTTCATCGTTCAACCACAATCTGCCCCCTGTCGGCTCGCTTGCATACGGAAAACGACAAAACCTGAAAGTTATTTTAATGCCATGCTAGATTGCACAATAATAACCAAGTTTTTTGTACTTTCTTTAGCACTAGAACAATTTGAATTTCTTATAATCAAAGATTTCATTTTAATCGAAACAACACTCTTTAAAAAATATTGACTTTGATCATGACCATGAAAAATAAAATAATTGTTCGTACGAACATTGACCTGAGCTCTTTTCCCGTTGTACCGTTTGATGCTTCGCTCGGACGCCGCGTATCTCCACACCATCACCTCCGACCGACCAGTAACTAGTTCAACTCTTGATGCCTTCTATCTTGAATCTTCCGACACGCCACGAAGTCACTTTACGTCCGAAGTCACTCAAAGTTCAAATAAACAGTTCTACGACCCGATCCATTTATAAAATAACTAAAGTCCTTGCCTTGTTCAGCATAATATCTGCAAGTTCATTAGCCTGGTGCTTCACCATCGTCACTGGTGAAAACTAATTAAAGTTGAAAAGTTTCTTACAAGTTCCTCCCTATTGGTATGAAAATAATCCAAGTCAGTTCACGGTTTCACCAAAATGTTTCTGTGTTCCACTTTCACTCGCGGAAAAAGTTAAAGTCCCGAACTGTCTCTCCGAAATTTTTACAAGTCTCTACTTTCGATCACAAAAATATACGAAGTCTGAACTCGAGCACGCACCCCCTAAATTCAGAAATGATCCTCATGCTATGAAATCTGAGCTCCAACTATTTTTTCGTTCTTCTATCCAGGAAAACTCGTATTCGATGTTGTACAAAATTTTGTTTGATATTCCCTCCCAATGGATTCTTATTATTTACTTTTATAACCAAGGTGCACTCTTGGGCGAAATTTCTACTCTGACACACGCATTTTCAACTGATGCTACACTATAACCACGAGCTCATGAAATTGTTTGTCTTTGTTACTAAGGTGCCCGCTTACCAAATATCGTGACATGTCAAACCATTGGTGTTCTCCCTAGCAACGTCCTGGTCATTTATTTACACCTGTTACTAAGTTGCTTAATTCTAATTTAAATTAACATTAAAGCATTAAATTATTTGATATTGAATGCCCTCCCGCATTTGGTATATCACTATATTGTGGTGACACATTAGCGGTGAGTTTATAATAAAATATAATTTTAGACCCAAGGGTTAAAAAAAAATATAATTTTAGACCCAAGACCCAATTTTAGACCCCGTCCCCTTGCCGGCACCGCCGGCCTGCGAACACATAACAGTGACCCTAATTCAAAAGGAATTTATGACCTACAACTGTGCACGGTCGCGCCCGCCCGGAAGTAAGAATCCACTCTCCTTTGGGCGCCCCCCCCCGTAAAAATAAACGAGAATAATTTGTTCCTCACAACAAGCAGTCCATGTCTAACTCAATAGGGGAAGCCCAGGAACATTAACAAGCTTTCGTTATCAAAATGAGTGTTTACAGAGGCAGTCTGGGTGCCATTGCGCACGTTCAAGTGCTAAAAGCAAGAGAGAGAAAGAGAATGACTGGCGTATGGAAAATTTTAGAGAATCCCTATAGCTGATTGGTGGAAAATTAAAAACGCCACAGATCTAGACCAATCAGGCAACATGTACCAGAGGAAGAGGTGAATTTGGAAACGAGGGAACGATTTGGGGGGGCGAGAGGTTCATGCGAGGAGCGTACGTCGGGAGATGAGGAGAGAAAAAGTGGGACTCGAAGGGAGAGGTTCATGCAAGGAACGCTCGCAGGGTGACCGTTATTAGACTCCACATAGTTCCACAGGAAAAGTTTCTTTTCTTAATCCCGAATTCTCACGGGATCGGGCCGAGCTTTTTTTCGCGGAACGGTGCCAAAGCCAGCCGCTTTCGGACACTGTTAGACAGTTCTCTGAATCTGGGCGAAGTGAATCCGCCATCTAGATTACGATTAATGTTCTCGAGGAATTTTATTCAGCCAGTTAAAGACCCGCGAAATTAGCGACAGGCGAATGTTCGCCTTGTAACCAATACCCAGAATTATCTGAGCCGCACCGTGATCTGACGCCACTGCCACCGCCTGGACGGGGCGAAGACGTCAGGGAACTTCGGAGACTACAAGGCCGTCCCTCAGCCAGCCGCCGCCCTCGCCGCCGCGGCCCAGCCTGCGTCGCCGCCCCAGCTGATGAGGTCAACGACCGAGGAAGCTTCCCTGCTGGCGAAGCTCCACCGTTACCCCTTATAACACAAGTCGCCGAACAAGCAAAACCCACGCTAATGGGTTCTTTCTTACACTCTTTAAGCGCAACGAGGACTTTGTTGGTCATATTATCGTACAAGCGTTGCCGCGCTCTGGCACAAATTGTAATCAGAATTAAGAGCCAAACTTCTTTGTAATTTTAGAATTTATCTTTTTGATTTCTTTTAATTTTAAACTTTTTTTAAATGAGCTCCGTAGGTAGGGTTCTTTTGTTTAAATCTCTTTCAGTGTAACTTCCCTGACGCTAGTCAGAAATAAATTCAGTGCTTATCAGTTTATGTTTTTTTTATCTTATGAAGTAGTGACCGCCAACTCCCTTCCACCACCCAATTCAAAAGGAACTGGGTGGACCTGGGACATGACTGAGCTACCGCCGGGCCGGCGTAATTCACACTGTGTCGTTCCAACGAGAACGCCGAGCGCTGACATATATATAATAACGAATAAAACACCTGTTCCTTAGAAATCTGGTGTTATAAACATGGGTATGTTTATCACTCAAAATATGACAATATTAACATGAACACAGTTATCATCACATAGGAAAAATAAATCATCAAAGTCTAATACGTATTCCTTCCCTTTCTTCGCTTTCCATCATCATTCCTATTCACACATAATGTTGCTTACTTGATCCAATTAACCCTACATAGTATGTTATCTTACTGGGCTCTTAGTAATCCTAGAGTATGCTTATGTAACCTCCCACCCTTGTGACTACTAGTACGATCTATTGGTGCTAATGCATCACCCGCTCTACCTAATTACTCGAAGTAAATGATCTGCTTACGCGTCGCCTTATTATATTTTCTCTCCACAGTCTCGCGGCGCTGGCCATCTACCGCCCTGGATACTCGGCCGGCGTGTCAATAGTATTTTATTATAACTTATAAAAATGTTTGTTAAATTAACAATTTACAAGCAATCCCCAAAGCTTTATTGAAATTTGCGCAACAATGCGGCAATGGATATTTGAAAAGTACATTGCTGGTGAACTACGTGATGGTGACAGAGATAAGATAAATATGTTTTATGTAATAGAGCTTGTGCTTACAAATTATTCGAATCGTATTTGACAATCAATATTTTTGTCCGTTTTGCGGGTTTCGAACATACATATATTCACTGAACGAAAGGTCACTTATCAATGCGTATATTAGCATTTCATCAGTAATGCATTACATATTACAGTCTTTCAAAATTTCAAAGAATATAAAACAATTCCGTATATTGTCGATTACCCGTTCTTTATATAAAATAAGGTTAGCGTTTTGGGTAAACATTTTTAGAGTTGAAAAATACATAAGAATTTCCAAATTCCTTATTTCCAATTTCCTTATTCTTCATTTTTACAAAATAAACATGGTGCGGTTTCTCGGCTATAGAACGTTAAAGAGTACATTTTACTATTTTAGATGTCTTCATACTTTTATGACTTAACTCGTATCCATACATCAAGAAACTGAATGAATGTAAATGACTAATTAAATGTTACGAAATTGCATCTCACATTTAGGTAGCTCAAATAAAAGATACGAACAGAAATCAGTGCAATTTATATTGACTAGGTAAATGATAGATTCATTTTATTAAAATCTTTTAAATAAAACTAGTAAGATTGCTAATAAATGTGCCTAGAAGTCTTGTAAGCAATACATTAGTTTCGGCTGTCTTAAGTTTTCTTTGAAAAAATTACATTTTTTCACGAAGATAAATAGTATGCTATGATAAATAGTATGCTAATGTTTACAGTTCTTTTTACTTTCTCGCCTTACGAATACTTCGTAGGATGAGAAAGTAATGTAATCGTGCGCCGGAAAACGGCTAATTTTCGCCAGAAAATCTCTTATAGCTGCAGTCTGGTGACGAAAAATTCGACAAAACCTGTTGCTAAATTGAGGGAAACAAATCCTCTACCTCGTGGTGTAGTCAAAATCCATGTTTTGTTGCTTCTTGATACTGTACAATCCACTGGCGGCAAAACGTCAGTCCTTCTGTCTGTTCGTCGGTGGTCAACGCTAGCGCGTAAACCATTCAGCCGATTTTCTTCAAAATTGATATTCTCCATTCGTTTTAATTAGTGTCAAGGCTCTTGGAGTTTGAAACCGATATTTTAATTCTTGGGAGTACTTTACATGAAGCCCGTCGGAGATTTTCAAAGTTAAAAGAAAATAGCTCCAAATTGATTTGATTAAATTTTGTTGAATAGTGCAAAGACCGTTAAAGGGAATGATGTAAGTATCATTTTCGTTGACATCCCAAATTTTTCGAAAATTGCAAAAAACTATTTTAAAACTGCAAAATTGAAGATAGAGAGTTTTGCCTCAGACAAAGTCGGTTGTACAAAATTAGCACTTTAAATAAGGTCATGTGCCATTTTTTGGAAAAACGAGTAGTTTTTGCGTAAATTACGCTTCAAATTTACAAAAAAATTCTCAAAAAGCGATCCAAATTTTTTCTTTAAAATTTCTCCACGTGTGTAATAAGGGGCGGTAAATAAATACATAAACTAATGGTGCTATAGAATGGTACAGACTTTCTCGCAGAACTTAGTTTTCTAATCTCTATAGTTTGAACCAGTTTTTTCTGTTATGAATGATAATCTTCCGAGATACCTTCTTTGGGCGTTCAAAGAACATTTTGTTTCACATTCTCTGGATTTTTCGGCTTCCTAATGCTAGAATTAAACCACCATAAACTATAACTATTATATAAGTGTAAGAGCCATGCAGAGGGAAGTTAGCCGTGCATGTTAATTGGTTGCATCGGCCCAGGGCTTCCGAGGGAAGCTTCGCTAGTTCGAGTCCTGGTCGGGGAATATTATTTATCAAAATTGTCTCTTACAGGAAATAATTGAGAATTCCACAAACATGATTAAAAACCATGTGAAGCCATTCGAATCACAAATATTGATAATTACGAAAAATGAACTGAAAGTGTCTGTATGAAATTTTCCAATTTTCAAATCTTTAACAATTTTCCACATCTCTTCTTGGCGTTGTAAAGCGTATATGCCGTCAAATCAATTGTTCGTCGTTCTGTGCATCTGCATAAACTGCGCCGGAATACGGCTAATTTTCACCAAAAAAATCTTATAGTTTGAGTCTGGTGAGGAAAAAGTGGATAAAACGTGTTGTTAAATTTAAAAAAAAAAACTAGTGGCGCTATAGAATGGCACAGACGCTATCGGAGATCTTAGTTTTCTAATCTCTAAATTGAACTTGTTTTTCTGTTGTGAATCACGATGTTCCCAAATACCTTCCCTGAGCGCCTAAAGGACATTTTTTTAATGAGTGGCATGGAGGAATATATTCCTCCATGGGTGTGGCATGATCGCAAGCATTGCTTGATACGGTCGCGTTCATGCGATACCTAGCGGCGTGACTGAGAAAGAAGGCGAAATGCCATGATATATTCCATTGTGAAGAAGGGCCTTAAGCAGCTGAATTGGAAAAATCGCCGTATAAAATAATGTTTTAAAGGAGAATCTATTTCAGCCGTAAAATCTATTAATCCCCTAAAGATCCCAGGCATTAGTTGGCGTTTCGTCGTATCCACTGTGCTAACTCAAAAGCTCCACAAAATTAACACAATTAAAAATACGTAAGAGCACATACCTGTTTTTCATTATTTCTTCGTTTTGGTTTTGAACATTGTGCCTGAACGCACTGTCCAGTTGTTGAACAATGTCATGTTTCCCCAAGACTTTTTTCCAATCCTAAATCACTAAATCCAATTTTGGTCTATGTTCCATCTTTTTCCACAGCGAAGTGCAAGCACGAAAAGCAGTGTAAACGATTTGTCACTTCACATTCCAGATTTGCATCTAGGTATTCAGACGCACATGTCATGCATCAAATTTGCGCTCCTGACAGGATACTTCAAATTAAAATTGTTGTTACTTTAAATAGCGCCCCTTGTGAGTGGCGCTCATGACACGTGCTATATCGTACATACGCCTTTGTCCAAAATATTGTCAAATTGGTCTCAGAAAAAGACAAAAATAAACTTTTAAGAGATAATATAATGCTTTAGAACGAACTCCTATTGTATTGTTTCCTGTCCTACACAGTGGTGTAGCTATGGCGGTCAGGAGAGGGGGGCGCGCCCCGGGTGGCACCATTCTAGGGGTGACATCAATTAAATTATTTTTTAGTTGGAATTATATAATTTAAATCATTTACTTAAACATTTTATATATTAATAGTTATTATTCTTAGTTTCAGTAGTTTGAAAATTGTATTGTTGGAATCATATAATTAGAATGATTTTGTTAAAAATTATTTATATTAATTTAATAAGTATTCATTTGAATCATAAGCTTACATTATGATTTAATTGCAATTATTCTGAATTACATAGAATTTTTTAATATATTATTAATAACTATCACGTGCAAATATGTTTGTATTTTTAATAAAATAACGTACAATCTATGCAGCAATAAATATTTTTATACTTAATTTGTAGGGGGGTGACATCATTAGCTTTGCCCCAGGTGACACCAACTGAAGCTACGCCACTGGTCCTACATAATAGTAAGAACAAATTTTAGGCTTAAATGTAGATATAACTTAAATATAATTTAGACTTTCAAAGTTATTGCTTTGTTTCTTTGCCTAGAAAATGACTTGGGGGCCAAAATTCAAATTTTGTCATGGGCGCTCATGACCCTTCTATAGTTACGACTCTGGGCAGAACATAGAAACAACCTTAGCCAGAACCAAAAAAATATCTAAAGAAATCAAATATCATTGTAAATACAAAATGTAACAAGAAACACAAACATCTCCGCCAACCGATAACACTTTCAAGAACTTATTAATTCTTTAGGAAACCAATAGGAAACGATTACGAGCATTCTTCCCATCCAATTTTTTCCCGCCAAACGTTGTGACGTCCTTGTGAACATCTTTATGAGGTAGTCATAATAGAATCGATGTAAACTCTCTGAGCTGGATAATGGTTGCTTTGAAGAAAACTTTCCGCTCATGTACGTTGGTATTACTGATGAACTATCCGCGGTTGTTTGTTCGAATTCAAAACTTTTCCGTTGAAGCAGGTCGCTTCTTCGTTTCCCTAGTTTGTGGGTGTGTGCGTTAAGTCGAGTGTCAGTCGAGTGCGAAAGAGGTTGAGGAAGTTTAGGAATTGAATTGTAATGACTGTTCTGTTACCGAAATAGTACGCAGTTATAATTCTCGGGAACAGTTAGTAATTCGATCATGAGCTTCAACGCATCCAAACGGAATGTTATTCCACGCCCATCGTCATCAAGGTAATGCACAGTTTCTGATAATTATTTTCATAGCAAGTGTATCTACAACTGAAATTTTTAAATTACTTGTGATTTGTGAAATTTCCAGAATGATGGATACATCATCGTATGTTAAAAGTAGATCTAATAAAACAGCAATAGACAGATACGTGGGAAGTAAAAATGCTGCTGTGTCTAAACCTGAAATTTTACCTCCGAAGACGTCGGGAATGACAGCGCCCAGTCGAATGACAAAACATGGTATTGTTCTTGCTTAGTGCTTCCTGTGTTCTGATGTCTTTCAATCATATTCAGTTATAAATAAATTGCTGAGGAAATAATTTACTGGCCTGTACACTTTTCAGTGGTAAATCCTGTATGCCTTGATAATATTTTGTAATATCAAATTATCTTTAAAATAATTTCAATTCATCACTAATGTGATAATTGTTTTTGTGACTTCTTTGGTAGGAAGTTAGTTATTTAAGACTGGCTCTTTTCAGGGTGCAATAAAAGGAATTTGAAATGGGCAAATTTTTTTTTTTGACAATTGTATAATGAATTCCTACTTCTTTGCAAAATATGGTGTACTCCTTTTAAATTAATTGTTAATTGTTTAACACTGAAGTTTCCATCTGTGGATAGGTTGTAATTTGAACTTTTAAATGTATTGTTAATTTGTATTATAAAATGAAACTTGTAATTGCAGGAAAATACAAGTTGTTTTCAGTTGCTTTTAATCTGTTTTCTCTTCAATTTTTGTGCAGTGAGAAATCCAATTCCAATACGGCATACATTGACTAGTAAGCTTCGAATGGAAAAGGCAAATCCCCTGCTTACTTCAGGCGGTTCAGGAATTAGTGAACCTGCTATCACTGGGACCCCATCCAGAAGATCCACATTCCATCCGGGTATGTTACAGCCAAAACCGAAACCAGAGTTCAGAAGCAACATTCCAGCTTCAGAAATTAGACCTACTCTTAAGAAAAGAGCAGTTGACAATGAAAGAAAAATTGTAAGCATTTTCAAAGAAAATAAGCCTCCACATGCAGGAACATTTAGTAAAGGCAATGTGGGAAACGTGAAATCTGGTAATGTGATTCCCAATCAATCACGCATTTCTGCTGTAAATAAAACCCTACCTTTTTCCCTGCCTAAAAAGAATATTTCATCATCCACCCAGAATAGAAGTTCTGCAGGTGCTTCAAATAAAAATGTGCGACGATCAACGTGGAACAAACCTGTGACTGCTCGCAATGATACTTCGACAGCACTAGTGGCCAATAATTCCGTGAAACTAAAACAGTTAAATGACACTAGAAGAAAAGGTAAAGTGTTTATGCAAGGATTGCTTCAATAAATGTTTTCATGTTTGGTCTCCTTAATTCCTGCAGCTTGTTATTGATGCATGCTTACTGTTGTTTTCCTATAATTAGAATTATGCTGGAATGTGAATTTCATTTACTTCGCATGTTTTTTTCTGAATTATTTTCAAGCATTGCCTTATTAATACTGTCTGTTTTCTACAGTTTGTTACGTTTTTTTTTTTTCACTTCAGTTTTGTATGTTACTTTCGCTATGTATGAGGCGATAGGAGATCTGCAGGCAAGTAAAACGACATATCTCGTGTAATTAAAAAATTAGGTCTCCTTTGCCAGTTGCTTTGTGCATGTGTGATGTAAAATTCTTGAATTATTTGCCTTTACTGCTTTCTGCTCTTTTTATTATCCCCTGCCTGCAATAGTAATGCTTTTAATTTTCCCCCCCTCCATTTTTATAGTAATTAGAGTACATCCTCCATAATGTGTGATGACAGGGAAGGGGTTTCAAAATTGAAAATCCTGATTAATAGAAGTATATATTTTTTGGTGCAATTATTAAAATTTGAATTACACATGTATAAATTATAAATCATAGATTAGTCATAATTTATGAAGTTCATATTTAGAAACTTGCATCATTAAAAAATTAATCCACCAAGCAGTTGATTAAATTAGTTAAATCACCTAAAAGTTGCATGTTAGTCCTATCACTGAGATTTTTTTTTTCCATTTGTATAATAATTTTCATTTTGAAACACCCTGTTTGTAGAATATTAAAATGTTGATGATATAGTGAGAAATTGAAACAATTTTTCAAGCTCATAACACAAGTATTAAAATTATAGCTGTGGACTCAAAAAAACATGAAAGGAAACCAGTTACCTCAAAGGTTCTGAATTCTCAGTCAAAGAAAATCAGCACTCCGGCACATAAACAACTGAAATCTATATTGCGCAAGAGTTCTTCTGTTGGGGACTTGAGAAAAATGAACACTAAATGTAAGTTGTATTCTAAATAATCCATTGATTTACTGAGAATATACAGTTACTTAAGTTAATATTTAAAAAGTAGTGAATTAACCCACATGTAAGTTGACCCATTTTTTTATAATTTGAAATTAGTTAACAATGCCTGAAAAAAAATCTTTATTCTTTATACATTAGGGATTTCAAGCACAGTATAGCAATCATTGTAGAGAGAATACTGTAGGAAGGGACCTCTTACACAGCTACACTGGCACACGAATATAATGTGTGTTCATTTGGAGTTGGCCCGTTTGTAAATGACTTCGAGACAACCTGTTTTAATGCCACCATCTGACATTACGTTCTTTTGTTTTGCATCCTGTCAAACTGGTCTCTTCTTAGAATAACTTCTCTTTACCAATATACTGACCACACACTACCTCTTTTGAGTATTTGAACATGTGCAACTGACTGCACACAGGGGTGGATCCAGAAACGAATTTTGGGAGGGGAAATTTTTTTATTCAAAATGTTTTGGTCGAATGTGTCATGTTAAAGATTATGTAGAATGACGCAGGCTAAACTCAGCTCATGATGCGATACATGTTATTCGTTTTAATGTTTATACGAAAATATTTTTGCTTGAAAGGTTTGTGACATAGTAAAATTAATAGTTACTGAAACATTTTGGGAGGGGAAATTTCCCTCATTTCCCTCCCCTTGGATCCGCACCTGCTGCACATATCCAGAAAGTTGAGATTACTATAGATTGCTGTATTCTGCGCTGTGCTTAAAGTCCCTGTCATGTACTTGTTGAGATTTTATTTATAAACTACACTTTAAACTTTCAAGATCTCAACCTTTATAAATTTATCACTGTTATTTTTGTGGTATAGATCATTTTGTAATGCAACAAATCTTCAACTACCAAAATGCCAGAAGAGAGACTTTCATGGAGTGATAATGAATTATACTACAATTTTATGAATGAGAGGAATTCCTTAAAATAACTCCTTTGAATCCGGCTTCCGAAATGCAATATGTTATGCACAACCTACATAATGATATTTTTTTTCCTGACGTTAATCATGCATCACCTGTTTTAAAACTTAATTTTTGAAGTTGTTGGCCACCTTCCATATATAATAGGATGAAATCTGGAAAAAATATGTTTCATGTTTGGATGGACCCAGTGAGTTCAGAAATCAGTCATGAGTGCTGCTAGTGGTGACAGATTTCTGAACTAGTTGATGCTGTTTGTCTATTTAAATGTAATGATTCCTTAAGGTCAGGAGCTGGAAGGAGAGGGACACTGGCATCCAATCGGGAGCTTCATTAGGACTTAAATTTTTTGTATTGTAGCTCCTGGTTGGATGAGTGTCACCCTCTTCTTGTAGCACCTGACATTGGGGAAATATATTTAAATTGGGCGATACAATGGCACATTCTTTCTTGTTTTATCTGTTGTGGATAAGTAATATAATATTTCAGATATTATTCAACAAATTGTTCAGCCAATTTGTGAAATACTCTGTAGCAAAAGAAGTATGGGAGATTTGCATTCTTTGGAAATTCACAAGTTTTAATGAAAACTGGATTTTTACTATTTTAATATTGAATATTTATTGCACTTTGCGCTTTGTTCAACTCAAATTTCAGAAAAATTTTCTTCTGGGAACAGTGGGAAACAATCTTCTTAGGGGCTTTCTATAAATTACATAACACAAATTTGGAGTATTTTGAATACCCCCCTTTCCCCTATGTAAAGCACCTGTAATGTATGCTTGAAACCCCCTAAATAATTACATAACTCTTGTCACCCCCACCCCCAAATTAAAGTAAAAATATATAACAGTAAAAACATTTGTATTAATTTTATTTGTTACATATTAACATTTATACTAATTAAAGTTATAATTACTTAGTGATGCTGACCTCACATTGGTGAGACAATTTCTGACAAGCCATGCACTCTGTCATCAGGGAGAGACTATTGTGCTGATTTAAATGGATTCTAAAATAGATCAGTTTGAGTATTTTCTTTGTAATCTAACTTATTCAATCAATATATCATTGATGAAAAATTATTTTCTTTCATTGTAACAATTACAAAAATTTCTTTAATTTTTTTATATTTTTTAAAATTTTATTTTTGTAACATCTTAATGCATTAGCATGCGACTGACTGAATGAAAGAAATTATTTCTGCAAATGATTAATATAAAAAAAATCAGTTATGAAATGCTAATCTTAACACCTGTGTAATGGAGGGTAACGCTGTCTCAAACCCCCTCTCCCGTTAGTGTTACATAATTTATGGATGACCCCTAACCTTTAGTTTAACAGATGGAACCGTAACCTTGAGTTTAAGAAGACAGTGCAGTGCAGTAGACTACAGTTAGTTTCTGTGATTTCAATAGAAGGGGACTGTAGAACATAATAAAATAATTACGTGAAACAAAATTACTCCAAAACTACCAATTTTTTGAAAGTACAGGAATTGGCTTAAAGATCTAATATTTAAGAAATTTCTGGCTTTTGATTAAGGAAGCATTAAGGAAGAAATTTGGAGCTTTTGATATTATGTAATAGGATGGATTTCAAAACCATAATTTTTGTTACCATGTAACTCAAAATTAAGTGAAAACAACAAATATTTTCCAAAATGTGTACATTATGTGAATATTTTCAAAAATGTGTATTGATGAGTGTATTCATTTTTAAAGAAATTCTTTCAAATTTTGAAGGTGAAGATGCTGCTGTCCTCAGTGGAATAGAAAACAGGCCAGAAAGCAAAGCTCTAAATAAAAGTTTGAAAAGTGTAGCATTTTATTCTCCTCTGCATAATTCCTCTTTCACGCCTGTAAATATTACAAATACTCCAACTCCATCTGTTCTTCGGTGAGTAGCCAATGAAACAATATATATTGTGAAGAGTTTCTCTGTAGATAAAGTTAATGGTGTTGCTTTGATTTCTGTTCCTCTTTTATTATTTTTTATTTTGATTTAATTTTTGTAAAATTTTTTTCGTGTATGGTATGTAAGTGTATATAAGTGTGTATAAGTGTGTGTAAGTGTATAAGTGTCGTGTATATAAGTGTGTATATGTCGTAATATACATTTTTCATTTTATTACTAGGAAAAGGTTAGAAGACTGGCTTGCCAAAAGGGGAAAATCAACATATAGTTACCGTCACTTATGTTGCTTTGGTCTTCCCAAGAATGTGTCTATTGTTCCTCCAAAAATTGACTGTAGCAGAGAACTTGGGTTCAGTGAAACTGAGACTGTTGCCAATGACCAGAATGATGCTGAACCTTGCTTAAATGAAACAATCACCTTGGAACCATCAGATAGTCAGTTGTCACACTCTCATAAGAACCATGATATTGATATTGAGAACAGTACCCCAAAAGACTCGTCAACTCCACAGCATGAACCTGACTATTATGATGAAAATAAAGAAAATGATGCCTACCTTTTTCATCCTGACGCTCTTGATGACCTCAGGAAATTAGTGCATTCGGTAAGTTATTAATAAAAGCTTTGTATTTAAGAGACCTGAAGTTCCTTAACTGATGTTGTACAGGCCCTGTGTTCTAGCATCAAAACTTGTAGAATCCCTCATGATATTAATACAACTAAAGTGAATTCAGGGAGATTCATTTTATTGTTAGATTCATTCATTCTAGAAATAAATCTTCATTGTGTTAGTTTCTTTTTTTGTTCTAATTTTAAAAATTTGCATTGATGCAAAGTTCACATTTTGGATGGATGTTGATTATGAAGGAAAATTGTGGCAAACTAATTAAAAGTACGATATCTGAAAAACTGTTTGTATTACAACAGTAAGTACTTTCATCAGTAGGACCTGGAAGTTCATGCCATAAAAATCTCCAAAATATGCATGTAATAATGCAAAATATGCCCATAAATATGTCCTAATAAATTGTAAGAAATACATTAAGATTACTATTAAGTGGAAAATGAATTTGCACTATTGATGCAAAAATTTTTTTGTCCAAAATCAGCGATGATGATATCACAACGAACACTTAACCAACAGTTTCAATTGAGAAAGTGCATCCGTTGTCCCTCAATATTTTCATACATCAAAAACCTCTCCACATTGCAAGAGATTATAGGAGTGTATCTAGATGATGCTATTTATTCTATGAAAACAGAAAGTTTTTCTTCAAAAAAGTGACTAATATTGCACTTTAGTTAACTTATGTTTACTTAAGTTTTTGTTAACTTTATGTTAACTTATGTTTTTGGAAACTATTCATAACTTTTTACTTTATTGTATATGTACATATTTACAGTCTTATAGTATTGAGAGTTATGTAATACTGTGGAAAACAGATTCTAAGATTTCAATGGAAATGCACGTTTCGGGAGTCCCTTTATACTGAAAAAGTACTTTTTTGAAAAAGTTTGTTTTACGTCTGAACAACAACGCTAGCCCCAAAACTATGGATAGGATTTTTTCCAAACTGAATAACCCCTGTCAATTTGGCCTCGTTTGAGCTGTGTGATTTTGAAAAACATTCATTAAGTTTTGGGGTACTTTATATGAACTCTGGATTATTCCGAAATTTTCTCAATGGATCCAAATTTTTTCTTTAAATTTCTGCTAAATTTCTGGTTTACTGTTCCTTATTACATATATAGAGAAAATTGAAAGAAAAACTTTGGAGAGGTTTTTGAGAATTTTTTCCTTGTAAATAAGCGCAAAATAAGCAAAACCTTGTTTTTCAGAAAATTGTACATGACCTTTGTTGAAGAGCTAATTTTGTACAACAGACTTTGTCCAAGGCAAAAATCTCTACCTACAATTTTGTTATTTAAGAATTTTTTTGCAATTTTCGAAAAACCGAGCGATATCCAAAAATATGACATGCACCATATTTTTTTTACCATCCCTTATTACGAAAGCACAGAAAATTTAAAGAAAAATTTGGAGCTTTTGGAAAAACAAAATTTTCATAAATTTCAAGTGCAATTTACGCAAAAACTACTAGTTTTTTTCAAAAACTTGTGCATGACCTTATTTAAAGTGCTAATTTTGTACAAACGACTTTGTCTAAGGCAAAAATCTCCATCTTCAATTTTGCAGTTTTGAAATTGTTTTTTGCAATTTTTGAGAATTTGGGGATATCAACGAAAATGATACCTACATCATTTTTCACTATCGTACAACACAATTTCACTATTCAACAACAAAACTTAATCAAAAAATTTGGAGCTGTTTTTTTGAAAACTGCAAACATATGAGGGGCTTCATGTAAAGTACCCCCCAAAATTAATATATCAGTTTCAAATTTCAGGAGCCTCGACATCAGTCAAAATGATTGGGGAATATAAATTTTGAAGAAAATCAACTGAACTGTTTAGGTGCTAGCGTTGACCACAGAAGGGTGGACGTTTTGCTGGCAATAGATTTTTCGGTATTAAGAAGCAACATAACATGGATTTTGAGTCAGGATTTTTTTTCTGGTAAAATTTCGCCGTTTACCGGGGCATTATATTATAACTTTCTCTTCTTACGAAGTATTTGTAAGGTGAGGAAGTAAAAATAGTATTATCATTACGTTTTTATTGATCGTCTATTCTTCATTGTATCAAGAAATGTTCCATTAATTAAAGACAATCATATCATGTGAAAATAAAATATATTTAATACAATATTGAAGAACGAAGTTGAAGTTTTACAGTTGGAGTTTCACAACGTTTCGGAGATATTTTGTCTCCATCAGGTACATTTTGACTAATCAAATTTATTCCATAAATATGAGTAAATAAAATGAAACATTTTAAATATAATGTAAGCAGAAAACATTAAATAATGGAAGCTTACCTTTCAAATCAATGTGTTCTATAAATTGTGGTAAAATGTTATATCTTTTACCTTTTATTGAATATAAGTTTTACGTTGGTGAATATTAGGTAAATAAACGAATAGAATAAAGAGGCAGGGGGACAGGTAACCATACGCAGGGGTCAATAATAGAAGAAAATAATAAATATTATTTTATTTTGCTTAATATGTTATCATACGCATTGGTGAAGTTATTACATTCAACTATCGAATTCATAGTCATTTAGTTTAATATGAATAGTTTCTGAAATGATTCTTGGGAATCTCCTGGTTTCCTAATCAAGTATTTTAACATTATCAAAGTCTAACCCATGACCAGTTTCTATTCTGTGAGTCGTTACGGAGTTCTGTCTGTTAAATGACTCCCTAATATTCCTCTTATGTTCTTTAATTCTCATTTGTAATTTTCTTTTCATTTGACCAATTTCACCAACTTTTTGTCGCACATTTGACAAGAAATCTGATATACAGTATTTTCTGTTTCTTTATATGGTGTGATGTCTTTAACATTCTTAATTATATTAATCTTATTGAGAATTTTATTTCGAACATAGTATTTCCCAGTGGAACTGTTCCTAACAAATTTCTGAATTTTATTACTAATACCATGAATATGTGGAATGACTAAATTTAACGTGTTATCATTTACGTCCTCAATATCAGACTTATTCTGATAGCTTAAATTTTTGTGTAACATTAATCTTTTTCGAATAAATTTCTTAATAAATTTTAAAGGATAGTCATTGGCAATTAAAAAATTTTCAATTTTATTTAAATTATATTTGTAATTTTCATTATCTGATATGCTAACCATTCTATCTACCATACCATAAATCACTCCAATTTTCATTGACGTTGGATGTTTAGATTGGTAATTTAGTGTATGACCAGTGGCAACAGGTTTTTGGTACCAATCAGTTATCAGGTTGTTATTTCATATGATTTTTATATCAAGGTAATTCAAACAGCAATTATTTTCTATTTCAATTGTAAATTGAATTTTAGGTTCGTAATTATTAAAAGTTTCTAAAATATGGTTGGTTTTTTATCTCTATCCAATATAATTATAACATCATCTACATACCTTTTGTAGAAATATATATTTAATGCAGGTAAAATTTTTCTTTCAAGTCTTCTCATAACAAGCTCAGAGAATAAAGAACTAAGAGAACCTCCAATGGGAGTTCCATCTTTTTGTTGATACATTTGATTATCAAATGAAAATTCAATATTAGCTAAAATGCATCTAATCAACATAATAATTTCAGAATTAGGAATCGGGATGGAGACAAAATATCTCCGAAACGTTGTGAAACTCCAACTGTAAAACTTCAACTTCGTTCTTCAATATTATATTAAATATATTTTATTTTCACATTATATGATTGTCTTTAATTAATGGAACATTTCTTGATACAAAAATAGTTTTAATGCATTCAGATTGTGATCAGTAGGTTCCGGATTTTAATGACCTACAAATCAGCGAAATATGCAAGCATTTATGACCTAAAACCTATACAAATATGACCTAAAAAATAAAATATGACTTTACATAAGTTTATTTTTAAAAAATTCCTGTTGATTTTTTTTAGATATAACGTAAATACAAAATTCACTCAAGAACAGCTTGTGAGTGTATTACTTACGTTTTGCAGTCTTTGGAACTACCTAGCATTTTTAAAAAAATGTTTGTGTCTGTAAAACAAATCGAGTACAGAACAATAAAACCCGCCAAACTAAATGTCTTGCTTGTATACTTCTTGCTTAATGTTTTCCAATTTCCTCTGTCTTCAGTTTTTGGAGAGTTGCATTGGATCACAAGGAGCACTTTCAAGTTTTCTCCATCTTAAAAGACCACAGTTAACGCTGAGGATGGTTTTTTATCTAAAAAAAAGCTCCTTTCCACGTCACGGAAGTGTATTTGAAGGCGTTGATGTCAGTGCAGTGCAGCTTTGGTTCATTGTATCCAAATGTTGCCATTTCTTTCCGTTTGTTGTTAAATCGTTCCATTATCACAGCGTGCAGGAGGCAAGAGAAACATGCGTTTGCATTTCAAATAATCGTGGTATAATTGTTTAGTTTATTTGTGACAATATCACCTGATACATTGTCATGCGAGACACATATTCAAGCTTTTTATTCTTGTGTCCTTAAAAATATGACAAATATGTGCATTTAGGGCAAAATTCGACCAATATATGACCTTACTAAACACTGTCTTTAAAAATATGACAAATATATGCATTTTAGGACAATATTTGGCCAAAATATGACCTTTTACTAAAATAGGTGTAAATATGACTATATGCACCACGTGAGAATTATCCCCATTGTCATCTCCAACGCCGCAGTAATTCCCAAGACACTGTTCCAAAGTTTAAAAGACCTGAATATTAATGTGAATATTTATAAGACTATGCAGAAGGCTGTGGTTATCTCAACAACAGGAATAACTCGAAAGTTTATGGGAGTAGGATAGATATGAATTCCTAACAAAAAGACGTCGATAAATACGCTTTGGTCTTGTATACCCTGTGTATTTGTCCTTATGATAAAAGAAAATAAACATTAAAAGAAACTGCATAATAATATACACTACACACTCTCCAACAAAAACACTAAATTAATAATTCATTTATATTAAGGCTTATAATTTGAAAAGAAATGTATTTTAAATCAGTAAAATCTAGTGTAAGTAAATATTGTGCATTTTCAGTAAAGATTACCATATGAACCCATAATTATCCCAAATTTATACTTACATGGTTAGTTCAAAAACATATAAGAATTGTTATAGAATTTTTCAAAATTTTTGAAGATGAGCATTTTGGAAAATCTCAAAATCCATATTTTAAATTCAAATTGGAAAAACTTTCGAAACCTAAACCCTGTTAAGTTGTATATCATATAAAAGTCCATAAAGAAAGCTGCAAAATGACACTGTTTTTGTAGCTCTCTTTCTTAATTTGGAGATATTCTACATAAATTTAAAAATTTTCAGGAACCCAATTTTGTAAAATTTTACAAGGCTGTCTTTCACAAATAGATGGAAATATTGTACTCCAAATTTGCAGTTTTCTTCTTCTTCATTCATTCCACCCATTTGTCAAATTTCATCTGAATCTGAGATGGTGATGTAAAATGACTGCTGATTTAATGTGGAATGACTCAATACTGATTAACAGATAATTAGTGAACAAACTGGGCATTATCGAATCTAAATTAGTGGTGGGTAACAACACAAGAAAGCTCAATCTTACTTAAACCTAATATTGGCTTTTATGGAAATTATCTACATGTTCACAAACCAGGGGGTAGATGCTTATTGTTTTCATGCTGAAAATTTGTGCTAAATATAAATTTGTAAAGAGAATAATTGAATAACTTGTGAGAAATAAATTCTCCTGCATTAACCATACCTTGATATTTAGAACACAATCCCTTTTGTCAGACACGCGTAATATGAACGGAACTAAAATATTTACTTAGGTTATGAACACTTTTGTACCAGAATTTACTCTGGAAAGGTCTTGCTCAAAGATTTGTGCACCAGTCACAAATTCATTCCCCCAACAAAAAAATATTTTACATTATAATGAAGTTTGTGCTAGGATATTATATTGTGGATTAATGTTGTACAGTATTTTGAGATGTTTATTCAAATGCATGTTCAAATGCTGTATTTGTTCATGAACATTATTCTCCATATTTATTTTATAACATTAATGATTTTTTTTAACCTCATTCATCCAATAGTTCATTTATTTATCAATTGCTAACAGGCAAATGCCCAATTTACAATAAGTATACGTACTCTAAAGTCATTTAGTATAAAAGTTTTGCATTTCATATAAAAAGATTGTGTTATATCTATATTACAATTGTTTGCAATGGTAGACATGTTTCAAAGAAGCATTTACAGATGAGTTTATTCTCGGTGAAGGTATTACAAAAGTATTTTGTTTACTATTTCTTGTATTATATGCAGGTACTATCCACTTTCTGTGTGATATGATTTATACTATCAATTTCATTAGTTACTAATTTGAATAAAAATAGGTGATCATTATATATTCGGTTTGATTCAAGGGATCTAATATTAAGAAAACTTGATATTTCTACATAGTTATGAGATAATCTTGAGGGTAAAGTTAGTTTCCAAGCCATATAATTTAAAAATTTGTGTTGAATACTTTCAATTTTAGAGTTGTAAATTTTATAGTAAGGTGGCCACACTGTTGAAGCATAGAAGAGTGTGTGTCTAACTTGAGTAAAATAACGAGTTTTAAGAACTGAAATATTCTCAAATACAATAGAATTTCTTCTAATAAAACCCAACATTCTATTAGATCAGCCTTATTCACTATTGATTCTATATATACATCAAATTTGAGTTGTGGATCAAAAACAGCTCCATGATCTTTGTTTCAGATTCAAGGATCTGATTTTGAAATTTGATTTGATTTCTCGATTTTGTGTATCGTAATTTACATTAGGATGGATCGAAATAGTTTACTAGTATTGCTCCATTTTTTAACTGAGAATATGTAGTCTTGGAGTATTCCACAATCTCTCTTAGATTTAATTTCTAGATACATTTTTAGGTCATTCGCAAATAATAAAAACTTACAATTTATCAATTTAGATTTAATGTCATTTATAAAAATCAAGAATAACAGGGGTCCAAGGTGCAATCCTCAAGGAACTCCTGATAAAATTCTTATAAATAAAAGATTCCTATAATGTTTTGTATGATGTTTTGAGTTCTGTTTAAGAGATATTCTCAACCACTGTAGAAATACCCCATGAAAACATAAGTGATAGAGGTTTTGAATCAGTATATTATGATCAACTGTGTCAAAAGCCTTAGCAAGATCAGTAAAGGTTACATTTAATTGTGAATTTCTTTCCAGGCTCGCACTCAAATATTCTTCAATCGTAATATGGTTTGAGACAATAAATTGTTTTTTTCCTAAATCCACACTGTTCTTAAATCAGTATGCTATTTAGTAAATATAATAATGTATTTGTGATAATCTGTTCAAATAATTTAGGGATTATACACATAACACAGACATCTATAATTTTTAACATTGTTTGTATCATAGCTTTTAAAAATTGATGTAATAAAGCTTTTTTCCCCCCAAACATTTGGAAGAGAAGCTTCAGTGATTGATTCAGATTGTAAGTAAAAGTATTAGGAACATCTTTAACAAGTCAGGCTCAATGATGGCACATTGCATTTGCTTTTTATTAAATGAGAGTTATTATGTGTCAGGAAATAAAATTTATTTTAAGCATGGGTCAGTTTTGGCCAGATTTTAACATTCCATGATGCCACAAAAGAACAAAATTTGGTAGCAGGGTTTTTTCTTCATTGATTCACTATTATCTGACAAAAACTTTACTGCATTAATTGGGTTTTGTCTGGTGACATTTGGGTTTTCTAATGGAAGGCAATGTAGACGAAATCCAAATCAAAGATGGATGTAGGTTGTGAGATAATAAAAAAAAAAGCTCATTGATTAAGTAAGGGTTTTGTTGTTATGACAGGGTTATCCACGTGATCAATGCGAACATTGGCTGAGTTTAATATCAAAGACTCGCCCTGCAGTGAAAGAGATGCCACAGTACTGGGAGTGCCTAGCTGCCTTGGAGGAAGCACGTGGAGACTTCAGTTCAGCTGTCGATTGTTATGGACGGGCAATTGTGAAAGGTGCTGATGCAGATGATGTTGATGAGCGTTTGGATGATCTGTGGGAAAAATTCTGTACCCTCAGTGTGAATTCTGTGGAGAACAAGAGGACCCCAACAAAAAAGCTAGCAATAGACACAAAACAAATCTTCAAATCAACTGTTATAAAATTTGCATTGCAGCAGAAAGCAGTGAAAAGGTAAGAATGCATTGTTTTGTTGTTGTTTTTGGTCTATTATTCTTTTGTTACATTTAGCAAATCACTATCTATTATTTTTATGTGTACCTTGCTAATACCAAAAATAAGAGATGAATTTGCTGGGTTTCTAGTACTATTTGTAATATATTTGAGAATGTAAATTTAATTAAAATGTCTGCAGAGATTTTATCATGAATAGCAGTACCAACGTACCTAATTCCTTGAAGTTTATGTGGTGACGATGACATTGATGTTAACATCTTTTGCATTCCTTTCTTCACACTTTTGGATTCTGAAGTTACTCTTCTTGTAGTTGCTGAATTTTCTAAACGTTTAATAAACTACCAAGATCCAATTGTGTGAACAAGAAATAAAAGCCAAATATATTTTTTCCATAGTTAAAGGCAAAAACATTTGTACAACATCAAAATGGTGATAAACTCAAATAACCTGCTGCATGAGTTATGGTGAACGATGCAGAATACTCAAAAGTATGAGAAACTCTAGATGCATGTACCTCATCAGCTGCAGGTAGCTGACATGTAGTTTTGGAGAGTGCTGATGAATTGATATTTGTAATGTATATCATCTCAAAAAAGAAAGTTTTGCTTTGTTACTGTAAAACAAAACAAAAAAGTATTAATATTATTACTATTATTTTGTGATCTATGGGCTGAATCCCCAATACATTAAGGATTTCATTAAAAGATTAAAGAATAAACAATGATGCAGTAAATTAAATTTTATCCAGTATTTGCAATTTTGCATTAAAAATTTTCTGTAGGAGAAAAAAGGTGGGAGAATACAAGTTCTTGTTGCACTAATTAATATTGTTAAATTACTTTGAAAATTAGTATCTGTAAGTTAATTTTTCTTTTTAAATACTCCTATAAGTGAGGAGAGATTGAAAAAATTCCAACCTATGTTATAATTCTTACTTACATGCCATTATGTTCATTATTACTTAATATTTAGAAAAGGAATGCGTGAACACACTTCTGACACCTATTCCAAGAAAAGGTGTTGCTAGGAAAGTGTACACAAAATTTTAGCTGTTTACATCCATTAGAAGTATTATTTTAAAGAAATATTATAGACGATAAATTTTCTTTAATATGCAATAGCTGGAAGATTGCTTGATTGAAGTAGCTTTAGAAATAGTTGTGTGCTGACCTAGCTTATGTCAAACTTTGTAAAGCTTTAATGGAAACCCGGATTGATATCTGAATTGCTAAACAGTATGAAAGAAAGCAAGGAATTCAGAAAACTTGATTATTATCATTATTTTCTGAAATCGATAATAAGGAGTCGTAAAAATATTAAATCTTAAATTTGAGCACTATGAACAGTGAGACCATAGTTCAAAAATCAATGGACTGATTTGTAACTTAACAGCGATATGACATGTGCAAATTAACTCCTTGAACACTAAGCTTTATGAACAAGTAATAGAATTTCTGAACATTATCACTTCTATTTATGCTGCCATGTAAATTTTGCTGTAGAATTTTAAAGAACCAATTCATGACAGAAGGCATTTTTACGTGGTACAATGATTGAAAAAAAAATCTGCAATTCAAGACTATTAATGTCATCAGAGATTTTGGGAAATTAAATACATACTTTGTGTTTAGGACAGGCTGAAATTATGTGTGCATTTTCCATCGCATGTCCATTCAAGGCATGTTAGGACATTCTGCCTTTGACCATCCCTTGGTAGTTGTTTCTGGGTGTTCAGAATCTAAAAGTACGAGTCACCTGGTTTATTATTTTCATTTTTTGACCCATTTTGTTTCTTATAAATTGATTTTCTAACTAAAACAAATATTTAAAATTTCCACTTTCACACACAGAATCTGCTTAATTACAACAAAAGACAGTAAATATTATATTTTGCAGGTCCATTAATAGCAACGAGGGGTCATTCCAGAATGTGAATTACATAGTCACACCAGTGAGGCGAAGTAGCCGTAGGTCAACATCACGGTTCCGAACAACTCCAACAGTGAAGTGTGTTGATAAACTGGAAGATCTTGAGCAAAATATAAGAGAAACCATGGAATTTCATGGAAATGCTGTTTTGAACCCAGGAAATTAACCAAAGATGATATTTTGAAGTATTGGAATATTTAATTAGTATTATTAGTAGGTAGATAAAATGTTTTATTGATTTAGTATTTTTAAATGGATTATTAGGAGGAAACTTCTCTTCTAAGAGTTTGTGAAATATTTTATACCCTGTACAGGAAACTGAAGAGAGAAACTATTCTCTCTGACAGTATTGCATATGATTTAGATTTTGGTCTACTTAACCACAAGGTTCATGAGTTAAATTGAAATTGTGATTGAATTTTCCACAAACATCCAATACTTCATAAAAATACATTTTTCCATTTTTAACATATCTAATTTTGTGGTAGTGGTGTTATTTAAAAATTAAGGGCCCCTACATGAGCCTTGTGTTGATGCACCTCTAGTAATACACATCATAGAATAACATTGCATCATATGCGAAACAGCATGTGTGCATAGTCTGTTTTGCAAAAGGTGTTAATCTATGATGCGTGTTAATTATCTCCTGTCAAGCTAAGCTTGTGACACAACCTAAAACAGTAAACTAATTCCTCAAATTATTGGCAAATGTTAATTTTTGGTATTTTCCAGTGTGAATTAGTATTTTTGAGATTTTCGTGTCAATGAATGTACATAACTACTGTATAAAATTTCTTATAATAAATACCTTTTAATATTTCTGCTCATGTGTATAGCAAACAAGTTTTTTATTCTCTCTCAGGATCTTCAGCTCTACATATCAGACATACCAGTACGTTTTTCCTAACACACTCACTAGCATGCTTTATTATTATTATTATTATTTATTATTATTATTATTCCACTACATCATGACTAAAGATGTTAGGTGTCAGTTGAATATAAAATCTACTCCAGGTTGCAAACAGCTACCTAAGCAGATCTAGGGACTGTCAGTGCCTCTACAATACTTTGCACAAAACGTGGGGTGTTCCAAATAAAGCAATTTCTTGCACTTCCCAGTCTTTTGAATTACCAGGGAGTTTAGACAAGTTCTTACACAAATTTTGCAGAACAAATCCCAGAGCTCCGATGCCTATCAGTATGACCTGTGCTTTTACGCCCCACATTTGGGTGATCTTTATTTCCAAACTTTTGTATTTAAGACGTTTCTCTGCCTCCTTGGTAACGATGTTTTGGTTGCAGGTGGCAACATTGACAAGTAGAAACGATCTTTTCCTCCAAATCCCAGATAACTATATCTGGTTTGTTTGCCGCTACCATGTGATCAGTTTGTTTTTGTTGGTGAAACAATATTGTACACAATCCAACAGACGTCACTGGTTTTGGTGAGTGTTTGTACCATTTGGGACGTGTGTTTGGAACTTCGAGGGTGGTACAGATCTGCCAGTGGAGATAGCAACACACTGTCAGGTCTTTTCAACTATTCAGCCTTTGCTAGGATTGGACAAGCTGAAATGATATGATCAATGGTTTCTCACAAATGCAGTATTTATTATCTTGGGAAATTTTGAGAACTGCTTTATCATAATGTCATGTTCTCAGCGTCTGATCTTGGGCAGCTATTGCAAGTGCTTCTGATTCTGGCTTCATTCTTCGCCTTTTAAGCCACATAAATGATTGATCTTTATTGATCTGTACCCTGTCCATTCATTTCAAATATTGTTTGTGGATTAGTTTGTCTCTCTACAATTTCTTTAACTTTTTTTGTGTCTCACACTCGATGTTAAGTAGCATCAGAAGTTGTGTCTGTCATTCTGTGTGTCTTGCAGTCTTGTTTGCAATGGTTCTTGCTACACTTACAATGCCTCTGTTTCCCATTCTTCAGTCAGATCTCAGGACCTGCCTCATTACTGGGTCATCTTGATGACTGACTACATACTTTCCCACCCCGACTACTGCATTGTGCCAGGAGGCCTCAATTTGTCTGAGGTCTCTTCCTCCTTCCTTACGTGACAGTCTATGTACATCAGCTCAAGGGTGGGTGACATAATGCAATGTAAGCAGTTTTCTGGTTTTTCGCTCCACGATGCGAATTTCTTGCTTAGTCCAGACCACTAGTCCAAAACTGTATTCGTCTACAGGCACCGCCAAACTACCTATTGCTGATATTTTATTCCTGGAGTTCAGAGCGTACTGCAGGACCAGTCTCTCTCTTCTGAAACACTCCTCGCAAATTCTCTCTTTCATTGTGTCGTTTGAGATGGTCTCACATTTGTCAATGCCCAGATGTTTGTGAGTTATCTGGCTCAAGATCTTGAATCACAGTGTGGATGTCAACTTCAATGTTCTCTGATGTTGTCATTTTGCCTCTCTTCAAGTTGATTTTTGCACACTTGTCAAGACCAAACTTCATGCAGATGTCATTGCTAAAATCGTTATTGACGGATAGCATTTGGGAGAGAATCGCTTCATTCCTTGCAAACATTTTAAGATCATCCATGTAAAACAAATGTGATATTAGCCTTTCATCACCATGGAGCTTGTAACCAAGTGAGTATGCGACTATTGTCTGGATAGTGGGATCAAACTAATGCAAAACAGCAGAGGGGATTGTGAGTCTCGTTGGAACATTGTCCTGTTAATCTGAATACTTTTTGTTTCTACTACTACCTTTCCGCTGTGTATTAGTAACCTGATATTCCACAATTTCATACTAGCCTTCAAAACTTGGTAAGTCTAAGATGAAATCGATAGATCTCCAGGCAAGGCTGATAAGTTATTCAGTCAAAAATTATGAATTTTATCGCTTCCAGGGCTCTTCCAATTCTTTAGTCTGGTAAGGATAGGCTTTATCGTCTCAATTTAGAAGGTCTCCATGGGTACAATCATTTCTGCTGATTTGCAAATTCCAACCACCTTGCTTCAGCATAATATTTAATTCCAGTCGAACACATACCTCCCCAGTAGCCTTAGATTTCATCTTTAGTTGGCAGCAAGTTTGTCTCCGTATCTTGTATGTGTAAATATTTATAGAATGCTTTCTGGTCTCCTTTGAAATTGGTATTATGCTCCTTTCTCTTCTTTTTTTATAACGTCTTTACTGTTTTGCATACATGCTCAATTTTTGTTTGACTGTGTCAAGATATTTGGATGGTATGCTCTTTGGTTTATCAAACTGGGTGTGTTTGCTGTAATTTTTGCCAATGGTGTGCATTTTCTTTTCTAATTTCTTATTTTTGTTGTTGATATAGGCTGTTATTATTCTGACATAGTTTATTATTATTATTATTATTATTACTACTACTACCACATATCACGACTAAAGACATAATCTGTCGGCTGAATATAAAATCTACTCCAGGTTGTAACCAGCTACCTAAGGAATAAGGACTGTCGGTGCCTCTTACAATACTTTGTGTAAAATGGGGGCTTTCCAAATAAAGCTATTTCTTGCACTTCCCAGTCTTTGAATTATCTGGGAGTTCAGACAAGTTCTTACACAAATTTTGCGGAATAAATCCCAGACCTCTGATAACTATTGGGACAACCTGTGCTTTTACGCCCCACATTCGGCCGATCTCGATTTTCAAACTCTTGTATTTAAGAAGTTTCTCTGCCTTAACGACGTTTTGATCGCAAGGTAGAGCAACATCGACAAGTAAACACAATTTTTTCTCCAAATCCTGGATAACTATATCCAGTTTGCCACTATCGTGCGATTGGTTTGAATTTGTTGGTTATACAATATCCTACACAATCCAACAGACGTCACCGGTTTTGGTGAGTGTTCGTACCACTTGGGGCATGTGTGTGGAACTTCAAGGGCATTACAGATCTGCCAGTGGAGGTAGCTACACACCCTGTCATGTCTTTTCAAGTATTCAGTCTTTGCTAGGATTGGACAAACTGAGATTGTATGATCAATGGTTTCTATATATTCCTGGCAAATGCGGCCTTTATCATCTAGGGAAATTTCGAGAACCACTTTATCATAATGTTGTGTTTTCAACGCCTGATCTTGGGCAGCTATTAAAGCACTTGCGATTCTGGCTTCATTCTTCCTCTTTAAACGACATAAATGATTAAACTCTATTGATCTGTGGTCTGTCCATTCGTTTCACATATTGTCCATGGAGTGGTTTGTCTTTCCACGACTTCTTTAACATTTTTTGTGTCACACATTTCATGTTAGGTAGCATCAGAAGTTGTCTGTCATTTTGCGTGTCTTGCATAATCTTGTTTGCAATGCTTCTTACTACACTTACAATGCCTCTGTTTCCCATTCTTCGGTCAGATTTCGGGACCTGCCTCATTACCAGGCCATCTTGATGGATGACTACATATTTCCCCATTCCAACTATTGTGTTGTGCCAGGAGGCTTCAATTTGTCAGAGTCCTCTTCCTCCTTCCTTACATGACACAGTCTTATGTACATCAGCTCGAGGGTGGGAAACATGATGTATTGTTAGCAATTTTCTGGTTTTTCGATCCATGATGCGAAAGTCTTGCTCAGTTATTATTAGTCATATCAGTAAAATGACAATACCACGTAAATTATATTTTCAAAACGAAACAAAATCTTGAAATGTTAAAATATTTTGCTATTAAAAATAATTTTCATGAATCTTTATCTGTAACAAGTATTGTACAATAATTCCTAGGCCAATGAACCCATTTTGATCAGGGTTTTTGTCCAGTTTCCCTGGTCCATTGAGCAAATGCTGAGATGGCCCCTTGTTTTGCCTCTGGACAGTAAATGTAACTTCAGTTTGCACTAAAGATAGCGTACGATCGTACTCTCTCTGCATACAATACTTTTGACTCGTTATACGTGGCTGTAATTGTGTATGCGAATTATAATAATAATTATTATAATTATTGGTATTAATCAGCAATGAACATATAACAGACATTAAACATAGTTTGTCACATCATTTTTTGCAAATGCAATGCATTTTTCATGGATTGAATGTAGACAAAGCTCTCACAAATGTATTTTGCAGTCTTCTCAAAAGCACTGATAAGGCATACCTACCTATACCTACACAGAATACTTTAAAAAACTCAGATGCTTTGGAGTAATTAAAAATTGCTTGATTTGATGAAGGCATTTATTGTGGATAGAATGGGTGACAAATGTGGAGAAACACTTAAAATTAATAAAATATGTGTTCCTCACGGGTCAGAACTAGAATAGGGGGCAGATGTTATTGAAATGTCTTTTTTTCACTCTAGAACAAAGCCTCTTAGTATACACAATTTTATGTTATGGTAAAAGGAAACGACCCAACTAATAAGTCATTTTTTCTACTTTGTCATTTTTAATCGTACAGTGGTAACGTTAAAAATGTTTCATCAGTGGTACATCAGTTGAGTCTGAGAGACTCAGTCAAAATTTTGTTCTGAATTGTTCATTGAAATTATATTTTATTCTTTATTAGCAAAATATATTCTAGATGAGAAATAAAACTCCATACAAAACTCATCTTCGGCTGAACTTTTATTGCTTACTGTGGCAATGCTGCTAAACGTGCTACGACACATGTGAATATTGCTATACTGCTTTTCTCCATTTAGTTGTGTTGTCTTTTCCTAAGACGTGTGAGCTGTAATTGGTACCTTCTGCCTCACTGTTAGAATTGTGCTCACTGTGTAAAAAGAAAGATTGTTATGCATCTTCATGTTCACTTGATGCATTTAGCACTTCCTCTAATATCCATCTTATTCCCTCAGCTCTAGTTTCATATTCTTAATCTGTTTCAATCATATGTAACACACGAGCAATCTATAAAGTTACCACTAACTCACACTTCGGAAATCAAATGCTAACAAACCGTCTAATCATTGCAAAAGATGTATGTGCGAGGTAACAATGGGTCAGTCAGACACAAGTTTCCTTAAGTCGCCTCTTTCTTTCCCTCAACAATGACTGACAATGAAATATAGTACTGATTATAATTCTAAAGAAAATCATTTTGAGAGGTAGTCGAAAGGTAGATTTAAACATATCAGCTTTGCTGCTCCCGTATAATAAATAAAGTGCCGAGTTTCCATTCCAAGATTTATTACAATAAATTGTAGATTGTGTTTGGTTGACCCACTGCAGGGTTAAGATGAATGAGAATAAACCATCAGTTGTTTTAATATTATAATTCTGTACATGAACATATTATAGTCATTTCAGCAATATACAAAGATTTACTCTGAAATTCCATACAGGACCCATTCAGTCAGTTTAATTTTCTTATATCTATCTTCAGAGCCATTATCCACAGGGGGAGTAAATCTGCGAGTCACCATACTTGGCAATGATACATTATAGTACAGATAAATCTGAAATATTAAGAATACAGTTGGTAACCTTGCTTCACTGAACATAAAAAAATGTAATGTTTTAACAATACCTTGTTTGTAAAAGTAGTGTATACAAGACATGGCACAGGATGTTTTCCAGGTTCTGTTGAATAATAGCCAGCACAAAAAGCATGAACACTTTCTTCCAACTGAAATCTGACACTTTTTTTTTCTTGATCAAGGATATAGGTTTGCCCATCCCATGAACATGCTACTATATTTTCACCAGTTTCATCACTGCCATCTAGGATTTTCAGTTTTGTGAGAGCAAATAACTGATGATCCACTTGAATAGACCTGAAATGGAATGTATTTCTGTTTCCACATTCAAAATTAAGTACAGGTGTTAGGCACTGAAATAACTGAATAACGTCCTGTGAAAAGTAAGGGGAACATTTTTTATATAGTAAAACTTGTTCAATGTGGAACTTCAAGGTACCAATAATTTTTTTCTGTTTTAGACAAGATTCTGCATTATGCAAAGTAATACTGTAGAATTTGTTTGGCAGGACTGCAATTTACAGATTTGACAGAATTCTGCATCATACACTTCCGCTTTGAGCAAGTTTAACTGTATTTACAATTTCTCAAATTTAAAATTAAAATATCAATATCATTGGGGATTACACCGCCAACTCGCTTTGAGATGTGTCAATTGCAAATTAGCCACTAATTTTGTTACATTTGTCTGCCACACACTGCATGTCAAGGTAAGCCTGTGGCCACAATGCTATCTGGTTGTGTATTTTTATTAAATGAAGATCTATTCAGATTTCACTCAGTGACATCTTTTATGCTTGTTCTTTCACTAATGAATGTAATGTATCAGACAGCTTTACTTTCCTTCTAAAGGAAGACTTGAATTAAGGATTTTCTGTTCTCAAAAATCCCGTAGCAGTCTGGTTTGTACCCGTAAGATGATTTGGTATCAATGATAAAATATAAAATTCAAATAATATGAGTAAATGAAGCATTATGGAAAATGATATCAATTTACTTAAGTGTTCATTTAATATGGATAAATATAGGTTTGTGTACTGATGAGAGTTATTCAAGTTTTACTTAAGTTCCTTTTCCTTTTTTTTTTTTGTTTGCAACGGGTCATAACCAGAGCTGGTAAATTAATGCAATTGCATGTCTTTAGTTAATAGTCATATCTTCCTAAAACTTCAAATATGTGTTTCAAGGCAAAATAATGAAAAATAAGGTAGGAAACGTTTTGCATGTTAAGAGCCTTTTGGCATACAAATGAATGTTTCGACATATTTTTCCACTTGCCTAAAATAATACAAAAATATTAATTTCCATGTAAAAAAAAAATTATTAATGCAGAGCATGAACTTCTTGTTGCTTGAAATACAATAAATTCCAAACTGGTGACTGCCAACACTGCTGAAGTAAGATCTGCTGTCATCAGTTTATTGCCAAGACCTGACACCTCCCACTTTGTTTCAATATCCTCTTTCCCAGTCTCTCCCCCCACCCTCCCAGAAAGCAAGTTGTGTATACCACCCTCCCTCCTAAAATGCCAACTGCAGCACATTTTCTTGCTTGGCAGCAGTTTGAAATGACACATTTCAGAACAAGAGATTAATCAACCAATCTCAGAGAATTTTATGGCCAAATGGAGAGATTTGGGATGGAAGGTTAACAGATGCTGCACCATATATTATTAAAGCGTTCAAAAGCATTTCCTAATATGATACATTTCATGCTGTGCAAATGCATTACACAAAGCAGCAGTAAAATCAGAGAATTCAATTCAAATGTCAACAAATCAACCAGTTAAAAAATAAAAAAATAATAATAATTTCGCAAGGCTCCACAAAGAATTTCTAAGAGGGGGAGGTGGAAGACCTTCCTTTGCACCCAGAGTCTGTTATTACTTGGTGGGGGTCATAGGTTCATGTAGTTATATTCTATGCAAAATAGCTGGAGAAGGTTAAAAAGGTGGTGAACATGCTGGAGGAGGATAAAGCTGCTTCCATAAAGAAATCAAAAAAAGTGCTGAGCAACAGAAGACTTCGAGGAACTTGGATTTATTGAATGGCTTTTTGTTGGTTTTTGTTCATGTTGGATTTTTTCCACATTCAATAAAGAGGAGAGAGAGTTCAAAGGAAACCTTAGCAGATGCCTTTGCAATTATTCAGGAGGTAACAGATAAATTAGTGACAGCTCCAGGTGAGATGGGTGAAGCAATTAGGAACAAAGCAAAATTATTGAGCGACGTATTGAGCAGAAATGTGTCAAAATATAAGTTTCAGTTCATAACATCATGTGGTGCGGAAATATCTTTTTCTATGTACAAAATTATATTGTCTGATAGGAAATACTCCCTACCGTGATAACCTGAATAAAATTCTTATGACATTTTGTACTTTTAATGGAGGGGAAGAAGCAGAATTAGGTACTAATCTTTTTTTAATTTCAATATTTAATTTCTCTAAAAAGATGTAATATCATTGTAAAATACATTTTTTGTGACCAAACTGCATATCTTTACAATTTCTGTGCATATTCCAACACTTTTGTGGCATATTTGCATGCATGTTTCAAGGCGAAACGCTTGCACAAACTTCCCAGCTCTAATCATAAATTAACATACTTTATGTTGATTTTCTGTCTTTGATCCAATAGTCTCCTCTTCTTGTAGAGATCAAATCTTTTGCTGCATTTTGCAATAATGAATGTCAAATGTGGCTTACAACTGAAAAGGTAGTGGTGTATATACGGTGGCTTTCATTATAAAATGGATAACATATCAGGCCGTTATATCTAATTTTGCTGGTTCAAACCCAATTGAACCTGTGGATTTTTAAAGGTGAAAAAATCCTTTATATGCTTTTCTTTGGAGCGAAGTAAAGATGACTGTCACATGCTGTAGATTTACTGCATGTATAATATTCTCCAGCCTAAAAGAAGCCTCTAAGTTAAATTTAAATCACCTGTTTTGTCACTCAAGTGATACCTTCTTTCTCAGCTAGATGGTGTAAGGAGCATAGCAAAATTTGTGTGGTGAGATGGAAGAGCAGACCTGATGGCCTCAGTCTCACCAATTAAAATAAAACATCATTAAATTGAATTTAAAAGGTTAAAACCTACAAACCAAAGATGACAAAACCAGTCTCTTCTTTCTATTTTTAACTCTCTCAGCTTTACTGTGTGAAATGTTATTTCTACCCCAAAACACAATATGCTTTCAGTTTATGGAAGGACAACATAATCTGCTTTCTGAAGAGCAGAAGGTAAGCTTTTCTAGTACTAAAACTTTTGAATGTGTTCTGTTGGTAAAAATAGTTCTTTTGCTAAACAGTTATAACTTGGCTATGTTTATGAAACAGAGTCGTGAATTGTTATGCACTTATGCTCTTGGAGCTTTAAATGCACCCATGGTATTGGAGAGTCCCAAGTCAGAGAGAGCAAAATTGTAGTTAAAATAAATAATTGGACATTCATACATCATAAAAATTCATTGCTTCAGAGAGTAGAATTTACCATAGAATTTCTTCATCTTCGACAAGCATGAGAGTGCCATCTAGTGTAGCCACAGCATAACGCATTCCTCTTTCTCCTTTACGTAATGAAGCAGGAGGTTCTATGTCTCCCAGAATTTCTGTAGAAACATTGGGATTTCTCATATGACATTGAGACAAAGGATGATAATCTATGTAACTGGGTGCGAGATCACCACTATAAAATATCAAAATAAAGAAAGTATTTAATATTTTGTTAAAGCTTGGGAACACAGGTGAAAATAACACACAGTTTAACTTACGTATCTTTACTACCAGGTTCAGGGCATCTAATTTTCATGAATGTCCCACCTGGTTGAGCTACCAAGAGACATGGCGTACCGTCAGCATTATGGTTGATGGTAACAGATCCTATCTGACTAGCAAATTCCCATTTATTAAGCCCACGTAATTTTCCTGGAAATGAAGGACTTCCAATATTACCTTTGGAACTGCTTGCAATATTACCAGTACCTGTTATCTCTTCACATTCCCATCGATATGATCGTACAACACGATCTGTTAGAGCTAATACTAGTTCGATACAACCATCACCATCAACATCTTCAAGTAAAACTACCTGTAAAACAAGAATGGCAATTTTAATATTAATGAAAAACAAAAGCAATATAATTTATCACTCATTTTCACAAGTTTCATCAAGTTCAAAATTACCAATTTAACAAAACAGTTTTAGTTTTACGGCAAATGTTTAACTTGTACTTAATGAAATAGAAAGTTCTGCTTCACAGACTATCAGATCATGAAAAATCTTCTCCAACATTACAATATTGCATCTCTGACTGCTTGCAATGTTATAATACAATGGTATTAGATGATGTTTAAACGTTTTTAAGTACCTTGGTGTTAGGAGGAATTTGCTGTGCATGGACCACAGATAATCCACTGGCTTGTTCATTAGTTGCATCTGTTGATTTTGAATTAAATAAAATTCTACACCATCCATCTCCACTAACGACAACTAATGCATTTTGCCCATTGTTGAAAATATCACCAATGCCCACAGCTGTGATCATTCCCAACTTGGTAAATGTCTGCAGGACTTTTTCTCCTTTAAATATGGTCAATTCTCCAGATGTATTACCAACAACTAGTTCACTATCCCCATCATTGTTTACATCTCCTAATGCCATGGAGTTGGGAAACACATTCCCACTTGCCTGGAACTCCATGCGTTCCACAAAACACACAGCACGCATTTTCTTTGTAATGTGTATTTTCTATTGTCCCAGACTAATAGAAATAAACTAATTAATAAATAACTAACTTGTTTCTGCTCTATAATTAACAGGGCACCTTCCACAAGGTATTTCTCCTTTCAAGTTTCTCCATCGATGGGGTGGCCACACAATGTGCGAGGCCTTTGCTGTAATTAAACCTAAAGCCACAGGACCGAACACATTAGAATCCAATGAATGACCTTTGTGGTCACCTTCCACCCAACAATGTCCCTGTGGTACTCTCACGAAGGCTTTCTTATAACCTATTGTTTTAATTATATCACCTTCTAGGCCGACGACTCGTTTAATAAGTTTCTGATCAGGGTCCTTCGGGCATACTAAAGAAATTACGTCTCCGCGGGACAACTCGTATGTCCTCACTGACCATCTATTTAGAAGAACATAATCCACAACCTGGTCTTCGGGATTAAGAGCTGGTTGCATTGATATTCCTTCCACTCTTGCCACATAGCACACAGAATCGAAAAATGTTATTCCGATAGGTATACCTATTAATATAGACTTCAACACTGAACCGAATTTCATTGAGGAGGTCGCAACTTATCCAATATCAATACCGGCAATGACGCACAACTATCAAAGACTTAATGATCATTGACGACAATGAAGCAATGAGTTGAAATAAGAACTACATAGTCAAATGTGTGACATTTCTACCTTCAAAGATTTTAATATAAATTTGTAATGGTTATAGGTTAAGTGGTGCGCAACTACGACAATTTATTGGAATTTGGAATTGTAACAGATTAGCCACACAACACATTGCGAATGTTCTGTTAACTAAAACTGTAATCATTGAAATATTGCAGTTTCGAGTATTTTTGACCAAAATAATGAGATAATTAACAACAAAATTTAAAATGACAGTACGTATGAAGTATAATATATCATTTGTTTAATCTAGGGAAATATATAAATCAACACACACATTTATTTTCTTGTTGTTGAGTTGCATGCCGTTTTCACGCTATACATGTGTGAACGCGCCCCAACTTCTCGCACACAGAAGCATTTTCCGACAGTCAGTGCTGCACCCTAGAGCGAGCGTTGGTGTTCTTTCAGTTTCAACATGGCGTTCAACGGTGATGCACCCTCGTCAAAGCGCCAGAGAACGGAAGGCGAATCCGGCCAGCATCGGGTAAGGCATCATTTTTTGTTTCGTGTGAAAAGACGAACTTCATTTCTTCTTCACTGGTTTTCTTATTTCTTTTGTATTGTCTTGTTAGGAAGTGACTTAACTTGCCTATTGATCGTGGCGCTGTTTACGACGCCATGTAGCCCGGCACGCAACAGCGCCATTGGTTTGAACATGTAGAGAGAAAAAGATATTTAATTGTTGCCTTGTGTAGGAATGCGTGTTCTCGTCCCTTTAATGTAAATTCAAATATTTGGATGTAGGAGTACCCAGTAAATGTGTCTACTGCTATGTGTAAAGCTATGTTCGGCCTGGTATTCTGCAACGTGTTTATCTCTGTGACCGTGAAGCGGGAAATGATAAATCATGAAATGACTGCCGATTTATTAACTTGCTTCTATAGTCATTTTCATGCCTTGTTGATTTCTCCTAATCAGCTTCGTAGTGCAAATTTCATTTAATCTTTCTAAAGTTGAATAGTTAGTCAAATGTCTTCTGCAAACAATGCTCATTGATATGGAATGGCGTGTGCAATGATTCTTCTTTGTTACAAATTCTAGTGGTAACGGCGGAGTGATGTATCGGTCATTGACGATGAATCGGTCGGTCACATGTCGTCAAGCGCGTGGTGCAGTGAAGAGGCGGTGGTCGCCGCTTTCGGAATGGTGTTTACAATATGTGGAAACTCGTTTTGGTACAGCGATAAAATTAGAGGAAAAAGGAGATCGTGTATTATGAGACGTATGGTTAATTAGTAGCTTAATACGCGCGACCTAACAATTAATTTTTTTTCTAAAAGATTCTGCTGCCTTATCCATAGCGAACAATACATACCAACACTTAATTGTGCAACGTTTTAATTTGGACGTTTCAAGGGAGAAAATATTAACGTATCATTTCGAGTTTTGTAATATTGAATCTCATTTTTCGCCCACGTGTGTAAATGATGTGCCTTAGTTTGTTTTTGTTTACAAGTGCTTGAAAGATAACATAATAGAGTATTCCTTGTCCCCTCTAAAATAATCTTTGGTGAACTTCATTGCGATGGGTTTTTAATTGATTCCACGTTTGTTGTAATTACTCTTGCTTTTTCAAATGATATCCGGAATTGTCAGTTAGTTGTAGTTGTAGTAGTGGCGAGAGAAAAGCGAATAAACATTGCAGGAGCAAGATTACAGCAATTTTTGGAAGTATTAGTGTTCGACATAGAAAAGGATTTTGTATGAATATTGTGTAAATATTACATAATGCATGTACATTGTGGAATTCCGAATAAGTTCACGTTGCCTAAGTTTTCTTGCATAATTTGATGTCACATTCACTAAATACGCGAGATGACTGTAGTCCTTGTGGCAGGAGAATATGAGGAGTATTCCTTTTCATACAAGCTATCTTTGCCTCTGTCAGGAGCTCCGAGGTGAAATTATTTTTCTTTTTACAGGGAGGCTTATTTAATACTAATTACAGGAAGTTCTGATGCTAGAATAGTAATTCCCTTCTCTGATTGTGGATTTTTATAAAAAAAACGCCCTTTTCTACTAATTTATAGATGTCAAACAAAGTATTAAGACATTTAATTCTAATCATTGAGCCTAGTTGAAATTCTGATCTCGATTAATTTTTAACATAATTTACTCACTTCCTATATAACATGACACATCGATCCTCACTACATCACACACTTCTTCCAGGGTGTTTCTGCTTACATTTTCTGTAAGATATTGAATTAAAACATTTTCTGAAAACGTACGTGTATACTACGAGACAATTATATATATAATATGCTTCAATATTAATTTGATAACCATTAATTTTGAGTTAGGGCACATTGAAGCCAAAACTTTTTTTCGTGTATAATCATAGGAGTGTGATTCGTATAGTATTCGACAGGTTGGACTGCTTTGCACAAATGAAAGAAACCAGTAAGGTGGGATGGATTCTTAAACTGGACCTGGGCAAATGGTTCGTGGTTACTTTCCCGAACTATTATTGTAAACGTTTGGAAAACTTAATGTAGTAAAGGAAATTAAAAAAACAAAAAAACGTTCGCGTGCTTATTCACTCAGAAGTAAAGGAGCTTGTTTCTGGAGTATATTTCGTAGCTTTCTTAAGATCAGCAAAACCCCAATTATAATTGATAATTTCCCATCGAGTGAAATTCTTTGCTAATTATTATTTTCATAATTTTAGCCGATGAGTCATTTATTTGTGGCTGTACCTTTCTCGCTTTGGCTGATGTCTGGGGAGCGGCAGTCGCGCAAATGCGCGGGAGAGTGGCCGCGAGGGCTTCGTCCAGTCCACGGCGACTGGCCGCGTGCGCGCGTTCGTCACACTCGCGGAGCGTCCTCGCAGGAGTGCGGACGATTTTATTCCAAAGATTGTTGCGGAGGCCCTTGGGTTTGTTAACTAAACTGATTCAGTAAAATTTTGTGATCCCCCCCCCCCCAGGAAAAAGGGAATTTAGGCTTGATTAGAAAGTGTAGCGCATCTTGTTGCAAAATCAGGATTATTGATGTAATCAGGCGCTGGTTATTTCTAGTTTGTTGCTATGTTAGTTAAAATATTGTCTTGGGTGAATAGTTTCACGACGCAATTGATTAGAAAAGTGGGAAGCAGAGCCCCGCACATTATTTATTTCTCAAAGCATTTCCCATAATACATTTTTGGGCGGTTTTCTCGAGAATGTTCTTCAGTTTTAAATGTTTTTCTGACGAATTGTTAATTGAACTCGTGTTTTCATTTTCCTTCTCAAATTATCCAATAAGAGTTTGGAGCTACTTCAATTCAAATTTTAGAAAGTGTTAATAGAATACTTAAAAAAATACAATTTTGTTCCTCCGTTTCAAAGAGTTGATAAGGGCCTTGCAATAGGTCGCTGTTCCGAGATCCTTGCAACAGTAGTGAGGACGAGCAGAACCTCATGCCTCCTTATCGCGCGTCCAGTTTGGCGCGTCCATGCTGATTCATGTCTCGTACAACCGCTGTGACCGGATGCGCTGACTGGGCTCCTCCCGGTTCGTCGGCGATGAGCTCCACCGACGAGTCAGCGACTTGCAGTATCACGGAAGATTTCAACCCTTTCATTTTGCGACAATTCGTGCCTGTGTAAACGTTTTCGTGAATTAATTACCCCAAGACGGAATTAATGTAAAATAAGCGTGATTGTGAGCGATGGTGAAGATATTTACTGTGGACAATATTGTGATGTGTTTAGACATCAAAATATTTTTAAACAATACAAATTTCCTGCGAATGTCGTGAAGATGGGAATGGCTTCATTTTCTCTAGCCCCATAAAAGCTACCGAAAAAAAGTTAACAATCCACAAAAATCTCTTAAAAACCCATTGAACTGTTTAGACAATTTTAAAAATTATTTGCAATGAAATAAAATAACTTATAATTTTATGTATCGGTATTAATAACTCCAAATTTAACCACAATCTCAAACAATTACGAGAATCAACAATAGTAATTAACCGACCAAAAACATAACTTCCTTAGCTAATACAATTCCATTTTCAACATCACAAACTTAATATACCGCCGTCTCTACAGCAGTTCTGAGCGGGAGATCGTGGAGTTCGAAAACCGACGTGGCAGATTTCAGAAAACCTGGGAAAGAACGGGGATAAAACGTGCCCTACATATACATATCCTCGCACACGTATGTGTGTACTTATACACGTCAGTACTGAATGTTTCAATTTTACTTTTATGCGAACTAAATTTAAATAATAATATTCCCCAATAAACTTACAGTACATAAATAAAAATACTGGTTCTTTTTAATACCCATCTTTTTTAAACAATGCTCAAACTATTTATTAGTATGTTAACCAAGTAAGAGAACAATAACTGTGATTGATTGATTAATTATTTTATCCCGATACATTAAGGAATTTCAAGCGTTTGCCGTGGTTGCGAGTATTTCTTTTAATTTATTATTGAAAAGTGAATAAAATCAACATTTTCTGCTTGCTTGTATTTCTTAATCGTGTTTAGAGTATTTTGATCGTTGTAAAAACGAATAAGTGCAAAGCTGATGAGAAGTATCGGGGTATGATAATATCGTGTTCATTTGAGAATTTCCTCCCTACTATATTGTATCTTGTGTCGAAGCGCCTCCCAAAAAAACGGCAGATGCGCTCCGCACGCCAGGATGTGGAAGCACATCTGTTTGTCTTTGAACCCAAGTTGTTTTTTAATTCTTTTTAAAGGTGTTACTGGTGTCATTCCGTTTTCGTTGTATTAAAGTATCGTCGCCATAATTGTGCCGACATTGACGGAAAAAAAGGTTTCTCCGGTGTTTTGCCTCTCGATTCACAAGAGGTGTCGAAGGGCCGGAGGCGCCGGCTCCCGTGGAGTAAGCAGCAGAGGCGCGAACCTTCTTGTCGAGACATTCGCTCCCGCCAGTATTGTTTCCGTAATGATTGCTCCCCTCGCACCGCGGAGGCGTCGACCATCTTTTGTGACCCACTGGCTTCGCTGTATTCGTCTCTGGGGTCGCCAGGTGCGTCACAAAGAAACGAAGACAAAGGGAGAATTAAAAAAAAGTCTGTTTGGACTTGAAACGCCAAGCTACCTCTAAAACATTATTCCCTTCTCTGCGGTTGGGGTTTGTTTGTGCGAGAAAAGACAATTAAGTTTTAGTGAGTTTATTGAATGTTTCCTCTTTTCACGTATTTTTCTTAGATTTCTTGAATGGCGTGAATATCCTTTTCCTATAATTCGTTGTAAGATGTTTCCATCTGTTTTTCAAAGGATATTTAGGCGAAGAGCATGATAATTTTGATGCATATTCGAAGGAAGTGTGTCGTTCTGTCGCTCTGATTTTTAATGACGTAAATTTGGACATTCGTGATTGGAAAAAAACTGTGAAGCTATCACGAACTGTTATTTGTAACGATACTTATTGATAGTTCGTCGCCGAAATGTTTTTGTTGTTGCTTTTACTTTTTTCGCGTAAAATGGAATTTATTGGATAATGCACACGGGGATAACCATCATTATAGTTAAATCGTTTTAAAAAAGTTCGAACTCTTGCTTGACCTGGTTTTCTCTCGTTGGTGCATTTATTAGTTTGCAAGATGGAATGTAGTCCACAATGAATTTGAATACCTCAAGTCCCTCGTTGGTCTAGGATTTTTTTGCAATCATTTCTGGAAGAATTTTTTCGACCAAAACTAATCTGCCAGTGTTGCCAAGACGCTGTGTGGGAGAGCTTGGAGGTCTGTGCCAGCGAAGCACGTGAGCGAGTGGCTACAAGCCTACGGCTTGGCTGCGCGTCATAACACATCTGTCCTGGTGCCTTCATCTCGCCGCACCGCCTAAGCTGTGGCATTCGTCTCGGCCTCCGCTGCTCCTACAGCGGCCCGGGGCGTCGTCGCTCGCAGTTCGACCCGCGCGCCCGGAGCAGTCCAGCGCCGGGCCACGTGTAACGGACACTTCAAATATCGGTGGAGACGAGCAGCACCGCCACTGTTCGTTTTGTGCTATATTGAATACACCAAGTGCTTGCCGTGTCTTTTCTGAGGAAAGGAATAGAAGGGGGATTACTGGCTTTGCTCCGAACAAAGGGCGAAAGTCGTTCGGCGAGGGCAGTTTTAGCGCTTGGTCCCGTTAGTTGTGAAAGTGGTAGTGTTGTGGGCTTCAAGTAGCGATTGACGCACATGCTACTGTTCCATGTACGAATAAGTCGGTACTTCGCCGTGAAGAAGTGTTCTTGTCCGTGGGAGCGAACCGGTCTGGCAGGGCATTTTATGAGGTTCAGTTCATTGTAAAGTACTCTTATAGCTAGCTGTCCTGCCCGGAGGATGGTACTGGACAGTAAAAACTAATGCAGAAACTTTTCCCCGACCAGTTTTCGTCAATCCTGTCTTTGCTGGTCTTCGTGCGCATTTGCTGTTCATGAACTTTTCACTGGGGGCATTTCAATGGGTCTCAAACAGCAACGCGTTTTCTTTGTCGCTTAACGTTCAGATGACGAGTCATTTTCTCTACCTCCAGCTTTACGAAGTGTTTATTAACTTTTAGGTTATGAACGGCGATTTTTTCCGCTTCCTAGGGTTCGGTTAGAATCCCAGGGAAACAGTTTTGCAGAGTGTGAACGTCGCCACCGCATCTGCCGCCCCGCGCCCGCAATAAACGTCGCCATTGTGCCCCCACGCCTTTATTTGCTCGCAGATAACGCGTCGGCGTCGGGCGGTTGGTTGGCGCGCGGGGGAGGGAAGGAGGCGAGGGATCATCTCGCTCGGGCGCGCGGCAGACGCGCGGCGCGCGACATCCTTTGTCGACGCGTCTGTCTGCGTCTGGCGCTGCCTGTTTTGCGAAAGGCATCGAGGTGTCGTGCGACGCGCGGGCGGCTGTGTGGTGGCGTTCACGCCCCTTTTTTGTTCGCTCGGCTGATGATTCTTTTCTCAGGCGTGACTGATGCTGGCACCCCCCCCCCTTCCTGCTCGTCTGATATTTAGCTTGTCGTGGGATAAATTTCATTAAACTTTTCGATATGTTGAAGTGTTCTTACTACCCAACGAGATATCGTTGGTAGATGTCGAAATAATGTCATATTCGCGCGAATTTCCTTATTTTTAACGCACGTACGCTTTGCTTAACGTTTCAAATGCAGAAAGCGATCTCTTCCTTCCTACCAATTTAATATATCCTTGCCTCTGTCTCTCATATTCTCAGCTCTTGCCGAAGATTAAATATCTCCTTTTGCAGGTAAGGAGGAGGTCGTATCTCAAAAGTAGTAACGCCATGTTTTGAGTCTGCGGGAAAATAGAGATTGTATTAACACGTAAGCTGTGCAATGTGCGTTTTGTTAAGGAACAAAAACTTTTAAAATTTGTCACAAACAAAACATGTCCCAGCAAATATTGTTTTTATTACATAAATCTTCAGTAAAGGGATCTTTGCATTGCCTCTAGCTTATTGCTCTCAGGATTATGAAAGGTATCGTATAGTCTTGAAAGTGAAAACTTGTTTTGGATTGCCGTATCTAGAAATTGGATCAGAAAGTCTGGGGAACGCCTTTCTTTACATCTTCTTCCGCTGTTCGAACATTGTATAATCTCATCACCTGCGTGCGTGAACAAGCGTGATGGACAGGTGCATTTTGTGTGCGACACTTCCCTTATTGGTGGAAGAGGTCCAAATGTTAACTACTGTTAATGTAATTTGACATATAATATTGGTGTGATAATCGGTAAGATTTCACTATAGAATGTGTATAAATGGGGATAATTAGTTTAGGATGTCCTGGCGTTGGCATGTGTTGGTGTCCGCTTTGATGTTGTGCATGCGCCCAGAAATGTAGTTTCAGATCCTCTGCCCATTTAGTTCAGAAGAGACGCATCTTTTGTGACGTTAGTCGGCATTGGAAATTGACTCCAGAATTATACGTAATTGGCAGATCTTGCGATGTTCGTGCTTTTTATGCATTTTATTTTCCATTGTATTTCACGAACTATTTAGAAGATTGAGTGATAGAAGAACCAACATGCTTTTACAATCCGTCTTCCGAAGAAATAGGATTGATGTTCGATTAACGAGACACACAAATTCTCCGGATAGTTTTGGCCTATGCGATTTCGCAACTGGCCCAGTCTGGGCTACTGGAAAGGAACGTTTGTTCCTTTCCTTATGTTTAGGATAAATTGAAGAGGAATAATACGAATATTTGGGTATTATATGTAATAAAATATTATTTGATGTACTTCCATCTAAATTTGCAATTTTCTTGCGATTATTATTCACTCTAGAGACCAGGTCCAATGTGTTAAAGCATGAAATGGTCATTAGACATGTCATTATTATTAAGTATGCCATTATCAATGGCAATAAGTTTTTGCCCAGCATGGAGCACTATATCATGTACGATAGGAACCCACGCTTGAGTCTTTGCGCATGTGCGAATTGCAACCTTCCCGTAATTATTTCAGAAAACGACACATTTCTTAAGTAGACAGGAAGGCGAGAACCAGGCAGGACAAGGAAAAATCGGAAGAACAGATATACCTAAGTTGTAACAAATATAATACTGGCAACGAAGGATCAGGCCTAACCCGGAAATGATCACCATGAAACCAACAGCTTTATCGTTTGTAATGCGACTGAAATCGTGCACAAGTTACGTGATCCCAGTAATGGAATTTGATTCAGCTGTTACCAATGTGGGTTGCTTGCCCAATATTCCCATGATGTAACTTTTATATCGATGGTACACTGAAGTACCGTGCCTGTCTAAAGGGCGCGAACATCAAACGCTGTCTTTTCCACTGGGTACGCCTACGCAGCGAGCTCACGCGTGGGCCCTGCGCCTGCTTGAGAACATTGGCAGCGGTCTGCCTTCTAGTTCCTGTAAGAAGGCGCGAGGATAGAGCGCGCTACAGTAAGCGTCGCTACTGGTTTAGGACGAATTGGCCCCGAGTCGAGAGGCGTTGAGACATTCGTGTGAGTTAATGTGCAAAAGACGACGAGCCGTGTGTCATTTCAAAGAGGGTTTTGCGAGGATGAAGTGGACTCCCTTTTAAATCTTCAAATTGCCTCACTGAAAACGGAATTATACTCGTTCTTTGCACTTACGTAATCGTCAGCACTGAAAAGGGATACCTTAATGTGGAGAGCTGTTCTCAAAGGGGATCGGCCGCCACACTCAAAAGTGGGATGGAATTCTTCGAGAACAATGCCTATCTGCACAGTGGAGAAAAAAGACTTTACATTTAGGTATCTTTTACATTTAGAATTTTAACTCCGCCTCTGCTTCCACAGAACAGGACAGTCTCATGTTGTCCAGGATTGGAAGTTTATATCTAAATTGAGAGAAAAAAGCAAAATAATTACGCAAATAGGCAAAAGACGTCAAAAAATGGACATCAAGCTAAAAAATGGCAAAATGAAAATCGACTAAAACAACTCCAGAAGTAGAATTAATTTATTCTTGTTAAAAGTCATGAAATAGTGACCGTAGCAAAAATGCATTTTGCCAGACTTCCGAGCACTAGTGATAATTGTTATCTAAGCCTCGATAAATAGATGTTAATGTGTATCGTAAAAACGTTTTAATGTCCAAATCATCGATCTAATGAAAATGACAAAAACTTAAATGTTGTTAATTATTTATAAATAAACCATATTCCATCTCATTTTCCATTTGTGAATAAAGTATTGTAATGGGTTGTAGTTTGTTGGTCACATAAGTAAGATGTTAATATTGTTTATCGTTTGTGAAGATCAAAATTAAAATTGCGTGTTTTGTATTTTTTTTATGGTTCAAGTTTCATTTATAGATCGTAGTAAAATGGCCGATATATTAGTTTCAGTAGTAAATATTAGTTTCAAGCAGATGAAATCTAATCAAAAGTTTTTAGAAAAATAAAAAATAAAGTTGTAAATACCTTTATAAGGTTTAATAACAGCTGAAGAAATTCTCTAAGATAAATTACAAACCAACAAATATAAGTAAATAATCAGTTTAACCTGATAAAATATAGTAAATAAAATATAATTTGTTGCTCTTTTACTGTATCCGTGATGTCCAGAGTGACGTCTTTCATTTTATTGTTTCAGATAAATCTCTCTTCGCGTTATTCTTCAACATTTATATTTGCTTCATTAAGGTCGCGTATGCTCTTGACAACTTCGCGAATGGTTTAGTGCATTTTTGATATGGAAATCAGTCTTTGTTAACTTTCTGTGAACATGGGCGTCTAATTCATTAGATCCCTCACTTCCTAACCTGGTCCGAATGTTCTTATTTTGATCTTCAAAAAGCGCATAGTATTTCATCGCGTGTCGCATTTATTGCTAGTAAATGCAAAATTGGCATCTGATTTTTCGTCCCACTTTTAACTCATTAATTGTACGAGTAATTTGTTACGTGTCAGCGAACTTATATTGGATCAGCTAACTAGTTCCACGCGCTAAGAATTATGCATATATGTAGCAGCTATTTAATTCTTTCTATAAAGAATATAATGTTCTACAAATAAAATAGAACATTAAATGGATTCAGTTCAGAACGTTTCTGCTTCAACTTGTGTTCAAGAGGTGGGCATTGCCTTGATACCGAATTGTTCGAAGCTCCTTCGCATTGTCTTGATGAATGGCAATGGAGCGTTGTTTGAAGGGCTCATCCGTCGCCCGCTTGCCGAACAGAGCTGGGACGCCTCCTTTGTAGGGGTTGCGCGAGGCGGGCTGCGGCCACTGTGTTCGCCGCCAATCGTTCCGGATGTGCCGGTTCCGGGCCTCTGGCTCTCGCTTACTCGATTATCGCCACTCCCTCACACTCCCTCTTCCCCTCCCACTTGACCGTCCGTCCTGGGACTGTGGCGAATTTCACGCAGCCATATGCTTTGTTGTCCGTCTGCGCGAATCATGTTGTGTTGTGCTGTGCAGCTCCCAATCGTTCCCGCGGAGGAACTGTGTTCGAATGTCCTGAATGAACGGAGGAGGAAAAAAAACGTAAACGACTCAATGTGCAAAATAGTTTGGTTATGTATGTACATCCCGGTTGAGACTTTCGCATTAAATTGTCATTTTATTATATACGATGTAGCAATTTTCGATTTGGGTCTTCGAGTTATAGTGGGTGGACATCAGTATTCAAGGCGAAAGCAGGCACTGAGAATATCGAATGTGAGGTACAGCAACTCCCGCCGACTTGCGTTGCCGGTCGAATAAATATCACATTTCTGACGGTTACAATTTTCTGGTATCCTCGTTCAGTGCTTCGTACTGCAAGGAAAAGTTGTGCTTGAGCGATCTTGGACGGTAAAGATTTCGGATGATACCGGTTGCGATGACTCAGAGTCAAGCAAGGAGTTGCTTCAGGTATTTCGCTAACCAGGTTGTCCAAGGGTTTGAGTACCTACGGCGGCATATTTTCGACAGTAGCTACCTACCTAGGTCGAATTTTAACCAGCGTCAAAAGGAAAATTCTAGCCGCCAACTGCTCTGAGAAGTGGTTTCTCTGATCAATCCCAGAGGAATGCCGGAGCTGCTTTAACACACTGGCCATTAGACAGCGCACGCGTGCTATCTTTCCTTCGTCATCCTTGGGCCTTCTCACCTTGCACGCATGCGCACACACGTGCTCGCGGCGCGCGCACACGTACGCAATTTGCACCCAAACGTGTCGGGAGGTAATAGCTCGATCTGGATGGTGTCTGCGTCAGTGTCCCCCTCGGGGAGAGATGCTTCGAGAAACGTCTCTAGCCGATGTATATGGAACCGGGCTGATCTCAAGTTCCCCTAGGATTTTTGAAAGTTTCATCTAGTCCCAAGTATACTCACTAGGGAAACAAATCTTGTCATAGCGCTGGCCAGGGTATTTGACGGACAGTTTGAAGAGCACGTTGAGTTGCACAAGCTGCATGTGGGCATGTGTTGTTGCAATAGCACATTGTTGCTCGAATGGATTGAATGATATCTCAGTTGCAGTGCCGGAGAGAAAGGAGTTTCTTTCTCAATCGTTTCATAGCATTTTGCTCCCTTGATGTTTCAGGTGGTAGTAGTTCTCTCCCATCTGCACGAAAGGCTGTTCCTTTTTGTTGCGCCTGAAGTGAGAGAAATAAGAAGTGCGACTATTACCAACCCCCCGTTCCAATTTGTTCGGAGGGATGACGTGTTGCAACATTACTTATTTAATCAAGTAACGCTTAATGCGTCTTGTTTTAATTAATGTGGGCACAAAGTTGCTCTTCGGATAAAACATTGAACTTGTTGATAAAACATTAAGTTGCTCTTGGTGATGTATTATAGTGACGATGGTTTGCCTGTGAATTTTACCTCGCACTTAGGCGAACCGACCTAGGGCTCCTCTGAAATTGCTATTACCAACCTTCCATTACCAATTGTGTAGAGGGATGAAGCGTAGCTGTAGGGTTTTGGAATGCTTGCTCCTTTTTCGGAAACTACAAACTTCCAACACAAAACACGTCTGTGAGGCGGAAAAAAAACGTTGACATCCCCAATAAGCTGTTCCCAAAAAATGCTTTAATGTTTAAATCCCTCATATTTCGAGCAATTTTTTGTTTATTTGTTTTTCTGTCCTCAAAAAAATTCCATCAGGGTACTGAGCAATATTTCAAGCAACTTTTTCATTTCCTTGAACGAAGCTCAACAAATAATGACACAAAACTGTCGGGGAAACCTACTTCTCAAAATTGCTCTTGCGAAAAATCAAAACGTAATTAGCACAGTATGTTAATGATGTAGGCACTATTCATACGTACTGTAAGTGTCTTCGTCACTTTGGGTATCTAAAGACCTGAATTTTCGTAAAATTGTCTTGTATTTCGAAGTTAATAAACTTGAAGCCTAAAAATAAATTTTGTTTTAGATTGTCGTTAAAAGTGAAGGATACCACAGTAAGAACAAATTATTAAAAGACACGTTTGGTTCCTTCTGTTTACTCTGTATGACTGTTTATGAAATTTTATTTGTAAAACTTTTCAAATATATTTGTAACACACATGTGGCAATTTTTAGTGCTTTTCTTGTGCACTGACTTTCGTTAAAACGTGTTGCATAGAGTACGTTACATTGAAGACACAGACTATAATACTTACAGACATACTTTCAGTATAACTTACTGAAAAACAGTATATCCAATTCCGATATGTAACAATTTGGTGAGTTTTATCCCTCCCACCAATTCTATGGAATGTTGATATTTATGGATTATTATTCAACTTATAGCAGTAAGGTGCATTTTCGAGGAGTTACGCGAGTATTTTCCTCCTCTGATAAGTTTCAGAAGGTTCTCTCACATCTGCACGAAGTTTTGTGTCCTGTCGCTGCGCCTGAAGTGAGAGAAAGAAAAAGTGCGACTATTACCAACCCCCCGTTCCAATTTGTTCGGGGGGATGACGTGTTGCAACATTTAAGATTTTATCAGATTATGTTACTTACAGATATACTTTCAGTATAACATACTGAAAAACAGTGTATCCAATTCCGATATGTAAAAATTTGGTGAGTTTTATCCCTCCCACCAATTCTATGGAATGTTGATATTTATGGATTATTATTCAACTTATAGCAGTAAGGTGCATTTTCGAGAAGTTACGCCCGTATTTTCCTCCTGATACGTTTCAGAAGGTTCTCTCACATCTGCACGAAGGTTTGTTTCCTATCGCTGCGCCTGAAGTGAGAGAAAGAAAAAGTGCGACTATTACCAACCCCCCGTTCCAATTTGTTCGGAGGGATGACGTGTTGCAACATTTAAGATTTTATCAGATCATGTTCGGAAGAGTCGTATTTTTCGATGTAATGTAGACATCAAACGACTCTGGCTGGAACATTAAAACTTTGAATCCAGGGATATTTCAGAGGCAATGGTTTGCCTGAGAATTGTATCTCTCGCAGTTAGGCTGACTGACCTTAGAGGCCTTTCGGCGTGAAATGGGAGGTAGATGAATTGCAGCTCTTACCAACCTTCCATAACAGATTGTGTGGAGGGATGACGTGTTGCCACAGGATTTTTAGCGCTAGTGTTATGATCGCCAAACCAATCAATACACTATTTTCAGTGGCCCAAACGGGTCACGAGTTAGGTTTCTTTTACTTAAATCTATGAAATGTGATCTTGTTGGACATTGCACCCCTCCCCCCGCACTGTTTAGCCAGGGTATCACGTACTAACTAATGTTGCAGACCGAAGCAATTTTCAGTTTTAAAACTAAGGGGAAAAGCGCATCCCTACATGTATTTACTTGATACATTAACCGCTGCAAGAGTTGCCCGATAGTCAGTGGTGCCTGATAACTGAGTGTGTATCGAAGATTAGAGCTTCCTCATTGCAGTGCGGGGGAAAGTAATGTAATTCAGTAGAGACGTGGAATACCGGGAAGAATTGTCAGTTGAGTGTGTTATATACCCATTGTGAAACTGCAAATTCGTGAACAATAATTTAATAAACTGTAATACTGTAATAAAATATATAAATGTTTGAACAGTTTTAATGTCAAAATAAAATATAATTTGAAACTAAACTTCTTAAAACGAATGAACAAAACGAGCAGAATGTAAGAACGTTTCCTTCAAGAATATTGTGACAAAATGAAATAAAATTAAACTTGGAAAAGGAAAATATACAAGAAGCCTATCATTGTTTTCTTTTTATTGTAGTAAGTAGTCCTTTTCTTTTGTCACCGTTGTCTTTTTATTTAAAAAAATAGTCCTGGTAGTCGGCGGTTCCATTAATTGACGTACGAATAATTGTAAAATTGTGGAAAGTCCTTTATTTTTGTCAGTGTTATTTCTGTTCAAACTGAAACTTTGTGGTAATAAGTGTAATTCTGACAAACGTCCATTGCAAGCATAACTCATTTTAGCGGATTTTATTGGGTCAAATTTTGGTTCTGTGTGTGTCGTATATTCCACGCGATTTTTGAAAGGGGGATATAGCCTTGTTAACTGCAATTAATTCCGTGTCGTCTGCCTATTCGTGGCGATTTCTTCGCCTCGCTAGTGTCTGCGGCAGTTTTATAGACGAATTTGTGCTCCACGGTGCATAGTGTCGTGCGACCCACAATGCATGGCTATTTTCGACCCGTCGCCCATTATGCGAGGATTAGCCGTCCCGTGCACCACTCGCTTGTCGCAATTTATTCGAGGGAGGGGTACTGTTTGGCCCGCCCGTTCTCTCCCAAATCCCCCATGCACCGGAAACCCTTGCTCTCCTCCCACTAGTTCCCAAACCCCTATCCTCCGGGTGCCCAGAGCTGTACGTCAGCCTGAGTTACTACCGTGTCCCAGGCCCGAATGCGTCATGGAGAATCAGGACGTGGCTCTGGCTCGCTTGAATGCGTCCTCCGGAATGTGTGCCGGCATTAAAGGACAATTCAGGATAAAACCCATCAAGTCGTCGGCGGGATTTGTTTAGCATTCGATACATTAATTACCTGCGGATGGGCCTGTGCGTGGGGATACTACCGCTGCGCTGTTTCCGAAACTGCTTCGTGCAAAATAGGCCGACAATTGATGGCGCGAGTTGCGGATTGCTTTATTTTACCTAGCTACTCTCGGCTCGTTTTATTTAGGAAGGAGCGCGCCCCTGTTTTATATTACCGACACATTGCTCCTTCCGGCTTTCACGCTGCAAATTAAAAAAAGTTTGCGGGAAGTAGCCCGCAATTGCATGGCAGAGCTCGCGCGAAGACTCCCTCGGGAACGGAGAATTCGCATTGCCGGTCAGCGTGCATCGGTTGCAGGTAATATTAGTTTCCCCAATGGGAAAAACCACCTCTGCCTCTTCCAGCATTGGTAGAGTATTTTATTCCTCTTTATTTTACGGGCGGCTAATATAACTCTGAATCGAGGGTTTCTGTAAAAGCTTCCTAGCAAATATATCGTATAGAGTTTGTTCCATGTTTTATTTCCGAATTGATGTACATGAAGTGCCCTCTTAGCACACGAAATGTTGGTCTCGATTCTCTCTAATTAACTTGCTGTACATTAATCTGCATGATGATTTTACGTTTACTCCCATGCTAATCCAAACAAAACTTGTGGCAGGGGAAGTTTTGTTTCACATCGCAATCAGGATTAAGGTCTTCTGTTGGCGAATGTTCACGTGCCGAGATACTAATATTCTAAGTGCTTTGTAACACAGATTGCATTTCTGCGCTACATTTAAAGTAGCTTTCTTTTAGAGATGGTTACGTCTAAAGCATGGTTCAATCATTACCCCAAGATATTCCAATTTATTTTCGAGGCTGACAATATTGCTAATAGAGTAATATTACTAATAGTTTCAATACCATCCGGTATGAAGTTTTGTCCGATCTCTCGATATATCTTGGCCCCCTTTACGTGCAAATCAAATGGAGGGGGGAATGTATATTGTAGCATATCCATAGTGGATCTGTTTTACCATTGATATCCGTAGAGATCTATTTTACCGTTTAAGTAAGTTTCGAAGCCCATAATTTATAATCTCGTCATGCAGGGCGGTGAAGTGGTCTGATCTTTTTGTCGAAGCACATTTCTTACTTTTGAGGCAGTCATAAAAAATAAATAGCACTCAAAATGCCACCTGTTCTTCCTTGTTCTCGTTAGCGAAAAACGCTACAAGTGTGAAATCTGTGGCATTGTGAACGAAGCGACGCGAGATTTGTATCCAGTAACTCTTGCACCAGATAGTTACAATGATGATTAAACTGATAGAATCATAGGAATATTTCTTAATAAGTTCTTCCGTTCGGGGACTTCTTCCGTTCTTCGACTTTCTTTTTATGTTTCCCAACTAATGCTAGCTTTTTATTTACACCAGAGTGCTGTGTTACAGTGGACTTTTTAGTTAGTAATAGCAGTAGGGATGCGGAATCGATGTCAAAACGTTCGGCCGGAATAAATGATTTGTGCTAGATGCCTAGGCTTGCGCTTAGGGGGGGGTGTCAGTGGGGCTGTGGCCCCATAATTTGAAAGGACCTCTTAGGGCCGCTCTACAATAGCCCTTGAACGGGAACGGGAACGCGAGATATGCGCGCTTCACAGTAAACGCCAACGAGAGGAAGAACACCGCTATAAACCTGCAGCTGCAAAAAAGAGAACTTCAGGAAACAGTTGCCGAAACCAAAGCACTTGTAACTGCGCTATTCTGTTCGCTCTTTCCCATCTGTCAGTTTCTTGCGCGTGCTGGTATGCGTAATGAATACTTAAACAAAATAATATTAATTAGAAAAATAATTCATCAGAATGAAAAAATGCAAAAACTACGAACCTATGGAGAATACAACTATGGAAAATTTTATCAATAAACAACTCCAATATACTTAAACGAAACATAAACAATTATTGTGTGGGAAATTTTAATTCTATGTATTAATATGAATAGAAAACGAATTATATTGAAATCACCAAAAAATAACCAAAACAATTCAACAACGACTAACCGAATACGCGTCAAACCGTAACCTCGCAAATCCACGCTCTATACTGCGATTTTTGTAAGTGTCCCTGACAGAAATCAGCTGTTTCGCGACAGTGACGTCACTATGGTGACGTTCAAGCTCACTATTGGATGAAACCGTGAACAGCTGGTTTCTGTCAGGGACACTGTTACGAAAATCGCAGTATAACGTCAATATCACATTACACTCAACTTCGCTCCGGATCAGTTTCGCGCGCAGGCCGCGCGCTCGATCAGCTGGAAAGCTTCGCCGCCATTTGCTGTACTCTCATTGGTCGAGAGGCTGCACGTTCCTGGGTCGAGATAAATGTTGACCATCCGCGTTCCCGTTCCCGTCAACCCTTGGTGGTCCCGTGATGTTGTGAATGCCTGCCTGAGATGTCCTTTCAACTTTGTTGACGTTCCCGTTCGCGCTGCCGTTCCCGTTCATGGGCTATTGTGGAGCGGCCTTTAGACTTGCGTAAAACAAATTACTTCCGTAAACATGTTCAGTCCCTGATTTTATCTTTCAGCGGAACGACACGGATCTTTGTTACACAGCATGCAACTCTGAAAATTATTGAACACAAGTCCCATAATCACAATTTTGCAAATGTTAAACAATGAAGTAGGTGATACAGTTCGTGTCGAACGGAGCAAACGTTGTTTGTACTACCTTCATTGAGGAGACTATCTCTTTTCTGGGAGGACCCCGATGCCTAGGTGGTTTCTTTGACCTTCCCTCGAATATCGCACGCGAAGAGGCGATCAACGCATGCGTCGAAGACGAAGGGTCTCACTTCCTTCCGGGGTCGTAGAGACTTCCCATATCCTTCTAAGGCGAATTAGGAAGCGCACTCTCTGATACGACCCTGAACACTCAAGCTTTCAGGCTCAGTTTTGCCAGTTTATTTTATTTTGCTTTCCTAAGTATATCTTAATTATTAATTAACCAGACCCTGCCAAATTGAATTCTCCTTCAAGCAAACAAGTATTAAATGCTAGTTAAACCTTCTGAAAACAATGTTTTTTTTGGGGGGGGGGGTTGAAACGTGTTTTGTTTTCAGTGTCGCGACCTCGAATAGATCCACAGACACTCATCACAACTTGTTTTCCTTAGTAAGAAATACCATTTTGTACTTGAGAATGGGAATCAAGTGTCTCACTTTCGTTGCTTCTCCATGAAAAAGATCTTGCGAAGCGAGATACGGGAGGGGCCGAAAGTTTTGACAGACTTCAATGGACATTACCGGCAGACATCCGCGTAGCACCCATCGCCTTTTTTTGTGTGTGTACCTCCGTTGCCGCGCCAACCATACGCCATCGCCATGCAGGTTGCGATGCGCGCGGCCGTGCGTGACCCTTATCGCGAGCGAAATTAGTTACGGCTGTAAAGCGGGCGGCGTGCTTTTCTTCATCTGCGTGCCGGAGCGCACTCGGGAAGTTGCAATGGCCGGTCGCGCGTCTCCCTCTGCGGACGAAGCCCAGAGCAACTGTGTGTTGCTTTCGAGGCCGTGTGTCTTATCGTGGTGCAAAGTGAGGAAGGCGCTACCTGGGTGCGGAATACTTCCAGAACTGACTTCGGGTGTGTCTACCGAAGTGTCTAAGGTGATTAATTTATTACATTTAAAAATTTTTTACGGGATGGGATTGACACGTCAATTTAAAAAAAAAAAAAAGTAACAAATTAGTATGCTTCTGTTGTTAAAGCATGTTAGGAGATCCTGATAATTCATTGGTATCTTTTTTAATTCGGATTGTTGAGTTATTCGTAGGTTTCTACCGGAATCCGTCTTATTTATTCATTAATTGCAAAAGTACAGGAACTTTAAAAATAAATTGTAAATAATGCTCTTTCTAAATTAGTTTTACCAGCGCTATCTTATATTAAAGCTCTGGGGAGTAACTTTTCTGCCATGTCTGGCTCACGTATCAAGCCGCCGCCACGGAGGCTGTTTTCTTTACGCTACGCTGCACGGCGGTGGGTGCACGGTTGGCGAGCACTGCGACTTACCTGGCCTGCTTATGTTACAGAACCATGCGGACCAGTACAGCGGCTACGGCGACGAGCCCCGCCGGAAGAGGTAAGCATCTCCCGCCGGCCATTCGGCACCTCGATGGCCCTCTTGTCGGGCGCCGACGCGGCGAGTACGGGGAAGGCAGCAGCCCGCCTCGCGCGCCACTGTGCGCGGTCGCCGCTGCACAGTGGGCAGAATGGGGATACCCGGTGGGCGGACTCGTGGGAAAATTGGCGGTTGGGGACTTGTCCCTAGAATAAAAGATCGCGAGGCAGTCGTGATTAGTAATCCAAATGTATTTACAGATTTAAAAAAAAATTGCTCTTGGTAAATTCCTGAAATTGGAAACATTACTAGAATTTTTCTGGGAAATCGTCATAGGCAAAAGGCGTAGTCAATTTGACTGAACCTCGAAACAATTTGGAAGCGAGGGTCAACAGCTGTTTCATCCCGAGAAGATGAAAATATACGGGGGGGGGGGGCGCATTCTCCAGTTCAGGAAAGCAGGTTAATAAATGTTAATTTTGCAGTGTGAGCACGAGTAGAGTAATATTCTATGCATATGCAGATATTACATTTTCAGTGTGAGTAATTTAAAATAAATGTATTTTTAGCTGTCGTGTACAAATACATCATTCTTCTTAGACACGATTTGGTGTCTACGACATGTATTTCACGAATTGTGTGTGTTGATACGGCGACGGTTTCTGTAGGACTTGGCGTCGCTAATACCGGAGAACTTGGCGTCGGGAAACAAAATCGTGCTCGTGATTGACGTAATTGCGACTACGATGCCATCATGGGCAAAGTAAACCTGCCTGGAATCAACTATTCTGCTACTGTGCCGTGCGCCGCTAGCAAATGCACGCGCTTGGCGGGCGACTGGGGGCGCGTCAGGCCGCCCCCGTGCGCGTTCGACGCTGTCTTCGCCGGCCCGCTGCGTCTCGCTGTACTGAGTTTTTTGTGCGCCTCGCGCATTCCTCCGTCAAGCATGTAGCTGCCGCCGCCGTCGCCGCCTCGACCTTCCTAGCGCAAAAACCGAGCCGAGGTCTCCTGACATCTGAACGACATTGTAACGTTTTGATGACGAGGCTGTCCTGGCATACATTTGACACGTGGCTTGGGCGGGCCATGTGTAGTCGAATGTACCCAGAATAGCCCCGTTTTATAAAGAGAAGTCATAATCTCTACGAAATGGTTTTTTGCTCGTTTTTTCTTGTAATTAGAATTGGTATTTGAGAATTCAGTTAATAATTTTTTCTTCCGGAAATCAAAACTTCAAAATAATTTTGTTCTTGTATATTTTTTAAATATTTATTGAAAAAGAGTCGAGAGTTGCTTCCTTCTTAATATTTTGCTGTGTATCATTCCTCTTCTGCTAAAGTTAGGTGATATTTTTTTGCGCAAGAGCGGGGCGGTAGCTGCACGCTTACGGAAAGTCGCCAGCGATGTTTTGATGCCTCGGCGTTTCCCAAGTTGAGTAGAGTGTGGCTCTGGGCGTACTGCCTGCTTTACTGTCTCCGTATTGCGTATGCTGGAAGTCGTGCGATCGCTGCATGGATAACGTAATGACAAGAGTTTAGTTTCCACTTGTGAAATGCCAATTTCGCCCTATCCGATTGCCTCATCGAGCGAACCGCGTTCGCTTGTCCGCGGATTCACGACGACGCATGCGAGTTTGTCACTGGAGCGGACAGTAACAGCCCGTTAGAGCTCCGCTATCCTCTCAACTTGGGATGCGCTGTAATGCTGATGTAACTTGCAGGACCTCATCGGAGTGCAGATACCAGGGTGCGCTGTTGCCACTCCCTATTTGACGTGGAGGGCGTAGGACTGGGCCTTCGCTGATTCAGATGGTTGACCTAAATGCTGCATTGTCTGGTTGTTCTGGTCGTTTGCCTTTGTCGTTTCCGAGTTCGATTAGAGCAGTGGGATTGTCACTAGGGTTTCACTTTGTGTATTAGTCTCCCTAAGTGTTTCTGTGGCGAATTTACAATGGTGGTGGTGGGTGTAGTACTAAAGAGGCGTTTTCTGCCCTCGTGGATAGAGATCAGCCGCTCCCGGGCTGGGGCGGATGCGTTCCCGGCAGCCCCCCGAGCCGTCACGGGGCTCGTCTGTCGCTGCTCATTGCTTTTTGGTAGGCGCCAGTTCGCGGCGACGCTCCACTCTCCTTGCGATTGGCGCGTTGCCGCCTCGTTTGTGCTCGCTTTCTGAACTGTCAAGTGCAACCTTTCAGCGCACGTGATCAACGCGGTTGGAGCGGGCAGCAGAGCCCCGGTTTTTTCCGCCCCAAGTTCGGTCGGCAGCGGCCGACGGCGTCCGACGACTGGGGGTGAGTACGGCGGCGCGCTCGCTGCAGCGTCGACGCCCGGCGGAACCGCGCGCGCGAGCCACGCCGAGCCCACGCATCCCCTTCTGCATCTCTAACGGCATAATCCATCCCCGGGTCGGCGTGGCGGCGGCAGCGGCTGTCGATTTAGACTCCTTGTCGTCCTGTCAACTAACTTGTAGGCATAAGTATGCCCCAGCATGATCCGCCTAGATTCCAGCAGATTTGTGCATCTAGTTGTAGACTCCCTTCAATTTTAGAGGTGTAGAGAGGATCGGAGAAGCGCCTCTGCGGAATGCCTTCGCTTCTTCCTTTTCATCTGCATGTTGGGAGTCTTGATATTTCTGTTCTGTTCTTTTCTTTCTTAATGCAGAAGGAACTGGATGCCCATTATTTATCGTATACATCGAGCATGAGGATTGTACGATCTTTCGCTGAATTCCTGTTGCTATACTAGAATTCCCTTATGTTTCCTTTTGAAAATGCATGCAAAGGGCTTATGCATCGTTGGTTATTGTTGGTACATATAGAGGTTGAGGGGTAGATTCTCTTTTGCAGTTTTTCAGACATTGTAGCTAATAATATTGTATGTGCTGGTTTTGGTACGTAGTTTTGAAATTATATTGTTGGAAAATGTGGTTCTCTGGTCTGATTGGCATTTATTTCTGTAATATACATTTCAATCTGAACAGTTCTTGACTGGCCGTAGAAAGATGGGGGGGATATCACTTCTAGATCATGTTCAGGTGACGATTACCTATTTAATAAACTAAGCAGTGCTATTTGCCAGTATAAATTATATTATTACATAATTTTACATGATTTCCTTAACTTGTTGCAAATGTGTCGTGTCTGATTTAGCCATTTCATGCCAATTCCTAATTTTTATTACATTAAAGAAATATATTGCTTCATAATATATGTAGTAATTTCAGTATTACCGTCTTTTAAAAATACTGAAAATAAATTTGTTTTATTTAAACCCTTCTTGAAACTATTAGGTAGCTGGAAGTAATTCCCCATCGTTCTCTCTATTGGCAAGTTTCAGCATGGAATATTTCTTCTAAAATATGTAAACACTGGGTTGTTGCGCAGTCACCACCAGCGCATCATTTTTGACAAATTGAAAAACACTGCAATGTAAATACATAAAAATGTTGAACTTTTAATAACCTAATTTTAAATTGCGTTGTTAAAATAACGGGAAGCCTAAAAGTTCGAAGAAATGGGCCAAACTGAAATGATTAAAACTTCCCCAAGTTTCATCCAAAATGACTTTCTCCCCCTCAACTTCACTCTTTACAACAACGTCAAACCTGAATTCGTGCCCTTCCCTTCACAAAACGACGGCTGTAATGTAAAGTAATGAATCGGAAATAAATCATACTACGGATTTCGCTAAAATTGATAAATCTGTTCTCGAATTGTGAATGTATGATAGATTTCCCCCTAAACAAACAATTGGGTGATTGTTTCGAACATAAAACAATGTATTTTCATCATTTTAGATTTAATTTGTGTAAAAGTGTGATTCAGAGACGAGTGGTCAAAACAAGAACCATACGGTAGTTCTTTACAATACGATCGGAGAACCTTTGTGGAGGCCAACTTATGCGGAGTAAAGGAAACAGTTTTGAAGGAGAGGGGGGAAAAGTTATAGAATTGTATTTTCAGTCATCAATGTACATTTTGACTGTAATAATCACTTGTGACCTTGAAAATGAATATTTCAATTGTAATACTGGAAATATTTACTGAGCGTAACGTAAAGTATATGTGCCATCACAGTTACGAGAGCAATATGTACTCTGGTCACAGTACCACAAACTATCGTTGATCCGATTTTTATTTTAATTTGATATTAAAAATTTGATACTGATGGTGCGCATGACTCTTTTACAAAACAATATATAAGTTTTTGCCGTAATATTTTCCACTGTGCTTCTTTTCCTGCATAATTTCTTCAGACCTTATCAAATTTTACCTGGCACTCATTTGATTTTTTGACAGTAGGCTAAGAGTAAGATTTGCAGCAGCAATAATAACAAAAAAAATCTTTCTCGTCATTTGTAACAGTTTCGGTCTTCGATGACAGTAAAGGATTGTGAAAGTAGTTAATAATCCATTTGCAAGGGGAAAATTGCACTGTAGTGAATCTTGGTTGTCAGCTTTGAACGACCCTGGTTGAGACACAGTACATTAAAAAAACAACTATGTTTACTGACTACGGAAGCTCTTACATATAAAAGGATAAATATAAAAAGGATTTTCTGAGAAGTAGCAGTACCCAAAATTTCCTCTCGCTTACTGAATCATTTCACGATGACCTAAATTTACCTCTCATTGAATTTCTTTTGCACGTTTTAAACTATGCATGACACTAATTTGTAATGTATTACAGCAGAACACAAAACGATTTCTTCCACTAACCATGAGTTTCTACAAGTGTTTTGTTGTCCTTTAATTTTGAACAAATATCTACGGAACAGATTCCTAAATTCTGGATTAAACTGACAGAATTGACGTCCCCATCCACGGATATCTGGTACCTAGAACTACATAATAGGCAGCTTCTAAAATAATTGTATGCGTGAATGAAGTAGTAGTGTGCAATCCGTAATATATCAGTATATCCTGTAAGAGAGAGGATCGTAAATGAAGAGCTGCGTGTTTCATTCACCGTCGGTAAACAATTTACTTTTTTCTTGAATTCTGAAGCTAAAACAGATTAAAATGTGCATTGTTCTGCCTCAGTTTTTAAATGGACAATCTACTTCGTTATTATCTCCTGCGATTAACAGTGTAACGTGTGATATTAAGGGCTGGGGATATGTTGGATTGTGGTCAGTTGTGTGTTGATAGTTTCGGAGAAAATGTGTTTTCGACGATTGTTTGAAACGTGAGTGATAGAAGAAATACAAGAATAAACTTTTCAATCTGGTAAGATATAGTTCCCCAACAGAATTTTAGCAGACGTGTTTTTTGATACTTTACCCAAATGTAAGCTATATAATGAAAATAATTTCATGAGCTCAAAAATAAGCGCATTATGTTGAAATGTGTGATTTCAATAATATTCTTAATTCAATGAAACATTAGGATAAAGAATGACATTACACTGTGTTTTGATAAAATTTAATTTAAAATTTAAGATACGAAAGTATACAGTTCACCGTATTCCTTTAACGACTCGGCAGTTTCAACGTTTCTTCAGGTACATCAACATCTATGCTCAAGACACTAGCAGGTTTGTATTAATCTCACATTTATATATTAAATAACCAAAGAAGTTATCATGAATAGTCTTCAGGAACAAATATACATTAATCCTTCGCGATTTCACTTTCTATAATAACAATAGACAATATTTTTTGGAGTTTTCTGTAACACACTAATCAAATTAGGGGAATGATATTTCCGGCTAAACGCTGTAAGATCATGATATTGAAATGAAGATCCTCATTAAAATTTTACGTGTTAATTGTCATTGAGTATGTTGGAATTAATAATTTCGGATGCATTTATGGGAGATAGCAATAATTTCCTATCTCCCATAAATGCATCCAAAATTGTTGCACTATTTACAACTTTAAACCCCGTTGTTGTAAGTAATGCGATTGACCTTTGGATAGAGTGCTATTTTTCCTTTTCTAATATGTAGGATGATCCGACATTAGATTGCTTATTTATTGTAATAACTACTGCATCTTAAGAGGATTTGCTACTTATTCTCAAAGAGAAACTTTGGCATAGGGGGAGCACATTCTGCACAACCGGAAAGAAATGTCAGGAAATGTCAGGAAAACATCAGGGAATTTGAAAGAAAAAAAAGTGTAGTCAGGTAAAATTTTGAGTAGGTTATTACATTATTATTCTTTAAAAACAATAGTACAGCGTACTAGTAAATTTTTTCGATTGTTCTTTTGGTTGAAAAAAATGTTCAAAATTAGGTTGAAATCAGAGCAGTAAGCAATTAGTATCACGATAGCGTTAATATTTTCTTAGAGTAGTGAGAAATTACGAATTTGATCAGGAGGAAAAATGCACTAGAAACTGGGGAAAGTTACAGAATTGTTTTCCGCAAAATGAGTGGCCACTCGCTGGTAAATTACGTTCTTGTATGATTTTGTTCAGAAGTGGAGATCCGTATGAGGTGGTTTGTAAAAAAATTGTTGGTGGCAGGTGTTCAACTAGAGAAAAATGTATTTAAAACTCGATAAAGCACCATTGGGGAGAACGTTCAGATCACTCAAAGTAAGCTCTATTATGTTTATGAATGATACATGTAGCATTTAGTAGCATTTACCTTGAATCCAGATCTAAAAAAACTTCTACAGTAGCTGAGCATACTAGTTACTTTCTCATATACATAGTAAGTTATGTAATATTATATAACATAAAAGCTTAGTCTGTCCTTGATCCCAGACGTTCTTTTTCAAAGCGTCTGCCAGTGAACACTGCTAGCGCCGACACCGTACAGGATTTTCTGCAATTGACATTCCCTGATCGATGGCTGGTAACGCGCTTTCTTGAATTGAAATGGATATTTCGATTTTGGGAGTCCTTCACATAATCCCCGACGACTTTTTTTAAAAAATGCTCGAATTTTAAAATTTTGTTGTCCGTACGCTTATAAAAATTGCACAAGCACGATTTTTATTAAAAACTTAAAAGAAAAAAGAAAGAAAAAATAGAAAAGTTCAAAATAGTTCCTCCCTTTCACCAACAGATTGAAAACCAAAATATTTTTTATTAGTAGTAATTTGTAACTTTTATTCTTTAGGTTTCCGGTATTTTCCCCTAGTTACTATTTTCTTCAGTGGGTGTGTAAGTTCCTCTTGAGGTTTATGTCGCATGGAACGGGAGGTGCTAAATCTATAATCCCACTTCTTGTGCTAGATTTTGTGCCACTCGGCGCTAGTTTTTGCCAATCCTGTTACCGATTTTAGTGATGTGCATTTTTCTCAAATCTTTAGACGAATTTTCGGAAATTAATGACTTATTCATGTGTAATGGCGATCGCAAAGCAAATTATTCGTAATTCATTGTAAATAAAACATGTATACAGTGTAGTACCATTAAGAATAATTTATTGCAGTGAATCCTACGATTCACTTTTGAATGTTAATATGTGAAAGTTACAAAGAATGTGCATGTGTGCACTGCTCTTAAGCAGCCGTTAAGTTTTTGTCAGCTGGTTTCATTAATGACGATGATACTTTGTCAACCCGGTGACATGTTGTCATCTCTCCATTGGAGAATTCCGATACTTCCTTTCCAAATGCATAATCTTTTTCGGAATAACATTCCTTGTTTTTACGTTCCAATTACTTTTTCCCCTTTTTATCTAGAGATTTCAAAAGAGATAACAGTAACCCAACTATCGACCTCGATAACGATGAAACTAAAGCATTACAATAATGGTTCTTGTTAACTTCTCTCGGTCCTGGCAGGCGTGCTTCTTTGGCCGCCTTGTGTTTCACACGAGAGATACAGAAACTGCCACGCTCAACCATATAAGAAGTGTTGGAGCTGGCAACACCCATCACACTGCAAGGAAATTACTTTGCCATCGGCAGTGGTGAACAAGGTGTCAATATAGTAAATGGTGCGACTTATGGAAAACCTATGACACATATTGGGATTTCTTCAGTTAAATTCCTGACTACATAAACTGTAAATCTAGTCGTATAGACGTATATGAATTATATTATGGAAAAAATATCAGAATTTCCTTCGAATGTGCCTTTCGTAATGGATGCAATAAAAATTAAAGGAAAATAACATTTCATATGCACATTTTTGTCACGTAAAATTGAACATAATTCTTGCCTGATCGAAAAGTTAAAGGATAGAAATATTTTTTATTTCTAAGGGTTTTTTATTTTTATTAACGTCTGATTTGATTTAATCAAAGAACAGTAAAAACTGTAGGTGACATATGGAGAATTTAATTTTTTAAAAATTGGTTTCAGTGGAGAAAAATTGATACCTTCTTTCAGAGCTTCTTTTGTTGGGGGGTTAGAAACTGCAGTTTTGCATATTAGGTTCATATTTCGTATGTAGGAACTCTCAAATATTATGTAAAGAGTTGCGTGGGTAAAAATGAACACTCACGACCTATCAAGACCGTAATCGTGATTTTTCTGCTTTCGACTCTTGCAACCAATACTTAGATGAATTTTCCGTGCGTTTAGCAGATAGGGAAAGCATAAGAAAAACAATTCCTTTGTCGAAGTTTGGATACCAGGGAATCATGGTAATCCTGTCGGATTGTCCGACGGGATTACCATTCCGCGCGTTTTCCAACCCAGCCCATCTCCAAATGGAGTCTTTCACACTTTTGCCCCGGATGCGGTCGATTAGGTATTATTTTGAAAGGTGGGAATGTTGCTAAACAATTCAACTCGTTATGATATGAAAATACTACCTAAATGTTTTAAGGAAATAAAACGACCGGAATGTGGTAGGGCAGGAAAAATTCGTTTATAGTGGAAAGTATCAGGAAAAAGATAGTACGTTGATTTTTTTGAATTTGGTTGTTTTGTAATTTAAAATTTTCCATTTTGGTTTCCCTTAAACTTCAAACCTGCATTTCGAGAAAATTCCTTTGAGATAATCTGTTGCTCTTGTGTAAAAAAGTATTCCATTGTATTACGTATGAATATTATAGTAATGCCCATAAAACGATTTTAAAGTTTTCTTGTCAAATGATTCAGTGCATTTTTCTTCCTGTTCCATAAATGTCAAGAAGGGAACGTGCTCAGTATTTGTGAAAATCCATATTCAAAAATTTGTGAAACTTTTATTTTTAAAACACCGTAATTTCTGTCCATATCCATAAATGTCTGTGGGTGATAGCAACAATGGGCGCGCATTTTGTTATTAATTCGTGCCATAAATTGAACAGTTTTTCAATTTTCATTGTTCTGGCTTTATGAAAATTATTATATGGCGTTTTTTATAGAACACGATTGCTTCTGGTTCGAATACATAAGTTTATTTTTCGCTGAGTCTCAAAGTGCATTCTTAGTTCATTCTTACATTTTTCATATTATTTTAAATGAAGTCTTATAATGAAACATCCGTAATTAGTCTCTTCATAATTAATGTCTTCGATCAGAAATTAGTACATATTGTACAGTTCTATATACGTATTAGTGCGTATTGATACAGTTATAGATACCCCGGAAAACAGTAAAGCCCGCTAAAACGTTTCATTTTTGCTACCAGCTGGCCTTCACAACCTGTGTATTCAGAATTTGCCATCAAGAAGTTTTTTTTGTGACAGCTACTGTTTAAAATCTGACTTCAACGTTCCATTTGACCTCTCATAGGAACCTTCACCTTAGATGTAGCGATTATATTCAAGCTATATTAAAGAAAACTATGTAATATCATGCTGAAACACCAGTAGACAGTACTGTGCAGGTTCTTTTTCATGTTTTGATGTGGTCAGACAAGTTAATCTGGCGTTGTGATGTATCAGTATTGAGGTGTCTATGAGCTTGTTAGCCGGAATATCACTAGTGATATATTTCTTCCCTTGGTGGTTAGAAGTGTACTGTGTAAGCTGTGTTTTAATGTAACTGGAAAGACTGAGGCGAAATTTAACGCCACTGGTGAAAAAAAGTGTTATGAAAATTACTTTGGCTATCAAGTTGGTGATTCTGAAAAGAGCTAACCCCCAAATATGTTTTGTGTGTTAAAACTGTTGTCTTGATAGAAAAAATGGCACACATCATATGTCATTTGCAATTCCTGTAATTTAGAGGAAACCGAAGGGTCATCTATTAAAATAAGTGATTATATCTGTGTGACAAATATTAAAGGAATCTCGTATTTCTGATCAGAAAAATGTACCATATGGCCATTTAGTGAATCCTGAAAAATATATTTTACTCCATTGCGTACTACCGGGTGTTTTTTTTATCGTTCGCCGAAGATTCCGGCCGCGTCGCCCGGGCAGTCGAGGGCTCATTCGCCCGGCAAACCGCTAACTCAACTCCTGTGCTATCCGAGAACTATCACTGCGCCGCTTAACGCACCTTAAAGAAGATGCAGAAAATGGGTCCTTCGGCTCGAATACATTCTTGGCACCTCCGAAACACATTCTGATTTGCCCTTTGAAGTAAGTCTCGAGGAATTGCTGCGATTTTCTCTTCAATAGAGCTTCACGAACAACCACTTCACGACATAAAGATCGGAGTGTAGTGTGCGTTGAGTTCCACAAGAATTATCGGACCTATTTTTTTCAACACCACCGTTACTGCTGACGTTTACATACATCAAATATTGGCATTATTCTTCGAATAATTGACACCAGAAGAAAGGCACTGTGGTTACTTTCAACAGGATTCGGCAACTCTTCACTCTGCTGTTCGACCCTGAACTTTTTAAATAATGTTTATTGTGACGATCGTATAATTAGTCGTGGGTTATGGCCTCCTAGATCACCTGATCTATCTCCTTGTGATTTTTTCCTGTGGGGGTACTTGAAAGATCAAGTGTATGCAGAAAACCCGCATTCGGAGGAAGAGCTCCGGCGCTCTATTGAAGAGAAAATCGCAGCAATTCCTCGAGACTTACTTCAAAGGGCAAATCAGAATGTGTTTCGGAGGTGCCAAGAATGCATTCGAGCCGAAGGACACCACTTTCAGCATGTTCTTTAAGGTACGTTAAGCGGCGCAGCGATAGTTCTCGGATAGCACGGGAGTTGAGTCAGCGGTTTGCCGGGCGAATGAGCCCTCAACTGCCCGGGCGACGCGGCCGGAATCTTCGGCGAACGATAAAAAAAAACACTCTGTATTAAAGCAGAAGGAATGAGACATTTTGTAAAAGCTATGGATAAACTATCTGAAGGATTCTTGTACTTGAAATTGAAATTCTCCAAAGTAAGTGATGCTAAATTGAAAGAAGGTATTTTTAAGACCACAAATGCGGTCATTAACGGTTGATTAACATTGTAAAGAATTCTCAAATCCACCGAAAAAAAGAGCCTGGCAGTTTTTCAAAAATTTGTTGTAATTTTCTTGGAATTAATAAAGCAGAAAACAATAGGACAGAGCGATTGATCTTCTACATCCTTATAAAGCTATGGAATGTAACAGGTCTTTGAAAATTCACTTCTTAGACTACACTATAGACTATCCTCATGGAAAATCTTGGTACTGTCAGTGATGTGCACGGTTGGGGTTTTGTTCAGTAAATGTCTGTTGAATTCTGTTGTCTAAATCTCTATTGAATTACGCCATTGGTAGTAAGGAAAGTATAGATATAATACGTTGGCTGACCCCTGTTGGAGCAAGAAAAATGTTTGAGATACAGAATATGTCCGAAAATTATTACCACTTGCTAGATTCAGTATGAGTAGTCAGAATGTAAGTCGGGACGAGTAATATACCATTTAGAGTTGGACAGCTAGTAACTGATTTTATTAAAATTTATAAAAAGTTCAAATGATTATCACACAAACCTCCTGCCTGATGGGGAAAAAGTAAACCAATATAATAACTAAAATTATATAAATAGGAAATTGAATATCCCCTTTTTAAGGTACGCAGTTACAGATTGTGATTGTGTTTTGTTTTTTTCTCAGCGCTTTTGAATTTTGACAAGTAGTGTTAGCTGAGATAGCCAGTTGTTCAGTTGCCTCGCGAAGCTTGCGAGGTCCCGGATCGCCGCGTCCGCGTGGTCGGCAACCTTCCAAGAGCATGTCACCGTGAAGCTGCTCAGAATTCACCGCTGAATTTGGACGCTGCCTGGCTCTGTACCCTTTTGCGATGCCAAGTAATGGACAGAATACGTGATATGAGCCTGCTCCAGCGTACGCTGCTATTTCAACGCAGGTGTTTCTTTTCGCATTTTGTTGTGCATTGTATACCTGAAAGACAGTGCAGTACTTTTGGAGGAATGTACGAGAAGAGACGAAGTGTAACAAGGTATTCGAGATTGAATGGCAGAATTTACAAGCACTTGCTACAATCCATTTTATTTTTAAATGGTTTTTGTGAAGTAAATACGTTCCTAACCTAATTATGATATCGAACACTGAAGGGAAAACAACATGGTCTAGAGAAACAGAAACTTAGTTTACATAAGACTAAGCAAAGCATCGAAACGTAGTCTAGATAAAATAAAAGCAAAGCATCGTTTATATTCACTAGAGTACATACTAAAGCAGAATTGAAATATAATGTTCGAAATATTTTTTTAAATTTTAGATCGGCTTTGATTGTTTAGTCTTGGAAGCTCACGCTAATAAATTTGAAACTGTTGGCAGTTTTCGAATGTTCATTTAAACATTTTGTGATAGCCTCGTAAACAATATTTATCCTGATGTCATCAGTATTGTTTTCAGGGCTTTCACTCTGTTTTACTGCACAGTTCGTTCTTTTATGAATATTTTGTACCAGTATAGTTTGCTTCTTAATAGAAATCTGGAACCTCACTGAAATTACCTTGCGATGGCCAAAATTGAATAATTCAGTTATGAAAATTATCTCGTCAATCAATTGAAAAACTCATACTTTGATACTTTTATTTTTGGTATTGCTTTCTTACTTTACCGTTCCTTAGCTGTACTTTGTATAGATGAAATTAATTAGAGTCGCACCAAAATTCCATGGCAGCGATTTCGACTGTAACATCCATTTTGGGGGTTCCTTAGACTAAACGATTTTTTACCGTGCCTGTGTGCGTGGTTTGCATAACTCGAGCAGATTAGAAGCTTTTGAGATCCGACTTCGAAAATGTCAAGAATAGGATTACTTAACGCCGTCCCAAAGATGTAAAAGATTCGTGGTGCTGGCGAGTACATACCAAATTGGATACAACAAAAAGAACAAATAAGAAAATCGTAACAATTCATTCGAGACTAAGGATGGGAGCTAGAACAATGAAATAACACATCGTCGCCCGCAGCCCCACTAGTTACGCCCCCTAGTCCACAAGTCTTCAAGGACGTTTGGAGATACACGAATTCATTTTAAATGAAAAGTGCGAAAAAGTGTTTTCAGTTTACCTAGCCCATGGTAATGGGGATTGACACAGTCAGTTGGCAAGGCCGTGTGACTTATTTTCGGTTTTGTCTCGCGCGGAAAACAGGATACGGATAACGCGTTACGTTGTCTCGCGCGGATAACAGGTTACTTTGTAGTGCGTATAACAGGATACGCTGTCAGCCTCTGTTATTCACAAGACCAGGAAATTTGTCTGCCAGATATTAGTAAAAACGTACTACTTTTTAAATGAAAATGATAAGTCTTAATTTTTTTCAGTTCTACTTAAGGTCAGGTGGTGATGTCGGTGACAGTTAAATTTGCTTCCTTGTCCCCAGTGCCCCCCTCCACATCTCCTTTCCATACATCTTGTGGGGTAAATAATTTTAAGTGATTGAAAAATTCCCAAATACGGAAATAAGTATAGTACAAAAACCTTTGGAGGTTACGCGGAATCGAACGGAACCAACACTAACGCAGCTTGGGACAAGCCCAAGCAAGGGGAAAATCTGCTTGCAAGTGAACATTTTCTCGTCCTCTTTCAGTCATTGATAAAAACGCAGTTGGGGCGAAGCTTTGCTGCGCTACAAGAATAACTTATAATACTGACATTCGTATAACCTTTAAGTAATTTGTATTATCTCCAAATCACCACAAAATCCAAATTTGCATTTCGCAAGACAGGAACTGGAAAGGGTTCTAGTGTGCCACGCATCTTCTGTTTGCGTTTTCCGCATAGTCCACAGCATGCCGCTCAATTGTTCATTAATTTCATTACAAAAATAAATTGTGAAGCGCAAGCCAAATAACATCATTATTGACTGGCGGCGCCCTCCTTGTTAATTTAATGAGCACTTCCTATTATTTGAAATCATGATATTGCAACTAAACAGATTCTACCGCGAACGAAAGACATAGTATTAGACTTACGAAGTACGATTGGAGTAATTAAAAATTTCTGTTTTATAAACATTCACTGCAATGTTTTTTCAACACTAGTGCATACACATTACTGCTACTGTGCTTTAGGTTTCAGTGATTGGGAAGTTGCACTTTCCAGACGCGGACGCTAAAGTGTACAAAATAATGGATACTACAAAGGAAAACAAGCATTGCATCGTCATGAAGCCGTACATTAAGAATATATTAATGATTCGCGTATTAAGAATGACCTCAAGAGTTATGTTAATAACCATGATTTCTTTTTAAAATTACTGTAACAAACTCATACTCATTAGAAAATTCCGAATTTCCCATTATTAATTTACAGACACTTTATTCGTATGCCAGACTAGCTTTCTAAGAACAATAAATTTAGGGCCGAAGATCCTTTTTTTAGTTATTAACCAACTTTTTTCTTCTATCCCATCCTCTTCTTTTTCTGGTACACACTAGCATGCACTCATGCATATCTTGTCTGGATAGAGGAGGAGGAGATAGGAAGTGACCCGCGTAAATGTATTGTCTCTGTTATAATGTGTACATAAGCCAGCCAACGAACGGGGGATATCTAATTGCAATCTGTAGCGCTTTGTAATATACATATTGAGCGTATGTGAGTGTGTATTAAACGAATCAGAAATTATTGCAGTTTGTATTTCCTATTCTTTGTTTCAGAATAGTTGACAATTAAAACAAAACGCTTTAACTATCTCTTTCTGCGTGAGAAATAGAGAAAATTGGGTTTTCTCATTATTTTGGTGGGTGTGATGACTTCCACACCGTGAAATGTGAGAAAGTTTCGATGATCGGTGATGTCTTACGCGTGGCTTGAAAGTAACTGTGATTTTGGTATTCATTTGTTAAACTGCTATTTTGCGGCAGCTTGGGATGGGAAGCGTTTGACTTGTTCGTCGGGCAAAAGTTTGAAGTAGACGTTGCTCGACGCCCTAAACATGCATCACGCGTATACTACCTGCTTGGCCGCTCTCTGGAGAGCGTGTGCGTTGTGCACCCGCCGGAGCTGAATCAGCTGGTATATCCTCTGTTCTTATCTCACGGAGCGCCAAGACCCTCGCCGCCGACGCCGACGCCGACGCCGCCGACGCCGCTGCCGACGCCGCCGACGCCGCTGCCGCCAGCCGCGACGCCTCCGCGCCCGGTGCTGCCTGCGCAGCCGCCCATTTGCGTAATGACGATCGGCAGCGCAGAGGACAACAGGGCCATCAATCACGATCGAGGTCGCGTCGCGTCGCCCGCACCGGTGCAAATATTTAGCCGCCCCCGCGTCGCCCGTGTTTCTTGTCGCCGGGCGTGTCCGACTTGCGACCCCGGGAAGTTGAGACGTCGACATGCCACGTTCCTTGTTCTTCTCCCGGATAATTTCCTTTTGATGCGAGGGTGACGAACCGCGCGGGGCACGAGTAGCTTGTTAAAACAAGACTTCCTGGTGCAATTTATCACCTTCTATACTGTGCGCTAATACGCCTTCCGTGAAACTAAAACAGTTTCCGTTTATTCTGCTGTTTCAAAATATTTGTAGTAGCTGGTTTGCTACTACGTAATGGATTCGCTGTTGTACGGATAATTCAGACTTATTCATAAGCTCGTTTTAATAGTTTTTTACCTCGATTTCGTCTTTTGCTTATAGTCACCTCTCGGTTTGTCGGTAGTTGGGCCATAATGCAAATTAGGACTTGCACTTCAGAAAAAAGAATGTATGCAGTGAATACGTGAATGCAGTTTTCTGAATTGGTCTCGACAGTCTCGTTCATTGTTTATTAGACTAGCTCAGATTAGTTTGCAGAACTCGCGTCGAACGAACTACTGCTATGAGACACGTAAGCTTGATATGTGATGAGAGCCTGAACGTTGCCAGATATCGTCGTGTAAGTAACAAGTATGTTTGACCGTTCAGTAGTAATAAATGTGAAAACAGTTAAAGCTAGTGAGTAATTTATCGTAGTTCTTCTTGAGGCCCGTTGAGTAGAATAATCTGATGCGATGTTAAATGAGGAATGCTGTGGATCAGGGAGGGGATGTTCCAAGCTCTCCCGTTGAGAGTTGGCCCATTTCACCAGCGAATATCCGCAGGTCGGGGGAACATAACTCGCGCGGCGGAGGCGTGGCCTGCGAAGCACGCAAGAGCAAAGAGGACAGGGAAGGCGGCAAAAACGTGACGCAACGCGAGGAGCGGCGGCGCCCGCTCAATGGGGCATGAAGCGGTGGAACGGCTCCTGACGAACCGCGCCGCGCCGCGAACGGCTATGGGCTTCCGCGGGATCCGGAACCGATACGGCCGATAGCCTCGGCGGAGGCGGTGCGGCCACGGCAGCGCCGGCGCCCCGTATCTGCGAGCGGAAGCGCCCGGCCGCGCTGATATCGGCTGTCTTTGGCGCTGGACCAAGCAATACGTCTAGAGGTTCGTTCTGGGGCCGTTGCCGCCACCAGCGTTCCTCGCGCCCCGCGGGCGTCTTCCGCGCTCGTACGTTCTCTAATCGGCTTTTTTCTGTCGATTTGCGGCTCAGTAGGTCGTGTAGCGCCATTTCGCTGCTGCAGCCACCGCCACAGTTGCCCTCTCGCTCGTAGCTTATCGCCACTTCGCGCCGGAAGTTTGCAGGTGGCTGGCTGCATGTCGATGCTGCACCGTGGAGAGATGACGAGGAGTCACGACGAAGCGATCGGCAGTAGGTTATCGCTTAAAAGGTATCGTCTCTCTCAGGTTTTCCCGGGTTTATCATCCGTTTGTAGACTTGATTACGTGCATATTATCCCATAAAATTAACTCATTTTGCAGGTCCTGTGTTGCGTAACAGGGGATCATAAATTATCCCAAAGACGTATCGTGCTAGAGTATTTGAAAAAGTGTTGTAGTTGTATTTGTGTAATTGAAGCATTTAGAATGATTTAGACTTCAGTCACGCTTAGCTTTTCGCGTAATTCAATCTGAAACGGCTCATAACAGCTGCTCTCCACGTGTTATAATGATAATTTGAGTACCCATCATATGGTACGGGAGTGATTCAGAGTTCTCATACCGTGTATCCCCTGTCGTCTTCTGTAAACTTCTGTTCTCCTGCAAAATGTCTTGATCTTTCTGTATTCAATAGTGTTATTCCATAAATTCCCTCGTAAATAATAAAATTATGAATATTAATGCATTAACGCCCAACATTATTTTGTGCTCATCCGTAATCGAAAAAGAGAATGAATATGGCTCTTTTTGCAGTACATTACTTCCTCTAACACGTTGTGTAGTCAGAATTAACTTTAAGAATTAAGTTTTGTGGATCTTGATACCGAAACTGTTTACGTCAAAACATCTGTCCGTCCCTTTGTGGTCAACATTGTGGCCTGTGGTAAATCTTTAAATCGTTCTAGCGGTTTCCTTCAGAATTAATATTTCCCTATCGAGATGTCTGAACTCGAGGCCTTGCGTAATTGAAACCGATATTTGTTTTGTTTTTTTATTGTGCTGTTCATAACATTTTCTAAAATTTACGCTCCAAATTTTCGGATTGTTTTTTCTTTGTGCGTTATTAATTGTTCCGTCTGCGTTACAATGGGTAAAATTTAATTATTTACGTAGTGTAATATTGAATTTTACGAGTCGGAGGAATTTGAAGGGGAAGTTGATGCTGCATTTTAGACATTTGGACATAGTGTAACTATATGACATGAACTCCCTTATTAACGCCACAGTCGCATCCCCATGCCGGTCATCAACCAGCCAGTGTGCCGCTTCATGAATTTTGCCGTAGTAGTGGCGAGCCGCCATCGGGGCGGGAGGAACGTGAAAACCACACGGATGCTGAATCGATTTTCTGCTCAGCGAACCAGCGGTAAAACCAAAGCGAAAGTCGAAGGGGAGGCTCAGCGATGGAACGTATCTCGCTGGAAGAACGGCTATTTTTCTGACTTTGTATAATTTACTTGCCATGTAGTCAAACGTTGCTTTATTATTACTAGGAACAATTCTTGAAGTTAGGATTGCTGTAAAAAAACATCCGCTGTACAAGAATTGTAAATGTGTTGTAATTAATTTCTTACATCAATTGGATTTCAGGGAAATAAAAAAATCTCATTACAAACAAACATTTCAATAATACGATGAATTTCTTAATCTTTCTTTTCTCAAAAAGTGCTGAAAATTAGCTGACAATTTTTTCTGGGAAGCAGAGATACATTTGTAGTGTTGGGAAGATATTGATGGACATGGAAGTAAAGGTGTTACATTTGATGAGATTAATCCTTGCCATTGGGTCTTCAGGGTGGCCAGCGAACCTGGAATCCTTGAAAACCGGGAAAAAACCTGGAATAGGAAAAAGCCTTGAGAAACCGGGAAAAAACCTGGGATTTGATAACTGGGATTTTTCGTTTTTTCTTATTTTTCTCCAACTTTTAGTTCGAATTTACATACGTCGTCGCATTCAGTAATGTGCATGATTCATCTCGATACACGATATTGGTGAGAGTTAAAATCGAATTTTTTAGTAATCTTGAAATTGGAATATGGACGATAGAAAATACACACTTATCCTCATTAGGACTGTTTAGTGATGTCGACAGCGAAATGTCCATTTTGAAAAAATATTCCTACTTGCTTGTTAAAGACTAATATAACTCGCGGTAGAATCGACATTTTTCCAGAACTGATGTAAGGAATACGGTACCTCACGCCCTACGTTGACATCAGTCCAGAGATCGATTTTCCGGCTGAAAAAGTAGTTTCTTGAACATTTAGAGTAGAGTCTGAATATTAATCAATAATGTATATTTCCTAGAAAAATAAAAATATCATAATTTTATTTAAAACTCGTTTTTGTACAAAATTTTACACTCTACTCCTCGGTTGCGAGAGAAAGGTGCGCGAGAAACATTGTATGGTTCAGTAACGAAGAGAAAACTAGTTGTGCTAAAACAGCACGTACTTCCACGCAAAATTACACGAAAAGTACTCAAATTTTCGAAATATTATACATGACCTTATTTCAAAATCTATCTTTAAGGGACAGATTTCCTTAAGGGAAAAATATCTTCATAAATGTAGGCCTAGTTGTAGGAAGACACCGAAAAAAATATGAATTTTTGCAATTTTCGAAAATTCGGGGTTTTCAACGAACATGACACCTGCACAATTCTCTTAAAAATTCTTCACACTGTCCAACGACAAAGTTTAATAAAAAACGATGGAGCCGCGTTTTTGAAAATTTTGAGAATGTCCCAGGGACTTTATGTAAGAGTACCCCACCCCCCCAAAAAAGAATATCGGATTTAAGTTCAAAGGGGCCAGATCGATAGAGAAATATCAATTTTGGAGGAAGTTGGCTGAACGGTTTAGCCGCTAACGTTCACGGACAGACAGACGTTTTGTCATTTAATTTTTCGGTATGAATGACCCAAAAAACATGGATGCCAGCTACACCAAGTGTTGGAATTTTTCCTAAATTTACCAACTGGATTTACCCAGTTTATCCAGGACCCTGTAATAAGAGTTTTTCTGCCGAAAATTCGCCGTTTTTCCATGCAGCATTACATAACTTTGTCATTACAATGTGAGCGGTAGTGAGAAAGGAAAAAAGTGTGTTGTGAAGTGCGAAACAGAACCTGGAAAATTGATTATCTCAAACCTGGAAAACCGGGGAAAAACCTTGATTTTCAAAAAGCCAGATCGCTGGTCACCCTGGTCTTGTTCTTATAAAATATCGCTATATATTCACATTACAAAAAATGACATTTCAAATCTATTTAATCTTCAAGCAGCCTTTTACCAAATTACCGTTTACTTTTACCGATTAACTTTAGTCATTGTGAAGTAAACCTTGGATTTCATTATCGATCAAATGTATTGAGCCGAAAGTGGTATGGAATATTTGACATAGATTTCAAAACGTAAGTTTGAATGAGCCAGTAGTCGTCTCTTCCGCCTCAGGAAAGCCACAACAGGTATAGTGCACGATATATTCATGCTTCACATTGGGTTGAGGAGGAATCGTATTCGGCTTTGCGTTGGCGTAGCGACGTGAACGTTGCGAAACTGATTCATTGTGAGGAATATTCACCGTAAAAAATCTATCCCAAGTCGTGGGGCGCAGCGCGGGTCGTAGGCAAGGCAGTGCGCCGGAACCGGTGCTTGGTTCTCGAAGTGGCTGCGTAAACAGTCCGTCACCGGCTGCGCCGAGGCGCCCGCGGGGGCCAGCGGAGGCATTGTGGCGCAACGCGCGTTAAATTTAACGCCGTCGGACAGTCGCGCCGCAGAGCGCTTCCGGCCGCTACGAAAGCCCGGGCAGCGCCCCGCGGTGCCGCTTGGCTCGCCCTTCTTGCCCTCTCGCCCTCGCGACGGTTCGCATCTCTCTCTCTCTCTCTCTCTCTCTCTCTCTCTCTCTCTCTCTCTCTCTCTGCCTCTGGCTTCGCTCCGGGCACCGATGCTTCCGGTCGCTCAGCGTACAAGCGTCTTTTGTTCCAGAGATTCTTCTCTTCGGCAGAGGCAACTGTCTTTTTCTTTCCTTCTCTTTCCCGTCCTCTTGTTTTCTTTGCTTCTGCTCATACTACTCGTTCAGGTTTTTTTCCTCCTTGCGGCTAGAGTTATTCCGTATAACGATACGTCTATTTCAGCTGATTCGAAATCGTTCTGTATCGGTGACACTTTAGTTTTTCCATTGCTTTGCATAGAAAAATATGAATTGTTAAGATAATAGTTTTTTCGTTAACCTTTATTTCAGTTGTTCCTGGTCGGAAGTGTTCACAAATTCTCTCTTTCTCTCCTTTTTTTCTTTTTTTCATTTGTTTTCGCATTGCTCATTTCAAGGTGCGTTTTACCACGCGTAATAATGTGCTCATACGCGAGTGTCCACACCCTTTACACTAGGGTTTGGCAGCAGCATTTTGTCAAAATGAGAAACAAAAATTAATTTGTGATGAAGTGTTAAGAGCTATGAAAGAAGTGTGGCTTTGTAGGAATCACCTACATTCCTGTTTGTCTAGTTCACAGTATCGCTCGTCAATACTCATACAGTTGATCACCGTTCCGCTTCTCTGTTCCGTTCTGGTCGACACGTATCCGTGTCTCAACTCGTCTGTCCCGTCCCGTCGCCACCACCCGCTTCCCGCTTCGCCTGAGCTCCCTCAGCGTTATCCGTGCCTAAAGCACCCTACCCGACAGTGCGACCTTGTTTTCCGACAGCGGGAGCGGGTGGGTCCGCGACCCGGCCCAGCGACGGGGCACCCGCAGCCTCTGGGCTCCGCGCCCCAATCTCCGGAGGCTTACCCGCCGCCGCCGCAGATCCCAAGGGTTTTGTGCCCCCCTCCCTCTCCGGCACTCTCACCCTCACTCCTTCGTCCTCGGCCTCCTGTGAAGCCGGCCGCCGCGCGCAAGAAGTGCTGATGTGCGCGGAACTGCGCGGGCGCCCCGCTGGCCGCAGATGGCGTCCTCTCGTCCCAACACCGCCCCACCCTCCGGCGAGCGCTGGGTTAATGGGGGTGAAATGAGTCGCCGTTGCCGCCCGCTCCCCTTTCCTGCCCCGCACTCGTTGGGCCGCTTCGCGTCGTCGTTAATTGCAAGGGTCGCGCGGGGGCGCCCGTTACCCCGGAGGTGCAGTTCGCCCTTGTTTCGCTGTTGTGTGGAATTATGCTTTTCGAATTGATTGAAACGTAATTGGAAGTTCTTTGCTCTGGCGAGTCCGTCCGCCTCACAGCGCATGAGTTAGGTTCTCTACAAATACTGCGTCGGTAAGGTATTTGTTATGGTTGAAAATACTATCTGCAAACTTAAAACTTTATTATAACTTTCATACTTTACTTTGACCATGAGTGAATTGGTTCTGTCGTTTCTCTGTATATTTAGTGTATTTGTAGTGCATATTGGTTTCATTTGTTTCTATTTCAACCCTTCCCAAATTACTCGAATGGTTTATTACATTAGAGGTATGCGATGTAGCTGTTCACGGATGCTTTCCACTCCCAGTGATTTCAATGACACCATGTCGCCCGGAGCCCTAAGTTGAGCTCGACACGAAGGAAAGTTCGGCGGCGAGTTGCGCACAGTTTACCCTGCGATGTCGCCTCTCCCGTCAAAATGTCGCCCTGGCGCGGCGGGCGGGTCGTCGTGCTCATTTCCGTATCCGTCGCCCCCGGCTCTAACTAGGCGGCCGCCGCCGTGCCGGTGCCGGATCAAAGGGACGTCGTTACGAGGGTTACCCACCACTGCCACCTCTCTGTGCTCGGCGGTTAGCAGGTGCGGTTCAGAAAGGCGAAATGTTGCTGCAAGAGTTGGTTGGCTGATGGGAAGCGGATGGGGTGGTGGTGGGGGTGCTTGACCTTATTTATGGGACGAGAAGGCACAACTGGCAATGGCACAACTACATGGGACGAATGGCACAACTACGCCTGTGTCCATTAGCTTTTATTGCTCATCGAACTAGTTTGGCGTGCTGTAAATAGTTTGACTTCATAACGTTCTATGTAATGCTCCCTTCTTTCAAAGTGAACTATTTTTTAATGAACTGTAGTGAAGAGGAACGAGACCCCCGCCGACCTGTGCACTCGGCTGCGAACTTAACTGGCGCCTGGGTAGGGGTGGGGGTGGGGTCTGAGGCTAGAGGAGTCCTCGCACCAGACAGCGGGAAGTGAGGATCGGGGCAGGAACGCGACCTCGTTGCCTCGACAAAGGTGGCGCTGAGGTCCCAGCTTTGGCGCCACTCCGTCGCCTGTCGGCGATTATTGGAGCGCAGACGAGGCGCGTAGCGCCGCCTCCGGGCCATATCGGGTGACGCCGAGCTTGCGGCGCTCAGGGCGCTGCGACGCCGCGCCGGCGTCATCGTTAGCGCTACTGCTGGCGTTGTCGCATGGGGGCGCTTGAGCGGGATGCCGCACGCAAGGGGTGGGGCGGCTTGTTGGTGAATCCCTCTGGCGGCGCGGTCTCCCCTTAGCGTCGGCCCCAGGTGTTGCCTTACCTTTTGACGGGCGCTCGCGGAGGCGTTGTTAAGACGCCGCGGTCGGGAAAGCGGGGTGCGGTTCACCTGACTCCCTCCGTGGCATCTTCTTTCTCATTAAACTTGAGGTCCTGTTTCGGGAGTTTTGCGCCTCACGAAGATAGGTGCTGCCTTTTGGAAAGATAGCGGCTTGAAATATCGTATGTGGAAGAAAAAAGATCCTGCGCTCGGGTGCGTGAAATATTTTTAGTGTTTCGTGGTGGTTGATCAGTACAAGATGATTCCAGTGCAATAGCAAAACCGTCGTAACTTGTAAGAATTGTCACCTCTTCGTATAATGGTGTAAGAATTATTGAAGGGTTCTCAAAATTTCGAACATAATTTTCGTTTAGCAAAATGCATTTAGAAACAAAACAGCATTAGCAAATGCGTTGATGTAGTGGTAAATGTGATTACTTATAGTACTACAGAAGCTGCATCGATCGTTGCTCGAATTATTACTTGGTGAATATGTATAGGTGGGATGGAATAGAGATTTGTCACGCATAGCAGTAATGAGTGAAGGGCTCTTTTACGCGCTTCTTTGTGGCTTACACCCCGGAAGGACTGAAGAGTATATCCCATGAGCGAAGAACGTAGACGTGTATGTCAGCTTGTAAGAATCTCACCATTTGCAGGGCAGGTTTGAGTTGGTCAGTTTCTTGGATTTGCCGCAGAAAGCTAGTGTAATTTGTCTACTTCGTCGGCCTGAATCTTCGGTTTAGTAGGAAAGAGAGTTCGACTCCGATAACCACATTTTTAAATATGTTTTGTCAGAAATAGTTATGATCTTAGCATTTAGACTTACAGGACTTAACTGCTTCATTTTCTCAAGGTTTAAGTTAAGTATACGCATTTTTTTTCTAAATTTGCTCTCATGACTTTTGCCCAGTAAAGAGGAATCAGTTATCTTAATTAAATATCTGTATTACTCCTTATGCAACATGCGTTCTAATATTATTCTGGTAACCTCCCCTTGGGTTATATCTGACTACCTAATTTTGCCTTGGTGACCCCTACGCTAGGCGGTCTCTGCATCCTCAGGAGGCTCCACTTGAGCTTCGTGCGTGCTCTGCCAGTGGGCGAAAACGTTGCGGTTTACTGCTTCCTGTAGGGGTTGATACTAAAGCCACGCTTGTTGACGGGTAAATCACTCTGTTTGCTGATGCCGAGTCGGTCTCCGCATCGGCGCGGGTTTGGCGCCCCCGGCCGGGGAGGCACAGGTGTGCGTGACCTGCTTTCGCTCCGTGCACAGGCTGTTTTCTGTAACCGACCAAAGTTGTAAAATTTCTCCCTCTGGCTCAAATTAGGGTAATTGTTCAAATTATTTAATTGATGTGTAACTAGTTCAGAATTTTCGCTATTCGAAAAATTCTGGAATTTCTCTCCCTGCAGCCGCCAATGTAATAAGACATTTTCTACCACGCTCAATCTCTGCATGTCAATTTAGAAAATAGCTTCTTCATTCTCATTTAAAGAATCAGATCTCTATTATATTTTGACCGATATTTTTTTTTACGTCGATGCAAATATATTACAATGGCTCTCTCTCAAAATGTTAGAAAAGTGGCCAACTCGTCGATGAGTCAGCGGTTTGAAGTAATATTCCTGAGATATTCTAGGTGCTCGTGCCACTTTCGTAGAGTGGGCGGTCATACGTGGTGGAGTCGAGGCAAGTGTATCTTACGCGACACAGCGCCCATCGTAAGCGCCGCCCAACTGCTTCCCGTGCTTTGTTAGCGGCAGGGAGCGCATGTCTGCGGTCGCCGGTGATTTGGCGGTAAACTTTCGGTTCCCTTTCCTTGGCGCCTTCCCTCGATGCGCTTGTGTACTCCTGTTAGGCCCAGCGCCGGCCGGGGGCAGAGGCAGTGCCACCGCCGCGCAGGCGCCAGGTCCCTCCTCGTGTCGCTAATCAAGTTAATTGCGCGCAGCGCAAGCGGTCCCTCGTTACGCTATTAGCGCAAGCGGGGTGGGTGCGTCGAAACAAAGGCAGCGGGTTTGGCGGTTCGATCCCGGACGCCACCCTGGCGTGTCTTGTCCGACAGTTTGCCAGCTCTGCAGCGGCAACCAGTAAGGAGTGGCGTGCTGGCGTAGGGAGTGCAGCGGGTAAGAGTTCCATTACCGCTCCAACCGCCATTCAGCCTCTTCTCCCTACTTCCCCGTGCTCAGGCCCGCTTCGTTCGGGGCGGCCCAACCTTTCATCGCTGTTCTCAGGACTCTCGCTCGTAAATTCTCTGTGGCGAGGCGAGAGACCGTCCGCCTTTATTCCTGCTAAAGGAACTTTCGTAGCCCGTCGTACAATTTAAGCGCGCTGAGTTCATTTAGAATACATGATCCGGCGAGCGAGCGGTAGCGGCGGAAGTTTCCCAGCAGCTCGGTGTCGTTCGCGGCACGGGCGCGAACGCTAGCGAGGGTGCACGCACCTGGGCTTGTTGATGGATCGCGGCCGCGGTCCCGCTGCCGCTCCACCGCCAAATGCACGCCTGTGGAGTAAACAAACCCCGTCCCCTTCCTCTCCTTCGTCTCTATTCTCCGTCGCTTCCTGCCCCGCGTTCCGCTCTCTCGTCTTCCCACCCCCGCGCCGCTGCTGCTGCCGGCTCGTCGTCGTTCGCGGAGGCGGCGCACGAAGAATTGCAAAGTTGGTTACGTTTGTGAATAAGCGCCGTCGTACTTCAGGCGGCGACGACAGTAGAATTGCTGTTATGATTAGGATGGGAGGAGCTCGCGCTGACTGGTCGCCCGCTGCCTTCGCCGCCATCGCGGCGCATGAGCTTCGCGGGCGCGCGCGCGCGTTATTCTGTTCTATCGCAATGAATGTCTGCCATAAATTTCCCCAGGGCGCTTCACCTCGTTATAAACAACTGCCCCCGGGGCGCGCGCGACGCTCGTGCGTACCGCCGCCCCCGCCCCCGCGGCGCACACTGCCCCGCTCTGCCGCCCGCCCGCGCTGCGACCGCCGGTGGCAGGTGGGCCGCAGTGCTGTATAATTATCAGCGACATACGATAACGCAGGGAACCACGGTTCTATTGCGCGCGCGTTATTTAACCCTCCGCTGGTCGGCCAAGAGCCATAACGGAGAGGCCAATTCTGCGAGAAAAAGTGCGGCTCGTTTGTGCTTCGATTTAATTAATGGAAATTCGAAAGCTCATTTTGCGCCTGCGCGCCACGTTGGGCATTGGAGAAGCCTGGCGGCGCTAACTGGTGATGAGCGTTCTTCGTTCTCTCAGGCACGTGGCGCGCGCGCGCGCGTGTATATATATATATATATATATATATATATATATATATATATATATATATAAAATAGTGAAATGAGAGGTTTTAGAATCGCATCAATGCATATGCATCATGGTCACTCCACACAATTCCTAAACAACGTGGGTATTTAGTTGTAATGCTTGTAAGAACAAAGTTTCGTGCCAGTTTCGACGTCCCGAACAGGTGCACGTTAGATGAAATTCAAACCACATTGTATACATTCATGCGGTAGGGTTGTACAACAAAAATTTACGAGCAGAGATTGTAGGACATGAATGTATGGATGAATTTTTCCATTGTATGTCGCATTTATGGTTTGAGAACCGTTTTTGGCATACAACGATGTCCGTGGAGTAGTTACGGAGTATGAGTATCCAATCACAGTAAGCTTTGTTATGTTCCAATTTATTGACTTTGCATTCACGTTACGCACTATTTTTCTGCGCTCTTAAAATTCTATCGTTAAATCTGAAATTCTCAATTATACAGTACACTGATTTTCAAAAGAACAGGAACGCTTGACTTCTCATTTTATCTTTAAACTTCTTCTTTCGAAAAGAGGGACTCTCCGGATTATGCTCGTCTCCTGGGCACTTCGATTGGTCTTTCTGGAGCCAATTGGTCTTTCTGGAGCGTTTAGTACACATGTGTGATTGCTTGATTGCTGAACAGAAAGAGAATAGTTCAGCACTTGAATTCTTGTTTTCGTTTTCGCTGCAATGTTCTTGCTACCCTATCTGGTTGGAAGGGAAACGACGTCGGACATCTTTCTTGATTGCACACATTTGACGAAGAAAATGGGTACAAATGATAAGTGTCGAATTTTGAAAACAGTGACCTTTTCTGTTGTAGAGGAGTGGTGGTATGGGAAATCGGATGGAAATTTGGGCTTGCTAGAATTCACGAGGACCAGATGATGTATTCTTTTCTCGGTAATTGAACAATTTCGAGAGAAGTCATGCTAGCTAGTTGCAGCCGAATGGTCCTGCTTGCCACATTCTCGCGACTCGCAGGCTGAAGCGTAGCAGCCGTGTCTCCTGCCGCCTGTGGCAGCGTGTTTGCGCAGCGGATCGATGCGCTCGCGCGAGGGGCGACAGGTAACACCCGTAGCTGTCGCGCGGGATCGCCCATAAGTCTGGGCTGGACGCACCAACTGTAGCGCCCACGTACGCGGACAAACGACGCGCGTTCTCGCCCCGTCATCTCGTCTCCGACCTTCCCTCCCTCCTTTCTCGTCCATTTCATCAAATAGAGGGTCGTGAAGGTAGGCAATATATTGTCCTGTTTTATTTCTTAAAAGTGTCACCCACATCACTCCCTACATTGTACATTCTGATAAATTCGATGTACATTTAATCGTTCTGACGAAGGGAAATAACTTCTTGTAATACCTTTTGCATCTGAGAGGAGGAAGACCGTGATCTGAGAGGAGGATGAGATACCTATTATTCTCAAAAGTAGGTTCAGTTTGGAGTACCAAAGGTCTTCTTAAGGTAGTCGAAGAAAATTGTACCTTTTTCGTTTTCTTTCGTTTATACTAAAATGTGTGATTTGATAGAATTATAATACAAATGACGTGCAGCCCTGTATCGTGTGAGGCCCTGCGATTGCACCCGATTTTCGGTTTTCTTAACTTTATTATCCATCCAGCCGACGGAATTTCTGTGCACTAGGTGTTCAAAAATGACGCTGATGACCTGTCGGGTCTCTTGGAAATGTGCATAAAGTTTCGATGATATGGCTGCAACAAAAATGTACGGGAATCTATTTCTTCTAAGACCAAAACTGTAAATGCTATAATGGTTTATGAGGAATGGGCTATGATATATGGGTTTTGTTTCACTTGAAATTACCTTCTGAATGGATTAATAACTTTTCTGTATTTTAGTTTCTTTTGTTTAAATCACGTAGCAAATATTAGCTGTGTATGATATGGGTTGAGTTACTCGGCTTGGTTACATTTCCTTGTGTTGGTAAATCATACTTCTAGCGACACATTTTTGACGACTTTACGTTCTATTTCCGTGTTACCTAGTTCAACTCACTGCGATATTTAATCCTAGTCTAACTAGGTTCTCTCTGCGTCAGCAAACTCAGACTTCCGTGTGTCTCCCAGCGCCCGCCTTCTCGTCGGCCTTGCTGCGTCTGACTACAACTTGCCCTCGCTTCCGCTGGCAAGCTTCGGCTAGGGGTGGTCCGCCCCGTGGCAGAGTAGAGGGACGGCCGCTTCTCTGGGTGATTAATGGTGCGGGCGGCGAATGCTCTAATGAATGCACAGCCTTCGTCCGGGCTGCTCCTACTGTTGCTCGTGAGGCGCCTAGAGAATGCGGCGAAGACGGTTCAAAATAGCAGCACGCGTGGGACGTGTCTTTGTTTTGCACTGACGCACGTGGTAGTTCCTTTGAAGGGACAGGAAAATTCCACCGAGAGCAATGTGAGCGAGTTTATAATTATTACGGCGGGGAATATGACATTACTATCCAACTCGGGTTTGTTGTAGGTATTGGAGTAGTTATGCAGATTTACGTCGCGGGTTGGCACTATGAATGTAGCTCTTAGACTGCCTGTTTTAATCGCCCAATTTACTTCTGTGAAAGGTACGTCTCATTTATTCTTTAAGCATTTATTTTGAACTTATTTGACTAACGACCCGTTGTTACTCGGCGAGTGAGATCTCCATTAGGACGAAATTGACTTGAATGAACTTCATAGATTGCTGCTGACTTTATCATTAAGCGTAGTAGGAAGACTGGATTCGCAGTAGACAAATTCAAAAATACCCTTCTCACTAATCCCCAATGGCGGTAGGCCTGCGGTGGTAAACAAAGTACGCAGACTCGTCTACATTCTCTTGTAGACATGATTCGTAGCGAAACAATGTTCGGGAAGAAAGTCTATTATTTCTTCTCCCATTACAAATAATTCCGTCGTATTTGATTTCTGGTTGATATGTGATTACTACTTTGAGGGACTCCTTTTGTATGTTGACAGAGCGATGATGGTAACTAATTATTTTAATAATAATAATAATAATAATAATAATAATATTTGATTATAAACTCCAGGTAAAATGGAGAAAAAAGCAGAAAAAAGCCCTTGATTAGGCACACATGGGTCATTCCACGTAAAACCGGACAGAAAAAAACCTGAAGTGTTTCAAATTCTCTAATATGTTTTTTACACAATCTATTATGAAAAGTAAGGGACACGTATTTTTTTGTTTAGCCGAGAATACAGTATTTTTGAAGTTACAATTATTGAAATATATTAAGTTGTCTCCAATGTCGTGATGTTTAATAATTTTTAACTCCAAATGTATTGCTTGTAAAAACTTAAACTTTATCTCAAATTAAAGCTAAAGAAGCAATCTTTCAACAAGTGTTGATGAATAATTGCATATTTTTATACTGTTTTTTAAATTGTTTAGAATTTTTAAAACGAGTTTTTTAAGATGATCCCCATGATTTTTTGTTTTAAACTCGACGGCAATAAATTCTTTAGACTTTTATCTCCATCTCTACAAATTTTGAAAATGGCTTTGTGTTAGAACTCGCGTAAAAAAATAATATTTAACGGATCGCAGAGTATTTTGTCGACCGCCGCGGCGCGCCGATGCCATTCCACTTTGTCAATGCTCCCTGTGTCTTCCTCCACTGGACTTGCGGCCTTGCACAACACTGCTCACACCCTTTCATCGATGTCACCAGGTCGTTTACCACCCAAGGCAATGGCAGGAAGTCGACCAAGCAATACGAACACTGGGATCAGTTTACATCCAAGACTGTGTGACACAGTGCAAATAATGTCCTCGTTTGTGACGCGTGTGTGAATGCCCGTGCGATTCATTCTTTCTAGGAGAGTGACAAAAAATAATTGAAGATGGCAGGTACAATGAAGATACGCTTTGATTCATGTTTCAATCCTTTCAATCTAGAAAAGTATGGTAGAACTGAATGTAAAAATTTAAGACTTGTAATACGAAGTAACCTTCAAAAGTTCCTTCCAAACCTTTAAAAAAGGCATACAATACTTACAAATTACGCCGAACTTGAAAATTTGTAACATATGCAGATGGAGAACTTCAAAATGGTCGATGAAAGTCAAACTTCTAAAGGTACCAGAAGTTTACCCATCTAAATTTTCCAGCAAACCTGCTAAAAGTCAACAGAGTAGAAATTCAGAAGAAGACAATAATTCGTAATTGAGCATTGAAATGAGAGATGATGGTGATCTATCTCCTAGTGAAGCAGAAGCTGCGCCAGCCAAGAATGTAAAATTATCACATCTGAAAGAAAGTTTAATAATATTGATGTTAGGCGAAACCCCTATTGGATTAAAAGAAACTGAGTCAAAAAGCATATCATCGTCGAAATGTGGAAAAAATAAGACGAACCTTAGAGAAAGGAATATTTGATATAGAATAGGTAGACGAAAAACAAGAAAATGAAGAATACATCATAGAAGAATTGAAAAAAGATATAAAACTACTGATGAAGATAAAAATTAAAATTTTAACGATTTTCGAAGATTTGTCTTTTCCTAAAATTAAAAAAAAAATTTCGATACATCTTCTCACATGATAACTGTTGCAAAACAACAAGCAGCAAAGGGAATATTGTCAACTTCTCTTGTGAAATCCAGAAGAGCTATCGACGCTTCTGTACACCAATGTGTTGTGGCTTTTTATTGTTCTGATGACTTTAGCCGTATCATGAGTAAATAAAGGAAAAAATAATTTTATTTCAGTGAGAGAGAATGGGGGAAAGGTTCACAAACAAAACAGGACTACATTGAGCAACATTAAAGAAACCTACCGACATTTTAAAGAAAAGTCTCCGCATCTAAAGATTAGCTTTTCAAAGTTCGCTGAATTAACACCGAAACACTGCATTTTACCAGGAGTTAACGGTACACATACAGTATGTTTGTGTATAAAGTTAATGTTTGACGGAGGAGGTCTCGCAAAGTTAACATGTTAATGCATTGAAGGATTGTCGGTACTACCTAACAAAAGTTATTTTAGACCCTCCAATAGCTGACTGTTACTTTAAAAAGTGTGAGAAATGTCCTGGAATAGAACGATTTAAAATGTTGCAGGAAAAGTTTGAAAAGAGGTTGATTGACAAGAGTGACGTATCGGCGGTGGATTCACGTTGAACGATTCAAGGACATCATGATCCGATTACGACTCCCAAGAAACTCTATGAATGGGCACAAAAACATACAAAACATGGTGTTTTTCTTCTTCACCAATGAAGATCATGAAAAAGAAAGAATTCACTTGAAAAGTCGTAGAAATGCAGCAAAATGGCTACGTGGTACACGTTCGTTACATTCCTTTGTTCCTGTTTGTGAAGATAAAGAAATAATTAAAACATGTTCCTTGAAAGAAAGTGCACGTCTTGCCCAAGTTATATAAAGAGAAACTTAAAAACACGTAAATCTGATACAACTTAATATATTATATGATTTGGAATGTTAACAATAACTTTAAAACTCATTGCTCAGTGAACATTTCCACTTATTTTCCTGTTGTGAAGCTTGTTCGCCCCAGTGTTTCATTCGATAGCGGCACATACAATGACGGGCGCATGAGGTTCTCGCGGCGCTGTGAACGAGGTAAGATTTAAAAAATTCTCAAAAAGTTATTTTACCAGAAGCCATTTTGAAACTTCGCAGTCCTTTAGAAGAAAGTATGAACTTTCTTTTCATTTTTTTTCAGATTTTTAATTCGTGTAAAATTAATAATTTTATAAATAAATAATGAACAAAAAATTAACAGTAAAAAATAAAATTTTATAAACAATAAGATAAATTTCATGAAAGGTACAGATATAGGCTTTGATTTAAGAGGAACTCAAAACCGAGATTTTAAAATGATTTTGAGAAATAAAATATTAAACATGTCAGTGCGTATGACGTTACGGAAAATTAAAAATAATAAAATGACGAAAATATAAATATTTGAGTAAAACTAAAAAAACACGTGTTGTATTGTTTGTTTTCATGAACCTGTAAAAAAATAATCAGAAAGATATGAGACATCGATGTCAATTTTCCTTCAAATTCGTCCGATTTAGCGTGGAATGACCCACATATAGATTCTTCGACTTAGCTAGGTTGGATCCATGGAGACCCAAGAAGTGTGCTTATTATAAATATAAGCGTAGGATCTTTGCCCAGCGATTTACGAGGTGTGATAAAAAATATAGCGAATAAAATTTTATGGCAACAACTGCTGGCGCTACATCCATTGGACATAATGTCCGATAGCCTGATGAGATAATTAGTGTCAAGTTTACTCCGTTCTGACTTGGTAGTCGACTTTCAGAGCCGCTAGAGTGTGGTATTTACCGTATCTGTCGTGCATCATGTATTTCGAACAATGCATTAAGTTCTATTTCAAGTTGCAAAAAAGTTCAAAGAAGCTCATGAAATATTAGTGTTTGCAGATTATGTAGTAAGTGAAGACTGTTTACAAGTAGTACGAGCGATTTGAAAGCGGAAATGAGTCGACTAAATAAGAGCAACGATGGGTACATCTCCCGACCTCAAAAAAAGACAGAAAGTGCAAAAAGTGGCAAAACATGTTCGTTCAGAAGAATGACTTTTCGAGAGCTTATCGAAGAACATAACACCTTGTACGGGTCCGTGCAAAGCATTTGACCGATAATTTGCGAATGAGACAACCAGGAAAATGAGCCAATGGCTTCTTTCTTCGTTGCGAGAACGCGCCGTCTTACACATTTTTGATTCGCGAGTTTTTGGCAGTTTCGATTTGGAAATGTGTTCTTGACTGTCCACATCCGCCTTACTCCCCAGATTTACATGTAGCACCATGCGACTTATTCTTCCAAAACTTAAAAAGTGTGATAAAAGGAAAAGGTTTTGACACAATTCCTAACATTGAGAGGGTCGTGAGACAGCAGCGGAAAGCCCTTCCGAAAGAAGCCTTCTAGAAATGTTTCAACTTGAGTCTAGTGAATCGCTAGCCTAGGAGAATAGTTTAAAGGAGATTAATTCAAATATGTAAATATTACTTTGTGTTGAAAAAATCATTGTATTGTTACCACCCCACGCAAATGTGCAGTGATTAATAATGTTTAAAAAAAGCTCAAAAACTAACAAGGTGACTTCTGAGATACTTCTATGTAGTACTATGAAAGAAAAGGGGGAAAAATGAGAAACTTCCTCGCTGGCCTGCATCAAATGAACTTCATTTCTTAATGGTGGGAATTGTGTGCGGATGTTAATTGAGCTCTCTAAGTTGGTACGTTTCCACATCTTTTGTTAGAAGTGTATAAAATATATGGATTTGGATGAAGGATAGTCTCGTCAAATGCAGTGCGTGTTCACATGCATGTGTGGGGAGAATTTGCTTCTTTTTTCTGTTCTTCGAATTCGACAAAAATCAGAGCGTTTTCATCTCGTCTAACCGTGCTAATTTCGTGAAGCCCGGCATTAGAATTTTATCGTTGTTCAATGAAACAACTCTCTCCTCAGACGGTCCGTCTCGGTTCAGGCGCAGTCCGGCCGGCCGGCACGGCGATCGCGGTCAGTGCCCGGTCGCTGGATTGCGGTGTGCTGCACCGCGCCGAGCAGCGCTCTGCTGTGCTGCGATACGTCCGCCACCCGCGTCCTGGCCGGTCGCGTCATCGTCTTTTTCGTCTCGGAGCGAAGCGGCGCGACCGGACGAGGCGAACTTGTTGGAACAGCTGTATCGCCGCCACCATCCACCTGTCGCGCGCGACCTGGCAAACGCTATCGATGCCGTGTGGTAGTTAAGGCTAGTGTTCCAACCCTCCGAACGCGGAATAATTTAAAAACCTCTTTTCGAAGTCTCTTTGAATATTTTCCGGTTTAGTGTCGGCTAGTAGGAGTGATGGAATTTTAAAAAGGTTTTGGAAAATTATTGAAATCGACCGATTTAGGTTTCCATCATTGACAAGCATTCTGATTGAAAACTGAAAACTAAAGAAACATATTTCGATCAGATATCAATATGTTTTCCTCTTCGAAATTTTCACTGTTTCTGCTGGTTATTATGCAGGTGATAATATGGGACTGGGAGAGAAAAAGATCGATCTTGTATGAAAGTATCAAAAATGTAGACAATTTTTCGGATGTGGGAAGCGTACATTTTGTACGTTTGTACTTCCACCTTTACGTTTGCCGTGCACTGGGTAGGATTTAAAACGTTTCTTCCCATCTGGACACTTAAATCAGGGCGTACGTGTTAAATTGTGAGCCTTGAATTAGGGCAGAATGTTAGTTTACCCTCAAATCAAACAGTAGTTCATATTCTTGAAAAGCACCTTGACTTGACGTTAAAATAAACAATGTTTCATTTTCTTGAGTTTGGGATGGAATTGCAAAGTGCAAATCTTGCTTGTGGCTAAATGGTTAATTTGGAAAAAAATATTCACAACAGAGTCCATATTCGCTTGAACTTTTCAACTGCAGCTACCTACGATTCAGTGCATAAGATTAATGTTATTTCACTTTCTTTCTTTGAAATGAATGCAGAACGGTGCATTGCCATACTAAGGCCACACTACTACCCAAGGCTGGTAGGCATTTACCTACGTAATGAATTTATCAACTAGTAAGGCCAAGAAACAGTGATTTGTGTACAGAAAATGTAGTTTTGTGGATCCCTGGAACAGAAAAAGTTCATTCTATTTTTTTAGCGTACTAAATTAATATCTGACAAGTGTAGTCAGATTCCAGGTTTTGTGGGTCCTTGGTACCGAAAACTTGGTTACAATATCATCATATATTTCCCCCATCAATGAAATCTCTTATTCATTTTTTGAAAATTTGTAATTTTCACTAAATTTCCAGTTGAATGACGAGAAGTTTTAATGTTATCGAATCTATTTTACATCTTCAGTATTGAAGCTGTTTTTCTTTCTTTTTTTTCTCCTTCAGTGCAGTCTATTTCTCGATATTAGATCTTTGGATCATTGCACGTAAAAAAAAAAGATTTTCCCCCCAAAATATAAATAGTTACTTGTAGGGAAATTTTCTGAAATGTCCAGAGTGAAAACTATGAACAGTTAGATTGCCGATAATGCAGAGGCACTTTCCTTTCGTACCAGTTTTCCTGTAGAAGAGCAAAGTACTGTTAATTCTGTGAATTTCGTTGTTGAGATAATGTTTCTCACTGTTTGATATGCAGTTTTGGATTGTTGAATCTGTATTGATGAATTAGTGTTAAAAGAATTAGTTTTGTACAAATATTTCTAGTGTTACAGATATGTTTTCAGTGATAAAATACGATATGTTTGTACTGTAATTTAATTTTTCATATATCCTTCTGCGTTTACGTTCATATATCCTTTGAATTCGAAATCCTTCAATACGATGTGCTATCCAAAATATCCAAGAATCTGTGTCTTAGCTACTACGGTACAATGTTGCATAATTTTTGGCGCATGCAGTTGTGAATTACAGTGGTGCGTGTTAGGACGTGTTTCAGTGCTTCTGCGAATTGCTATCTGGATAACGTGAGGGAGCAACGGATTTGCATCAAATTCTGTTTCAAGATTAAGAAAACTGAACTTGAAACTCAGCGTATACTGACAGAGATAAAATCGTGAGTCTGTTATGACCCTGAAACGAAATAGCAATCATTACAATGGAAGACGCTATTTTCTCCGAGGTCGAAAAAGCTCGACAGATTCGCAGCAACATCAAGTCAATGTAATTCAGAAATTTAGCATAGAGAGTTTGTTCCACCTGGTCAGGCTGTCAACGGGCAGTTTTACTGCGAGGTTTTGTGATGATCAAGGGCCACAGTAGTGGAAAAAGACTGATTGGTGCACCATAACTACGCACCCGCGCACACCTTCCTCGTTGTGTGATATTTCCTGGTGAAAACAATGTGGCAACATACCCCCACCCCACCAACTCGCCAGACTTAATTTCGTACATGTACCTGTTCCCGACGATGAAAATCGCGTAGAAAAGGCGACCTTTTCACTCCACCAAAGATAACCAAGTGGAATCGCAACTAGTTCTGAACCCTTCAACCCGGGGACTTCCAGGAGTTGTTCCAAAATTGGCAATAACACTGGGAGCATTGCAATATATGCCCGAGGTTACTACTTTGAAGGTGACGTAGGACATTGGGACGTAGTTTTCAGATTTTTATAATGAAATTCTCGGATATTTTGGTTAGCATCTCGTACTTCTCGTACTCGATATAAACAGATCTTTTAAACGAGGAAACACAGCAGATAATTTCATTAGATTAATTATTCAAAGAACAGTAAAAACTAAATGTGAGGTATGGGGGAGAAGTGTACCACCTGCGCACGTATTCTAGAGCTCCAAATCCTTTTCCCAGCATTTTAACTACGGTTGAAGGATTAAAAAAGTCTCAAAAAACAAGGTTAGCAAAATTTAGAAAACTAGAAGTTTTTGCTCTCGAGTTATAGAACATTTATTCGCGCGTGAAACACTGCAGATACGATTTTTTTGTATTGCTAAGAAAATCGTATCCTATACCCTCGGCTCTACTCTCACCACTACTAGCAAAAGGAAAGCTCAGCAAAAGTACGCATAGTAATCTGCGTTTAGATCCAGAAGCAAAATAAGGGGCCAACTCGGCATTTGCTCAATGGATCAAGAGGAAACTGGACAAAAACCTGATGATGAGGGAATCATTGACACGGAAGCTGAAGTAAATTACTTGTGAAAAGCGTCTTTATTCTTCTTTAAAATTATACAACGCAAATTGTTAAGGCGTGGAAATGGCTTGTTCCGGGAGAGCTGGAAAATTGGGCAGAAAGACTTGTACAACGTCTCCCTGGGTTCGTGCAAGAGAAGATTCTGAAATGACCTGTATTAAAAATTTCAGCACACATTGTCGATACATTCGGCTTTCCAATATGAAGTATTTGAAGAAAATGTCCATGTTACCTGTGTCCTGGGAGAGAGGAAACGATTTTTTCTTGTTTTATTACTTATTCATGCGTGCATTTGACGCGCCAAGAAAGCGGGGTCATGGAAAATACAGCGACACGGAGTTTCGAAAAGATGGACACCGACTGTGCATTCATTAGGTTTGCCGTATGCCAAGATGTATTACAGTGCAACGTGATCCCGATGCAGCTAGTTCGGCTGTTGGTTTTTAACAATGCATGCGAAATAGCGAAAATGCTCTTAATTGGAAAGCTATTTTTCTCGGGGAAAATGAGGACAATTTGTGACACTTTGTCTTAACGGGGGGGGGGCTCTTGCGCATTGGATCCTATTTCAGCCAATGAGCTTCAGACGCCAGTTTGCGTCACAATATTAGCCGGAATTTTAAATGCAGCCAGATATTATCACTTCGTTACAAGACATTGAAACATTTATGAAGCATTTCTGTTAAATAATGCATCTTCACAGTGCTATTTTTGGTTGGTTACCGTTGAAAATTGTCACTTCGTACCACTTTGAAAATATTTCTCAACATTTCTCGCTCCCCATGCAACATGGCGGCCAGCGTCTGGTCTGTCGTTTCAAACGAAGGGCCTGTGCTGTGATCATTTGGTTCGTGACGCAAACTGGTGCTGTGTAGAACGAGCAAAAATCGATGCGCCGGAATAACTCACGCATATCTTTCCACAATGCGTCTGATTGTGGCAATGCTTCGGCCCGGCCCGGGGAAGGGGTGGCCCCTGCTGGCCTTGTACGAAATAGTTATTGGAGTGCTTATTCCTTGTTTCTTAGTTTGATTTTTTAATTGTCATAATTTACGTAATAAAAAATTCCATTTATTATAGACAATCATGTGAAAATGCTGTTTCATTTAATTCAGAAAATTCAGTTGAAGTTCGTACGACGTTTCAGAGATCTGTTAGTCTCCATCTTCAGGTATAATTTCTTTGGCTAAAATTAAATTTATTACGTAAATATTAGCATGAAATCAACTTTAAGAAAGAAGGCATCATGTAAGCAGAAACAAATATTAGTGTAAGCTTATCTTTTAGATATATTACATACCAATGCTTTAGTTTACTTCTTTCAGGGAAAGGAAAGAAAACCAATGAATATAATTAATGGTAGGGGCTAATTTTCTTTTAGTCTGACCTGTGAATTTTTTGTCACAAGTTTGACAAGTCATCTGATACAGTATTCTCTCTTTCCTTATACGGTATTATATCTTTAACATTCTTAATTACATTAATTTTATTCAAAATATAATTTGTAATATTATTTTCCATTGAAACGATTTTGAACAACTTTTTGAATTTTATTACTGATCTGCGGAACATGTGGAATAACTAAATTAGGAGTGTGGGCATTTGATGTATAATTTACATTTTTTTCAATCTCAGACCTATTGTAAAAGTTTGAATTATTGTGGAACATTAATCTTTTTTGAATAATATGAATAGTTAGTTTTTTTTCTTTGCACATATGCTCGCGGGATTTGGGAGGAATAAAAAAGTATCTCCATATGATTTTCCGGTAATTCATCTGCTCCTTCAACGCAGTGATCGCAGTGATTCAACTACTCTAAACCGTTGTCTCTTGCACACAGAAGCTCAGAAGCTCGACGTGTTATGATTGGTAATTTTTGGCAATACTCTCGCAATTTTGGTAATTTTTGTTAGATACTTTTTCTCAGAATATTATGCTACTTATTGTAGGATTCACATAACTGCGATAAAAAATAATTGTGCAAGATTTACCCATACTCTAGTATAGAAACGTTGTCTCAGTTTTCTTGAAATTTAGCTCTGTGTTTAGCACAAAAATCTATTTGCCGAGACCCTCCCTCACGTAAGATTAGATGAGATTCGCTCGATCCTCTCCCCCCTAAAGGCCTCACGTAATTCATGGGTGGCCACTTTACTATTAATTTGTACCAAAGACTGGTTGTTTGAGGCTAGGTGCCACATTTGAGTTATTTCGGGTGCATCAGTAAACACGTGTAAACTAACCCATTATATATTGTTAAATTTTTTTTTTTCATTTGATGCTCAGCGTAGTATTTAATTGTATGGAAACAGTTTTGCAGGATATACTATTTCACTTTGATATTGTGTGAATTTGTGTACCGATTTTAACCCTTTAATCTCATCTGACAATGTGTTGTATAATAATGTACATTTATTATATGAGGTATTCTGGTAGTGAACTGTTGATACTGACATCTGATTAATGTGATGAAAATGTTTCCACCCTTAAGTCAGTTTTGACCAACAGTACTGATTCGTAAATAAATAGGCAAGGCGAATGGTGAGATTCGGAGCTCCATAAAGAGAGGTTAGCGGAAATTACATAAATGGCATTTTCTTCTTATTCAATAATTTTTGTGCCATCTAAAAGTTCAGGTACTGTAGGATGAGCTTCCCCAAAATATTATGCAGCATCTCCGGTAGGAATGTTCAGGAGTGACTCAGGAAAAATATAATTCAGTTATAAGAATTTTCCATTTGAGGTTTGACCGAATTAAGATACCAAGGGATTTCGTTACTTTAACATCAATTGCATATTGTTATTTATCATTGGCGCATGACATCGCCTGTTTGAAATGTACAAGAAGGAATTGAAACTGTTTTCCATTCGTCAACTATTAATGTATCACGAAACTAATCTGAAATTTCTGAAATGTAAGTATTTGTTGCTTTTTTGCAAAGAACATTCGTGTCATTAGCAAATCACGGTTCTTCCGTTCCTAATGGACGAGAACATATTGTTCTCGTGTAAGTCCAGGTCATATTGTTCTCGTGTAAAAGAAAAAGTTTAGGGCCTAAGATAGAACTTTATGGAATCCCATGCTCAATTGGCAAAGAATTGGAAAGATAAGTGAGTGTTCTATCTTGCTTGTACTGTATTTCTACTCTTTCAAATCAGTGTTTGAGGTGAAAGGATATATGATCTAAAGCGAGACCATGTATTCCATAAGAAGGTAATTTTTAGAGCACGATTTTATGAGCAATAACATCAAAAGCTTCCGAAAGAACTAGAGGTATTCCAGTGTAGTGCGTACATTTGATCCATTGATAAAGTAATCTTTAAGAAAAAAAATGTCAGTTTTCATATATGTTTTCTGAGTCAATGTTGTCTACAGACACTGATTGCCAACGTTGACTAAATTTCCTGCAACCCAAGACCACGCATACCAATTAAAACCAGTGGCTCTCCAACAACACAGACTTTCTCGCATTATTTAAATTTGTACATGACTTTTTTTAGAACTGATATTTAGAAAATATTTTGATTCTGGTATTAATCTCGTACTTTCAATTTTTTTCTGAATTGTTAATTATTTGTGATTTATGAAAATACAGCAGATTTGCCAGGAATGAGAATAAAAAAAATTCAAAATTGCCAAAATTTTACGCAATATTATACCAAAACTACAAATTTTCCAAGAATTGTACAAGACCTTGCAAATCAGTCTTTAAAGAACATTTCATTCCAAAAAAAAACCCCTAACATTAACTAGAGTACCACACAGGCCGGGAGACCGGCCTGGAGCTTAGATTTTCTCCCGGCTAGAGCGATGCCCGGCTGGTGAGAGACAATTGATTGGGGAAAACGGTGCTAGCCAACGGGCAGATCGGAGCCAGGATCTCACCATCCAGCGGTGATACATCACAATCACCTCCCGAACTAGTGCTACAAGAAGCACATACTTTCCCGCGTTATTGGAAACTGTTACACAATATTGAAATATTGCATTTTTGCGCTACTAACATCTTGGCTATTATTTGAAAACGTCTAATTCAACCAAAAAGCGAGCAACATGTGAATTTTCTTGGCTATCAATATTAATGCAATAATTAGAATATGTGCAATTGACATCAAAATAATTACGAAAATTCCGGGTGCTCACTCGTGAGTTGTCTTTTGTCGTAAAATCATTTCATCGGTTTTCTTTTATTCAACACGCAGTAAATTTCTTAAAGAATCAGATAATATTAAATGGTATATAACTAGACCCGGGAACTTCATGCACTAAAAAGTAAAAGAAAAAAAAAAGCATGCAACCATGAACTTAAAATTGGCAATATATGTACATAAAATAGCTAGTATACGAGCTGAAAACTACGAATATGCATTAAACAAAAATTTAGCAGCCATTAACATTTTTATAGGTAATCATCTTCCCCCACAGTAAAAAACGCTTATAATCAAATAGTTATTTTCATATTAAGTGTTGACGGTCGTGATTGACATTCTTTGTCGAGACCGGAAACTTCACACATGAAATATGAAATAATGTTTTTTCTACAACTGCGTAAAAGTATAACACAAAAGTTTTGTAAACTTGTATTGAAAAAAGAAACCTGATACCCCGGAAAATATAGAAATGCATTTCATTGGGCCAGGATTAGAGGAGAGTATTTTAAAACCATGCAAGAAATGCTCTACTCATTACAAATGGTAGAGCATTTGGTGTGAAAACTAAATATTTTTATGCAAATATGTTTGAAATAATTTCTAAAACATTAATGTGTAAATGTGTAACAAAAGGTCGTATGCAAGAAAAGAACAAAAGAAATATAAAAATTCTAATGTAGGAAGCATCCAACTGTCTGAAGTGGAGTAAATTTACAGCGGGCTTTCCTGTTTGTCATGAAGTTATAGAAAAACTATTCATATTTTCAAAAAAATCAACCTGATCTTACTTGAAGATCTGTTTTTTGATGAGCATTTTTCATTAAGAATAACAATTGTATCTTCACAAACAATTGTAGTTGTAGGAAGACGCCGATTTTTTCATTTTTGCAAAATCAGGCATTTCATTTAACATGAAACCTGCATCATTAAGCTTTCTTTATGCTACTTAAGGTCACACTGAAAAAAAATTTGTGCCGTTTTTAAGAAAAAATGGTTTAAAGAAAGTGAAAATAGCCTATGTTTGACACAATTTCGAAAAACAACCCTCTTTTTGAAAAATTGAACGTGACCTTATGTGAAGATGTTTTGTATGAACACAGTTCATAAAGAAAAAAAAGTGTACCTTGATAATTATAGGTGTAGGAAGACGCCTAAAAATGTTGAATTTTGGAAATCTTCGGAAAATTAGTTTTCAACCAACATGAGACCAGCGCCATTCTCTTAAAGTTTCTTCAGACAATCTAACAACAATGTTTAATCAAAATTGGCGCCATTTGAAAATTTTGAAAATGTCCCAGGGGCTTCATGTAAAGTACCCCGTGAATGAAAATATGTTTCAAATTCCAGGGGCCTTGACATCAGCCAGATCAATCGGGGAATATCAATTCTGGAGAAAATCGGCTGAACAGTGGTCGTTAGCGTTGTTCACAGACTCAGACGTTTTGATGTCAATTGATTTTTCTGGAGCCCTGAAACGGATTCTGGCTGCACCACGTGCACCACGTTTTTGTCTTCTAAATTTAGGAAGTAGATTTATCCACTTTTTTCGGTACCAGGGCCCTGTAATACGAGTTTTTCTGCCGAAAATTCGCAGTTTTTTCGCGCAGCATTGTATTACTTCCCCTATACTTCGTATATTACTCTGTTTATACGAACGTATACGGGAAAGGAAAAATAATATATGCAGCACTCTTAGGGGACTAATGACCTTAGCAGTTATCGCGCACGGATTCGTCAATTAGAAAAAAATCTATCTTCATAATTGAAGTTGTAAGAAAACGCCAAAAACTTTAACTTTTGATATTTTGGAAAATTTAGAAATTTCTTCGGAAATAAGACCTGAACCATTGTCTTAAGAGAACTGACCATAGTCCATTCAAAATTGGTCTGCTCTTCTATGTTGCGAAGTATCAGTTCTGTCCGTTACTATATTCGAGACCTGTTTTAAAAAAAAATCTGTGTCAGTTTTGAGAAAATTTTGAAAATGTTGAGGCTTTGTGTAAAGGACTACATATAAAAACAAGATTTATCCATTTTTTGTTACCAAGGCCGGACAATAAGAGTTCTGCCGAAAATTCGCAGTTTTTCACCGCACGATTACAATTCTTTCTCATTTTACGATTTAAAGGAGAGAAAGTTAAAACAAAGTAAAACCCTATAAAAAAATGAAACTTGTGTAAAGGTTTCTAAGATTTTTAATTATTTCAAGTTATTGTAAACAAAAACTAATAACAAAAAATATACAAACACGTACGAAAAACAAGGCATGAACAGACAATGGCAAATACGAAATTCGTTTGCTATTATTGACAACTCAAACTTTATCCAAACGTGCACCAACTTATACAAACGTAACATTAGTGCAAATTAAACTTATCAGTAAACTTGCTTTGCAACTTTGATCCAAAAATAATATTAAGAAAAAAATGTTACCTGTTATAGAATATCAAATCTTACCGCTGGTGAGGCGATGGGTTAATCCTGCGTGTAGGCACTTCATTTACGCTCTAGGCAGTTTTTGAAGGTACCTGTTTGACAGTTCGACGTTTGAACTATGTGTTAAACCGTGTTCTTTGCAATTTAGATCAATTTGTAATTATAGATTCTTTGTTGTCCTCGGAAAACGTTTGTACGCGTTACTGGTTTTACGTAGTCTTTCTTTCATCATTCGTTGTGCATTGTAACGGAAGTTTCGTAACTATTTTTCGTTCTCTAAGATGGTATGCTTCGAAAAGATTAGATTTGGCGGAACATGTGCTGCTGTAAATAGACTTCAAAGATTTTATTGAAGATCACTTTGGTATTTTCAAAGACCTTATCTGCTGACGCAACTTAGTTGTATTTGAACTTTGAAAACCCAGAAAATAAACCGCTAATTGGAATATTGCATTTTGCCTCGATGTTAATTTGGTGCAACAGGTTATTTTCTGAATTCTCCTGTTAAGAATTTCAACGTCGTTCCATTTCTCTCGGTTTTGAGCAATTTGGATTTTACCTACTGTTTTTATTTTCAGCGGAAACTACGTACATATGTATTATATTGTTCATGTAATGATTGCGTAGTAATATACAAAAGAATGTCATGTATGTGTTGTAAATTTACATTCTCCGTAAATTGACGGAGCATTGGGTGTTTCGGTAGGCCGTAATGCTATCCAGTTGAATTTTTTCCTAATCCTGTAATGTCCTACCACTCAAACTTACCATACTCCTTTGTTCTGTGTACCTCCTCAGGGTTGTATGCCTGCCGGATCCCATCCTGCCCATGCACTTCTACCCTCCTCCTCCTCCTCCGCCGCCGCCGCCTCCGCACCCATACCACGGGGCGGGCGTGGCGCTCCTCCCGGCGACGCCGCACATCATGGTTGATGCGGCGCCGCTGTGCGAGCCCTCGTGCGTGCCGCAAGTGCTCCTGGACGCTGCCTTCAAAGCTGCTTTGAACCAGTGAGTGCTGCGGGTGAATCCGTGGGCTTCTGACCCCGTAGACGTTACGTAGGAAGGTCGTGGATGTAGCATCTGTTGTCTTTATTGGAAGTGATGTTTGGCCTCTTTCTAAGCCTTGTGCTCTTTTGTTTTGTTCCAGATCGGAAAATGACAAGCTGAACCATGTTCTATTGTTTACCATCCTCAATCCAGTCTATCCAATCACTGTGGTGAGTACACATTTTTTTATAGTAGTGGTGTATCACTGTGGAGAATGAATGAATGCGTGAATGTTTCGGGAAATACATCGCATAAGACGAAGTTGCTTTTGTTGCGTTTACTTTCCTCGAAGAGAAATAATTTAAAAACATTTCAGCAATAATAGTTCACGCACATGGCTTTCATAGTGCCAAGATGGATAATTGGATGACAAAATAATTGAACACATCGTGGTCCGGAAGAATTTCTAGACTGCCAATATTCTCGTGCGCTTACCGAGTTTAATAATATTACTAATATTGTCGAACATAATGAGTAATTTCAGCATTTTTGTCAACAAAATTGATTTTGTGGGTTAGAAGAAGACAATTGTGAAAAGGTGCAAATTGTCGCAAAGTATTTCCATATTCTGGAATCTTTGATTAAAAAAATATTGTGCAGGAAATTACAATTACAATGGACTCCTTGGATTTTGGAAAATTTTCTATTTCACTCGTTGATTAGTTTACTCATTTAGTGGAAAAAATAATTTAATGCCTATAAAAACTGGCGTTGAAATAAATACTACGATAGAGTTTATTAGGCGTTTATTATTGTATCTGCAGGGCCAGATCATTGATTGTGAAACTCTTAGAGACGTACTGATACGTTCTTTGGTCTGGCCGTTGCAGTTATTTTCTTTGCTGGAGTTTCCATAACGTTATCACGAACTGAATACTTAAATGTGCAGACGAATTGAATGTCGTTTGCTCTGCCGCCTTCCGCTTTCGCGCCAGGGTTCCTGAAGCTCTCGCGCACTTTCGTATTTCGTCTCCCCCTAGCCCCCCGTTCTCAGAGTGCTGCTCGCGATCGTTACGCCGCGCACCGCTCAGCCCGTAAATAAGTAATGAGCGTCGCCGCGGCAGCGTGCGAGTACACATGCACGCATGGACGTTCTCGGCGTGGCCCACGCACCGAGCAACACACGTCGTCAGCACGTCGCGCGCCCTTGAAACCGCCGCCACCTCTCATGGGGTGGACTGCTTTTTGCGATATTCCATGCGTCCGACGGGGCAACCGGCCTAATAACTGGGTGAGCACTTCAGTGATTTTAAATTCATAATGTTTTGAAGACGGAAGGGCAAACGTTAATGGCTAAGGGGACGGAGTTTTACACATAGATTCTTATAATCACGTTTTTCCTTGTGTGAATAGTGGATTCATAACAAAAGCATTTACGTGTGGACAGGATTCACTATCTTATCAATGGCGACGGGAAAGTTGTCGTGCGTGATATTCGAAAGGGACCGAAGTATACTTATTATTCGTAGTAATTGTGTTCGGTTTTATTGTTGCGCTATACGAGAGCAATGAAATCCAAATTTATTTTGATTTGGGATGAAAATTAATGAAATGAATCAAAATGAGTCTATTGAGGTGCGTGGGCGCTATTGTTCTCACAGGTTTTTCTACTGCTTTGTGCATCTTTAACACGTGCGCTTGTGTAACACGAGATGCGTCTGATATGGTGTAAAGCGCAAGTCGACCAGCACGTATTTACAACTTCTCCTCCAGGGTTTTCAGGCACTTCTTTGCGGTGATTCACGCAGCAAGTTGGCCTTTTTGCCCGTCGTCACCAAGAGAACTAAATTGTAACTTTCACGAGCGCGGGTTGTTGGCATAGTCGCGTCTGTCAGTATGCTATTTTCGTATTTCACGCCAGTCAACATCCGTATTATCGTCCGTACATAACGTCACACCGGTCGGATCATCTATCTCACCGACCAACATAAAGTATGTATAATCGCATAATAGCGTATTAATTTGACCCCTATGTCAAATGAAAAACGTAAAAGCTAACATGTAGTGCATTTTGTTTGGAAGTTCGCCAGCCGGCGGGCATTACTTCTACAGCGCAGTGACATTGATAAATCTTAACGAAAGGTTTATTACCGACTTTACTGGAGACGTTCCGGCACATCTCTATTGCCGCGTTGCACACGTGGGAGTTAGTGGCACAGATGCGCATGTGAATGTGATGCGGGAACATGGGGAGTGGATTGCTAGGTGTGAGGAGGAAGGATCTTTCTTGCTTGTACCGCATGTCTTCATTCGTCCCGTACCAAGCATTTCAGGTGTGGCTTTGCTTATGTGTACAGTCAAAATGCGTCACATTATTTGGTTGATTCAACGACCCACTTCATACAGCTTTCTGGGTATTTCCCATTGCCCTAGTTCTCGATTTTACGTTATGGTTATTCTCTTCAAAAAATAATATTTGCCTCTGCAGGTACTCAGAGAATCAGGAATCATATTTCTCGTAGATATTTTGCAAATTCACTGGTAGCCTCTATTTTCTGTGTTGGGTGTTGGTGAAGTTTTGGTAAATCCTCGTTTCTCACAGTCACATTTCGCGGTACTCCACTGCCATTGCTCTCCGTCGCTCGTCAGTTCCTACCAGAGACGCCGCATTTGCGTCCACGGCACGGCCCGCCTCGTCCCATTGTGGCCGGCGCGCCAGACGTTTCCTCGACGAAGGGCCCTCTCGCCGGGAGCGAACTGCTTCGCCCGAGTAGGCCGTAAAAGCCGGCGGCAGTCGCGTCCTCGTCTCCCGGCCGCAGGTTGCGCGCGTTGTGGCTCGTCCCCAAGACTCGCGCGTCCGCTCGTCGTTCTGCGAGGAACGCGCGCTGGAAATGGGCGCGAGAGTAGGTCGTGGCGACGAGCTTATTCGCGGCACTGGACTGTAGGTTCTCATTTCGGGAGATCTGTTCAGTTATAAACATACCATTACGGCCTTGTTCTAGTTGCTATTGTCGTGCGATTGCATATGCCCCCTCTGTGGTATCGCGTTTGTTTTAATGTTTCCATTTTTACAGTCCATTGAGAAATGAAGCTGCTGGGGGCATCGAACGTTGGCTAATTAGTTTTTAGTTTCGTGTTTTTATCCGTGCGGAAGTTGAGTGCTCGAGAGAGCCGTTTTATCATCCCAACTTATTGAAACACAAAATACGGGAATCGATAACCTCCAAATGGCATTGCCACGAGCACATTGCCTGCAATTTGACGGACTGATCGCTTAATTGTCATTTTATTTTTCCTCTCCCCATTCACCCATTGTTATATGATTCTATTTAATAGAGAATGATAATAGAAAGTTTCTTTTTTTATTTCTTTTCCCACCACTAAATAGTTAATACGATGAGGATATATCTAGGATGAAGATATTAAATTATATCCAAATGCGATTTTTTTATGAGCTAGGATAAACATTTGATCACCGAGGGAGGCAACCGCAATTTCACTAACTTGTAGGCCCGTTGCACTGGCCTCCCTGCGTCTCCGTGTGCCGACCTCCAGCGGTGGCGGGTGTTGGCCCGTGAACAGCAGGGCCACATAGGCACGCAGCCTTCACAGGAGGAGGAGCAGCTGCTGCCGCTGCCGCTGCCGCGCCGCGTTGGAATATCGGAGCACGCCGACGGCATACCGGAATAAATTGGCGTTGGACCTCCCCTTTTTTGTGCTGGAACGCGACGGTGCGTTCCGCCGGTGCGTGACATGCGCGTTTTGTGGCCACCTCGTCGTCTCCCGCAGCGAGGACGCCACGACCCCGTGGGCCTGCAGGATCGCCCTCCCGCGCCGCCCCACTTCTCCATGCCTCACTCCGACCCGGCTCAACGCGTGGATTTTTGAATTTTCTCTCCCGTCAGTCAAGCGCTGCATTGTCGCCGCGCCGCATCGGGATTGCGGGTGTGTGTCGGGGTTCGGAAAGTTTTTGTTTTTGTTTTACTGTGAACCTCGCGGGGTCGCTCGGACGTATTGACTGATTTTGACGGAGCTTCGTTAATTGGTAATTAAATCGTTTTCACGCCTGTCTGAGCGTCGGTTTTTATCAGACGTGTCATTCGAACTGGTTTTCGAATGTCGTTAACACGCATTTTTAACATTATACAGAGTGTTTTTTTTTTAGAGCGAATGGAAGAGGCATATACATTTTGAACGTCGTCTCACTGGTGGAACCATCGTGTGTTCCACGTTTATTTTATTACTAGGACACCAGCAAAAAACGATTGATATTTGATGAACTAGAAAGAAGTAGCTAACATGAGAGAGTTCGGTTCTGCCTTGATGGACTATGCATGATTTTTCATCGTTCTATCTCAGCTGCCCAGCTGGTCTGGCTTTCATACTTGCCATCTTCTCTTAAATCTTGTCATCGAATTTCAGGCTTTGTTTACCTGGCGTCGCACCTCGTGCGGACCGAGGGCGACGCCCGGACGGGTGTGCACGTACGGTGGGGGGAATCTGAATGCGTGATTTGTGCGCACGCGGCCGCCATCGCAATGCTTTGGCGTGGCTGAGATTTATCGCGTGACCGCCTGGCGCTGAGTGCCCATGCGTTTGGAAATTGAAGCCTGCCCTTGTCATGCACCATGAGCACAAGTAGACGCTTAATGACCGTCTCAACGACGGCTCGCAGTTCGTGAGCACCCGTTGACAAGCGTGTTCCTGAGGGGTCAAATGCGTATTTCAGTGGAATAGGAAGATTTTATATGGTCCTTAGTACAACTTTTGAGACAGGTTAGTGTGGTGAAGTTACCCTTTTCATTCGGGGTCGGTTTAATCCATAAACTCGCGCGTGTCTCGTACGTTTGAACAAGTGCATTGTTCGTCCTTGTCGAAGTTTGTGATAGACTAATCATTTCGTTTCAATTACTACGTGTATTTGTTTAAAAATATTTTGCTCCTAGTGCCGTATTTTGGAAGACAACTGTACATATCACGCGTTCTATATTACAGATTTGTTCCTAAATAATACGTGATCACAAAGGTAGAGGATTGATGTGCACCGACCTAAATATTGAGGAATGGAGATAATCAGCGGCCAGTTTCGGTTGCAGGAGGAACGCTGCACTCTCAGCCCTGCAGGGGCACCAAACCCTGCATTCGCGTTGGCCACTTCCCGGGCTTTGTTTCGGGAACAAAGCCGCCCCCGTACCGCTCTTGCTCTCCCCCGCTCCCCTCCGCTTGATTCGTCTGCGCGGCAATCGTAAAACACGCGAGGGCCGGATTGGGCTTTGTACTAGGGGTTCATAAACCGCTGTTTGTAGTAGGGTAGTAGCGTGTTCTTATATTACTATACACGAACCACCAGAACGAGGTTAATGCCATTTGATGGTTGCATATCCCGGTCTCATCCTCGCCTCTGATTTACGGCTCGTGCAGTGCTAAAAAGGGGATGAACGGCGGAGGTGCGGGCGGGTCTGCTGGGAGGCTGGAAGCGAAACTGCGGCTGGCGTACCGCGGGGTGCTGCCATTGTCCACCTCGAATAGACATTAAACATGCAGTTTAACGTATTGACCTCCGAATGTTGGATGGTTCATTAACTGTTTACTGGCGATTAGCTTCCTCTGCTACTAATGTCGATACAGAGCAAATTGCCGCATGGACTCGCAGATTAAAAGGTTTCCGATGATGGACGGTGCCTCGGCGCTGGAATTTTCCCGGCTTGTTCGAGGACAGTCTGCTGGCGACGGTTCCATAGTGATGCGAAATCGCCCTGCCAAACGATAATGTTAGTGTCATCAGTTCACTTTCCCGCTTGTGTAACAGAGTTCTCGAAGGATTGAGTTCACTGCTCTGACACTAAAGGATAATGCAATGGGCCACGGGAATTGCTGAAATGTCATGCTGTCCATGCGATTGCTTTTCTGTCACCAGAGTTGATAAATACGGTTTTCAATGGGGGTTCAATACTCCACAATTTTCACATTCTGCCCAAAGCAGTTAGGCGTGGCATGTATATTTGTACTACACTGCAAATTGGATCCCAAAGAACCCTTGTAATGATAGGTTCACTCGAAAGGACACGAATTCGGGAGTGTTACGAGCCAATTCTTCAAATCATTACGCAATCTTGTCAGTGAATTATCACATACAAATGTTTTTGTATATTATATTCAAACAAGTGTCGATACCGCACAATGATTGCAGCGTGGGGGCAAGGCCAACCAACGCGTGAGCATCGCATGGAGCGCCGATCGTGCGGACGCTGAAGAGTGGCAGGCGATTGAGAGTGCGTCACGCTCGGAGCATGAGCTGCGACCGCGAGCCGCAGCGCAGCGTGTATATAGAGCGAGGGCGACCACGGTGACTGCGGTGAGCGGGGGCGATGAGAATGGCGGCGCGAGGTGCCGAGGGCGGGGAGGGAGCGGGGGCGAGGCTGTCGATTTCCCGAGAGCATCCACGCGTGAAACAGCTTCCGAGAGGTGGACGGGCTGATGCGACTGCGGGCATTGGCTTCGGGCGATGAGTTTGTGCCCTCCATCGCGTCGGGATCTTCCCCTCTCGCACATCTTCCCCCCACCCCCACCCACTTGTCCACATTTTCTCCCCGTCCCATCCCATTGTATGTATGCCCCCATCCATTCCTTGTATGCGAATTTTCTTTTTACTGTCCAGTTTGGAACGTGTGTAGGTGATTAATGATTTTCCGTACTAAGGGCCGTCTTGCTCTTTGGATAACAACCACATTTTGAATTATTGTGGCAAATGAGAATCAGAACATGTGCTGTACGTCGAAGTACTGTCTTCCCACACAAAACGTCCAGACCAGTTTCAAGATAAGAACGTATTAAAACATTAAATGTAAACATAACTTATTCAGAATTTTACAACGCGAACTGCACGACTGGCGATGAATAACCTCTCTCAACGTCTCCTCTCCTATTCTTCTGGCAGAACAATGCATATTACCGAGGCTCATAAAATGGCATGCGTCGAAGTTATTCTTTCTGATTGAAGCGGGTCCATTTTAGGGCTGGATATTTACATAACGAACACGCTAATGTCAATTTTTTTATATTCTTGGTTATCTTGTTTAAGAAAATGTTCATTTTTTCGATAGCTCGATTTGAGAGGTATTACTTCGTGTGTTTTAAACGTTATTTAGAGACCTGTTGCAGTGCATAGTCTTTCAAAGTTTTAGTGCATACTCAGTCCATTGGGAGAAAGTGATATTGCCAAACGTGCTCATCTCTAGTGAGGTTCGGAATATTTCTAATTGGTATTAATTGGAATATTTTCTGCATTTGCTTACACAGATCCAGCTTTCGACATTGTGATGTTATCGATTTGGGCTCTGGCATCGCAAATTGTGATCTGATTTTCGTCCTGTCATGTACCGCGTCGGACGAGGAGGAGGAGTAGTAGTACAAGTTCTCAGCAACTGTCGAGTCTGTCTCGCCATGAGGCGACTTCCCAATTTTTTCTGCTCTCAGAGGAGGGGGACAGAAAAAAGATTTGTTAAGCCGTTACAGCTCCAGCGGCTAGCAGCATCTAATGATAAATCGGTCGAGGCGTTCTCGCCAGAATTTTAGTTATGGACCTACGTGACGGGATCATTTGTATTTGCTTATGACGTAATTTCGCAATTACCTTTCCGCTGCCGCCACTATTGGACTCTTCCACCTTTACCGTGCTCGCCACTGGCGCTAGAGCAGATGCGGACGGCGATGGCAGCCTAATTCCACCCTCGCGTGCACAGCGACTCCGCCACTCCACGGCTGCCTCGCATTTCCGAAGGCAATCCCTACAGGTGTCGGATTCCCATTGCAATATTTATGAGGCGTCATTGCGTCGGACGTCTGCACACCCTGTCGATAAGATAAACGATCTGGCGGGGACAGAAATTTACCCGCCGCATTTCTAGCAGTTCTTGTTACCCGAACTGGAAGATAAATGTTAGTTTTTTTTCGCACAATATAAATCAGGAACTTTGCTTCGTTATTACATTAGGAAATCGTGCACATTCTGATGACGATGGGAGTTTGCGATAATTGGCAGAAAACTATTGTGTTTAAGGACTATTATTGGAATAACTGCAGGGAAGAAACGTCATTTGCATCCCCGTATCTGTAATTGGCTCATTTCAAGACCTTATCGGTTGTTCCATCGCTTGTAATTCCGTTATCAACGTTCTGGGAGCCTCGTTACCGCGGCGTAGTTGTGGGTGGGCGACCTACAAAGGAACCGCGGCGACCGGTGCCGTGCAATCGATCTGCCCGCCTTTCGTTCGCTGGAACTCAGAGGCCCCTAGCACTCGAAGGCACCTGCTGCGCGCCGCGCTGCCACCTGAGCCTCCGTGCGGCTGTGGGTGTGTGACGGGGGCTGGAGGCCACCGCACGGCACCGAGCCTCTTTGCGTTGCGTTGCGTTGTGTAATGAAAGCCAGCCAGAGCGGTCTGAGAGAAATGCGAACGGGTAGCCCTGGAATGGAGCTAATGCTCTAACACGCAGTTGGCTGTTGGCCACCTTTCGCTCTCCGTATGCGCTCCCGTTTCCAGGGCATCTAGCGAAGGGAGTATGTGCGCTAGTTCGGAGTTTCTGTAGTTTGTGTAATTTGTAATCTTCAGTTTCAGGAGGAAATAGACTGGTTTAAGTGAAGACGTAACTCCGATTGGCTAAATTTTAATGTTTCACTAACGGAATTTTTATATTTGGTTAAAATTAATTACTGGTCTGTTTGGTCTTATATTGTTAAATATCCCGTTTTGAGTGTTCGAAGCTAAGTTTTACTCGCGGTCCTTAATCCATTCTAAGTGCTAAGTTGTTGTTGTTGTTGTTGTTGTTGTTGTTGTGTGTGTTTTTTTTTTTTTCGATTTAAATTGGTATTTCTTTGTGATGAACGAAACAATTTCTTCCCTTTCCGGGATACTACGCAATTTCAATTGTTTCTATAGTCTCCGATTCATCTCCCTACCTACATCACTGAATAAACACCACCGCGGCTCGCCCTCCCTCATCCCCACGGTCTCTTTGTGCTTACCTCTCCACCCTCACTTCGCGCCTCGTCGCTCTGTGTCTACTACTGCCCGACCTCCGCTGCAGATTGTAATCCCGCCTTCCGGCCCCAGTGTAATTGGAAGTTGGTGCTGCGAGCGGGTAGAGCAATTCAATTGATCCGCTTGCGCGGCGACGCGGCCCGCGTGTGCGGCCCAACGCGGCCTAGCGGGGAACGCGGCTCGTGGCGAGAGCTGTTCACCTCTATGCGTCTTGTCTAGGGTGTGGCGTTGGTCTACGCAATCGCGCACACAAGAACTGAACGCCGTTGAGGAACGGTATTTGTGCTTGAATGTTATTTTACGAAATGCAACAATTTGTTTTTCGTAACATGAAGTTAAAGCCGATCCAAAACTAGAATAATTTCTTTTCCAGTTTTTGGTTTAATGTTTTATTATAAAACTACGAGAGAGAGAGAGAGAGAGAGAGAGAGAGAGAGAGAGAGAGAGAGATATTTCATTGAAATTAATTTATTAATTGTTGTGTACTTCTTCCGTTTTCCTCTCAATTTTTGGATGAATACGTTAGTAGTGTACGGCGTTGGCATTTAGGCGGATAATCGCATCTAAGCGAACACGAATGAGTAATCCCATTTTTTAATGACTAAATCCTCTTTAAGGTATGAAGTAAATAACTAATGCGTTCAGACTTGCCCAGCTCTTCCACACACTCATTTTCTGTGTACTGTATCAGATGTCTATGAACCATCAGCGATCACACAGTTTTCAAATGTATCTGAGTGTATTTTCATTATTCCCTACTTCATCTTTTCATCTGTTCTTTTCCACTGTTTATCTCTCCTTTGCTTCTTCCTCACTTCGCCTCCGTAACCGCCTACCGCTCGCGCTTACGGCCTTTCAATTAACGAGACCTAAGCGGTTGAGCGGGCCCGTGCAGCGGCTAATGGGGCACTGCGGCACTCGCTCGTTTCCGCTATTATCGGGAACAAAGGGGCTTGTCGCCGCCGCCCCCGCCGCCGCTGCCGGTAGCAGCAGCAGCAGCAGCAGCAGCAGCAGCAGCAGCGGTGAAGGCGGCACCGAAACGAGTAACGTAGGGAGAGTAGAAACTACCAAAGTTCCCTCCAGGGTAGATTTCCCCGAAAATAGGACCGTTCGGATCGCCCGTACATTTATTTCAGTTCCTGCCCCTTGTTTCCCTTCAGTTGTATGCAGTATCAGATGTATGTGTATTGGGATCCTATCCCGTGCGTAATGTGACGATAGCGCAGTTGAATTAGAAAGGAACTAGTTATTCGACCTAGACGTTCGTGGACATGGCGGACCTTGCGTGGACATGGCGGACCGAACGGTTGTGTTAGATCTTATCTAGTGTGCCATACACGTGACCGTACCGCGTTTGTAAACATTGCAAGGAACGTGGAACCGAGGAAAAAGCGTCAGCGAGGAATAAGAAACATTAATGTGATTTATTTCCTATTTTGCTGCCCCGGATCCCTTTTTTCCGACAGTTCAAATGTGTCTGCTTGCTTTCTGCATTTTGCATCTGTTTTCGGGCAAATGAGACTGGAGGGAGGAAGGAACGGGAAAAATAGCGCTGGCTGTCGTCTCCTAGAATACAGAGTGAAGTAAAGCAGATTTTGATGAGAATTATTCTAGCACTTATTGTACGTGGTTTACTGAGTTACTATTAACTCGTGCCTGCAGGAAAGTATCGTAACTCCGAAGCGTGGTCCTCACGTCCGTTGTCTAGTGATGTACGCATGCACGTGGACACAGCGAATACATCACGAAGTAGCTCTACAGTGCTCGGACGGTGCTGCTTGCCAGAGCGGAAGGGGGACAGTCCTTCCGGCAAGGCGCGTAACAACATCGGCACGGCGCCTCCCTTGACATTGACGTTTTATATGCTTCCTGGGTCACATTGGACACTGGACTCATTGAGTTTCCTGTACAAATGACGAGGGCATGGCGCCAACCCTACGTAATTATACTAGGAAAACCACTAAATATCGTCATTGCGCAAGGAAAATGACACAATTAAAAAATTGTCATTTTTTTTTAGTCTTTTGAAAACATTGTACTCTTACTGGAATAAATATCGTAAAGTTAATTCACCAGACCACCAGTAAATGAGGAAAATGGTTTTGTCTTCGGCCCCGAAGGGAACGACACGGCGCAAAGTAAAATTGTTCTCCAGCAAAATGACAAATATTGAGATGGCTTTTCTTGTGCACCTTATGCAAGTTTCTCTTATATTTAACCCTACAAATGAGTGAATTGTGAGAAAGTGAAAGTTTGGTATTACAAATGTGGTCATGTTTTGGTTGTAAGAAATGAGTCGAAATAAATTGATATAATTTGTCATCAGTTCGATAGTAAACGTCGCTCCACATTTTGTAAGATACTTTGCAAGACACGATTTCAGAGGTAAATTTTGACCAATTAAATTTTATCAGTATCGTGATAAATTAATGCTTCTGCATAAACTAAATTTCCTGGATTTAAAACTTATTCGCTAAGAATCTAACTTCCGCGTTTTGCTTGTAAATTTCCTCAATTTCGTAGATGGTGTCAAGAACGCGCCACACTTCATGTAAATGTTCTCGGCCAATAAAATCGCCGCTCTCGAAAACCCCCCAAGACATGTTGGCGAGTTTGCTGTCAGAGAAACTTTGTGGGCCACCGGAGGGAGCGCTGCGACGCTTCTCGGGCCCAGGCCGCGCTGCGGTTGCTGGAACACCGATTAGTGCGCGCTGATGTGGGTCAAGTGCGGCGCTAAAAGCGACAGCGGCCGCGCGTGGCCGCGTCCGGAGTATGCGCCGGCCACGGCGCCGCCAGACATCCCGGGGCGGGGACGTTTGCGATGTCGGCGGTGCATCCATCGGCCCGGCGCCAAGGTGCCGAAATCGCTCTTTGCATGTTCGTGCTTGCGATTTTCTTGACGGATTTAAGAGAAGCTAAACGTTGCGTCGTAAATAAGACGTAGTAGTAAACGTCGTGAACAGAGTGCGAAACTGGGACGGATGTGTTCGTGAGTGCTCTCTGGTGGTCACCTCACCCCACTCGGTAACAGAAGCAGTTGTAAATCTTACAGACGATAGAACTCCTCTATTAGTGCAGTCTTTTTGCACTGTTCTAGGTCCTTTTCTTGTGCACTGACAGAATATTAACTACCCAGCTGTCTGCTTCTTTGGCACCATTGTCAGTCTTCAGTGGGGGTTGGTTCAACTAGTGAATAGAACTTGAATGCGCTATCAGAAACAAGTATTCTGTAGATTTACAAACTAGTCGGTTGACTCAATTACATTTCTGGTACTTGGAGGGACGCAACTTCACATCCCGGGGAATATAGAAATATTTTATTGACCTGAAGCCAACGAGTGGACGGGATAAGCAATCTTTCGCTTTCGAAAAGTTATGAAAAGTAGTTTACGTGTAATGTTACACAGAAAATATTTCAAATAACACCATTCGTTGTGCGAGATAATGTATGGAATAAATGCTAGTGTTTAACTGCGCGTCGCGTCACATAAGCTTCAGTTTTCGTGATCCCCCCGGGGTTATTCGGCCAATGTATTATTACTGTGGAACAATATGTTGCCTTGTGTGGTATCCTAACAAATACATTTAGTGACATGGTATTAAATTGCAGGATATTCGATGCGAGGAAACACGTTGGGCTGTGTTGGTGCAGAGGCCTCTCTATTCAGACGCCTAAACAAACGCCATAGTTCGATCACAACTTTTAAACAAAGGACTCATTCGCAATAGTTCTCACTATTGACTTACTCTGAATGGTTTTCATGATATTAAAAGTAATTTTGTGAGATATTTAAGAAAACCGGCAGTATTTAGTATTGACTTAAGTTACATCATTTGGGACTTTGTTTTGTGGGCTATTCCTGGTGTCGGAAGAAACTATCCCATTCTTTTAAATTCACTTGGGATAATGAAATTCTGATTTGGAATAACTGTAACTTCATTAACCCTAACTTCATTTCTGTGACAAGTTTCTATATCCAGAGTATATCTGGGTCCCTTCGAGCCATTTTTAATACTACTACTCTATATTTACGGAATTTCTTAATGCAGGTTAAATGTATTCCAATTGGTATGTAAAATATAGGTAACGTATAAACAAGCAATAGGGCTATATTTGATAAGGATAGCATTTTAGATCATCGGGGGCGGCGGGCTGTGCGATTCGCCACGCTGCGCGCATGCCGACGCGGCTCGAGAGCGCTGCACTTCGGCGCGGATTGGGCCGCTTTAATTAACGGCGGATTGGGCGCTAATTGCCTGGAAGCCTCGCGAGAGCGCGCTCGGTCCGGCCGCGCTCAGGTAAAAAGGCGGCTGCTCCTCGCGGGTTCTTCCAGCTCGGAGGGCGTACGAGAGATGCAGTCGGAGGGGGGGGGGAAGCGACGGATAATTAGTGTAGTTCGTGCCTTTAGTGTTGAATATTTTGTCGTCTTTCCACTACTTCTGTATTTTTCCGTTTCGATGGACCCCAGTATTATTTTCAGGGCAAGGAACATTGGATTAGTTTCCGATGCCTTGATGATTGAGGAAATGTTACATTAAAACGCGAAATTAACATTTGTACAATTATTGTACCAAACGCATTTTTATGAGATTATTCTGAGTATCGTATATGGTAACAAAACATCGTTACACTTTTTTTGATAAGCATTCCATTGACTACGAAAGTGAAAACGGGAATGTGTTAACAATAATTTATTTTACAGAGTAGGAACACCTTGCCAGAGGAATATACTTTTACTTTTCTCAGCGCAGGTTTTAAATACTAAAATTTTGGGAATATTAAAACGCATGACGCAGATGGTAACATTCAGGTGCAACACGAATGTTGTGAATAGTGCCCGATGATATGTTCCGAGTGCATTTGCAGTCGGTCTCGTTGAGGAACAGTGAGGCGATCGCGACGTCCGCCGCCCCGCTCGCGTTATTGCGGCAACACGTGACCAGAATGTTTGCCCCGCGCATCGATCGCGTGGGAGACCGCGGCCCGCGCGCGGCAAATTGCTCGTGCTGCCCACGCCGCCCACGCCGCCGCGCCGGCCGGGAACTTCCAAACGCTCTCGAGCGGCCACGACCGCAGCGCCACATTCATAGCGTTTCGGACGGCCTTGCCGCTTCTCATTAAAAGCGTCCCCCGCCTCTCCGCTCTCGTCTTCCTCCACTCGGTGCCTGCGCCCTACGTTATTGCCGGTCCTTTCAGTACATCCCCTTGCCAGTCCTATCTTCTTTATCTTTTCATACTTTGTCCTTCATTTTCTCCCATTCTTGCTGCTCAGCTCGTTTCCATTCTGAACTCTTTTCTCGTTCGTTTTTTTCCCTCCTGGTTTTCGTGGAGGCTGTTCCATTTTCGCTGGCATCGCGGTCTCTTTCGTTTTCATCTTCTCTGTGCAGTCGCTCCCCTCCACCCATTCGCCTCTGCGCTTCAGCTGGCTGCCGGCCCATTTGTCCGCGTCCCATTTGAATGCAGTCGTCGCATTTTAGGACCTGCCTCGTAGCAGCGCTCCTCTCGGCAATAGCATTCGAAACGTTGGATTCTTGGTCTCGAATCTGGTTTTTATTTGACAGTTACCGTTCTGCTACGCACAGATTTGTGCAGCTCTAATCTTCTCATTAAATTCAGTGGTACTATTATTTTCACCCAAAACACCTAAAGAGTGATTTAATTTGTCTAGTATAATTAAACATGGAGAGAATTGGTAAATGTGCAGCTCATATTTTCCCTTAAACCTGGTCTGACAATTTGTGTATTCAGAAACTCAGGAGAGTGTGTTTACGGAGCCATTTGTTGATGGTTCTCCTTTTGTCATCTTGCTATTATCATCATCTTGCTATTATCCCATAAATTCGAGAGCAAATATTTCAGGCGGTGGTTTCCTCCCCATGATATCTTTAACATTTTTTTCTCATTTTATGTCTAGTACTTCAGCAACTCTGTTATTCTGTCTTGCTGAGTTTTCTCTGTACAGCCTCTTGCTACTCTTGAAATGTTATTGCCAGTATTTTGGGCAGAAATAATGTTGTCTTATGTAGTTATAATTATAGTAATAATTATTGTATTATAATTTATTATTGGATCCTCATTTTCATTTGAACATTTGAGCGTTCTCCATCTGGGCCGTCTTGTTTGAGGTCGTCCATAAACTTCCCGGGAGTGTTTTAGATCATTATCTAGTTCTCTACGTGAATACAGCATATCTGACCCCATTTCCATACAACTTTTAAACGGCCTCCCGTTGCCCTACGCGCACTCCAGGCGTCCGCCGCCCTACTTTGTGCCTCTCTGGAATTATGAACACAGGAGCGCCCGGTCGGGGTCGCCGGCCATCAAATGGAATTTTCAATGCGCCGACGGCGTCGCCGCACTAAATGACGGGGTGGTGGTGGGCCAGTCAGGCCGTCGGGCGTAGTGGGTGGGAGCGGCAGCAGGCAGCCGGTGGCCTCCACCGCCACCGCTGCCACCCTACGGGGGCGGAAGCTGTGCGGCCATCGATTGGCATTCGTGGGCGGCGGTGTTGGCAGCGGAAGCGTCCTCGCGGCGTCGCCCGGGGAAGGGGACGACCCCCCCCCCTCCGCCCGTTCTTCCACCTCGCCCGGCTCTGCAGCCCGGTCAGAGCCCGCGTTGCAAATTCATTAACGGGTACGCTCGTTCACAGAGTAAACATATTAAGGGCGCACCGCATCGCATAGGTATAGTTTTTTTTTTTAATGCTTCAGATGGTGCCGTAATTCTGAACGTAATTGGATGCTTTGATATTTTAAATTTTTTTATACTGTCTTCTTGGTGGTGATATCTTCGTATCGAATGCCATTTTCAATTTAACGTGGGTTGTTGGGAGTATGTTACATACCTAAACGAAAGTTTGAGGCTTTGAAGCGAAATTTATGAAGGAAACACGGTAACCACTTTCTGGAAAACCGAAAAAAATCAGGAATTTCACTGCTCTGGAAAAATTAGGGAATTTTTGGGGGAATTATTGGAAGTCGGGAAATATTTTGAGATGGTTATAAAACTGAATATTCGTTAGAAAAGTGTACTTTATTACTCTTTGCTCGGTTTCTATATGTTAATTAAAATATATATATATATATATATATATATATATATATATATATATATATATATACTTGTTCATGGCGAAAATCTGAACTGTCAAATACGTCTCTGGCTTGCTTTAATTTCTTCTTTAAATAATGTGAAATACTCTGCTGATTTTATCAGTGAAAAGCTTTTAAAATGCTTTGGAAAACCGGGGAAAGTGAGGGAAATTTGGTTAATGAAATGAGTAGCCGCCCTGGGAAATACTAATTGATTATTGCAGACGCATTCGGAACCTGAAAATGTAGGTTTTCTGCTTAATTAGTTTTTTTGTTGTTATTATTGAAGGTCGCATAAACTAGTAGGTCATTAGCGTCTACTATTGGATTTAACGTGATGGTATGAGGATGTAACGATATGGTGACGATAAGGGGTGAAAGGACGAACACATACAACCATATCCGAGCGGGACTCGAACATTGCCACCCCCCCTTCCGTCTGAGATCACTACGACACTATTGCTTTAGCGGTTTCGGCCACTGGGCCCACTTATTTAGGTTTTGTTGCAGTGGTATGTTAGGGATATCCATTCGCTTTTCTTTTGTTGAAGTTTTGATGACATTGTTGCACGAGCCTGAATATCAGGTGAGAAATGTGAATTTGCTATTCCATGTCAAATTAAATAAAATAGTTCCAATAGTAAAAAAAAATCCATGTCCAATTAAATTCCATGTCAAATTAAAAGATTGTAAGCAATTGTTTCAAGTTAGATTTTTAGACGAACGAGAAAAAAATCTCATTCGAACTAGTAGGTATTTAAATTTATTTGACCAGCCTTGCGCATGAGCTGATGCGTTGGCATTACATTTTAGAGCGACCCAATCTCGACAGTCCGTGTAACAACAATTTCATTGTCGTTTGTTTTTGGCCACAGGGGGTCGTTGGGAATGGAAATGTGGACAATTTATTTCCTATATCTAGCTAGTTTGGAATCTCGGGACGATAACTCCTCCAGCCTTATGGAGGGGGAAGGGAGGCTCAAACGTTGGTGGTAGCAAATGCATGCCTACGACACTGACGCAGGATGTGTGTTTTTCCGCTCTACTCAATTCATTTTATTCGCTGACTTGCATACTATTACTAGTTAATTTACAATTTGACATTGGAGAAGAGTTATCTGGGAATGAAAACATGGGTTTGTGAACGAATTTTACGCGTGAGGTACGGAACAATCGATAGGTTACTTCTCCGAAGCAAAATGTGCTTGAGGGTTTTCTGATGACGTCGTTACCCTCGTCCGGAGTTCAATCCATTGTTGAACTAATACATATCAGGGCCGTGGATCCCTAACGTTCAAGGGCTCTCGATTGTTCTTCAGAAATATTAAATTAATTTTTTCAAAAAATAAAATAAATCGTTTAAAATTGGTGTTAGATTAAACTATAGGTCTATGCAAAAAATTGGCATTGCGGAGTAATGTCTCGCATCATTGGATAATATTTATAATATGGAGTGTTTTTGGCTGATGCAAGTATATCACTTAGTGCTGAGAAGTTTAGTTTTTTTTAACAAAATGTCTTTAAAGCGTAGGGGGGATCGGTGAAAGTAAGAGTAGCCCCCCCCCCCCCCCCCCCGTAATCTCAAGGCGTAGGCCCAAGGGCCCCCACAAACTGCTAAAACGGTCCCAATACTAATCCTTATTTCACAAACGTGAATGGTGGTTGCCAGCTTTAAATTAGTAAAACGCAAACCGACTAGCAAACGCTCTCTCGGTATGCCAGAATTGAAACATTCGTATATTCAGGACTGGTAAGTTTGAAGTGGTCGTCTTTCGCGTGTGCGTTCACTGCCCGACGCCCTCCCACGCAGCGCGGTCTCGAATAAACGCGCCGCTGCCCGCGGCGGTGCGTCCGTTCACGGAGTAATAATAAACACGGCTCATTAGCTGACACGGCGGCAGCGCCTCGAAAGAGGGGCGGGTGGGCGGGCCCTCGATACAGGCGCGCGTGTATCACTTCATCCGCGCCTATAAATATTCTCACCCGCGGCGGCTTCTGTGAGGAAGCGACGTTGCCGCATAACGCCGCGTGAGCGTCCTGGGTATCTTCAGAGTGCTTGCACAACAGTGGGACAACGTGTTCAGGGTAAGTGGTGACGTCATCGCTCATTGCAGGCTGTACTCGTACCTCCAGAGGGAAACTGATTAAAATTTCAGCTTGTAGATAACATTTATTTGGTGCATTTTTAAAAAATAGTTTAAACAGTTGATGCGCCTATCTTAGTTTATCGTGTAGGTTTCCGTGCCTCCTTGTCGTCTACCATCGAGACTTTACTATATCAAAATTCGACAATATAATTTTTCGATTTATCGACATTGCAATAAACTCTCTTCGTCGTTCGTCTTGAGGCAACACAGCGTGGCCGAACTATTTGACATTTGAATTTCGAACATATCTTCCCGTATTCGCAATGGCGACGAATTGTCTAGCAGTCATCCTTGTGAAAACGGCATTGCTCAAGAGCAGATGCTACCCTTTCTGTTTGATATTGGCGTAAACGGTTTAGCGTCGGCCGTGCGAGGACCTGTAGAAGGGATCTTTGGTTGTGGATGATAATGCGTACTTCGGTTCATCCATCACTATAATTTGTATTTGTCATTGTAAGGCATCAGACGGCCCAACATTGCTTAGAACCCCTTCGTGGCGTGTCCACATCTATAGTCAACAAATCAAATGTCTCCCAGTGCTGCGAATTCTGAGTGGTACTTCATTGGGAGCAGGCTGCATTTTTCAATAGCGGTGATTTTGAATACTCATTCACTCAATCCTAGATATTGATACTATAGTTTACGGATCAGCAACTTCCTCCATTCTGCCATTCCTTAACAATATCTACCACACCAATGTCCGTATTTTTAGAGGTTCATCTCATACTAGCAGGATTGGCTACCTTCTAAACGAGCCATTCCTAAACGTAGATGGGAAAACCTGTTATGGTCTTCTGCTGTTAAATTTTGGGGTATCTCGAACCATCCATCCCAATGAATGATCTGTCCTAGACATGAGACCTCGTATGTTCTCCTAAAATCGCTTCCCCAGCTTTCAGATATTAGGTTTCAAGTTCTATTGGGGGGCTTGATATCGGCCTTCCTATACCGTGGAACATCCATGCAGCCTAATTTCTCCTTCAAAACTCCTTAGTTCTAAATTGACCTCGCTCTTCTATCTTCTCAAACTTCTCTTTACAGCCCGTTTTTAAGTCTTGTATTGTTTTTGCTATGATTCCAGCTGTGTTCTTTAATAGATCTTACGCGGCCTTCAGATCTAATTTTTAAATTATGTGTGCTTTTAATCAATTTGATGATTACATCTAATGGTCTTTAATCTACGTTACGATTTTAAATAATTTGACGTGGACGCCAATGACCATAGCTGTTGAATCGTCCTTTAAACCTCAGTAAATTTGTCCTTTTTGTTGTTGAATAATTTAAAGAAATGTTTATAGTTGAGTTCATGAATTGTATTTGGATAGAATAATGCTTGGTAATTATTTTCTTATTGGGTAATAATTTAATTTAATGGCTGAAACACAGAAGTAGTTACATTTTTGCTGTTCAAGCAAAAACACATACAAGTACAGTCCTCCGTAGGTTGTCAACAATTGTAATGTTTGACCGCTAATCTAGCGCATAGATTTCAGCGACATTATTGGTGTGCTGTCATTACTGAATTGTCATGTTCTGTTCATTCGCGTTGCAAACGCTGCATGCGTCACGCCCCGCGCATCTGTTGGATGCAGGGAGATATGCCTCGGTTGAGGGCACTGGAAATGCAAGAGTTTATCACAGGCCCTGCAATCCACCAGCGTTCGAGCTAGGGACAAATACGGCGTTTGAATGTCTACAAACGAATGTGTTTCAGATACCTAACCTATTAACCGAACTAAAATTTGACGAGATTGAATATTAATGCTTCTGTGTGAGTTTTAGATTATCATGGGTTCGGAGGTCGCAGATAACTGGGCTATCTCGTTTGGACACAGCAGAAGCGTTCGTGATTGATTTTTGCCACTGTCGCCCCGGGTTTATGGGCAAGAGTTCTCCATGAGGAACGCTGCGATATTTTTTCTCGTAAAATTTCTGTTTTACACAGACTTCTCATGATAAAACCCGGCCAACATATGCGCACAATGTTGTTCCATTCCTGGATGTGCGCCTCACAAGGCCTTTTGTTTTGAAGCTAAAAACGAGACGCTCTATTCTGACAAATTTACGTCAAATACTGTAGTTCACTCATCGAGATCATTTTATCTCTCTTTTTCTCTTTCATTATTTCACTGTCGTTTTTTAGACGAGACAACGGTGCTGTCAGTTTCGTTCGTTTTTCCCCTCGGGGAGAGGTGTTGGTGGTGAGGTGGTGGACGATTCAGATAAATTGGAAGAGGTAGGTAAATCTTTTTGATGGACAGCCCTATTGTTTACTTGGTCCTAAACTTATTGCAAGGCAATTGGAGCTGGAGCCTCACATCGACGCGGAGCAGTTTTGTTATTTCAGGCACGTAGAATGGCATAGAACGTTTGTTTGGCAAAGAACTTCCGAAATCTAGAGAACATTTCCTGTCCAGTGAATGGCGTCGCGTGGATTACAATGGAGCAAGAAGGTGGTTTGCCAACTTCGGAGGCAGTTAACGTGGTTTTTGAACTCCATCAACCCGTATGAAGCTTGCCTTGAGCCTTATCGAAGAAATAATCGGTAAGGATCGAAGTTAGTAGCGGACGCTAGGGGGAAGAGAACTTTATCCGATACATCAGACACCTCCGTTTGCGTCGTCACCTTTCTTTCCTCTTCATTCCTCAATCCGCCTTCAGAACCCCGTTTTTATAGCGTCTCACACTGCTTATTCGCTTTTTATCCCTTCTCGTTCCATTCTTAAACGGTCACAGTTCCGTTCTCTTCCTCCTTTAGTTTGCTGCTCCGTCGTCGCTGTCGCACTTACCTTCTGATGCCCCGAGAAGGGTCAGCGGGCAAGCAGCGGAACGGCTTCCGGAGGGCGGAATAGGGGGGGGGGGTTATCGGGCACGCGCTCTTACGCCGGGTGGTCTCGGCGGGGCCGACGAGGGAAGCTGGGGTGGCAGAGGGGGGCGTTAACTGGGGCCGCGAATGCATAAAGCGTGTCGCAGGTGTGGGCGAGGTGTTAAAACGCGCGAGTAGAGGTGGAGGCAAAGGCGAGACCCTCTCTTCCCATTTCGCTTCGTCGGCAGCTGCGGGCCGCCCTCCTTCCTCTTTTACACTATAAAAGATGCCCGGAACTCTGAGCGGCGAACGCTTTATGACGGTGGCTCAGTGTGCTCGTAATGCACTTGAGCTAATGATTACTTGCTGTCTAGTACAATTCTGAAGTAGTGTAAAAATTTAATACAGAGGAATTATGACAAACTAGTGAGAACCCGTGCGATTAAATCGCACGGTTAGTCAAATAACCAAACTGTTTTCTGCTTAAATAAATTCTTTTTTTGTATTCCAGCATTATAAACGACCTAACCTCACTAAGATCACTAACCTCTCATATTTCAAGATTTCTATTCAATGTAGAAAATCACGTTCACGTGCTTACACAACCTACACTAAATTGAAACAAACAAACAATGCTTGAGATTGCATTTCCCGCCACCGTCCGAGTGTAATTTTCTTCCGATAGATCGCGCGGCAATCAGATAGTACAGATCCCGAATTACTACTTTTTTTAATATTTAGGTATTTTTAACGCCCTTTTTCAATACGAATGTCCCATGTGCAGGTGAAAAGAAACACGATTTTTCAATCCATTGCTTCTTTATACAGATCGGTTTCGTATGTCGCCCAATTTATTGAAAAGACCAAACAGCCCTTTGAGAAATAATATATAAGATGATTTCCAGTTAAAAATTTAATGTATATAAGCAGATAATTATTTCAACATTACAATTTGGAAATACTGGGTCAATTCTGCAGCGTCAGAACAATGTATATTACATTTACTTTCGGCGATTCTAATTGTGGCTTTATGAGTTCTGTTCTTTTCGTATTATACTTGTAAGGTTCTGTTACTTTGATGAAACTCCCACCATTGCCTCCGAAAATACAAGGAAATGAGTTTTTCTTTACACGATGTTCTTTTATTGTATACCTTTTTGGAGCTTCATAGTAACTACGGAACATTTCGGGGTTCCAGACGACGATTTGCTTTTGGGAGAGGGTTGAATCTGAAGGTATTTATTTGCCATTATTCCCAGTTGTCATATTTCTTCTTTCCAGAGTTCAATGTAGTAGTACAGAACACATTTTCCATCCCTTGTATTATTATTTGCATATTAAACACATTCATTGTATGATTTAAATAGAAGATGGAGTTCCTTCACTCTTATTACCTTCAAGTGACAATATGTTGCCATGGTGCAGCCAAGCATTAATCCCTTTCCGACTTTTAACATTTCGAACTCGCTTTATCATTACCCGTAACAAAAAATTTCATTTAATATATTTGAGTAATAAAATAAATGCTTGACGTAGAGGAAACTTGTAAAACAAGTTGGCATTTTCTATAAGTTAATTTTGTATTTAAAAAAAAAGGAATTAAAAATCATTAAACCATTTAAATGCTTCTTTCAACTTTTTTTTTACTATAGGTTAAAGAAAAGTTTGTTTTTTTTGCGCTGGGGAAATTTGAGCTAACCCTGTCTCGGAGAAGAATGAATTCGAACACTGAACACTGTTTATTTTCCATAAATGATATTCACCTTACTTTAGATGAGCCGCTGGAACGTGTCAGCAGATAGTCTTCTGGAAATGTCAGATTTATGAATGTGCTTCCTCTGCATAAGGAGAATGTTAGATATGAAGCCCGAGAGGTGTTTCCTGAGTGCCGGAAAGAGACGAATCTCCTCAACCACTTGTGTGCGTGCCCGTTTTAGTAACAGAAGAGGAAAGAGGAGGCTGCGAGCGGCTGCCATACCGTGCCTGCGCCGCTCCGCCACTGCCAGTGGATGAACGTTCTCCTGCTTCAATCTTTTTACTTCCCCACTCGGATTACACGCGTGCCCGCACGGCGCCAGCAGACGCCGCTGTAGCTACCGCCGTCGTCTCACGCTGCGCGCTTCATATCCCCGACGAGAAAAGGCTGTTTGACGTTGAAAAATTTCCCTCTCTGCGCCTCAAAGCCGAAGGTGCTTCTCCGTACACTCGCCGCTACCACCTGCGACGTCGCTGGCTGTGGGGGCGCCGCGCACACAGCGAGATTAAGGGCGAAATCCCTCTCTATTATCGGGTTCCACCGAATATGATAGCTCACGTTTTACACCCTCTGGCGGCGCCGGCCGGCGGGTCGCGTGTTTACAGCCCGGCCGGCGGTGGCGGCGAGCAACTCTGTGATGACTTTGGCCGCCCCCCCCTCTTCATCCTCCCTCGCCACCGGCCCGCAAGCGCGCCGCCTCGTATAAAGTTTCAGGAAGCTCTCGGGCGGCGAGGAGTGGGGATGGCGGCGTCGAAGCGAGGTGAGGGGAAACTAGGCGGGTTTCAGGAGTTAGCGGAGGCTATCTGCCGTCGCGCGCGCCTCTCTCCGACCTTCACCTGCGCGGTAGAGCCGCGCCCGCTCGTCAGCGCCAGTTGGACGACCGGGGCGGTGCCGGTGACGGAGAGGTGCAGAGGTCACCGAGCGGAAGCGTTTCTCGATGCGGGTCGCTAGCTACTCGTGGCTGGGTTTGAAAACGCACTTGTGACTTTTCAGTTGTCAGTTCTTTAAACGAAGATTCATGGGAGGGCAGGGAGGGAAGAACTCGAAGTGTGTGTTGGGAAGAAGTCTTTGTGTACGAAAACCTTTTTCGGAGAAAAGGGGAGTAGAATGTCAGTTGGTCTGGTCGTAAGTTAACTTGCCGCCTTTGGGCCGTTTCTCTGAGGAGGAGTTCAGAGATTTCTGTCAAGAATAGATTCCGTTAAACAGACTCGATAGCAATGTGCTAGAGAAAGATTACTTAATTCCTGTGATATTTAGCTTCCCTTAAGCAAACTTCATTCGTGAAATATTAAGTAAATATATCTATGCAATATAAACTAACGGCACAGGAATGGGCTTTGCTAGTAAAGGAAACCGTGTCTTCCACGAGCGCTGTTGCTTGCCTTGCTGCACAAGGACTGCGCCGTTCTGATTGCGGTTGAAAGCTGGTGGCGAAGGCGGCGATTGTGATTGTCAGCTGCGGCCTCGAGATCAGCGTTTGGTTTCGTACCAAAAAGTATAAATCTTTGTTTTTTGTAGCGACGTTTGTTACGCAGTAAAAATTAACGCTTATTCCGGAGGCACGAATGGCGGGAGAAGGGGGAGCTCCAAGCGTCGCTAGCGCCCCCTTTCCGCCACGAGTCGTGACACGGTACGGCACGCCTCGCTCGTTTCTCTACGTCACCGGGAATGCGATTTGGCTTTGGGAAACTGCACGTAAAGAAAAGTTACTTAAACTACCAGCTGAAGCGGCGGCGGTAGCAGTGGCGGCGAGCGAGAGAAGTTAAAATGCGTTCAGAGCGAAGAATTGATAGAAGTTTGGGAATGGAGTCGCAAGCGTATAACTTCGTCCTTACGCCGCCGCTTAACGTCCCATTTCCGCTGCATTACATAGCTTTCGGAACTGCGCTTCTCCGAAGGGATGGCATCCCTCTAGAAGGCAATCTATTTACAACCGGCACTACGTCATTACTGGCAGGCAAAATACGCCTGGCGGTAGGAGCGACGACGGCGCTGCCCCGCTCTTCCTTGTGCGTGTCCCCTTTACATCAGTTGCCACTGCCTCTCCCCCAGATTCTTCCTCCCTCGCTCCCCCGGGTCGGCGCGTTCATAAACCTGACAGACGGATACTCCGCTGGGTCACGAGTTCAATCTGGTACCATGTAGCGCCCGAGCTCCCTAAGCTTTGGTCTGTGTGTGTGTATTGGGTCGACGTCTCCGGTTACATAAATCTGCGGCAGAAAAACGTGGAAGTAATTTTATGGCGCCAGAATGGTGTATGCGAACGGAAATTGTTTCCAGTCTTTCTCTCTCTTTCCGCCCGTTCCGAAGCGAAGCGACGTCGTGCGAGAGAGCTCGGCCTTGTCGGCGCGCAGGTGCGGTGTCCTGTGGTTTCGTAGGAGAGCTCGTCGCCCACTCTCCTGTTCTTCCCGCTGTCCCGCCTGCCTTCCACGCCGTGGTGCCGCTGGGAAATCAGGGGGAAATTATCTTCACGAAGTTGGAAGAAACAGTTTCCGTTCGTTTTAAAGACCCAGTTGCCGCGGGCGAGGTCGTTGAATCGGGGAGAGAATTCTGGCGGCGGAGTAAGGCAGGATGGGCGGGGCCATGCCGTGCGCCCCTGTGCTCTTTCCGTGCTCATGCAGTGGCCAGACGCCCCTCCGAAGAAAAAATGGATAAAGCCCGGTTCGCGAAGGGCGGGGTCGCCTGTGCCCAATCCATTGTCGTCTCCCTTCTGACGTTCGTTTTGCTGAGGTCGATTGCTGAATGGAGCATGTAATGGTGTTTATATCGTTGCTGGCCCTTCTAATAATTCGTAATAAACTTTCGACCAGAAAAAGAAACCATTTCGTATCGTGATAGCGAAGTACTTAGGTTTGCAGGGACAGTTAATTTGTTCTCAGTGTCCGTTCTGATATAGATCTGAGACCTCATAACTTGCAATGGGCTTTCAGAAGACTCGATTAACAATTTCATTTGCATCACCAATTCACTTTCTTTCACTATTAGTTTAAAAAAACAAATAACACTGAAACCTTGCCATATGTTAAATAGTGAATATCTGCAAGGAATAATTAGTATGTTAGAGGGCCGAGGTGGCAAAGAGCGTGGGACTTAAGTATGATAGTTTGTCCATTGTCTATCATGTATGTGTTGTCCGGGAGGGCCTCGCGTTCTGCCGACCCAAGACCAGAGGAGCCCGCAAGTGTGTTTGGTGTATGGTCGAATATGTGTCCCATTGGGACGTGAAGGGTGACGGACTGTCGGCTGGATAAAAGCCCTAGGGAAGTAGCAGTTAGAGAAGAATAGTAGTCATTCCTGTAACTTTTGATTTCTGTTCTAAGAACACGAATTGTTTCAAGAACTGCGTTGTTTGAAAGAAAATGGAAGCTTTTCGCTCTCGGTTGGGATTGTAGTATATGATTTTAATTTGACCACTGGCGAGGATGCAGCAACCCTAGTACAAAACTAAACGAAGTTAATGAAAGGTGGTAGGTAGGGGTGGGTATCCAACGCGGCCACCGGGGGGGTGCGATAGGGCACGGGGAAGGGGGGCGGCAGTGGAGTGCGACGGGTCGATACCGCGGCCCTCTGCTCGGTGGGCGTGAGTCGCGTCCTCGCTGGTCTCTCCCCTCCCTCTGGGATCTCTTTGCTGCTGGGCGTCATCCATCGTTCGCGTTGCCCCAATGTTTTATCCTCTTCCGCACTCGCGCCGTCGCTACCCGCGATCCCTCTCCGCTCGTCTTGTTTAATTGCTCTGCGCTCCGGCGGTGTGGCAGCCGCTGATTTACATCGCAACCTGTAACGAATGCTTTGATAGCTCCCTCCTAGCAGTATTTCTCGTGTGTGTTTCTTGTTACCGAACAGTAGATTTATACACTTACGTGCACTCTATAACATTGTTTCTTTAACGTTCTTTCCTTATTGTAGATCTATTTGTTGTGAGATCTTTCGAAGCCTTTTCTCTAGCAATCTTTTATGATACGATACTTTCGAATTCTAATATTATTACCTCTTATTAATATTAAAAATATTATGATTTAATGTTACACAATAATTCTCCGTATTACCCTCGGCAAAATTCGTAGTGCAAGACTATTCAATGTTGGTTTCAGGTGGCAAAACTGTTTTTAAATGTTCGTGTTTTGCGTACTGTATATACTTGGCCAATTGCCAGGAGTATAGTACGTGCATTGACCCGCTTTCCTCAGTGACGCTAGAGGTGCTTTTGTGTCATCTGCCTTACAGCCCTTTAGGAACTATTCGTGAGAATTAGCTTCAGACTACTGAAGTTTTCATTTGTCACCTGTATTGCTAATCACATGTTCTTTTATTCTTAGTATTTTGCTGATGTTTCATTCCTTGTTCTCTTCTCTAAAACCAGTTTCCATTATACGGCTTAGCAAATGTCTCGGTGAAATTTGGGGTATTTGCAAAGCATAATGCTTTCCCTTTTTCCTTCTTTTCATCACCTACGTACAGTGTTGTATACTCAGGGGTCATTTTATTGCTTACAGCAGTTTCGAAATTAATGTAACCTGGTTGCAATTAATATGCTCCAAGTTTGCAACCTTCAGCTTTCGTCCAGTAATTCGTGCGCCATTATGAGTAGTTCTTGCCGATCGCAGTTTTTAGTGTTAGAAACGACGATTCACATTTAATTTATTTAAACATTCCTCATAAAGGTCTGCTTCCTGATTAAAAACAAAACATTCCGGAGTCAAAACCAAACAAAAAAAAAATCATCTGTACCGATATTATTCCGCCGTCTACAAAAAGTTAATGAGCGTCATACTGAAATATAACGAGGAATCAGTCACTTTGTTAATCTTCGCACAAGATGGATGATAAACTTGACAAGACACTTTGGCAATTGTCGCACAATATAGGATGACGCTTCGCTTCGTTTCAAATTCAGTAGTTTGTCTGCTGTTTACGGCTTCGACGGTAGCATTTGTTAGTTTCGACTTCGCTGATGCTTGAGAGAGATTGTTGCGTTTGCGTCTGCGTCGGCGTCGCATAGGCAGGCGTCTATATCAGCAGCGTGCAATCGCTGGGCCGGCGCGACCCAGCGGTTATCGGGCATGTATTGTCACGACCCGTGGCGCCCGCGGCACCCGCCGCGTGCGCTACCGCGTTTTAGAACTCGTGGGTGGCGGGGCCCTCCCCATCTCTTCCCCTCTCGTGACGTCCTGCCCTCCCCCCCACTTTCGGCACATCATACACAGAAAGCGGAAATTAAAATTTTGGAAGTCATTAAGAGCGTCGTTGGAGCGCGATAGGCATCGCATGTTTTTAACTGCGCCGCGCCGGTGCCCGGGAGCGGGCTCCGCGCTGGCGATACCGCTGTTGCGCGGCGGGCAGCGCCCCTCTCACCGCTCGAGCCTGAGAGATCGGCAGCGCGCGCGGCGTTGTGAATGGTCGCTGATGCTGAGATGACTTCGGATTCCTTGCGACACTACCATAATGTATTCGAATACATATTGGTTGCATTTCAATATCATTTTTTAAGGAAGTGATCTTAGGTTTCTTCGTGATACATTGGAAGTGATTAGACTTCTGAAGATCCTCTTAAGGAAATGGAGTAGATATCATTGTAATAATAGTGATATTGGTTGGTAGGGCATTATCTTCGTAGCTTTGCGTTCCGTGTTAGTAATGCCTGTCATTTTAGCTGGTTCTCTTAAATTTGATCATTTTGTTGGTTGGGACGACTGTGCTGATAACTAAAATTGAATGTCATAATTTTCCAGTCACTGTTTATGTAACAGTTACTCGTGTAAACATTTGTCAAGATTGTAGCATATGGGGATTAAATTTTGTTTTATCGCGATGTACAAAAATTAGAACATGATCATCGTATAAAAATGTTGTATCGTTAAAATTAAATTTTACGATGGCGATATTGTATTGCGGAATCGCATAAGCTACAATTGCGTAATTTCACTTGCAGTCAGCATTCTCATTGCAATGCATGGGTTTTGATAGACCATGCGTAGTTCGAAATCTCGGAAATTTTATATTTTTGAAAAATCGAGGGCTTAAAACCTTATGTCAAACGTAGCCACACAACGTCAGAGATCACTGGTCAGTATTGTATATTGAATTTGGTTTGTGATTATTTTCTCGATTATTGCGAGGAAAAAGCAAACGTCGGCGTGGCAGCCGCCGCTAACGCCTACGGAGACATGACGCCACGCAACGCGACGCCGACGGCGCCGGCTGGGCGGAGACGCGGCACCCCCCCCCCCCGCTTCGCCGCCCACTTCCCGCCTCGCTCCTCTCCGTCGCGCCGGGTCGATAGCAGTTTCAAGTTGGGGCGCCCGGAGAAGTTAGATCGTTTCGGAATAACATTTCTCTTGCGCATCCCCCGAGAGGGAGACGCGTCCGCTGCCCGCCCCTCCAGCCTCGGCACCACCCTCCCCCATACACCAGTTCATCCCCCTCCCTTCTCCCGCGCCTCCGTCGTGGGTGTCCTCTTCAAAGCGCCCGTGGGCGACGGGCCGACCGTGGCCCGGTCTCTCGTACTAATTGTCAATTCCGAAGTCCGCTCGTTCTCGAGACTGGTGAAGGTGGATCCCGGTTGGTGGATGGAGTGAAGCGAGACGGTGTATCAGGGGATGAGAGTGGACGATGGGGAATGCAATAATCTTTCTCTAAAGGAAGACGCTTGTGGCTCAAAGTTGCAACTGCATAAAGCCAAGCGTCTTGAGAAAGATAATTGTAGTACAGATGCATTGAAGTGCACTTGGAGAGGTGAAATTGGAGAAGCAAAAGCAGACATCAGATGGAATGGGAGATTATGTAATTAAGCCACCTCATAATGACAGATTTTGTAGCTAAACATTATTTAAAAATGTAGGGACGAGAGTCGTCAGAATTATTGCATACGTGCGTTTCTCAACTTCCTTCCCTTCTTATACCCCCCCCCCCCCCCGCGGGTGTATGTGTACATACACCCTAGCACTGCCATAAGGAGAAAGTTGGAATTGGAGATTGCTCTTATTTCCCCATAAATGGCAGGCCGACAAAATGGAAGCCTTTAGGAGGAAAGTGTACAAAAGATGGCGTCGAGTAACTAGGCAAAGGAGCGTCCGTAACGAGAGCGTTCCGTGCCGGGCGGAGCCGTCTGTTCGGATAGCGACTGCGACGGCGGAGAGGCGGAGAAGGATGGCGTGCGTGAGCGCTGGCCGTAAGCTCTGTTCGGAATCGAATCCTCCTGCCTTCTCCCTCCGCCCAAGCCGCTCGCCCCTAGAGCGCCGCCACCCCGCGGGCGTTCGCCTGCCCCAATTAAAGTGCAGCTCGCGCTGCCGCCAATGCCGCCACCTCCCCCGCACTCCCGCCTCCTCGTTCCGCTGCTGCCCGGCGCGCTGCCCCGCCCCGGCACGTCCAGGCGTCCGGCCACCGGCATTAGTCGCCGCCCCTATTGAAAAAGAGATTACCCGCTCTGCGTTCTCGCCGCGCCCGCGCGGCCTTCGCTGTCTGCCTCGCCTCCGCCTCCTTCGCACGCTTTCCCTCGCGGCCACGATTCCTCCCTCGACCGCTCAGCACTGCGTCTGGCTTTTCCGCGCAGCAGCTAGCGTTTCCGCGTCTACCCCGTTCTGTCCCCCCCCTTCTCTTTCGGGTCGCGGTATTAAAAAAGACGAGCGCCGCTTCGACGACATGAAATGAACTTCCTCGGGGATTGACAGATGCCAGCGTCGCGCCGTCGGCCTGCGGATGTTCCGCGTGTTGGATGGACAACGGGCGAGCGAGCGATAGCGAGCCGTGGTCACCGCCGGGCGCATCTCCTGCTCTGTGAGAGAGCGGGTAAGCATAGGGGCGGGCGGAGGGGGCGGTGATGGAGCGCTCCGCCGAGAGCCATGCGTCCGCGTGCAGGCTGCACTGCGGCGGACGCCGGGCGGCGGCGCGACGCGCATCCGTCATGGGCGCCCGCCACGCGTCAGCCCTCCCCGCTGCAGGCCCCGCCGGGAGCGGACGACGAGATGTTCAGGTGGTGGACGGACGTCATTACGTGAGGTTTGCTCGAACGCAGAGGAGGCGATGTTTATTCATTTTTGGTCCCTCCATCACATAATTCCAAATATATTACTGATATATGCTAAATGAATGCACGTGTGAAATGAGAAATTGATTCAATTTTCAGTTCAAAAACTCTTGCAGGTGAACTATGACAGTTTCATTTAAATTATCTGTAGTTTTCTGGATGTTAGTACTTGATATGATATTGCATGAGGCCGCTGTTAATCTCGAGTATGTTTGGGGGTAGTTTAAATATTGCGCAGACAACTATTCGTTTTCGCGGAGAACAATGTGGCGTCAAAGAGTGCTTGGTAGTTGGCGTGAGCGTTGTTATTCGTTGCGCACTCGTTGAGCGGTGCATCCACGCAATGACATAGTTCCGCGAGCAGTCGGGCGCCTCCGCCCAAGTTGGCTGCCTGGGGCGCAGCCTTTGTCGCGCGGCCGGCGCGGAATGCGAGCGCTGGGTCCCGCCTCGTCTCGCCCCAGTGGAATTCATTACGAGCGCCTCCGGGCCATGTCGGCGCACGCCACGCGGGGAGCGCGCGTTTTTTGATGAGATCACCGGCCTAGGCTCGTAGCCATTTCTTCTGCCGCGCCACCGTTGACCTGTGGGCTCTGGAAATACTGTGATATAAATTTATCAATTTGTGAAAGAACTGCTTTAGTGATTCTTGATTGAAAATATAAACTCTGCGCTTTCTGACGCGTAAGAACTAAGTAAACCCGAAATGATAACGTTTTTTGAGAACGGATTTTCTTTAAATTTAAATATTCAAGTTTCTGCGTGGCGATTGTCATATTTCGCTCCTAAATGTTAAGCATGTTTTTCTTGCGCACACAATTGTTTAACGTGGTCAAGGAGTCATTCCGGCCTGTGCTTTCAGGTTACTTCACCTGAATAAACGCTCCAGTTTTGAAGGTTCTGAAGAACACGTGTCCTCGCTTATTTAACTCGTCTGTTTGTATTACGACAAACAGTAACGTTCATCATTGAAGTTACGTGCTTCCTGCTTAAGAAAAACATCTGCGCTATGAAAACAAACGGAAGATAGTTTGCTGCGTAATAGGTCATCTATTTCGGTCTGCATGATGGAGTGCTGCGACAGGAAGCATACTGTTGCGCCGGTCGGATGTGTGAACTGCGAGGTATTTGTGGATGCTGTCGATTAATCATCGACAACAGAGAAGTGTTTCATCGAGACGACGTGATGCACACTATCCGGAAGCCTCCCACCACTCCATCTGGCACTTCCTCCGGATGCTTCGTCTTATCGGATCTTCCACGATATTTTTCGTGTATTCGCTGTATCTTCATTAGGAAGTTTCGTCGGCGCGGACGAAGAACAATAGTAGCAAAACAGAACTAAATGCGTTTCTTGATAAAGGTGTAGTCTCTGGCACTGCTCCGTCCGAAGTGCCTAGACAATAGGGAAGGAATAAATAGCTACCGAACGTTCCCAAGTATTTTGTTTGAAGGGAAGCCGTTGCATTGTGTCTCTTTCGATTCAGATTCCTCCAGAATGAGGTAATGGCGGGGCTTCTAAAGATTTATTTTTTATAACATTACGGATTTTTATTTAAGGATTTCTGAAAAGGTCTTGGAATATTTCCTATCTCTCTCATTTTACAAACCGTCTGTTATTAGTACTTGCGAACAATAATTTTAATTTCAGATGTCTGGGAATCCAAATCGTAATATTAAAAAGAAGTATTTTGTGAAGAAAACCTAAGATCTGTCCCAATTGGTTCTCGAGCGAGTGAATTATTGGGTGTCACTGTTCCGTTAATAGGTGGATTGAAATATATAATGAACCTTAAAGGAGGACACCGTCGCAAAAGGGAACTTAGCAAGAGCGCGTCTCTGGATGATGAGCCGGTTTCGCGTCCCATCCGGAGTTTCCGTTGGCGCTACCGGGGCGACGCACGAGGGGGACAGCTGCCGCGCAGACAATGGACCGGTGCGACCGCCGCCGCCGTCGCGGCTCCCGTCGGTCTATTTGCAGGCACCCGCACGTTCCGCGCGTGGCTATCAGAAAATAAACCACCGCGCGGCGCTCGCGTGCCCCTCTGCTCCGGCAGCCTGACGCCTCGGTCAGTCGCGCGGCACCTTCCTCGCCTCCCTGCCTCCCTGCCTCCCACTTTATTGATTTCCGAAGCCGCCCGACAAGTTTTGTTTGCATCACCTCTGTCTGGCGTTGCTATTTGTGTCAAAGTTGCGTGACATCTCTCGCTTCCTACAAAAAGTGTCAACTCGTAATCTCGTAATGAGGAAAGTTGTTTGAAAATGAACGAAAGAATCACTTGACCAGGTGGGCTTCTAAATTTCTGACATAGTTTCTGTGTATATGTGTTTTATTATTTCTTGAGACTTGTTTAGAAACAGATAAGAATGACCCTTCACCTGAGTATTTAGAGTGAATAAATAAACTTTATTTTTTAGCGTTCATTCAGAAATTAGGCTTAATTTAAAAGGAATTTTCTCAGATGACTTTGCCCCATAGACATTCATGCGTAGAATGTGATCCACGTAGGAACAGTTGGATACTTCAAGACTGAAGTATTTAAGATATTCATCTGGCCCTGTATATTTTCATGCTAATGCAAAATGATTAGCAAAAAGGTTATGTAAGCCTGGCTTGTGCATTTGCGAGCAGCAATATGTAATCGAAGAGAGAGAATTATGTGACGGGTTTTCTCGAATACAAATTACGTAGCGTTCTGCCTTTCTTCAAAGAAGAAAGCGGCAACGACGTGTACCAGAGGCGAACGAGCACGTACATCCACTCGCCTCGCAATAAATGAGAGAGATACTGCAGGGTTGAGCGCGGCTGCCCTCCTGGGCTGGAGTGAGTATGCAGAGCGTCAGCAGGAGAGGCGGCGCTGCGAGGGCCGTAGATTTACGAGTCCAATACTCGCACGAGCGGCACTAGCACAAAGAAGGCTGCGGCAGCGGCGGCATCGAGCGCGCGCGGATAGGCGCTCGCGACGCGATATTACATCACGTTAAGGGAAAATTGTTTTATAAATCCCGGCCCACGCTTTCGCGTTGTGGTTGTGAGATGGGAGAAGACGGGTGGCCTGGTTCAGCGTGACCCGGCTGAAAAGCGCTGTCCGCCCTCCAGCTTTTGTGTCGACGAGAATATTTCATTCGCGTGAAATTGTGTGTGCGGATGGGTGTGGGTGGAGCGGTCCGGCGCGCGTAGGGGCCAAGGGGCGCCGAGGAGAGTGGATCGGAGGTGGCGGCGTCGCGCACTGGGAGTATCGACGCCGAGACTGAGGCAGCGACCTCGGCGTCGACGGCATTCCCACGGGACGCCGGCGCTGCCGCCTGCCCCCGCGGGGCTGCTGGCTGTGGGCGTGGTCTCTGACGAAGGGAGCCAAGCCTGCGCGCGCCCGGTTGCGGGTGGTGGGCGGACAAAACTCGCCACACGTAGGATTTGCTTCAATATTTGCTTGTAGAAGTGACCATTGGAAGTTTTACTTTTGCCACTTTTGTTACACGCGTCTATCTCCCCAACACATCTTCCATCCTATAAAAGGGTAAGTGTAGCGTCGGGTATTTCAATTTCAAGTACAATAGTTAATTCCTACGTAGGTGAGCAGTACGAGGTTGATGGGCGCAGTGCTTCTTCCCTAGTGTTTTTCTAGTGAGTCACATAAGACACATATGGACATCTATCCGCAGGTATCAATTCCTGCTGATGTACTCGCGTAGTTCTAAAATCGTGACCTAGATACCGTGAGCAAATTTGTATCAAATGTTTGGAGGGTAATGTTTAATTTTGCTTGAACTTCGTTAACACTCCGTCACTCGCGCTACCAATCGTAACACTGGTATTTGGTTATCCCAATCGTAACACGAGTACACTCCACAAATAGTTTTCTTTTTTAAATTATGATTATTACTTTTTTATTTATCTGGGCTTGTAGTATAGTTAAATACACAATGGAAAGAAACGGCAAATTATTCCAAATTAAATTTGAATCTATTATACTTCCGTCACTCGGGCGGCCACTCGTAGCACGAGTACTCGCGCGTTGGACTACGTACAACGCCCGCATTATTTAGTTTTCTACATCTTCTAATATTTACGTTTTTTGTACAGTAACGAAGAGAAACGCTTAAAGACAACATTTGAAATATGAAACTCTCTCTTATTACTGAAACAAATATTTTGATCAGATACGCAAGAACACCGTTTCATACGCCAGTACTCGCATTTTCGATTCTGCCCGACAATAATGTTAGTCAAGGTTATGGCGACACAGTTCATAACAGAAATAAAGTTTATTTATACCCTTCTCAGACACCGTTAGAGAAATAGAAGCATTAGTTTTATTCGTGGAAGGCTAAAATCTCTCTTTTAATTAGAACAAAAAACTTCTGGTTGACTTGTATCCAACGAAGCGAATGACAGAGTGTTAAAGGTTTGGATTACTCGTTTTATACTGAAGAGGTAATGAAATTGGTAGGACACAAGCTTGATTCCGAAAGTCCTGTGTTCATATTTTTCGTAAATGCATCTCTGTTGCCTTAAAAATATTGAAAGCGTTTTGAACCGGATCAGTATTTTAATCTTAAAATATAAGAACGTTAGAAGTCGGTGGAAAATGGCAGGGACTTTGTCTCTTGTGTTGCTCATCCTGTGTATAGGTTGCCCTTCCCCGTTTGACTATTCGTACGGTAACTTCAACGATACTGCTTATATGTGTGTGAGTGTGTGATGCGCCGGTGGAAAGCTCGCTCGAAGTGTAACGATCAACCCGGAAAACGTTCCGCCGCTCTGAAAGCAGAAAATACGGCCCATCAAATCATGCCCATTGAGGAGTATCGGCAAACGCATTACGTACAAGTGGGTCGTGTTCGTGGAGCGAGTCGCACCTCTACGGCAGAACTGGAGACGCGCTCGCTAGCAAAGACGTAGCAGACCCCTTCCTCTAGAGGCTTGCGATTGGAGCGCAAAGCAAAGGCACGTTCATTTACATTTCTCGTGCCGAAATCTTCCGGCGAAATCTTCGCGACACCGCTGAGCCGTAATCTTCCGAAACGAGTGCTGCGCTGCGGAAGCTGCCTGCCCTTTTTTTTGCGATCTGGACTCGTTTTCGCGGAATGGGCCGAAGTTGATCCGGGCACAGAATCATCTGCAAGGATGTTTCAATATTTAAATATTCCTTGGGCACTGCCGATTAGGGACTACGTAGTAAATGAAAATTTGCCCGGAAATGGAATGAAAGTATGCATTAAATGTACATTAAATGATATTGGAATAGGTAGATTGCTCCTATAAATGGACTGAAATTTTTTGTTTGAAATTGACGAGAGAATATTGTACGATTTTCCAAGGTTGTAGTTAGATTTTTTTTTAGAATGAACACCGTTCTTGAGAATAGGCAGTATCTAAAGAGTTGCGCTTATTTATTTTTGTTCCAAAGCGCCAAATGAAAACGAAGATTTTATCACTGCAGTTTGTTGACGTTCTGTTCACTCTTATTTGCACAGTTCATGCTTTCCGTTGCTTCGTGCCGCCGCAAAATTTCTGTGCCCGTGACGAGCTGTGGGCGTGGTCCGGAGCAGCTCCGAGGTTTGTGGCGACGCAACTCCGCCGCCTGTATCGGAACTCATTACGACGCCCCGCGAGTCACAAAGCCGCTGCCTGCCTGGCCCGACCCACTCCCCTCTCCGTACCCACCCTCTACTCAGCGCCTGACCCTGCCCTGGCGCGCCGCGCCGCGCCGCGCCGCGCCGCGGGAGATGGGTGCACATAAATTGCCGTTTTTAACCCGGCGCCCGCGACAAAAGGGGCCGGGCGCACTTATATTACGTTGCCCGACAGAAGTGGTAATGACTCTAAAAATTCAATCTGCCCCACGCGGCTTTGAAGTTGGCCTGGCGCCCCAGGGCCGTGCGTCGTTGCGAGCTTTCGTCCAATCGCCATTGCGCTTCAGTTTCGACTTTGCTCATTGTTCTGACCCCTAATACAAGGCATACCCATTTCTGAAAATTCATTATTTTGGAAAAAATGTTAATTTTCATAATGAAAAATACTGCGCTAATTTTAAAGTGTACGTATTATTATTTACAAAGAATGAAAGATAATCCCATCAGGACTAAGACAGGTTATTTACACCTCAAGGATTCATTTATTAAAAATGTACAACGTTAATAAATTGTCATTGAATTTACTGGTGGTAACAACTATTTAACATTTCATTGCGATAATAGTGAAGTAGAACGAGCTTTCATGATCATACCGACTGACAATCTTGTTTTCCACGGGCGTAGGTTTCGTCTTGCTTCTGAGTTCCCGCAATGTTTGCCGAGCGGTTCCGAACTTCGGAGACCCTAATGGGCGTCGCACTAAGTCCGGCAAAGCCTCCACCTCCTGAACTTTAGAGCATTTTTCAAGACTGTGCACATTATCCTTTGATATTGTGGCCCTAATATTCCTCGAAGACATGAAATGTTCTTCGAAGTAGTTCTACGAAGTTCGATGCGAGTGAAGAACTTCGAAACGATCCACTGCTAAATCATATGTGTGAAGTGACTCAACAGAGTTAACTTACTGATTGGTTGTTTGGTGGGTTGTGGCCCACGCGTTGTGAAATGATTGTTCACGAACGGTGAGTCCAGTAGATAACATTTCTCACTTCATATTTGCTCCAAATAGCTCATTTTTGTTAGTTCTACGCAAGTGAGGACATTCTGTGCTCAATGCGTTTGTTACAACTGACATCACTGCTGTTTTGTCCCGTTCATTAGAAATGTGTACACAGAACTCTCCTCATCTTGTTTCCTGACCGTTGTTTTAAGTGTCTCGTATCTTTAAATCGAGGGCGATCGAAACAAATAGATTATTTTGGCGTTAGCCCAAATTATTGTTTCCCAATCAATTGCCCTAATTGTGTCGGATTTTAAACGACTTCCAAATTCCACGGAAGTGATCCTCTCTAGCGGTTACAAGTGCATAGGTCCGGGTGCAGCGCGTTCCCATTTGTGACGTCAAATCCATTGAGCAAAGCGCTCTGGTTTATTTGTGTTCGGCGCAACGGGTGGGTGGATGTGCGTGCGTGTGTATGTGGAGATGGCAGGGAGAGATGCTATGGAAGCGGTCGAGGAGAGATGAAGCAGCGTCGCCACGGCGTCTACGTGACAGTCGATTCGAGAGGCGCCATGTCGCGCCGCGTCTTGTCGCATCCCTTCCAGTCGCTCTGCTCGTATCCTGCCCCAAGGAAAATACACGCGCGTCCGGGCATGTTTTGAGGGGAACAGGCACGCTCGTGTACATTGCGGCGTAATTCTCGCGGTGGCGCGCCTGACGGCTGCCAGATGCGCGCCGCTCCCCTCTTCGCTGCCACTCCTCCTCCGTGGCGTGCCCCCGCGGTGGACACGGATCTTGCTGTCCGCTTCTTCACGTAATCTACTTCTCGACGACTTTTTAAGCCAGTATGTATGTTTGATTCAACTTATTCCTGTTAGCACATGAATTTGCCATTTTGAATTTTTTCCCCAACTTTCGAAAATGCAGAGTGCGCAGACCATGGGACCAGCTACAATTTCTTTACCGTTTTTTTTATACATACGTGAAAAAATCTAAAGAAAAACTTTAGAACCGTTTCACAGGCCAATGTTTAAAATTTACAGTTTATTGACATTTTATTAGTTTTTCTGTTTCCTAATGGTAGAACGGAAATATTATTTGAAGAATATTAAAGAACAGTAAAACCTCGTCCAATGGTAATTTTATGTGAAAAATTTGGAGCCGTTTTTAAGAAAATGGTGTTTAAGCGATACTGTAAAGGCGAAATTGAAGCTCTTTTTCGCAGGAATATTTTGTGTTTTCGAAAAATATTAGAAGTCATTTAAAGTAATCAATTTACAAATACAATAGTGTTATCTAGTTGCTGCAAATGTGCATTTTAACAGTGTGAGAGATCTTTCAATAAAATTATATTCGTATAATTTTTGAAAAACAAAACCAACAAAAAACAAACACAAAATGAACTTTACGTCACATTAAAAAGAGTGCAGTTAGCACTATCCTTTTGAAAAGTTTGAAGAAAAAATTTGGAGCCATTTATGAGAAAACGGCGTTTGAGCCAGTCTGAAAATGCGGAATTTTGAGATAGTTTTCACAGAAAACGGTTTGAATTCTCGAGAAACTTGACTTAAAGCAAATGCACTCATAAATATAACATTGTGAACAAATCGCCGGTAATTTTTGAAAAAATTACAAAAATGTAAGAATAGAGCATAGAGAGTAAAGAATAGAGCAATGTGGCGTTTATGTCGTCCTCAAATATTACACAAGGCACTATCCCTACCAAAGTTAAAAGAAAAAACTTCGAGCAGATTTTGAGAAAGTCTTATTGTAATTTTTTAAAATTGCACGTGTTGCATGCATTATTGCGGGAAAGCTACTAAACTTTATTTAAAATGTACATGGCTTTAATGAACTCACTATGGAAAAAACATTTACTTGAAGGGGAAAAATCTTCAATTTTGCAGTTGTAGGAAAACAAAGGTCAAACTTTGCAATTGTCGAAAATTCAGAGTTTACCATGAAATCGGACTATGCCACCTTAATCGATTTCCAAATTCCAAGGACCGCGACATCAGCAGATAGATTAGGGAATATCAATTTCGGAATAGTTTAGGCGCTAACGTTAACCACGGACGTTTTGGTGTCAATCTATTTTTCTGTATATAAGACTCAAAAACGTGGATTCTGAGTATGCAGCGTGTTAGAAGGGATTTACTGTATATGCCAAAAGCATTATCCCCATTTTCGTTACCAGGGCCCGGCAATAAGAGTTTTTGTGTCGAAAATTCGCAGTTATTCATCACCGCAGTACAACAATTTCTCGGTTGCTTAGGCAGCAGCGAGGAAGTAAAAGGAGGAAAGTGAATTTCGAGTTTAATCAAGCAAGACTTTTTGCGTAGGAAAACAATAAACGAAACGGAAGAAAAGCCAAGACCGTATTTATGGGGACACTGCTCCGTCCCGTGGTACCTCGGTGGTTCATTGAATTTCGTTGGGGCCGTTTGGGCACGAGTGATGCCGGACGCGTAGAACCGCCATTTGAGGTCACAACTGAAGAAATGGTGGGAAAAATTCACGATACTGTGTTGGAAGACCGCCGAATGGAAAGTAGGGGAGGTAGTTCAGATCGTAAATATCGCGTTTAAATGGTACAATAACATTCTGCACGAACATTTGGATATGAGAAAGCTGGCAAGTCTTTAAGTGCCGCCACTGCTCTCAGTTAACAACAAGCGGAACTTGTTGTGACCATTTTATTTGGAGTGTTTGAAACTCTTCCAAATTAGTTTTTGCTACGTTTTGTCACCTTTCATAAAACAGATGTGTTATTTTCAACCACAGACCGTACATCAAACCAAGCATTGGATTTGTTTTGATGAACATGCTCCGGTGAAAGGGTTTTTCACCATGCAGGGTGAAAACGTTCCGGCAGTTCGAAAAGTGGAGGCGAATTTTGAAAAACGTTGGGCAAGGTGTTTTGATTTTAAAGGGGACTAAGTTGTGAAATAGTTTATTTTTGGAAAAAAAATGTTCTTCTTTTAAGTCATGAACTGGAATCCGCTGGCGTATATTTCAGGTTGTTATATACCACTCTGTGATTTTGTTTTGATCTCTATTAACTATCACTCGTGATTGAAGTTCGAAAAGTGATCCGTTCGATTGACGGGGTATCGTCTGTGACTCGGTGGTGACCGCGGCCTTTCCAAAAACTCCGGATTTCCCCGGGAGCCTCTGCGGCATTAACCTTTCAATTTCCGTCAGAACCCTAAAGCCGGCTTCCGAAGAACGCAAAAGCAGGCGTTTTAGGGCGATGGGTTTCGGGGCAGCAGTTTGCGCAGCGGGCTGGGCCTCACGCTGAAAACGGCGCGATTAGAGGTAACTGCTGTTCGCTGTCGTACTTGTTCAAATAGGCTTAGGGCTTATCTGGCGCGCAGCGCAGCTGCCGCGGCGCGCGAGGGGGCGCGGGGCTCGATGCCGCGTCCGCGTGCGGGGTGAAGCGGGGGAGCGCCGAGGCGGGCGTTGGCCGCTGCGGCCAAGTTGGATCCGCGTGCTGGCGAGCTGTCGCATCGCTGCGCGTCACCTGTGCAGCGGCGCGGCGCTTCGGCGTCACCCTTCCTCTCGCGCCGGCGCTAGCGTTCGCGCTCGCGTTCGGCGGCGCCCGCGACAAACGGCTGTTTGGGCGTCCGTGTCACAACATGCAAGTCGCCCTGTCGCCAGGCACGGGCGACGGCGCACGGCCGCGAAAAGGCTGGAGGAGAGGGATAGCGGAGGGAGTCGACTGCAGCTGTTGCACCGGATGGTGCGTGGTGGGGCAGGGGGGTGCTTGCTGCGGAGGTTGTGGCGGCGATGAAGTTTAATGCAAAGTTTGCGCGGTTGTTGCAAAGGAGGAAGTTTGGAGCTTCTGATGGATTGTTGGTGTTCGAAAGGTTGATGTTTCGGAGTTCAGTGAAATAGGCAGTATTCGAGGGGCTGTAGATGGGGTTTCTGTGTACTCTCAACATTATGTGAAGAGAATGATTCAGCACTATATTTCCTAACCGGTATTTATGCGTCATTTACCTTTTTTTCATTAGAGGAACGCATAGGAATTGTTTCCATATATCATCTTAACATCAATCACTTTTATTCCGATATTCCCTGCATGTTGAAATGCAGCTTAATAAAATATAGTCTCAGAAAAACTCAGTTTTTTGTTCGTTTTGCAGAATGTATTTTAGGAGGCGGTTGTTAAACTGCTTCTCTGAGATGGAAACCATGTGGGCTAAATATTTAGTGTACGGAAGGAGGTTACGCCACCAACGAGCAGTGAATGAACCGAGGTGGCTGAAAATATTCCACGATCCTTGGAACGGAGAGAAGTACAGAGTTGAGTGTGCCAGCAACGTGGTTATCCTTCGCTGAATTGCCAAAGTGCTTCAGGAGATTTTATAGCCAGTAGGGGAAAAGTTTTACTCGCTTTCTTGAAGTGGTCAATAAACTGTTGCTTTTCTGCGATCTATTTTTTTCTTATCGACATACTTTTATCGTAGGAAATAATAAAATTAAATAATTTAAGTGATGTGCACTCACAACATTACGAATAAAATATTTTACATAATAGAACTTCGTTTTGGTTTTCTCTAACATGTGGAAAAATTACTGCGTGTCAGGGTGAGAGAATGTTCAATAGTTCGACCGTTTACCTCGTATCCACTTTTCCCATCGATCGCAGAGAAAGGAATAAGACACTCTTTGAGTTCTCAGGTTCATCGAGTCATCGAAATAGTAGTTCGCCAGAATTAAGTTTCCGTAATACAACGCGTTCGACAATATGACCGTACCCCAAGCACCGCTAATTTCTTTGGAAGTGGTAATTACAGCGCTGTTTAGGAGAAAATACAAGAAAGGTGTAAAGACCCCTCTTTTCATGTGGTTTACTGCAGCTAAACGGGAGGAGATTTTTTCTCACTATTCTCATAACCATTTATTTTTAATAACCTCGAGCTGAAAGGAAGCACCATTTTAAGAATCCTGTTTTGAAATTCCCTGCCGTTGCGTTTTGTTACTTGGAATTCCGCTCTGCTCTTCCTGTGAATAATTTAGTGCTCTCATTTGGGCTCTTAAGCTGCTCGAAGCTCTTTTCCTGACTCAGCTCGTATTTTCTGGGTTAGAACCCGAAGTGCGGTGGGAACATAGCCATATTTCGTGAATGCAAATGCGAATTCCTCAAGACGCACGCTCCCGCCTACGAAGGCAGACACGTAGGCGCTTTCCGCGAGCGCGTGTCCTTGCCCCCCACCGCCCCACCCACCCACCTACCCGCTCTCCTCGACTCAGGGCGCTGCGTCTGCGGGCAGGGTCTTCTTGCGACACGCGAATTACGACGACAGGGCGCCTGGGCCTCCCGAAAGTTGAGTAGGCGTCGGGCGACCTGCCGCCTAGGGCCTCCATAAAGCGCTTGTGCGCGCAACCTGTCTCCTCCGCTCCTCGACGTCCTCGTTCTCACCGAGTGAGGAACGATGTAAAGGGCGAGCTCCCCGCGGGACGGCGCGCCTTGTTCGCTTGTCCGAGGCGCTTCTCTCTTCCTTCTTGCGGGCTGCCAGTCAACAAGCTTCCTTGATGGGCGGGTTGTCTTGGCGACTTTCCACGGAGGTCTCCTTTATGTTTAGCGTTGTTAATTCCAGATTGAATTCGCAATTCGAACACCGTCTTTCTTGCCTTGGTGAGGGGCCGTCCAAATGTGCTTCGAAAAAACTTATCGATGTGGAGGTTTCAGTTTCCCATTGTTATCTCTCGATTTCTTAAAGATTTATCAGAATCAATCTTAATGATATATCAGATCTAACAGAAGTCCGCCAATTTATTTTTACAACGGTCAATCACAATCTTTCATTACTTTTTTCAGTCTTATTTTATGATTTTCAGGAGATAGGTTAGCAAATACTTCTTACCCAATACTGTTGATAACATTAGAATGTTTATAAATAATATCATTAAAATTTCCTTTAGTTTTCTGATTAATAAATTTCGTCATATGTCCATCGGTAAACATCCCGAAATGCCGCCTTTAGTTATTTACACTGTATCTGTCGACACTGGACAGTTTTCTCGTGAAGCCTTTTCCGCAAAGAAACTGTGTCTCCTATAGTGAAGAAATGGGAAATATCGATTCCTGTTATTATTCATGCCTATTGTTATTATTATTATTAGTATTATTATTATTATCAAGAACAGCTTTTTTAACCAGTTCATGTAGATTCTTAATACGTGTGGATTCACATTGTGACGGACTTGCGACAGGTGGAAAAGTTGCCGTTTGTTTATGTAATTATGAAGTAGAATCAATTATAGTTTTTGTGGCATACGTCAGGAAATGTGCACTTCATGGAAAATTAAATACCTTGAACTTGATAAGGGGTTATATGCATTCTGGAGTGCGGTTGTCATTCGTTATTATCATAGTTCCTAAACTCTGTGAACATAATTTCCAGACAATATAAAATGAGAATGCTCATAAATGTCGATAAAACACTTAATCGCATTCATTCTACAGCAGCTGTTAAGATTTGAATTCAATGGTCATGCTGTGCAGCTCTGTGGGTTTTTATTTAGCGTTATAAAAGATGCTGTATTTATCGTTCCTATGCGTATTATACTTTACCTTGCTTCGTACACCTTCAGCGGCAATACGTCTAGATAGACTTTCTCTGTTCAAACGTGGTGAAAAGAACACGCAATGTTCCTTCCCCTGTTTCATGCTAAACATGCAAATCGTTGTGCACACCTTTTGTGCTTTACAGTAATACTATAATCGATGTCTGTGTTCGTGAAGAAGAGGTTCGTGTTGGAATTTAACAGGCACTGAATGATAGCTACTCAATTTTAGAGCTTTATTTTTTTTTGCCGGTTCTCATAAAGGATTGAATTGCGGTTTAGAATGTAACTTACGAAATTTCAGGAAGCTCAATCTCAGGGCATCAGCTGATTACACTGCATTGTCTCAGACTGGGAGGTCGTAGGGTTCGGGTCCCCAGAGTGGCAGGACTTTCGATTGTAGCTAGATAGCTATGCCGACTTCAACCGCTGTCTGGAAGAAACTTTTTGCGGCCGACTACTCTGATCCGCAATAGTGCTTCCAACCCTAAAAGTGAATGTATGGATTCATCCGTTTTAACACTTTAAATCATTGTAATTATGATAGGAAACAAGTGCCCAGAGAAGTACAGGCGTGACATACTAAAGCCCCGACTCTTAGACGTTCGTATTCGCACATAATATTATATTTTAATACGTCATAATTTTACATAATAAACCCTGACATTTATTTCATATATTCTCGGTAGGAGTAAGTCCTTCCAAAAGTAAAATACTTTGCGGCCGACTTCAATATTACCAAATAAGATCCTCCTAAAGTAAGATATTAATTCTAATTACAAGTAATTTATACAAATTTAAAATCATTCAATCTGATGAATAATCTTATAAGACTGAAAAGTATTGTTCTAAATCTGAAAATCTGGATATATTTGCGAATTAGTTCGATGTAGTATGTGTGTATGCAAAATAAGAATAGGACTATGCACATAATGCTACCGGTACGAGCAATTCAGAAACGTGAGAGTGTGTTTGTTATTGAGCTTCTGCATGGTTGTCGGCATCTCGCTGGCAAACTGTTCTTTACGTGAGGGTTCCATTGAAGCGACGCGACTCCTGAGCAGCAGAAAGGGGTCAAGTGTACTGATAAGCGCTTCACCGGGGCAGCTGCTTTCCATCGGGGCCACCTGCACCCCTGCCGTTCGCACGTTGGGGCGGTCGGCCCCTGCCCTCATCCGAGGGCGTGTTCGGGGAGGGTCACTTTCACCCGCGACCTGACCGCTCGCAGATCGGGCATAACGGCATTTCGGCGTCAATATTGATTCGGCAGCCGCAGGTGGCGCCGAGAGGGCGCTCCGAACCCCGCCCCGCCCCGCCCCAGCCCCGCCCCGCCCCGCCCGGCCCTGGTCACGCTGATCCCGTGTATGCAGTAAGAGCCCCGATGCAATGGAAAGTGCGTTTGGCTGGAGTACTTCTGTGACGTTCTCTGGTTTCTGGCAGAGAATATGGTGGAAGGATGGAGGCCAAATTACTGATTCTTAATTTTTCATTAAGAGGGGCAGTATTATTTACAACGATAATTTCTGTTCTGGGATATTAATGAATGTCAGAAACTATGCAGGAATGGGAATATAATTGGAAATTCCAAGCGGAATAACATTTCTTACGCGGTAGAAGTCGAGCCAGAAATCACTGTAGATTACTGAAAAGGCCAATTCCATTTCTTGTAGGGGGCGGAGGTTGGTTACGATTTTCACTTCGGCGTTTCTCGTACAACTTAAGAAATTGTTCGGAATCTGGTATGGGAAGAGATGGTGTGTAATTCAGGAAGACTTATAAAATGGTTAATGCAGTGTCAGACTAGTTCAAGGCAGTGCTAAGCGTTTTATCCTATTTTTACGTTTTAATTATTATATCGCAATCACTAAAGGAAAAACTATAGTATTGTGTGTTGGTTAAGTATGTTTTTCATAACGAGGGAAATACGAGTGCTTTAGGGTAAGTGATTACGTAACTTCGTGTCCTCAGCTAACAATATTGAACAACTGCGAAGTAATTATTCATTAGACTAGCGCAGGGGTGCCCAACTTGCAAAGCCTCAGGAGAGAGAAACGAAACTTTGAATACGGTTGCGGGCCACATTTGACTTCCCCGTATTGTTTATTTCGGCAGTTTTCCCGACTGCTCTAAAATGGAGGGAGGGGAAAATGAAATCATGTGTGATATTGGGCCGTGCCATGCATAACGCAGGGGCACAGGGAAGATTTTGAATTTCTGAAAATATCTAAAATCTAAACTTATACTGCGATGTTCTTAACTTTGCTCCTGACAGGAATCAGCTGTTTCGCTGTCATCCAATGTGGACCTTGTATGTCACCACAGTGACACACTATGTCACTATGGTGACGTTCAAGCTCCCGATTGGATGAAACCGTCAACAGCTGATTCCTGTCAGGGTCGCAGTTCAGAAAATCGCAGTATAAGCTATTTTTACAGGAAGGTGTGTTGACAATGGCAGGGCGCGTGCGTTTAAAGCGCTATGTTCTCGCCCGACAGGGATGCAAGGGACTTTCGAATAACAATCTTTCCGACAATCACTTCCGACTAATAATCTTTCGCGGAACGCAATAAATGGCTCCGCGGGCTGCCAGTAGGACAAGGACTAGCCAGTTGGACTAGCAGAACTCGGCAGACGTTCCCGTCTCCCTCTCTCCCTCCCACCCTTCTGTCTTCTCCCTCCCTCACTTCTCTCACCGTCTGCTTGTCGCTTGTCTCACCGTTCTTGGTCTTCCGTCCATCTCACGGCAACTGAATTCCAGGCAGATTGGGAATTGCATTTAACTGAAGCGCAATCTTATGCAGCAGCGCGATGTAGTGGAGTAACTACAAAGTGAACAGCATAAAAACCTCCCCCCCCCCAAATAACTCAACAAACATGTATATGTGCCAACTTTCATGGAGATCGGTCAATCTGTGTCTAAGTTTATCGATCTTGAATAAACTAATATATAAATCAATGTCAAGAGTACAGGCTTTGGACGTTTTATCATTTACAAACAATTGAGAAATTTCAATTATTCTAGGAAGACGTACGTAGTAAATTAAAGGCGCCGATATGTTTTATTTGCTCTGTCTACGTGTTTGTCCTTTCTACGCTAGTTTCCCTCCCATATGAAATTTAATGAAAGTTTTAGTTCCTTCTCTTTGTTGAGCATCGTTCAAGCTTCTTGTGAAGTAACTTTCAATCTTGCGTCTGTCGGTCACAAGCAAGCTGTTGCCGACCCGATGGACGCGTGCGCGGTGCGCGATTTTAATAACGTCATCCGAGCGCGGGGACACCACTGAATAAAATCAATTCCGGACGAGTCGGGTATTGGCAACACCGCGAAAGCGCTTTATTCAGTCACCCTCCAACGCTAGAGGGTAAGGCGGCATCGCACTTTCCATCACCCTCCCCTTCCTCCCCAATCACAGAAGCATTTCGCCCTCACCCGCGTTCTCCTGAAGCGGAGAGGCATTCCTCTCGCCCTCGCCCCATCCCCATCCTCCACCCCTACCCCCACCCCCACCCCCACCCCCATTTCCATCATCGCTGCCGTCCACGCCACGTCCCGCCCCATCCTGACACTTGCCTCCCCATGGCATGTCCTTCCCACCTCCATTCACGTTTCCCGACCTTGCCACGTCCCCACTTCGTCTTTTTTCGGGTTCTCTTTGGTGCCCCCGGGCTCTTGCCTCCCGAGTCGCTTTTGCGAGGGGGAAAGTAATGATGTTCGTAGCCGCGCGGCCATGCGAGGCGGATTCCATCCCGCGACCAGAAGAACAATTTCGTTTGCGGGGAACTGCCTGCATCCAGGGCCCTCGGTTCGCCTCGCGCTCGCACCCGTGCTCGCTTGAGCCGGCTCGTTACGCGGCGCCGCAGTCACAGTACTTAAGAGAGTGAGGGGCGGACGCTGCGGTTTGACAGCTCCAAAGCGCGCGGTGTTTTTTGAGGGGTTACCTCTCGGAATGGGAAGACCATACGCCCCGAGTTTGTTCTCCGTTCGGGAGGAGGAGGGGTATGAGAGACGTGCTCCCTTCAGTACCTTACATTACTTCTCCCCTTCCCCTCTGGTTCTCATTCTATCCCTCTCAGCTCATAGTAAACAACTAAACTGTAAATCCCTGCCCCATGGTGACACTCGGGTGAAGAAAAATCATTTTAAGCTACACTGCTCCCGCGATCCATGGTGAAAATAACCAAGAAGATGCCGCCTACAATTGTTCCCTTTGTGTGATCTGTTCTAATGAGTATATTGTTCCAGATAGTGTCATGTGGGCTGTTGTATTGTGTTAACATGATTCAAGTTGACAAATTAGTTGTTAAATATATCAGAATTTAGAAATCTTTCATGCGTCACCATTTCTTTTTATACTTCCCAACTCTGAAATATTCTTAAATATTTTTAATAGGACTTCCGAAAATGTTTTTCCTTTTTGGTAGAAACTAGAAGCTACCTATTAATAGGAATCAATAGAAGTCGTTCAGTATTTTAGAGACGCTCCAGAAAATACATTGATATAATTTTTCCATCATTCATCATGTGTAGTTGTGCCATGATTGAAAAATTCCGCCGTCCTACTATTTCAAACGCACTCGTTACATGTGAATCATATCGCTGCGTACTTTGGCCAACCCAAGGCTTGGTGCATCATTCACCCCAGCCTCTTCAGGAATTAGCTTGTGGTTGCAAAATTCCAGGCTCCGTTCGTGTCGGATTTCTGCGTCTTCCATTAGTATTGTCGTGAGCCTATCTGCAGGTGTTAGTGTCAAACGGTAATTAAATAAATCTTGCTTAATTGGAACATCATTTCTCAAAGATGCACCTCTTTGTTATGATACAGTAGGATTTCACAAAGGAATTTATTTTATTTAAAAATATAACTATTAGTGGAAACGATGTATTACAAAAAGTAAGATTAATTTGGTTTTCTGATTACAGATTTTGACTAATTGATAGTTTTGAGAATATGATTTATTCTGTTTCACTGACACTTTGGCTTTCAAATTAACAGTTAATAGAAAAGAACATCTTATGTCAGAAAATATAACGCCACTAAGTAATCTGAAGACAATGTTGCGTCATGCAAATGCCTGGCAAGGTAATTATTGGATTATTGCAAATGTTCAAATGTTACAAAACTCGTGGCCGAGACCCAGCGTTGAAAATTTAGCTCTGCTTGTCACTGGGGGCATAGAGAACTCAGGCTCGTTATACATCGTATGGCAAGCGTCTCGTGGAATGGTACGCCCGACTGCAGCCGCATGCTTCGCAGAAGTCTCGGACTTTATCGGGGCACTGCATTACAAGCGCCTCAAAGATGAATGGGCGAGCAGCACGTGTTTCGTGTCCGCCGGAAGGGACGCTAGGAACGGAGGCGGTGACGGCGACTGCGGCCGCAGTGGCAACGGTTTACGGGAACGCTGTAGCAGCAGTTCTGGGGGGGAACGTGTTCCGACGCGGACGGGTCGTTGGCCAGCCGGCATCGGTCGCAGCCTCCACAGCCGGCGTTCGGCTGCCCGGGTATATTTGGAGAGGTGTCAAGCTGAATCAGCGACGAATCCGCTTGTGTGGCAAAACGTACGCCTCTAGCCCTACCCCCTCCGCTTTTTCTTCTCGCCCACGTCGACTTTTGTCCCTCCAGTTACAGAATCAACTGATTGCCAAGGTATTGTCAGGATTATTTTTGTTGTTTTCAGCAAACATTCCGATCAAAACTTCAAAATGGTAAAGCTTTCTCATTAGATAGTATGATGTAAATTTGAATTTGCCTAGAAAAGTTAATTTCTTTACGTTGAATTTTTGTAGATAGGTATATTACATTTTTTATTTCATTTACCGTCGTTAAAGCTTTCGTCATTTAATCCTTCGATTTCCAGACCCTAGACTCGCAATTGTTGAACCTACACGTATAGTAGTTATGCTTCCCTTGTATTTCGTCAAAGAATATAGTAGCAGGAAAATGATAAGTTTGTTCGGACTCCGCGAAGTTCCATTTTGTGCATGAAAATGTAATTTTAAGAAAACTCGGAAATGCTCTCTTGTAAAGATGTACAAGCATTTAGAGGTAAAACTATATTGTTATGCAAAAGGCATAAGCCAAGGTTAACAAAAAACCTGAATTTGAAGTCTTCAATATGCCAATTATTGTACGTCAGGCAGTTCTTTGCGAATTATGTGCTTCCCATGTCGCAATGGAGGAGTTTTCGAGTTATGCACTTGTTTCAACATATGTCGCCCGTGCTGCGGCCTGTGACGTAAGTCGCTTGGCAGCATGCCTTGGTTTTTCTTTCGAGCGCATGCTGTTTAGTGTCCAGTGTCCCAGGCTTTCAGACCTTGGCATGAGAGTGGCGTCGGGCTGGTGAAGGTGCGGACCCTCCATTTCTGTGTGTGTGTGTGTGTGATCCTTCACTGGCCTAGGACGCGGAGTCTGTGTCAGATACGTAATTTGTAATGGAATGAATCTTAAATAAGAGTGAAATTTCTCCCATTAAAGCTCAAACGTTATTAGGAGTCGTGTTCTAACAATTTAGGGACGCACTTTAATTCTAGATCTGTTTGAAATGGAGGTTATTTTTTCACGTCATTCAAGAACGTTTAAGATTTAGAAGCTTTCTCTCTCGGTAATTTTCACGTTTGCAGTGCCCATTCTGAGAGCACGTGGAGAATGCTCACTGAGATTATAGACCTCTATTTACAGAAACCCCAGTAGTCCAAACTAGTGAATTCAAGGGAATGTATGTGACTTTAATTTGATGTATAAAAAAAAGTTAACTCGAAACGTGCTCACTGAGCGTATCTAGGCCGCGTCAACAGTTTTGCTCATTAGCCCCGTTAGTAAAGTGAGCGTTTCACCGGGGAGGTGGCGGTGTTCCTTCCCCACTGGATGTTGGTAACATCTGTGCGTTAACTCACGGCGACTTCCCCTTCAGGTATCTCACTCCCAACGTGGCACCGCCTCAGCCTAAAGAAGCTGTAAGGTCCGACAAGTGCGGCAGTGTTGTCTATATAAGTGTGAGTAAAAGGAAGATTGGACCAGAAAGAAGTGGAAAGATGGCGCGCTGTCCTTGGCCTGTTTGTGAGGGTACTGCTCCTACATTCGTCTGGTATTGATCGTTGAAGCCACGTAAAACTCCCGATCAGAGGAGTCTGTAGCTATAATTCTCCTTCAGACAGTGACTCAGTTCGAGTTGCCGACACACGCTGAAAATTCGACAGTAACTAATGTCGAAAATACGCCACCGTCGGGAATTGAACCCTAGGACCTCCCGGTCAGTCTCTGCAGACGGAGCGGCAATGCTCCTACGGAGCTAAAGTCAATCGGTCCGAAATCTATTGTTTATGTTTAATAAACGAAAACTTTGTTTTGGTTTATTAAAATGTATTTTTTGCTCTGGTTATGTTTTATACATGACCATTTACAATAGAAGGATTTTTTCCCCACTGTTAATTCTTATAATGTAGATTACTAATTTCCTATAGGCGCAGAAATGGAAAGAAAAAAATGCAGACATATGAGAAGGGACTATGGTTTTGGTAAAATTTCTTTGACATATTTTATATATATTTGTTTCACCCCGACAAGAACTTGATGAGCGTGATGGGGTTAAATTTCTTTTAGAACACCAGTTTCAAATGGCAGTAGTACCTTGTCGGGTTTTCGTTGTATTTACTTTCTAAATTTCTGCCTTTGAGGCATAAACAGTGTAAATATTCGTTCATAGTTCCAAAATTCTAATGACTTGTACAGATCATAGTTTTGAAGCACATTTTTGTAGGATACTACATGTTCAATCAGCACCTTCTTCGTATCCTGATGCGTAATTCACGGCTACATTTTCCACGCGTTCTTCTCGTTGCCTTTCATAATGCTTCCCCAGTATTTCCAACACATGGAAGAACTGGGCACATTATTTTAGTGATCATCCTCTAAAAGTCACAAATCGTGCGAGTCGGACGGAAGCTGCAAATAATTGTAGTTTGCTGCTTTCGTCCAACTCTCATGCGATGTGCAAATACATCGAGTTTGGAAAGAAAACACCCGCTTGTCAACCCTCTTCTTCTAGTGCATAAAATGGCTACAGTTTGTGAAGGTATCGCTCAACACTAAAGCAAAATAAATTTTTGGATGAAAGCAGTGAAATCTACAGATGATTTTTGCAAAATCATCTTATTAATTGAAAAATCGTCGGAAGAAACACCTACTGAACCATGGCCTCTTCTACTAGTAAAGGAGACCATGATCATCGCGAACGTCCATATATTTGGTTACTCTGTGGGGAAAAAAAACCATAGAAAATATTGGAACAAACTATGGTTTGTATGAGTATGTACCGTTACTTGTTGTAGGCGTTTTATTCTTACCAAAATGAGAATATATCCAACTGATGGACCTTTCATGCTCATACTCCCGAGTATAAACACATAAGTTTATTGAAACTACAAATTGTCACGTCAGCAATGCTTCACGGAATAGGTCGCCGTCGTTAATTATGTGCAATGCAAGCACAACCTTCTCGACGTTACATTGAGAGAAATGGAGTATAATGTACTAAATATTTCTAGTAAGCGATCATGTAGTAAATCCAATTATTCGTGTTGTAAGATACATTAAACAAGGTTTAGTTTCGTGTAGGGGCCGTCCATAAGTTACGTAATTACGCAAATTTCTAGTATTTTCAGTGCCCTCTCCCCCTTGTAACGCACTTCCCTATCTCTACGTAACGCTGCCTCAGACCCCTCCCCTCCCCCTTGCGTTACGTAATTTATGGATGATCCCCCCTCACTAAATCAGACAATTAAAAATGTTAGTGAAAGAACAGAGAGAATTCTCAGAGATGGTGTATTTGTTTCGTAGGTAAAATCATTCGGGAGATATACGTTTCTTGTCATTTACTAAACTCTGCGTAATAACTTCGCAGAAAACTTCAGAAATCTCACCAATTCGAATGGTTATAGAGCTCATGTGAACTGTGGGAAATTAACTTTGTATATAGTATTATACGCTGTAAAAAGAACGTGTTTTGTATTTTATTGGTTGTAAATAATTTATTCTAAACTGATGGTAGAAACATCGATTGACAAAAGTTGGCGGCCAGTGTCCGTTACAGTTCTGCTTGGCTTGGGTCTATCATGGTACTGAGTAGAGTCCACGGGGCAAGTGGGATGGGTGATCACTCCGGAACCCCATTAGCTTAAACTACATGGTTTAAGGAATAGAAAGGAAATATTTCATTTCACTTTTCTGCTTGTTGGGGTCTTCTGAACAGCGTGTAGTGAATTATGAAACGCTTCTATTCGTTTAGTAATTTTCACTGCAATGTGTTTAGTAAATACCACAGCCTGTTTAGTAAACGTTATTCGTGCATTAGTATGTTTCACCAAACAGCAGTTTCGTGATCGTGACTTAAGCACTTAGTTCTTCCAAAATATACTGTACCCAAAAGTTCAACCTACTACATGATTAATTGTACGAACTAAACATTTATCTTCGTGTATAGTAGAGAAATAGTCAAGATACTGCTGCACAGGAGCAAAGTGGTTTCTTGGTAAACTTTCATAGGAATCATTTGTTCATCTAACTGGGGAAAATTCGGTCGTTTTATTTTTATCATCTGAAATGACTCATTCTGTGTATGGCGAGGCTTTGGCCATCTGGCCCGCTGTTTACATTACACCGCCTAACCACACAAGTTTCAACATCCCTATAGAGTTTGAATGCATTGCCTCAATGTAGAACATTCAGTAAACGTGTGGAAATGAATTTTGAAAGACTCGCGATGTTATACCATTAAAGATGCGATTGGTTACGGATGTGAAAGATACAATTACTGGTAGAATAATGCGCAAATTGTTATTCGACGTCTGTCTACTGGTGAGGTACTGGACTTGCATTTTCTAAATCCTCCAGAGCGTTACTCAAATATCAACGAAAAAGACTTGCGTATCTAAAATGCGTTTTGTGGTGATTGAAACACCTACAGAGGTAATTAATAACTCATTGAATTCCTCTCCCCGAGACGAATTGTTTGGCTCGGATTTTTGCCGGAATCTCCTACAGCTTACGGAAAGACCGGAACAACGGTTTTGGGTTTCAAGACTCTTGCGACGGTGAAACAATGTGATTTACTGCTTACCTTTCCAGCGTCATGTGAATCGCTATTTAATTAATCAGATTGACGATGATTAAACCTAAGGTTGTAATAAAACATTTATTGAAGAAATGTTGCTGTTGATACTAATGCATTTCATTTTCTCCATCTGAGTTTGTACGAGCCAGGCTGTTTTATGTTCAAAATTTCTTTTAATGAACAACTTGTTAGATTGTTTTCCTAGGTTAGGATTTTTTTGAATTAGTAGTGTTTTATCTCATCTGCTTAATGTCATCTGGGAGTTAAAGATTCTCATTAAATAAATCTCCGAATAAGTGGTGGCCTGGACTCTGCCCGTGTTCCGGGGAAAGACTTGCGGGAAGGTCAGCATCTGGAAGCAATCATTTCTTGCCTGCCCTTGGTGTTACGGAAATACGGAAGAGTGTAGTGCACCCCAGCCAAATGTTACATCATCAGCTCTACTTCTTGGCAGTGGGTTCTTAAACTTAATTCGCGCCATAATATCTCCACTGATCCCGTTCAATAACGTAACCGAGCGCGACAAGTTGCATGGATAGGGACAGTTTTAAACTGAATTAAAGGAGAAGTTACCTAACAGATTCGTAGAATTCGCAGCGAATTCCTCGCGGATTGGGAGCTGTAATGAGAGTAATCTTCAAAGAGTAATTGTCGGATGTGAAGACTAAGTAGGAAAACGCTTTCACAGCTCAGACGGTAGTTCTTTCTTTGAGCATTATGTAGGCGAACAAGCGCAATCCGACTTGGGCATGTATGTTGACTGTAAGTCGTGGGGGTGCCATTGCCGTTAGTCGACTGAGGGTGCGCGAGTCTCTGCTCCTGTGATGCGGGGGCGGAGGGCGGACAACGCTTTGCGCCCGCTGGCTGCCGGCGTGCATTGTTGGCAGGGTGGGGTCCACAATGCCTCCCTTCGGCCTCTCCAGCTCCCGCCCGACCTCGCTCATTGTCTTGACGGCAGCAGAGGGCGCCGCCCCCGTGCCGCTACTCTCCGCCTCAGCTTTTCCCACCTTCGTCAACGTGACCCCTCTTAGGGGATTTCTTGACCCGACTGTTGATAGAAATCTAAGTTTAAGGTTCTTTGGCAATTGGTGTAAGTCATTTAATGTTAATTTTTCCGCAGCTAAATGTTTCGTGTTCTTAATTTTCCCATCTTGATGTCAGTTACAGAACTTTTCTTTATTGCAGTTGAGTTGCATCACCTTCAGGAAAGTTTAACTTACCGTTGAAATAAGGCGACATCAGCGAAGAAAATTTACATTAGAAGCCTTTATTTCTAATGATATAAAGTTTTAATGAATCTGTTACAAGAGCTTTTCTTGCTTAATTGATTATATTTGATCGAAAGTTCACGAATGAAGCTTAACCGACTTTGGAGCTGGAGGCACGAGCACTTGTGTATTTACGATCTTCGGAGAGACGGGCTAGCGAAGTAAGAGGACTTGGTTGTTCTCTACGACGTCGGACGGCAAAAATTACCGGGTCTTTCGTATATTAACCAAGTTCTGGGAATATTTGAAACTTTTCCAAAACTTGACGCAACGATAATCGTCCATCAAGCGGGCGCCGCCTGCAGCCGTGCATCGCCTGTCGCGCACGCGAGCAAACGTTGGGCGTGAGCTCGCCCATGGGCGTCGGGACTCCATGCGTCGTCTTGTCTCGGCGCGGCGCAGCGTGCTCGCCATGCGCACGCCGTCTTGGCACGCGAGGAAGCGAGCGCGCGTCTCCCCGCGGCATCTCGGCAGCGGCGCGCGGGCGGCGGCGACGCGGCAGCGTCGGCGACGGCGCGGGGCCGCAGTCCGCCGCTGATCGATACGGCGCGAGCGCGCGTGTGCGCCTGCGGAGAGAGTGGCTCGGCGCGGCACCGTGGCTCCCGCTCGCGCTCGCCACGCGCGTCCCAAAGCCCGTATTCCCGCACGCACGTGCGTGGACGTACGCCCACCCTCACACGCTCGCCACACGAACACAGACCGGCGTCCCAGCCGGCATACCGGCACTTTCGAAAGTGCGCGCGCCGGCCGGCGATTGGGCAGGCGGCTATTTGGACTCGCGCGTTTCCAAGGACCCTGACCCACGGCGGGTCGCAGCCGCGAGGCGGGCCGCGACGTGGTCGGGCGGAGGCGTCGGCTGTGGCGGCGGTGGCGGTGCGGCGGGTGGGCCCGGCGCTGCCGCCCTGCAGACGCCGCGCCGAGCCGCGCCGCCGGCCGCGCAGTCGATACTCGCGCGACTCGACCGGCGCGCGCTCTGGCGGCGGGCGCGCGTACCGCCGACGCGAGCGGGCGACCGACCCACGGCCGCCTCGCTGCCGCGCCGCCGCCGCTGCCGCTTTGTGAACGCGCCTCCGCTGCTGCGCCCGGGGCGAGCCGGGCCGCCGCCGACGCCGCCGCGCGACCGACCCGCCGCGCGGCCGCCATTTGCAGCGCGGCGCAGCGGCAGCGAGCTAGCAGCGGGCGAAGGGGCAGCGTTGCCGCGGCGTTTCGGCGGCGTTCCGTGCGGCGCGGGAGGGGGGGCGCTCGCTCATTCGACGTTGAGGCGCGGGCGGTCGTGGCGGTGCGGCGCAGCGCGGCCGGACAAAGGATCCTCTGCGAGGAAGGTGGCTCTGGCGCGTCGGGGCGCACGGCTGCAGGACGCTCGCGGCAGCGGCAGCGGCGTTCGCGACTGACGGCCGCTCTCCCGGCCTCACCGTGTCCGAAGCAGCCGACTTCGCTTTGGCGACGCGGCCACGCGGGGCGCGCCGGTACCGACGCCGGGTCCGGGTACTCGAGTACAAGGAGGCGGCGGTCCGCGTCGCCACCCTCACCCCCGCGCGGCGCTTTCGTGGCCGCCGGCGCCGGGGCGCGGCGGAAGGCGCGGCGCCGTTCGCGACGCCACCCGACCAGCACTGTGCCGGCGGCGACGGAGGCGGTAGCGTCGGGGGCGACGACGGCGACGGCGAGGACGACGGTGGAGGAAGAGAGCTGCTGCAGCCACAACCGCCAGACCAGGAACCACCCCAAGAGCAACATCCACCGCAACACCATCATCAACTGCAATATCAAGAGCAACTTCTGCTGCTGCCACCGCCACCGTCCCAGCAAGGACAAGTTACCGGCCCGCCCCTACCAGAAGAAGAGGCGCAGCGGCGCTCGACGCGTCACAGAAGACGGCGCAGCATGGCCAAGCTGGATTTGGACCCGGCGGCGCTGTGGTGGTGCCAACCCGACCCTGACGAAGACGAAGCCGAGATGCCCCGAGGGCGACGCGTGCGCGGCCTCAAGGAGGCTGCCGACATGGATGTGACGCGCTTCATCGCCGAAGTCCGCGCGCGCGAGCCCCTATACAACACGGCGTGCGCCCAGTACGGGGAGCGCGCGCTCAAGGCCAAGATGTGGAAGGAGGTGGCGTCCATCATGAAGCTGTCACGTAAGATAATCGCGAGACCCGCCCCCTCTTCCTTTTCTTCCCTTCCCTGGACACCCCTGACTCGCATTGCAGTCATCCCTCCACGAACCTGTGGCGGCGAGTTTCCGTCACGAATCACAGTTCCTAAGAAACCCGGTGCCGGCGCCACCACGTGGTGCGCTGCGCCGGTACACGTGACACACATCCGGGAATACCTTTATACTCAAACATACGAACCCACGCTGTCACTTTCGTTCATTCATGGATACACACTACCGAGCGTTGTTCGGTAGAACAGTCACTGGGTAGTACGCACACATCTTAGGGTAGCTCGATGGCACGGCAGACAAAGGCAAGATGGCGGCGCGTGCGTTCGTGGAGGAGGGGGAGGGCCGCGTTCAGCTCCGCCGCCATCGCCTCAGGCAGGCCCAAGCCGGCGGTTACCTAACGCGTGGCGAGCCCGCCGACCGTCCGGCTGACCACCGACTAGGGAGGCAGGTGGTCGGCGGGCCCAGGCCTCCGCGCCGCGCCCGGCTCATCCCAGCCAGCCTGGGCGGCGGCGCCCTGCTGCCGCGCCGCGCCGCGCCGCGCCGCGCCGCGCCGCGCCGCGCCGCGCCGCGCCGCGCCGCGTCGGGCCGGCCCCCTCGCCTCGCGCCCCTCCGCCCTCACCCCCGCGCGCCAACGCCGCTGCCTTGCGGCGGTTCCGCTCGCTGAGGGGGAGCGGTCGGTGGCGGCGGGGGTGAGGGGGCGCCGGAGGGGGAGCGAGCAGAAACGCGCGTGGTGCGCGCGCCCGCCGCCAGGGCCGCGCCTGTCGCAACGGCGACGCGCGCCGAGCGCGCGGGCGGCGCTCCACGCCGACGCGTGGCGCGCGCTTCGCGCCATCGCCGCGGCTGCCGCCATGTCGCGTGACCGTTGGAGGTCGCTGTGCACCACGTGGTTTCGCCCTGACCTCGCGTTTGGCCCGGCAGGATTTTCACAGCAGGTGTCGCTAAGGGAGATGTAGGGATATGCGCGCGAAATTCAACCCGTCGCATTGGCTTTATCGCTTATCTTCGCGAGATTGTTATTTGCAAGCCAGTGGGTATAGTAGAAACTTCAACGCACTGTAATTAGAAATGAACTTGTTTTTCTCTAACCGGGTGGATGGGAGATCGAAATGGTGTCTTCAGTACTTAAGTCTCGTAGTACGATCTAATAGATTACGCCTCTTGAAGGAAGAGCACGAGAGAGAGAGGTCGCGAATATCTGGGGCGGGTAGAAGGTGCAGAGTTGAGGTGGGGAACGTAATTTGCCAGAGGAAACGAGATTGGCCGTCGTATCGCGGCGCTTCGACCGCCGCCCGGACGCGCCCGACCCCGCTCACCACCTCCACGCCCCACACAAGGTGGAGGAGGGAGAGGAGGACGCCATTAACTCTCAGACGTAAGCGATGGAGTTGTGCATGTGTGGGTGGGAGTAGGACTGGAGGTCGGGCGGGGCGTGGGGGACGGGGCGGTGTGGAGGGGAGTAGCGCGTGCTCTCCGCTGCCTGTCTCCGGGCGACCGGGAATTAGTTTCGCGAGGCAATTAACGGGGGGTTTGCGGCCGCCGCTTGCGGAAGGTACGCCCAGCGCTAGGGTGTGCTCGGAGAACGGTGAAGCGTGCGTCTAGTTACCCTGCGGCGTTTGTTGCTAATGTAGTCTTGGGCGACGCGCGACTTGTTATTGCACAAACGGCGCACATGCTTTGATATTGGTCGCGGTCATTTCATCTCTGGCGTTGTCTACATTGAGACTATCCTTCCTCGCGGATTTGAAAATTGATTAATGGAATTGGTCTATCGCTTGTCATTGGGCCGTGCGATTTATTGCTAACTCGTTCGTTTTGGGAACCTACTTTTTTAATTTCATTCGAATGCAATATCAATATTTCATTTTTACTTTTGCAAGACCGATACAACCGAACGCGTGACTGTTAGATCTCTGTTATCGCCCGATACTATATTTTTTAGATTATGAAATACTCCCCAGAATAAACAGTGTTTCGAAAAAGTTTTTCCCTCTTCTGTTTTCTGTGTTGTCAAAGAAAAATGTTAGTAAGTGATTTCAATGCCCGAGCCGCTTACATTTAAAGTTTAGCCCAGATTATTGCGAATGAATTTTGACATGTAAATTTTATCGTACCTCACTATTTGCTTTGATTTGAACTCCGCGGTTTCGAGGAACGCTGCCTATTTTGTTTCCATGAAACTATATGAATGTAACAATTATGCGGTATAGTTTGAGGCAAAACAATCGCGGTGCCCGTGCTGGGAAAGTTTATCAAAATGTGTAAATTATTTATTGGTTTTAATATCGCAGCACATGTAAAGTTGTAATTTTGCGACAATGACTCCTCACAAATGTCTCTTAGATGCATCTATTGTAAGTCTACAAAAGATATGGAAATGCGCTACGATAAAACCGTCGATTTGGCTTTCTCGAGGATTCCAGATTTTCGAAATTCAACATCTTATTTATAAACTGCTCATGAAGCATAACAATTTTAAATCTCGTTTCTCCTACTGCGTATTGCAGTACATTACAGATTGTTTCCATAAATGTAATTTTAAAGTTTCTCTCTACGTTTTATTTCGCGATGTGGACTCTTACCTTAAAGCGCTTCACCGGAGACGGACCAATCTTTCACGTTACTCGTCCGGCACTCAAGCGTTGGTGATGACGTTGGTGATGTTGGTGTTGGCACAGGTGTGTGGGGGCTCGACTCGTATTAATCGGGGTTTCCTCCACCTTCTTCCACTGGCCAGCGAAGAGAGCGAGGGACGCATTAGCTGATTGGGGGCGACGTGACCGCCGCCGCGGAGCGCAGCCGCGAGTGGTGTGGCCGCAGCCGCCTCGGCCAGTCGTCCTTCTCCCCGCTCATTTTTACTGCGCCCATTACGGCATTGGGCGGGTAACGACGCGGGTCGTTAGTCGCCGGGCGCGCGAGCCCTGGGCCCTGGCGTGGGCCGTCGGCAGTCGAGCGCCACTTAGGCGGGGCCGTATCTCACCGGGGCTCGAAGCCCGAGATCCCGCCCCTGCCGCGCGGCGGCCGTTAGCGCGGGATGCCGATGGGGGAGGGGCGGAGACCGAAGGGAGGCGCTGTTCCTAATGGAACCTGCGGGCGATTCCACTCGAATAATTGCGGCGCCGCACTCGTCCTGAACCCTTGACGCGGGCAGAGGGGAGCGCTATCGGTTCGGGGTGGGAACGTGGGCGAGAAGGAACACGGGTTGGCGATCGTGCGGGTTGGTTGCCAAGAATGCGTTCAGGCCGCGGCGCTCGCAGGTCTAAGGGATGTGTTAACTCTTCGCGAACCCAAGGGGCTGTTGTTAGAGTGCTGCATAAAGATCTCTCTGTTCAAATCTTACCGCTTCGATAGCTATTTACAGAATAAACGTCTTGTGTTATGTTGTCCACTTGATTTGTGCGGCTGGGCTAGGAGCATGACGTGGCGACAAGTTCATAGTATGTGCCAAAATAAACACGCCTCACTTGAAACGCTCTTCACTCCAGAAAGAACACTGTCGCTTCGTTAATTGTGAAGGAATTAATACTTTATTCTTGCACTACTTTCAACTGATCGCAATAATTGTGTGATTTCTACGGTAGTAGGAATGACGGATAAGGGGCCGTCCATAAATTGCGTAACGCAGTTTTCAAGTATTTTCAATACCCCCTCTCCCCCTTGTGACGCACTTCCCATCTCTATGTAACGTAGCGTAACGTTGCCTCATAGCGTAACGCCTTTCGCGTTACATAATTTATGGATTACCCCTAGTACTAAAATGTTACAAATATCTCGTGATCTAAACGAACGCAAGGAACTCGTGTAATGTCGCTTACATTTTGTAACACGTCGTTTTTTAAAACGTTTCACTCTAAACTTATTCGATTAATCTTCGCGCGCGCGTACACACACACACACACACATCAACATACATACACACACGCAAGTGCGCACCTACTCGCTCGGAATTTAGGCGAGTGCACATCTTGCTTAGCATTTCATCCTCCCGCTCTCCTGCTACTATCCTCCTCTACCTCGGCTCTTAGAGCTGAAGTCGCGCCCGCGCCCCTGCGGTTGGCCCTTACGTCTCGCGGCGCATGCGGCACTTGGCGCTGATGGCTGTGCTCTCCTCGCAGTGCACACGTGTAAGGCCAAGTGGAAGTCCATCCGCGACTCGTACGTGCGCGAATTGCGGCGCCAGGAGCGGCTGGCAGCACGAGGCGTGGACGTGTCGTTGTCTCGCAAGCGGCCCTACGTGCACTTCGAGCAACTGGCCTTCCTGGCGCCCACCCTCCAGAAGGGCGGTGGCCAGCACTCGTAAGTCTCAAGGTGACGGATTTTCAGTGGGGGTGGCGAGGTTTGATGAGTGTCGTCAGCTCAGATATCCTCCAAGAAAGCTTTTCATTGTGTCGCCCAGATCACCAAAGTTCTGCCATGCGTCGTAATTTCATTTAATTTAAATTGAGTATTTAAATAGTATTACAAAATGTTCCCCATTTTTCGTATTGTGGTGTTCACGTTTTGTGGTTTTCTAATTTTAAATTTTATATTTTAAATTTCCTAAATATCTTAATTTTTTTTCCTTATAAAACATCCATTGCTTCTCTTCGCGTCTGTTCAAAAAATTCTTTGCAATTTTTTCCCTTCATGCAATTAAAATATATCTTACAGAAGTAACAGGGTTATGTAATGTTTTTGACTTCACATTATTATCGTACTTTGCGAGAGTATCCAGGAAATTGGCACTTCATAGGCGTTTTGATGCGCATTCTTTGGTGATGATTTCTGAGCTGATGATATCAGAAGCTGAGAAGGTAGCATTTGTACTAAAAAGTGATCTGTGTCTCTTGCCTTGAAAGTCGTAAACCAGACCTAGAATATCGCAACGTAAACTTGCTGTCGGGGATATGCGATACATAAGTGACATGCTTGAGTGACAACTCTTAATGTCCAAACGTGGATGCTGCACTAGTTTTACGAAAAGTGTGCTTTTCTTATAGACATGCAAATTTTTTGCTATTTTTTAATAAGTTCGGAGATTCTCGTGTAAACCGTCAATGTGTATTGTAAGTATCGGCTTTCTCAATCAAAGAACGTGGCACGTCAAATAACGCAGTAACACTGTAGAAATTTCATACTTATCTTTACTTACGTTGTACGACGTTCAGTATTGATAAGCATAGTACGCTGATGTTTCGTATCGCTGACGTGTCCCTTTACCACTGGAATGGAGAACGTTCAAACTTACGCCGTTTTTTCCCGAAGACCACGCATTGAAGATCACTTTGTTTCATGTTGTTTCCGATCATTAATGCATGTAGTTCCGATCCGACCGTGGGCATTCGTGGGGATACCTTGCTCTCTCTTGTAGTAGCAACTCAAACTAGTCCGGAACCTGCCCGGCGGGGCCATTAAATTGCTGCCTTCTCGTACACCCGCCACCCCTCCGAACTCTGTCGCCAGCCACATAGCTGGAGCGTTGTAGACTCTCTGCCCGCGCTCAGCGTTACCCTCTCGCAGGCTGTCCCTGGACTGGAAGATGGACGTGGGCAGCGACGACGAGGCGGGCGGCGGCGCGGGCACGGCCTCGGGCGCAGAGGACACGCCCGAGGGTGAGGATAGCGGGCTGCCCGCGCTGCTGCCCGCTCCCGAGGTGGTAGTGGAGTCCGTGACGTCGCTGAGTGGCCAGTGCGGAGGTGGGCCGCAAGTCGGCGGCTCCGCCCTGCCCGCCGGCGTGGCCAGCCCGGCCGCGGCAGCCGCCGCCGCCGCGGCCGCCGCTGCTGCCGCGGCCGCGGCCGCCGCCCCCGACGAGGATGCCCTCTTCCTGCAGTCCCTGCTGCCTTCGCTGCGCCGCTTGCCGCCCGCCAGCAAGTCGTTGCTCCGCATACGCATCGCGCAGCTGGTGCACGACACGCTCTACCCAGCGACGGACGAGCACCCGCCCACCCTGCCGCCCGCTGCCGAGCTGCGCTCGCCGATCTCCAACCTTACTTCCACGCCCGCGCAGCCACCCCTCGGCGCCTCCACTCCCGAGCTCTGGGCGCTGAACGCTCTCCGGGGCAATTCCGAAAGCCCGACCAAGGCTTCCAACTGAGATCTCTCTCTCTCCACTTCACCCATCTTCCTTCCCTTTCGTTCCGCCCGCTCTCCTAGTTAAAGAGAAGCCTAGGGGATCTGGGGCTGAATTTCCATTTACCTTAGGGAACTTTTAGACACATCGCATAGATGATTCAAGACGCTTTACTTTTCGCGCGAAATTTGAACAGGTCTGGGTCATAGGAACCAAACCTGCCTGATTCGCTTCTGCCCCCGGGACACTGTTCTTAGGAAGGGCGGTTTTGTCTGCACAGATTAGTACGAGGAGTAGTTGTAGGTCAGTCCCGCGGGCTTTTTCCCTGAGACGCACTGCAAACACGAGGCCTCTGGTTGGGAGCTAGGGACGGGGCGCGTCGGTGTCTGTGCGTCGCCGCTTTCGCGGCCGGTCGCGCAGAACAAATAGCGCTTCGCCTCCGGGGGTCGGAGACCGCCCGTTGTTTACTGCAAACATCGGCCGGTAATTGGGTCCCTGGGCGCGAGGTGCACCTCCCAGCACGCCGACTGCCCCGCCCGCCTCCGCCTGCTACGCCCTGCCCCGCCCTTCCTCTCTCCCGTCTTCCCGCATCTCCGTCTCCGCTCTCCACCGCCTGCGCTGTTGTTCAGCTTTTTATCTAGGTAGTAGCTTCATCGCTTATACAGATAGTACCTGATTCATAGACTAGGGGGTCGGCGCGAGCGCGGCGGCATTGTGCGGGAGAACGGCTGTCTCCTTTGCGGAGACGGCGCCCGCCCGCCCAGCGCCTCGCCCTCCCGCCCATCCCTCGTAGCCTAGGGCCATATCAGTAGTTTACAGGTTATACATATATATACACACATATTCTTTGATAAAAATCCATGTTGTAGCGGCAGGTTTTTGTCTCTATACACAAAGCGCTTAAGACTGAACACGCCATGAATAGTAGTGATGTAACGTTAGTTGGTAAGTTTGTCGGACGCAAAATGGGCCGCGCCGCGGTGGCGTCGTGCGTGGCGGCGGCGGCAGCGCTGCGCGGCGGCCGGTCCGGCGCTGGCGTGGCCTTGCCGGGTTAAAGCCCCCGCGGCCTCCGCGCGTCCCGCCGCCTGCACAGGCTCCGCCGACGCCCATGTCGACGACGCCGCGGCGACCGCGCGCTCGTGTGCTCGTGAAGACGTGTTTTTTGATTTTTTATTTTTTGAATGATGTTCCTTTTGATTTATATTTTGGAGCTGAGTTTTTAATGTAAACAGTTTTGCATTCTTGGTATTCCACAAATGCGTGCGCAAGCACTGTAGCCTACATTAGGTTGTAAGTTTTTTTGTAACATTCCAAGTACTGAGATTATTATATACTTTTTTAAGACACGTGAGTTTTCTTTAGTCTTGAGCTGTGAATCGAGACGATGCGCCGCAATTTGTAAGCGCATCGGCGTCTTGCCTTGTGTAAATAAACATTTGTATTCTTGTATACACTCTAATGTGTGTGACTGGGCCAGGAGCGCCTGCTCCGTGGTTCTATTACCCTTCTGCTTCCACACTTCTCCGACCCGCCTACCTTCCCGCCCCGCTCCGAGCCTCCACTTCGACTGTCGTCGTCGTCGTCGTCGTCGTCGTCGTCGAAGCGCCAAGCCGTGCACCCTTTTCTTGCCCCCGACGAATAAAGGGGAATCTTTTTGGTGGCGTACAATGTAGGATTACCCGCGCGCTCACAATGCTCGCGTAGTACGCAGTTCTTTTTAACCTCTTTTTTTTGCGCGCGCAGCTTCCTCGGGAAGTGCGAGACAAAGGGCACAGTCTCATTCCCCTGCGCCCTTTCGCCGCCGACGGAAGCGAAGCCTCCGCGCATCCCCGCCTTGCCCCGCCCCGCGGGCGGTGCACTTCCGCTGCCTCCGGGGGGCGTGTTTACATTTTAAATTGAAAAGTGGCCCCTTCGTCCTCCCCCGGCTGCTTTTTTGCGTCTGTAGCTTCTTGCCCAGATTCCCTCTCTTGCAGGTTTCGCGACTCTCTCTGCGCTCTTGCCTAGCCCCAGAACCATTGCTGTACGGAGAAAAAATGCCGTACGTTTTTCCTGTGGGCAGCAGCCATCTATATTCCTCTTCGCTGGGACGGACTCCTTAAAGAATCCCATACGCAGGAAGCCCGAAAATGCCATTGTAAAAGCAGCATGAAATCGATTAGGCTTGAATACGTTCCAGGTGTTTATATTAACATAAAAATTACGAGTTTACGTTTTTCATATTTAAACTGTTTATTGACCAATTGTCTATCGCGTATAAATGTTTGCTTTTAATTACATTAGGTGTATAATAGTTAAAGCTCGGGTTTCAGGAATATTATTTTATGGATGGAAAGACTAATTTTTTCATGTTGGTTAGGCTTCCTTGGAGAAAGCGGATCGGTAGATTGCTCAGACATGCCAGCTAAAGGGATGCGATTAAATTTGGCTTTCTTGAAAGGGAGCATGGCCAGAACAGTTCTCGTTAGGGAAGATCATACATTTTTGGTTTTTTTTTTCGGGCGAGTTCCGCTTCATTTGATGCAAGTTATTTGTGATAGGGACTTTTTGATGAAAACGGGGGCTTCCGGAAACCTTCCAGTCTGGGCTTCTTCCGGGAACTGTGCTTCTTTGTGCAATATTCACTGAGTAACGTAAGCCGCCTCCCCATCTCCCGTGAAGCCCTTTCATATTTCAAATTGGACCGAGCGGATCACTTTTCCGGAGCGAAGGAGGGGAGCTGGAGCAGGAGCGGGGCAATCTCGGAGAGGTATGTTGCTCTCGTTGAGCCTCGGGAGCAATCGCTCCTCGACGCCGCGCCGGTTGGCAGCGGGTTGTAGTTCCCTGCTGGCGGCGCCCGGTGGGAGCAGTGGGCGGAGCGACGGTAGGCGGGCCGGTTGTGCAACGTCGCACGCTTCAGCGTGTGAGAGCATTTTTCCTTAACCTAGCTTGGGCTGTCTTGGGGCATTGACCACTGAACTTGAAAAGTAGGCAGATAGGAGTAGGGAGACGTAAGAGATAAAGAATGATCTTAATTTTCTGCGAGAAACGGTGCTGTATTAAGATTTACATTGAATAACGCATACCTAATTATGCACATAAGAACGAGAAATGTTCAAAATATAGAGCAAAATATGGACCAAAACTGAATAAAAAGGGGGGGATGCAACGGCGGGATGAGTACTGGGATGCAACGGCGGATCGAGAACCTTTTCAAACTATGTGTTTTATAGTTTTTGTTTGCCTCTGTTTCAATGTATTTATTACACATGTTGCATAAATAAAAGTGAAAAAATATTGCAGATTAGTATTATAAATAACTTCCAGTAATCCTTTTCTGAAAATTCATCATTTCGAAGTAGTGTATTAAAAAGGAATGTGTTAAATTTTTGAGTGTGAAATTGCAATCTCTTAATTTTATTGATTTAACTGAAACTTGCTCAACAAAATAATGAAGCTCATTTTTAACCTGGCAGTATCTTGTGGGCGTAAATATAGATTTTTTACTAAATCCTATTCACCACTTCAAATTGAACTAAACGTTAAAAATAAGTTTCGAATATTAATTTCGAAAGATTATAATATACAACATATTGCAAATAAAATGTTGAAATGTGCAACTGTAAGCGAATAGCGTTTTCTCTAAATAAAAATATGTACTAGGCCCCGAAATTTTCACAATTATGAATGATCAAATATGTTTCGAACCACTTCAAAAAGCCTCATTCGAAAACACTACAAAAGTGTAACTAACAAACATATATGTTATTTAATTTATTACAAATCCTAGCCCTTTTGTGACATAATTGAGCGTTTTAATAACATATCAGTACATTTTACTTCACGTCCGTAAATTTTCAGGGAAGTTTCTAGCCCTTGTTTTTAAAAAGTCAAGCTTGCAATGTGGGTTGACATTTTAATCTTGCATTGATAAATATTTGTTGATCTCTTCGATTTCTCCTCGGGCACCATCGGGGAGAGGAAACCTTTTTGAAGAGGTTTTGTAGGGCGCAGAGGTCGAAGTTGTTGAACCAGTGGGCGAGCGCGCCGGGCAATGCGCTTCACCCGGCTTCCGCGCCCCTTTCGCAGTTGTGAATGCGCTTCATTTGAACCGGCGCGGCGCGCGGCCTCAGCTGACCGCCTTGTTAACGCCCTTCTGTTGGCGCTCCGCAGGAGCCTGGACAGCCCAGTTCCCGCTGGCACTGTTGCCCGCGTCCGATGTTTACGGACCTGTGAAAAAGTTTAGTACTGGGATGCAACGGCGGATCGTGAACCTTTTCAAACTATGTGTTTTATAGTTTTTGTTTGCCTCTGTTTCTCTGCATTCATTTGAAGATTGAAAGGGGCAATCATTCGAGGACGGGACCCAAACAGATGTATAACCTAACAAATTGCTCGCTCTAGAATGGAAATGTTTTGATAACTCGTACTCGTCACACTCTTAAGAGTGTGAACAATACAGAAGCGCTAATTCTCTCTAGTATCCCCTGAATTAAAAAAAAATGATGTAATAACAATTTTATTTAATTGTAATGTCTGGAGGGATACTGTGACGTTTACTTAGATATTAACAAGTTGCTCCTGTTTCTGTGTGGGTTGCATTGTGCTGCAATTGTCAAACGGAAGTGTGCGTGTATATAAAAGCACGTAGATGCGACCCGTAACATTTGAGTTTTCTTCATTCCTGACTAATTGATCTCTTCACCATAGTATTCGTATTGACTTCGGACTGAAGTGTGTTTACAAACATTTTCTCGAAAGAGCAAACCATTCGAATGAGAGATGAGTTTCTTCTGTGGAAAGGTCTCTATCTTCTTGGCAGTTGTAGGCAAACCGATAATACCATTACGTCATCATAACAATTTACTACGTTCACAAGTATCCCCTTTCGGGGCAAAAGACTATTTTCGGGTTCCGATTTATGTGCAAGTAAAAGTTACGGTAGTTGTTTTCAAGATGTGATCGATATATGAAGGAGACCTTTCTTCTTTTATTGGTTAAAAAAAACACTCTAAGTAAAGGTTTAGCCGTACTTCAGTCCGCATTGGTAATATAGTTAAAGAATATCATGTTTAGGAAACTTTCCACCATTATTTAGATCATTTTACTTCAATATTTTTTTCACTTCATAATTTTTTGGTTATTCAGGATTTACCTAAAAAAATCTTTGTACGAATATGAGTTAATAAACAACAAATTTTTTGCCATCTTTAGGAAAACACTGTCGTTATGAAAATTTAAAAAATGTAAAGAATTTAAGTCAATCGTTAATGTAAAAAATTTTGCAACGACAATGTTAAAAAGTATTCGTAAATTCGATACGAATTGACAGAAACTTGATTTCCTGAAACAATAGGACCTTCTTGTTAGTTCTCGTGTGTTTTAGGAAAACTTCCCTCGTTCTCCGATTTACAATGGTTTGCTTCTTGGATGAATTAACATCTCTGATCTGAGTGTGTACTTAGACGTTCTTTGCCTTATGGATTCTCTTGAGGCTCTGAAGTATTGACTCAGCCAGTTTCAAAGTTTGAGATCATTGCCGAGTTTCAAACTTTATGCGGTTTCGTTCCAAGTTAAAGCCAGCACCCTGCATTAGGGAAATTCCAATTAGACTGCGCAAAGCAGCTAAGTTATTTCAGTACGCGAAATCCTGTTGATGAGACGTATCTCGCGACTGCCGGGGGTCTTTAAGACGCATGTTGTTTTTGCAAAGAAAATTGGAATAAGCTAACAGAATTGGAATATGTGTTCATCTCTCATTTCTGTTTGTCGCGCCTTTCGGAAATATACGTTGGTTCTTCGCTCCACTTTTGTCGCGATACGATAGATCCAAGGATCTGAGTTAAGACATAGCCCTGTGAAGAGAGAAGCGTGTGTGTGTGGCCGGCAGTATTGGGAGGTGGGCGCTTATCTGCGGCTGTTCCACGCGGCTGTGCAGCCACGGGCGCTCCGCTTCCACTCCACTCCAGCCCAGCCCAGCCCACCCCACGCCCCCTCGCTCGCAGATAGCGCGTCCCGCCGCTCGCCCGCCTCGCGGCCTCCGCAGGCACGAAAGCTCTTTCCTCCCTCCCCCTTTCTCGTCCTTCGGCCGTCCTTCCTTCGGCCGCAGGATCGCCTCCCCATGCTCTGATCACGAGAGGAGGAACGCGAACTCGCGCTGCGAGTTGAGAAGAAGCGCCCGGCGGCGGCGGATTGGTTTTCAGAGGGGCGGGGCTTGCGGGCTAGGACGTGAGGTGCCAGAGCCGGTGCACAACGAGATTGGAACTTCACGCTTGGGTGAGGGGATGTGTGGCGCCTTCATACTTGATGCGCACGCGAAATGTATGTTTGTGGAGTCTGGATTTGCGAAGGTGTGCACGTGTTGCGTGGTTGAAGTGGCTGTTATTTGTCATTCTGGCATTTACGTAGCGTGTGAAATGAGATTCACGCTTGTTCAAAATAAGCAAATCCTAGGTTGAATGATGGTCTCACGTATGTTGAGCAATAAGACAATTTCCGTGTCAGGACGCCTTATGTCAATCACGTAGATCTTTGTCGTATCAGAAAATATGTTAAATTTGAGAAGAAAAAAAGTTGTGTAGTGTTTTCTTTAAAGGATCATTTACATATTTACTGTTGGAAATTCTTTTCCTTGTAGAAATAGCAGATTAGAATAAATGTAGAGTTCGCACATTCATCTTTCGAAACAGAACGTTACTTGTTCGGGTATGCTGCGAATGTATGAGCCATATTTATTCTAGAACAAATAGTATTTGGAATCGTGCATCGAGGGTTGTGGGACGTGGCTTCTAATGGCGCAGGCACGCGCCATCACAAGTTTTATCTCCCAACGCTGCCGCCTGTTTTAATTCCTGCGAGATAGCTGGGTGGGTCCCGAGGGCCCTCGTCCGCTGTGGCGAGGCTGCGCTCAGTCTGCTCAGGGACGTTCCGGCTCCTAATCTTAGTGTCCTCACACTACCTCGACTACTCGCCGCGGTTTCTACCGTCTTTGCAGTACTTTGTTTAAAACAGCTTCCCCTACGGCTCGCGAAGTGCGGTCATTATATCGCGTGGTTTTTGCTGGCGTTGGCCCCGCGCCAACTCTCGTCCTTAGCGTCTTGCTTCCGACGGCCGTCCTCGCGACGACCCTTCGTCCTCAACAGCCCGGTGGCGTTGCGAGTTTCAGCTTGTAACGACTCCCCACTTTTTCTCTCCTTCCACCGCGCACGAGGCACCGCTCGCTTCATTTCCAGATGATCCGCATTGTGCGGACACGTGAATAATCGCTGGCGGCGAGGACGCCGCGCCCAGCTTTTGTGGGTTGAGCCCTCCAGACGTCTCCGGGTCTTGATTTCGTGGCTTCACATACATGCTTCTTTGCTCGCGCGCATCTCTCGGGTTCCCTTTCATCTCCGGTAGCTCAGCGTCGTGCCGGATTTGTATTTCCCGAGCGTCGGTGGAATCCCTGAGTGGCGTCGCGTGCGCGGAGGTGACAACTTCGTAGGCGTCTTTTTACCTTTCCTGTTTCCAAATTTCTTGACAGTTTTATTATCTAGTAGTGAAATATCCTGATCGTCAGTTCTGGAAGCATGTTTTCTACTTTTAAAATTATTCCGTCATATCGTACGTTGATTTTTTTCTATCTTTCAAATCTGAAATCTCTTTCTGTTCACAATTTCCGTTCATTTGCTTTCAAGTTTTCATCTTCTTTCTTTTTGCGTATTTCCGCCCAGCAGTTTGTCCCCTCCTCCATATTTAGACACATCTGAATCAACCATTCTTACCGGCATATATCTTCTATTCTCTGCACTGCTCTCACCACCAGTCGCCTAGACTCGTGATCGGCCTTCTCCACCTCTGCATACCTTCGCACGCGTGCCGAGGGATTGTTAAAAATTCATGCGGTGGGCGAGAGGGCGCGGACCGAGCTTTCTTGTGCCTCGGGCCGCGCCCCCGGAGACCTGCTTTCGCAGCTCGTGCCGCCGCGTAGAAAGTGCAATTGACCTGGCAAGAAGGGAACTGAATTTTGTAAGAAATTTCGCACAATCCATTTGTGAGGTCCTTTCTTCCGTCCTCTTCGAAGAAGACCAGAGTTTAAATTAGAAGAATCAAAGTACATTTTCCCCCGCTTCTGCCGCCACATTATGTGGATATCGTGAATTGGGTTATAATTGCACCCTTGTAACAATTTGTCAATTACATGACATATCATTCTCATTTTCTTGTAAAAGTGGGGGTTTAATTTCGAATTTTAATTGTATTTTTAGTGCGGCTTAATTTAAAACAAACTTTCTTTCGTTATTGGTATGTCGTCAGTAATATATTGCGCAGTGTGCGTGTCATCTTAGAGAGTTCGTTAACTAACGAACGTAACTACGCAGACTCAAGCCATGAAAATGTTTGCTTGATACAATAGAATGTTTCCCGCGAGTGTGTGCTGAGTAACTGGATTAGACCATCAAGAAGAGCAGTAAAACCATTGTTACATCAGGTCAGATTAGAATTTTCTTACATGTTCATCCTCACGACCATTTTTAAGTGTTGTCACTCCGTGGAAAGGGTGTTTATTTCTAGAACCTGGTTTCTATTACGTGGAAGACACGCTTTCAGATGCGCGGTAGAAGCTGGGTTCAGAAGCCGCAACGCATGTTCTTCTTCGAACAAGAAAAACTGGGAATGCGCGATAGTGGAAGAGGTGATAGGGATGAGTGTTCTTGAAGGAATCTCGTTCTCGAGACGCCTGTACCACGACATAAACCAGTCACTCGCATTCGGGCGTCATTCATTCCAGTGGAAGGCACTTGTAGTCGCCATGTTCCCTGTCGGAACTGTGAATTTTTTTTCCTTTCCCAGAATGATTCATCGCGAACGATGCGCCCTTGCAAGTGGACTGCTTCACCACTGCCCTAAATGACGCTGCTGTGTAAAGTATATCACGCTGAGGGTTCCGATCGAGATATGCTTTCCGCCGTAGCAGTGGGAGTTGTCGTATTAATTCATAAGTGGCATTGAACTTGCATCACGCATAATGTTTTCGATTTGTGACTCAACTACTTAGTCTCGAAAGAAGAGAAAAAGATAATAGAATGGAAGGTAATAAATCTTACATTGTGTTATTGCATTGTTGCATTCTCAGTCGTTTACACGATTTGCTAATGAATAATTTTAATGCAATTAATTAATGAAAGTATCATTGCGCTGTGGGACCATAAAGTTCGTAACAATGTGCAGATTACTCTTTTTCTGTGCGACCGATATTGTTAGCAACCACGTCATTACTATTACATAGTAAAACATTCTATGGTTTAATATATTACAGAAAGGGAGATTCTAAAGCGGGATTCATGAGCTTTTAAATTAAATTTGTGAAGAAATTTATGAAAAATTAAGATCGATCAATGCATTAATTGGGAAACGTTTGTCAGACTGTGAACATATCAATCGCTCTTAATTTCAAAATCTGAAAATGTTGACGTGCGAGATTATTTTCTGACTTCTCTCAAAGTTCCACTCATGTTGGACTACGTATTTTGCGATATTAATTGTGGTTTGACACTTTGACTACGGTATAGTGGGTACTTGTATTGGATGCGAGCCTGTTTTTATCTTGATCTGCATGTCTGCCGCAGTCACGTGGGGGACAGCCCTCACGAGAGACATGCCGCAGCCGGTGGTTGGTAGCGTCGACCGCAGAGAGCGTGGGCGTGTTAGTTCGCGGGGCGGCCGCGCGAGTGCGCACTGGAACTGTCGTCGAAGGCGCGGAGGAAGCTGCTGGTGGCAGGGGTCTTCAAACTTTCAATCGCGGCTCCATTGACGTTCGAAGATAAACTGCCTTCGAACGCGCGTGTAAATTACCACGTCAAGGTTTGGACATTTAAGTCGATAGGTTTGGTTGTTAAATGCGCAGGGGAGATTGAGATTGGAGCTCCATTTTTCGATAGTCTTGGGCACTGTTTCTAAATTTTAAAAAATGTAAAGGCAGATGATTGTGCAGTAATTCAGAAGAACGGGCTGCTGAGCTTGCATGATATAAATGACTTATTATGGAATATGCAAGGCGCGGCAAAATTTGGAAATGCGTGGCATGAGAGTATTGTTATTCTACCAGTAATTAGTGTTAGGTTGATTTATTATTGATAGGTGAGTGAAGGAAATAATATTGATTTCAAAAATAAGCGAGATATTCGTTCAGCATTTTGCCATTGTCCATTTGTTTGGCGTCCCCCGGGCTAGACCACTCACCCTGCTGCTCGGAACCGCGCCGCGCCCCGTTCCTTTCCGTTCCTCCATTCCGCGGCATGAGACGCCGCCGGTTTCCCGCGCGGGCGACCGACGGCGACGCCAGCGCACTCGGTCGTCGCGGCATTGAAACTAAGCCGAGGGACGCGTGAGCGGCCGCCGCCGGGCGAGAGCAACGCGCCCACCTGTCGGCCTTGTGCGCGGGCAAGGAAGGGCAAGGCAGCGGTGGCGCTGGTGGCGGCGGAGAAAGTGGAGATGAGGACGTAGTGGCTGCGTTGGAGATGGCATGCGGCGTAGATTTTCTTTCCACGCCCCGCGCCGCGCCGCGTCGCGCCGCGTCGCGCCACCTGGTGCCTCGGAGGGGAGAGAAGAGGGGGTGCATGCCTGTCGCTCAAATAGGATGCCTCGCTCGGTGCGCTGCGGCTTTTAACATTTTTGTGTTGTGAGACAGCGAATTTTCGCAGTTGGTGTGAATATTTACTTGAGAGGTGTATTTAGTTTCCTCACTTATTTTCCGTCTGAAGCATTTCGACTTTGTCGATGTTAACTTGTGATTTTTTGTTTGTTATTGTGCGTTGGTGGCATCTTCCTAGGTACTATGGAATGGTGGAATTATGGGTCGTAGTAACTTCTTCGAATTAATGCGTTTTTTGTGTGGAGAAGACTGCGTTCTTCCAATCCGATAGGCACGTTTCTGGATATAAGTAGTTTACATCATTAAAAAAAAAAAAAAAGTTTACAAACCTTGTAACAGATAAGCCACGTATACCCTGTATGTATTCCTACCTATTCTTGAATATGGTAAGTTCATACAGCGCACATATCAAGGTGTACTGTGTCTATGGTACTCCCGGATTGATTGCTTGAGAATTGTGTATTGTGCAATGTGCAACGAAACGGTTCCGATGAAAATAGACCACTTTCTTAGGGTTCGGAGCCATCGCCATTTGTCTGAGCGAATCTTACTGGCGTGCGTCTTCCTGAAGAAATCGGTAAGGGGTCAACAAAGGAGAATCCGAGAGCTACGTCTTCGCGTGCTTATCGCTTCTCGGCGGACTTATTTTCCGTTGGAGGGCGTTGAACAGTGCCAGAAGCGACTGCAACATTGAGGGGGCCGGCTCTGGAGGAAGAATTACTTCGAGAATCACGGAAACTATAAAAAATGAAAAATGGGCCCGCTTAAAATGTTTTTGGAGTGGGCCTGAAGAGTATGAGGCTGCTCGATAACTTCCAGGAGAACTTACGCCGCGTTTTTGCTGCTGGTTTCTCTCACTTCTTTTTCAGTCAATAAATCGATCGAACGCGGCTCTGGTCATTTAGCATTACGGTTGCACCCGAGTGTATTTTTCTTCGGGAATTTTGGATTTAATGTGATCGTGTTGCCGGGAGTCCTTTCTATATATTACAGTATTAATAATAATTATTATTTTAAAGATTGAGGAGTGATAACTGAGAAAAGCTTTGAATCGAGAAATAATACATTTTTTAAATGAAAAATGTGAAATAAAATGACATTTTAGAACAATCTAATGAATGAGTATAGCACGACGTAAGGTACGCACGACGTAATTTGAGCTTGACCAAATTTTCTTTTGGATAAGGTTTTTGAAATTCATAGTATTACATAATTTAATTATTTATTTACCCCAAATTAGTAGGACAGTGACGCAAGTTTCATGTAGAGTGTGTTTTATTCAAATTTCCTAGGAAGTTATTTCGAGACATCGGCTTGTTGCAACGATTTGTTCGCGCCTAACGGTCACAATTTTGAGTTATTCACTAGTTGTCCAGTTCCTTTTTTGCAATTGGTCCCACTCAACGGGCCCGGTAAACTACCGAGTTTTTCCCGCGGTGGAGGCCGACAGCTCACCCATCGACTGCACACGCATGTGTCGGAAGCCACTTCGGCGCAATCCCTGCCCGCGCGCCGAGCGGTATCCGTTGCGAGAGCACTTGACGCGGCATCTCCGGTATCCGAGCAGCAACTATGCGCCTCCGATGACGCGCGAGGGGGGAGGGGGCTCGCTGGAGTGCTGGCTCGCGCTTCGAGTTGCCAATGGAATCCGCGCCGGCGCCAATTTGGAACTACCTCCACAGATGCGACCCCTCTCCCCGCTCTGCGGCCGCGCGAAATTGCAGGCGTATGTGCTGAAACTGTTCGTCAGGTCACGAAAATGAGAGTTTGAAACTATGGAGGGAGGTGAGTGCATTCATGGAGCACAAACTGTTGGAGGCGAACCCTTAACGTTTATGCATTGTTTTCATAGTGTGCAGTGCTTCACTCAAGTATGTTAATTAAATGATAGAACATTTTGAAGGAGATTATGGATGTGTATTCCTTTGCCACGTAGTGACCTGTTACATCAGCGACAGATAATATTTACTTACATATTGCATTACAAAATGTAGAGACACTACTTCGGATTGTTGTTGAATTTCAAGGTATGGAAATCAGTTCGTAACTGCCAAGTAGTGTGCAGTGTATAGCAAACAAAGAAGAGATGGGCCCTAATAATACTAATTCACCATCAAGCCAAGCCTTTCTTGTGTGGGTTAATGTGGGTCCGTATCTCCGTGGTAAAGCAATTTCTTTGAACAATGTGGTGAGGCATTTTCAACCGACTTACGACAAACTCGCAAGCTGCACTCGCTTCTGTAATGCTCCCTTAACACTTCGGACATCCTAAGAAGGTTCGACCTGCATGGCTCATTAGCCTCGTTCGATTTAGATTAGCCTTAGGAACTCTCTCGTAGGGCGCCCTTCCCCCCCTTTTCGGCTTGTGTCCCTTCTGACCCTCCGTTGTTACTTCCTGAAAAGAGAAAGGGATGCTATTATTACGAAGGGAATGGCTGCGAAGACGCGTTCGGGAGTGTGCCCGCCTTTTCCCCTCCTCCCCGCATGCTCGCACGTCCGCGTCCGGCCTCCCCCGCGCGGGCGGGCGCTCCCGCAGGAGCCTGAGAATGCAATAGAAAAGTTCCTTTGATGCGATTCCCTTTGACTGCCTCGCGCCCGCCCGCCCGCCCGAATTCGACGCACCACCGACAGAGGCAGAACAGAGCAGAGCGGAGCGGAGCAGGGCAGGACCAGGCACAGGCGCTGGGCCCCGCCGCACAAAGGGCCTCCCAGGCCCCCGCTCGCCCGCCCGCGCTTCGTCGAACCGAAGCCTCCGCCCAGCCCCACTGGCAGTGTTCCGGAGAGATCCGAGGGGCTGGCGATCGCTCGTTAGCGCATCCCAACCGAACCCAACCCATGCCATTGCGTCGGTGCGCTACGCCGGCCCGGGCAGAACGGCCCCCAGCCTCATCCGGCCCTCAGCACTGCGCCGCTGCCGAAACCTGTTTCGCGTTCCGCTGCGTACCTGTTCGCCCACTTCACGAAACTTGCCTGGATGGAGACGTGGCTCTCGCTACACTGCCCTCAAAACCTGCACTTGAAATGATGTTGATTATTTTTTCTACTTCAAAGTGCACACAGATTTGTTTATTATTATGGCTAGAAAGATCTTCACTTCGTGGAGTGTTCGTTTTGGAGTGGAGGGAGACGTGAACGATTAGTTTAGTAAACACAGAGCGATGAAAGTTCAACCGTGTATTTGAATTAATGTTATGGTAACTTTTGCAATATTACTTTCTACAATTTCCATTCGGGACATCTGCGGAGTTTCAATGGAATTCCCGTGTGTGCGAGTGTGCGAGATTAATGAAGTTTCCGCTTTAACGAAATTGTCAGAGGATTAATGTAACCTTTTCTCTTATGTTGCAGGAGGTTCTACACACCATATGTTCGCCCAGCGGGCAGGTTCTACGCATCGTCATCTTCAAGAAGAACGGCGTGCAAGCTATGGTTGAATATCCTTTTTATGCACTACATAAAACAAACGCACAGCCCTCCTCCAGCGTATGTCTCTTTCCCCTCTCCCTTCCGGCTGTCGAGCGCGTTCCAGTGGGGTGACGCGCTCCTTTTCTTCCACTCCGCCGGCACCTGTCGCACTAATTAGTCTTGTCGAACTTGGCAATTACGCAGACCTCTGTTGTGCAGCAAGGGGATGTGCAACACCTGCAGTGATTCAGCTTTATTCTCGGGCTTGTTGTGAACAGGCCCCGCCTTGTGTCCTCGATGTCTCGGGCGACGCGCGGCGTCTTTTGCAGACCTCTCACCCCTCCCTCCTTGTATCTGACGATCGCTGGGCCTCGTTCAAAACACGGTATCAAAAATAGGTCACCCCGGTAGTAGCGAGAGAGGGAAAAGATCTCTGGAATCTGGCAGGTGACGCTAGAAAAGAGAGGGAAAACACGATTCAAAAAAGGTGTTCAGGAAATAGTATTTGCGGTGTCGTTAGATGGCCTTAGAGTTAGAAATGACATTTTATTTCAACGTCATTCGCTCTTAGACTGGTGGTTCGTGGAATTTAATACAGAAGAGACCCTGAGTTTGTAAAAGGTTTTTAAATTTCCGAGCACTAGCAAAACTGAGTTCAAGGGATACCTAATGCGTATTATGTAGTCGTGAAATTATCTCCCCGCCCCAACTGCATTAAAAAAATGTAAATGCATGTTTCATTCTAAATTAATCATCGACCGTGGAAGCTGGATCTCAATCTTGGAATATCCTAAACTACATGTTCTTTCACCAAAACAGTAACAGTTGCTCTTACAGTGATACGTTGTTACCGATATCTACAGGCTTCAGTTATCATTTGAAGGTAAGTGATTATCTTGAGATTGCATTCCATGCAACCATTCCCCAAGTAATTGCGTCCGTGATGCTCTCGCGTGTGCCGTAAAAATATTTATACTCCTTTCGTATCTACTTAGGCGTGATGTAAAGGAGAAACATTTCAGCGTGGATTCCTAATGGATTCATTCGAAGCGGAGAAAAAGTATAACAGTCGTTCCTGAACTTCTGAGTCTGTGTTGTACGGATGACCTTCTTTGAGACTTCGGCGTTGTGTCGTGTTTTTTTCTCTTTCTTTTCGACGTCGAGACAGGCGTTGGAAACTCGTGTTTACACTCCATCGCTGTCCGCGCGATCGGTAGCACGTGCGCCGGGGAGGCAGGCGGGTGCCGACAGGGCCGTCGGCGCGGCGTCAGCCCATCCTCCCTCCTCCACCTCTCCCCACTAACTGCGGCTCCATCTCCCCCTCTCTTTCCTCCTCCCACGCATCTTGACAGAATCTCTGCCCCCGCCGCCCCTCTCCCACGAAGCGTGCTGGCGGTAGGGTTGATTTGTCCGCGCACAAAAAGTCTTGTAATTGAGGGTTTAGTGTTTCAGTTCGGAGATTCTTTCGTTGACAAAAAAGTCATTGAAAACATCTGGAACATAGATTGTCACTGGCACGTGGCACTTAATTTTTTTTAAAAAACGTTCACACCAAAAAACGTGTTTAACTTAACTGATGGAAGTTTTGTTCGCTTGTCAAGAGACTAGAGATCGCACAAATTTAGAATGTGGGGTAAGGTGTAAGCATTCTGTTCATTCTACGACAGAGCATTGCTGTCTATTCTATAGTTAAATGTTTAAGGTATTAAAAAAAGAAATAGTGGTGCGTAATTGCGACATTCAGAGTGTAGTCCATCAGTTGAATAGATCATTAGAGCAAACTAAACGTTTGGAGATGTAAATGTGTTTAATTTGCCTTTTAAGGTTGAATGGTATTACCTGATCTTTTCGACATCGATGATATTCATCATATCTTGACAGATATTGATTTTTAAATCATCGTTTTACTGCTTATTGTGAAAGCTGAAACACTTTCGGCAGTTCTCATTAATGAATTTGAGGAAATTTGAAATGAAGTAACAACCGACCGTAACAAGTAAGAGTAGTTTCGTGTAAAGTGACACTGGAACGACGGTTTGGGCCGCTTCGGGCGATAGAGCTGGGTAGGGACCAACAGGGTGATGTGACGGCCTCCCGCAAATTGACTCTTTCGTTGCGCTGTAAATCCCCTCTCCCGCTCCGGTACTCGAGGCGAAGCGGCGGCGAGGTACACGAACGAGATGCTCTCGGCGGTTCTGATCGGAACGAGGTAAATATTTTTGTTAGCTACCCCCCTCTCCTGTGACTTCCCCAAACGCTCGTTCGTTTCGTCTTTTCGTCGTCGTGGGCTTTGATGAAGTTGCAGGCAAGAAGTTGTTCGCTGCTGGATTAATGGAGGTTCTCCAAGCTTGAAGAAAAATCGGGTTTCCGTAGCTGCACGAAAGTAATTGCGTCGTATTTAACAATCCAAGTGAAAGTGTTGCGTAATGAGTGGTAGAAGATGAATGTTCATTAACAATTTCTGTCTTTCAAGAAACTGATGCGATTCACCCCCACTTTAACCGAAGTGTAATTGTTCTAATTGCATTTAGAAAAGCAAAATAGAAAAGTGGCATTGAACCAGAACATGCGGGAAATGCTCGTTTATGGCCTATATTGTTCCATTTTGTACTTTAATCTCGTTTCCTATAGAGATTGATTATGGGTGCTCGGGAAATGCTTTTCATATTGCTTTCCCAGATAGTAATGAGCTGGAAATTTCCGCGTACATGCGTTAAACTTGTGCGCGATCTAATGGATGATCGAGTCTCCATCGCATAATGTTTCTGCCACTTTCTCAGTGCGCTCTTTTCGTTGCCGCGCCCTCGCTGCTCCCCAGGCCAGCGAGCGTCGCCAGATGTTTTTCTTTTTAATTACGGCGTGAGTTTCCCATTCTTTCTCGGCCTTTTTTGGTCCAAGTTTATTGCATTCCTTGCTCGGCGACTGGGACTAAATCTAATTAAAAAGAGGGGCGGCGGCCGCCCTGAGCATGTCCCCGGCGCTGCTTCGCGAATGGGGCACTCGCTGTCACCTTGCCTGCGCCTTCTGCGAAGACTGTGGCTTGTATGGGTTTTTCCCTTCACGTTTGCGAAGTGCAGGATTTCGTTACTTGAGACGGAACAGAGGAGAGTATATCGTCGGTTTTTGAAAGGAATGAATACGGCACACGTTGTGCGTTACGGAAAACAGTCTCTTGCTAGCCCAGCGCGAGTAAATAGTAATGTGACCGTGGTTTGGGATGTATATTATCTCTGGGATTGGTCAAAACAAAGTCCATGGATTTTTAAGTCATATCAGTGGTCAGTTGGGGAAGTGAAGAATCATGATCTCGCGTCGTTAACTGTGTCGAGTCGAAAGCACACACAAATTTATTAGCAGCCGTTAATGACAAATGTAACAGGTATTGTAAGGAAGGAATGAAATTTGATTCGACGTTCTCAGCGCTGTTACTCATGCATCTAATGTCAGCTACTGTAGTGTCGGTAATTAATGTGAAATATATTCCGATTCATGGATGTCGCAGTCGGTTCTATAGATTGCATTTTCCATATGATTTGCTTATACTATCCCTCAGAGAAGATGGAAGGAGCGCCCCTCCATGGGTTGTACAAATCTTGAACTCCTGAGGTGCCAATGCACTGCTATAACTTCATGCTATTCCTCCGATATCTTTCTTGGTAGCGTATTTCACGTTTTCGTAGGCGGCTGTGCTTTCACCCTCGGTTCCCTTTCTCCTCGCGTCGGTCCCTTCCACTTCTGCGTCCGCACTCGAAGGCGGTTGGCAGCGACGCCGGTCGACGCAGTCACGCCCGCACGGTCGTGTTTATTTCACAATTACGCGTCGACGACGTACGCTCAGTCCGAGGCGCTGTTGACAGTGGTGCAGCTCGGCACTGTGCGGAAGGGGGTAGGGGGCTATGTGAAATGGGAGCGGGTGGGAGTGTGAAGGGGGGGGCGGGGGAGGCGCGAGTTTAATATCGGAGAGCGCGGGGCTTGCGAGAAGAACGGTACGAGGCAGGGAGTGGAGGCACGGCTAGTGAGTAAGCGGAGCGGTGTGGCGCGGTGGGGGCGAGGGAGCGTCGCGCGGACGTCGGCTTTGATACGGGATCCTCCGTGTGCGGGGCGCGGAGCGCAAGGGCTCTCGTCCGCTTGTTGACGGAGGCGGTAGCGCGTCGCCGTGCGGGGGCGGACGGCGGCGGCGGCTTCTCTCACTCCGCACCGACGCCAACGCGCCGCCAGCGCTGTGGCCGTCGGCTCTTGTTTACAGCTGAGGGAAGCGAGGTGACGCCGAAGGCGAGAAATGTGTGCATAGTGGGTCTTGCTAGTTTGTCATGTTGAAGAGCGATCCAGAAGGAAAATTTAGCATATTTCCGAGTGTTGTCATAATTCTGTTTTTTGTGATCCATAAGTTTCGTTGTCTTCTAAAAATGAAATACATTCGATAATATAATAGTTTACTAAAAGCTTATTTTAACCCTCCGCTGGTATCATGTAAATGGGAGTATTTGTTGGTAATAGGAATGATTTGTGGCGTTTGTTTTCACGTGTTTGTTCATTCAATTTTCATCTTCGGAGCTCAACACACCCTTAGCGTTTGTAATCTCCCCGGCCTGAGCGTCCGGCCCTTTTGAACGTCCTTAGTACCTCTTGGGATGATACTTTTACAGAGTTCTCGTGGAAGATTAAATAAAACTAGCATTCATCAAAAAGAAATACACTTTTCACCAAAAACAAACAAATACCGATCCTTTACACATAGAAAATTACATGTCATGTCAAGCAATAATGCTCAATGTAGAAAAAATGGGGTTACGCGTCACTTGTTACCATCGAGGGTTTGAGGAACTGGAGGAGTAATATTGCGTTAACATCACTGACGTTAATATCCGTGTTTCAATGAGGAGTTTCCATTTAACCGAGGTAGTTCATAGTTTTCTAGCGAATTAGGATGTTATTACCTATTTTTATCATCATTAATACCAGTTTCATCTAATTTCGTACAAGATTCGTTGCCTTTCAGATTCCGAAAGGTCGTTTTTTTTTCTTCTTTTCTAAACATTTCTTCGCTCCCGCTTCCAAGCGCACTTCTCCACAAGCGAATCACAATTAAAATTTTCCGCCCCGCGCAGCCGTGGGCGGAGCACGCACGGGAGGTGTGTAAGCGCCCGGGGAGCCTCTTGGGGGTGCAGAAAGCGCCCGGCGGCGCGTTTCGCTCGCGCGAGCGTCGCGCGTTTGTGCGTTTGGGCCCCGGACAATTAATTATCCAGGAAGCGCCCTTCCCGTCCGTTTCCCCGTTGGAGGGCGCCGTCGGGGCCGAAGGAGGAGCAGTCCCCCAGATGCGGCCGTCTAAGGTTCCCGGCGGTATGCAGCGGCTCATGTATACTGTGCGAGTGGTCAGAGTATATAAAGCCACAGAGATGAGGCTGTGGTTTACTACAGTTTCTCTAATATGTGTATTGTTTTGACCGTCGAGGAGGAAACTAGTAACTGAAAAGCGCTGAGTATTGAGATAAAAAGAAGTGTACAATTTATCGGCAAATATAATATTTTGTTATGAAATTTATATTGTGCTTCACATGAACAGAAACAGGAAAGTTGGAAAAAGTATCGGATCGGGCAATCATACGTTACTTCGTGACCCCCAGTTATTCTGATTACTTGAATATAATAAATTCAGCAAATCCTATGCATAAAATGTCTAATTAGAAATATATGTAAAATCAGGTATGTAGAATTTCTTGATTCAGAAAAGAATCTTTAAATAACGATAAAAACAAATAAACTAGAACGATGAAGATCCAGAGGTGGATGAGATGAGATACTGTACGTAACGTACTGGGTGTTGTCAATTTGTATTTTAACATTCTTGAATAGTGTCACTGTTCAACTTCTCTAGCGCGAGGCAAAAGTGTAACTGCTCGTCTGGAGCAGGTCTTATGATCACCTTTATTTTCTATATCAATCATTTGCTGAATTGGCTGATACGTACAGTCTTTACAATAGCATTTTCTGGGAACGTGGGGACTGCTTTCCATCTCGTGAAAATCGTTTGCCGAAATAAGGACGTTCACACATTGCCTTCCGTCATTCACTGCCAATAAAATACACTTCTTTAAGCAGCTTTAACAAATGAGAACTAGCTCACAGCCGCGCGCGGGCGCGTGCTGCGTGTCCGAATTCGCGCGGGTGGGGTGGGGGGCGCTCTTGGCGCGGCCCTTGCGTGCGGCTTTCCGCGCGCTCCTTAATCTTACGCTGAGGATTTAGCCGGGCCGGCGTTCTTCTCTCGGGACAACTTTATGGCCGCGTTCTATCTCGGTCCGCGGGCCGCTTGATATGTGGCCGTGGTGCGGGGGCGAGGAGGGAGGGGTGCGGCTTGGAAGGGACGGAGTCTGAGACGGCGGGGACGGGACGGGACGGGACGGGACGGGGTGCGCGTGTCGCGTTTCTCCCCGCGGGCCGCTCCGTTTACCAAGCGCGTTCGTGTTCGCATGTTCCCGGAATTGGTTAATCCGCCGCCGGACTCGCCTCCGCCCGAGCGATTCGCTCTAATTCCACGCGGTGAATTCAGGGAGCGAGAGAGGATGAGACCACACTGCGAAACCGAAACTTCACACCGCAAGGGTAGGGAGTACGCTGCTTCGGGCAACGTCTAGCCCCATCCCACCCCCATTCTCCCACCTACCCAGAGGCGGGCACCGCCGCCGCGAGTAGACGGTAAACAGCGGGGTAAAATGTAAGTGTGCCAGCGGGGGAGTGCACCGGCGCCGCGCCCTGGGCGGGGGCGTCCTGCCTTTGTTGGGGCGGCCCATAAAGTTGCTGTGGGGGCGCTTCGCCCGGCGCCAGGTGGCGGTGCGGCGCCGGGGTCGATAAGAGTAGGGCGGCGGGCGCGGACAAACCTCGCGTGTTCCGGCGGCGGTCACGCGCGCCTTCCCGCCTCGCTCCACCCCGCCCCCGCCCCCTCCTCCTCCCTCGGCGCCGTGCCCTCGCTCCCGACGGCCCTTCCGACGTCTTCCAGCGTCCGGTCGCTGAGGTTGCGCTGCTTCGAGGAAACCAACGGCATGTTGCACGTTGACTGAAAAGGAGATACGAATTAGAATTTGTTCAACAAATCCGCTTCCGTGGCGTGCTCGCGCAAAATGCAATTCCTGGAGTGTTTTGAAGTTTTTTTTCTTTATTCCACGTGAATTGGTATTCACGAATAGGAGTTATCCACATTTCCGGGGTCTTTAAATATTAGATGTGGAAACTATCCGGGGTATTAAATGTGGAAACTATTCTTCTGCCCTAATTCATTGTAATGATTGGTCTTTTTGGAGGATTATGAACGTTCTACAGTGTTTTATGCAAAGTAAGCTCACCCCAGTATGAGAAATGCTCTATAATTGGAGATAACATTGAATATTAATGTATTACCTTACCGATTAGCCGTTCCCATCACGGAAAAAGGAAAATTTAAAAGTGTTGATTGGCAACATGTACATGTTATACCATATTATTTCGTTTCTTGATGTCGCTGGAAAACTCTCTGTGCTGAATTCTTTTTGATACTCGCTTTAAAGTGCTTACGAGAATGGTCTGTAACTTAAATTGTTTACGAATCATTAGCAAGTGCATAGTAAGTCATAACTTATGAAAAAACAAGAAAAAATTGTGAAGACATGCGTTGCTAGAGGTTTCGTAGATGCAAGGAAAGAAGTTACTTTAAACTGCGTGGGTTAAAGTTGCCCTTTGGCTCTTAAATACCACAAGAGCGGATCAAGGAGTCGGGAGCATCAGCGGTGCCAAGACGCGGGATTGTCACCGGAACACGCGCCCGCTTCACTCGGCCTCGTCTCCGGAGCGGGCGAGCAGAGGTGGATGGGGCGACGTCCTTTCGTCCTTGGGAGAGGACGCCGGGCGACGAGTCCCGGCAAAATGCCACGCCTTCGCACTTCGCAGGAGAGCGCCCTCTCCGGGCGCGAAATACCGGAGCAGCAGCGCCGCCGCCTAGGCGCCCTCCTGTGCAAATCGATGCGGGTTGAGAGCTGTTAACCTTTGCCGAGATCGACAGCGTCGCGCGGCCGCTCGCGGGCGCTACGACAGCGTCACAAAGGTCCCACGCCACCGGAGCATCAGAGCGGCGCCGCTCCCCTCTGGCAACAAGTCAACTAGCGAAGGCACGGGACGGCCAGCGTCGACAGCAGCGTTTAATTTTGACTGCTGATGGAAATGCGCTCTATCCTGGCAGAACAAATGTCATTAGGTGTAGTTTCCATGTCGTTGAGTACGTGGGCAGGGGAAGCAAACATTTGTCTGTCCCAATAAAATGTTTCTTAAACTTTTACAAATTTCTCAGTGGTCGTTGGCTCAGTGTTATCTGTGAAATCGTGAAACTTAACGAAGAAAAGACATTCAGGAAGAATCGTTCTTGTTTTGTACAATTACCGAGGACGTAGGTAAAAAATATTTCATTAGGAAAGTGTACTGTAAAAATCCGGAAAAAAGATGGCAATTTCATTTATTGGAGTTTTTATAGAAGGGGAGGGATGAAAATGATTTTTGATGATTATTTTATAATAGTAAATTTGAAGAGCAGTAAGTTATCAACTGTAGCTCATACCGGAATAAATTTTTTTTGTGACTTCAATTTTAATTATTTGTTTTTTATATTGAAAATAAATCAATCGTTGCAGGTCTTGTGTTTTTAAGGAACACCCCAAATGCGCATAGGTAATAAACGTTTGCTCTCAGCACAATATCACGGAAAGGTCTAAGCCCGATAGAGGTATTAGATGCAAACTGCAGGTCTATGAGACTACGTGGTCATGATCCGTTAAGCCAGAAGGCAGACGCATCACGGGCGAAAAACAGGGGCTCTTGCTGTGCTTTTCATTCCGTCGGCGTGCTTGTTAGGGAGTGTAAGGAGGGGTAACAAGCCCGGGCAGGGCTCCATGCCGCCCTGCCTCCCGGACGCCAGCGGGGTCCGCGGCGTTGGTAACGCGGGGGCGGAGGGGACTTGGGCTCCCGCGTCGGCGCCGGCGGGTCGAAGCGTTCGTTGCCTTGCCTCTCCGCGCGGCGTCGGAAGAAGTGGGCTCGCCGACTTCTCGGGAAGTCATTACTTGATAAAGCAAACACGAGGCGGCCCTCGGGGAAGGCGAAGTGAGGGGGGAGAACTGCGCCATTAGTTTAATTAATCCGCTCCGCCCCGCCCCGTCCCTCCCCGTCTTTTCCACTCCGCCCCGCCCGCTCCCTCTGACCCGCTCGTTTTCCCTCTCCGCAGTCTTGTTTCCCCGCTTGCGGCAGGCAGGCGCCGCGGCGTAACCGCGTCCCGCTCCGTTCCCAGCCTCTCCGCCCGCTGTTTCATTACCTCGACTCGTGTAAGCGACTCTTTCTTTCGGCTTTTCTCGCTTTTTTTTAATTTTTTTTTTTTTTAGCTCTGCCTGCCTTTCCGTTTTGAGACTGCCCTTCAAACTATTCCGAGCTTTGATTTTTCTTCCCTTAGCTCTGGAATCGCCGTTGTGATTTTTTCTTACGAACTTGGCGATAAGATTTGACGAAAATATGAGCGTGACAATCTCAGAACATTTTGTTAGGTTTTGTCTAGGTAGCGTCCCGTGATTATGTCGAGCCCTCGAAAATACACAGTTTGCAAGAAACGTACTACATGTAAACCATTAAATTGTGATGAATTATATTTCACTACCAAGCAAATGTGATAAGTGGAGAGATTGTCCTTTTAAAGTAATGTAACGAATAACATTCTGCGAAAATCCGTTTATTAATATCATAATAAGCCTTGTTTAAAATATTAACGGGAGGATGAGTTTTACTTTTCTCGTGATGAATGTAATATGCAAATCGTTCGTTACATTGCGAATTCATCTAATGTGATGAAATATTAGCTGCTGCATTACTTTAATACATAATCTCTTTATTAATAGTGGAGTGACGCGTTAATAAGCCAGGATTTAGACTAACGAGTGAACAAAAATATGTTCGTTCTTTAGTAGCACACGTTTTGGAAGCCTGTGTATTTTGGCGTTGTTTTGGTCTTCGAATGCTAGGCGTTGCCTTTGATGCAAGTTGTGCTTTTCCCGTAAGCATTCAGCCTTGCTGAAGGTCAAGTTCACTTTGAACACTAGAGTATGGCGGGTCACGTCTCAAACCGGTTCCGAAGCATGCTTGAGTTTTCACTTTCGTAAAACACGTCTCGCCAGAAAATGCGCTCTTGTCAGAGACAGGACGGACATTATTAAGCGGAATTTCCTTTCTCTTGGTCATCTATTTAGTTGGATGTCGTGTAAGTTGTTCCGGTGACTCGAAAATAACGTTTCTGCAAATGGATCACGAAATCAAAAAACGGGATCCTACATTTTCTTTATACAGCAAAATCTTTTTTGACTGATAGTTAAAGTAATTTTTTGAACAATCACATTACGATGTAAAATTATAAATTTGTACAAGTTGTATGAACTTATAGTAAAAGGCAATTGAGGGATGGAGCATCGAATTGCTTGTATTTTTAATTCCACATCTTGAGTGTCAATTGAAAAAATGAAAGCAACCAAAATCTTCTAGAAAGGTTTTTAAAAAAGTAATCATGATAGACCATATACATTCCCCCGCCGAGCAGTCTTGCCAAAAAACTGCATCCTGTGCCTCCGCGCGTGAACATGACCGCCTAAGATAGGCGATTTGATTGGCTTAGCTAAGCTTGCGAGTCTTTGACGCGCTTCACAGAATCGTAATTAGCGCTCTGTTGATGTATGGTGCGCGGCGGCGCTAAGCGGTATTGGGTGTGAGGGCAGGACTTTTGTAACATGATTACCGATGTAATTACGGTGGAAAGAGCGCGTGGCTGCGGTGGCGGTCGCGACCGGATACGCACGGCGGCGGCGGCGGCGGCTGTGGCGAAGGCTCCCGCGGCGGTCCGGAGCGCTCTCGCGCACCCTGCGGTAAGCGGGTTACCGCGGTCTCGCGGGACGCGCACCGCCGAAAGTAGTTAACAAGTTATAATTGGAAGTATCTCGACGCGGGCGGGGTGTAGGCGGTGGGCACGGGCGCGTCGCGGGAGCGCCGGTGGCGGCGCCGCCAGCTTTTGTCAAGCCCCGCGCGCGGAGCCCCTCCCGGGCGCGGCGCTCTTCCGTTCTCGCCGTCGCGTCGGAAGATTAGCGCAGTCTGCCGTTAATCGTATTATTCCCCGGCGGCGGCGCTGGTTGGGTGGGTGGTGAGGGGGAGGATGGTTGTGGTGCGGGGTGCGCACGCTGGCGTTCCCTGTATTCTCGCGGCGGCAGTGGTGGTCGCTTTTTCTCGGACGCTTTGTTTTTTCAGCGGCCGCCGCCGCTTGCGCGCGACGTGGGAAGGAGGCGGCGCTTGTTCAGCTCGTGTCGCTTGGGAGCGGCCCGTGTGGTAGTCGGGGTAGCTGGTGGGCGGGGGGGGGGGATGCAGCGGCGCGTAGATTGGAAGCTATGGTGCTGACGTAGCGCGGATGGGCCCGAGAAAAGGAAAGTGATGAGGTTGCGGCGACGGGAAGTGGCGGTCGTGATTGCTACAGCGAGACCAGGATTAGTTCATTATGTGGCACGTCGAAAATTTATATGGATAGCCTTCGTTTTAGAATGACGTGGAAACAAATGTACGTTTACTGTGAATTTATGGGCCCAAGCAAATTCGTAAAGAGCAGTGTTACACCTTTCTGGAATTCTTTTACAGTGAATTTAGGTACTTTGTTGGACGGCAATTGGACTCTTCGAACATTGCATCTTGATAACAACGTGAAACATTCCGTACGCACTTTCCGATTTTTAATTATGTAAGATAGTTAGGCATTTGATAGTGTCATTGATAATGGCGTCACTTGCTCTCGCGGGAGGTTTATCGCTTCCTGTGGCAGCGTAATATGTCGATGTCGCTCGGAATATCTGCGAAGAGGAAATGCGCCATTTTGCGAGATAAGCGTTTTCCGGCAGCGCGACGGAGCCGGGCGAGGTGGAAGCTGCCTCTCGTTACCCGGTTGGAGCGCGCGTTCTCCGGGTGCGGGAGATGCGCAGGTGGCCGGCGCAGAGGACGGCGGTGGGCCTTTGTGTGGCGTGCGTGGCCACCTGATTGCGCCGATCGGACCGCCACTCGCACGTGCCTGCCTCCGCTGCGTAATTGCGTTCTGCGAAGGGGCAGCGCGATCCGCCTGGTTTGGCTGCGTTATCGCGTTGCGGCCGTTTGTGTTTGTCTCTGTGTGTTCTCTCGCACATGCTTAGCGCGTTAACGCGTACGCGTGCGCGGATGCTCGATTCCTCGAACGTCCTTTTAGATATTCATGTCAGAGATAGTCCAGTATATTGGCGAATCGATTCGCCGGTCGAATATTAACGCGTTGGCTAGTAGTGCAGCTGCGTTTAAATATGTCATGTGAATAAAAGAGGATTTTGTGCTGTAAAATCGGTGAGAATGCAGTTGCGGCAAGCCGATGACGTACCGTAGTGGTTGTATGTAATGTGACGGTGGTGGTGCGTAATCGCGAATTCGCGTTACAATGAGTGAGGATGTAAGCGAAGCAATTACGAAGGTATTCTCTAATTGAGAAAATACCTTTCAGGTTTTTGATCTTGCTGTGTGTTGCGTTTCTGTCTCGCCATACGGGATCTGTTGTAGGCTAGCGGTTTATGACTATGTAGATTCGTTATGAGGGCATTTTTTTCATAGAATTTAATTTCCCACTAAACAGTAATTTTGCGAATAAATTAACATATGTGTATGCCCACATTTCCAATACTTCGTGTTTCGGCTCTTTGTTTGGACATCACCTGAAATTGGAATGCAAAATAAGTTTCGCTTGGGAACGTGCGACTGGCGTACCGAACGCGAACCAGAACCAGATTCGCATCTCCGCGCGCGCCGTTCGTCACTCGTGCCTGACTGGCGTCGCGTCGGGCCAGGGCGTTTGGCAACGGGGTTAATCGGCGCCATATCAATAATCGCCTGCGGCGGGGCGCAACGGGCGTCGCGCGTTGCGCGTGTCGGCGGCGGTCGCGCGTCCGTCCGGAAAACGGTGCTGCGCGACCATTAAAAATGCATGACATGTAAAGATAATGCAATTGCGTGTGTTTGGCGTTTAAATATGTATCGCCGCGCCATGAATTTGTAGGCGCGCGTGGTCCGGGGGTGCGGCGTGCGCACGTACGCGGGCGCGCGCGGTTCGCCCGCGCCATCCACGCACTTTTATTTTAATTTTCGCGCCGTGCGTTTTTCGCACGCAGCGCATTGCCTGTTCGGCGAATTATTATGAGCCCCGTCCGCCCCAGCTGCACTGGCACCCGACGTAATTCGATGTTCATGCGAACGCAATTAGAGGTCATTGTGCCGTAGTTAAACCGAATTCGGGAGTTCCACAATCTCGTGCAGTCGTAATATACGCGTTATTTTTCAAATATTCGGAGTTGGCCGTCCTTTGTGAATATTTAGTCGCGTTCTCGGATTCTCTAACGATCCATTTTATCGCGGCTTTGGAACGAAATTATTGAATCCGGCTTTCGGGGGCGGCCGCGAAGGGCAGCAGCTGGGTCGGGGCGATACCGCCGTGTTGCAGCCGCGAACCGCCGCGTATAATCCGGTTTTTGGAACGTCTCCCCGCCGCGTGCAGCCGTGATCTGCTCGCAGCCGCGCCAGGCTGCGCGGCGAGAAGAGCAGCGGGAGTGGTTGCGGCAGCGCCCCAAAGGGTCCTAGGAGGAGAGCCGCCGCCGTCTGGAGCTCGTGAAGTATTCAGTGGCCGGCCCGAAGCTCCCTTCACCTCGTCTATCTCCCATCTTTCTCTCTCCTTTCGACCCAACAATCTCCTCGGCCGTTCGCCCTGACCTCGAGGCACGCTCCTCTCCACCGTTGGCGCTGTCTTTGGCGGCCGCCGCCGGAAAGGTTCTCTCCGCGCGATTTCCTGCGCGGAAATTAAAACGCGCTTCCTCGGGCGGTTGCCGGCGCCGGCGCTCGCGCGTCACCTGCCCTGGCGCCGGACCGCGCCTGACGCAGTTACGCTTGCTCCGGTAATTACGGTTAGCGCTCGTCCGCAGGCGGCGGTAACGGCGGCTGCCGCCTCGTCGACTGCAGCCCCGCTCGTGCTCTGGCGGTGGCGGGCGCTTCCGCTCCCGGGCCCTCCGCCCTTCGCCTGCGCGCCTGCTGCTGCCCGGGCGAGCGCTTTGTGGCGGAGGCGGGCCCGGAAGCTGCCGGCCGGGCGGTCGGCTGTGGTGTCCCGCTCTTCCGCGTCCCCGCTTCTTCTCGTCTCGGCACTTCCCTGCCGCCGCCCCGCCCCCTGCACTTGCTAACGAAAGGCCCCGCCGCCTCTGCCCTAATGGACCGCGAGGAGTGCACGGCGCGACGTCGCCCATTAGGAGTCCATTTGCGGCGCGAAGTACCCGCTGCGGCTGACGCGGAAAAAGGGACTGGGAGGGGCTGCGTAGCTGGCGCGGAGAGCAGGTGCGCCAGCGGGGGTGGCGAGTGCACCGGTCGCGTTGTGCCAGACTAGAAGCGATGACCGTCGTAACACAGTAACTAGTGGGATACCCCTCCCACATAACGTAGTAACTAATAAGATAGTCTTCACCCACGGATGGTGCATTGTGTGTTTGTATATTTAGCGCTATATTGGTAACATACACTGAATCAGGATTTAGTTCGTAACTTCAGGAGAGTCTTATCTTAGTTTTCAGTTTTTATAATCAGTTCCTGCAGCAATCGCTCAACCTCCTTCTGAACCTAGTAACGAGCTAATACGTTCAATTTAGCCCTATCATTTCCTTCGCCTTCACGTTCGTATTCATCGATCTCATGTCTCATTAAAAGCGCTATGAAGAAAGATTTATACAACCCTAACTAGCGAAGATGTTTGATAGGTTCGATTTGTGGAAGGATGGGAAGCTCCTTTTTCCTCCTCCCTCATTCATTCTTTAAATAATTTTTAATGTCTAACTTGTTTTCGCGAGTGTGGTTTCGTTTCGATTGAAGGGGATGGGAGTATTCTTCTTGCGTGCAGAATGCCTTTCCGAGTTTATTTGGGGATGAACTTTGTGTATTTTTAGCAATCGTAATACGATCTGCTTGTCATACCCCCCGCGTCGTACGAGCTAGTCACGACGAGAACGCAGAGAAAGATACAGTAGAGTCCACGTTGGGACTCCTCTGATAAACCTTCCTCTAGCATGTACGTCCTCGTCCGTTCCCTTTACATCACCTTAATCTACCTCCGCGTTGCTGAATCTCGAAAATTAAATACCGAGAATTCCCAGTTCACACTGGCAGATATAGTGAAATCGTTGAGTATCGCGTTACACATTAAGTCACTGCGTTCAATACTGAAGCGCGAAGCAAAGAAATTCACATCTGTTCCCAAAATAGCAGTAATTCCATGTAAATACATTTTCACAGAAGGAAATAATTAATTTGATTTTTTAAAGTGTACTCTATAAATTGAGGATAAAAAATAATGGCCATGTTCAGATCTCCATTTGCCCTTCGTTTTGCACGAGCGATGTTGCTCTGTAATTCAATTTGCTTCATTTCTTCTTTCCAACCTAAGTTTATCACTTGCTAGTTTGTTGTGAAGTCAATTCAAAACTCGTTTCAGACTGTCCCAATGAAAATGTGAAAACTGCCGTGGACATACTTCCCTATCTGAATAGAAAACCTCCGTTTCGCCAGACGTGCCCGCCTGTGCCATCATTTCATCACAAAGGGAGCGCCTCTCCCCCCCCCCCCCCCGTTCCTTGCCTACCGCGTCTCCTGCGACTGCGATGCACCCTCGACGTGGCGCGTCAACATCGACCTCATCACTCGCGACGCCGCTCTATCGATTGTGCGCGGGCGCGCCCGGTCGTACGCACGCATCGCCGCCTGCCTCCCTTCGCCCGGAATTCGTTTACTGCGTCATCTCGTGGAGGGAAACCGTTTGAAAGACTTCCGATTTCGTCCGGAAAATAGATTTCTCGGCGGCTGTGTTTACCCCTGCGGCGGCCCGGCAGCTTGGCGCTCGCCGCGGGGAGATTTCCTCGGGGTCCCGCGCAGGTGGGCACCGCGGCGAAGACGGCGGACGCCGGCCTTTGTCCAGCAGCTTCGCCGGCGGAGCTCGCGTCTCGAGGGCACCTGCCTTTGCCCCCATGCGATTTTGCTCGTTTCCGGACAAGCGTTTGTTTAGCTTTTGTATATTCGAAGTGGTACGATATCCACTCGGAAGTTTCTAGGTGGGACGAGCTTTGCCTTTCTCTCTCTTGATTGCTCCTGGTGACGAATTTTGACTTACTGTTTGGTGATACGTGTTCATGATAGAAATACAATATGAAAACAAAATCAATTAGAAGTTAATTAGTTGTTATTTTTTCTTGTCGGTACCAGTGTCATTATTCTTAAATTAGAGGCGAGATTCTTTTAATCTTGTAAAAGTAAGCGTTTTTCTTTTAACTGTGTAATTTGGATGCTCGTATATCGACGTAGAGAATTGCAAGGGCATTTAAATTTAGTCACATTCTTTCCTTCTTTCTGTAGTGCTGGTATTCTTACCATTTATTTTGTACGTCACATCATTCGAGATTTTATTTCTGTGATCAAACAAGGCTGCCAATAATGATGTACCTTGTGATCCAATCAGCAACGGCAAAATTGCAGGCATGCCCGAGTGGTCCCAAAATAGCAGGCTCGCTTCCGGCGCCGCGAGCTGACGTCACGACCGCGGCGCCGCCACTTCCATCGCCGCTCGACCCGCCGCGAATGCGCGGTAAACACTCGTTAACCGCGAACTCGCTTTTTCGCCGGTCGGCTTCTCTTGTGCCCGCTCGGCCACGTCGCCCTCCTTCAAAGGCCCTCTGGCCTCGGCCCGAGCGCGCGCCCGCCCGCCCGCGCCTCCGTCACGCGTGACATTTAAACGAGCCCCGGCCCGGCGCAGGCCTCCGAGCCCCTCTGCGTCTTAATAAGTTTCCTGCCTTCGAAATTCTCTCTCTCTCCGCCGCGGCGCGCGCGGCGTCGATATCGGGATCGCTTTTCCTCCGCGAGCGCGGATGGTCGGGCCTCAAAAACAATGGCGGATTGTTTTCGGGCGGTCGATGCCGGTTAGAGCGGCTGGCGCCGCCGCCATCACCGCTGCCGGTGCGCGCACAACAAAGCAAGGGCGCCACGAGGGGATGGAGGCCGCGGGCGGCGCCGGAAATGACGAGGCACCTCCGCGGTGCGCTGCTGCTACTGCTGTCTCCCCCTCCCGCCAGCAGCTCTGGCGCTTGAGGATGAACGTGCTCGGTTTCCTATGCGGTCACATATGCTCATAATTTGTGAATATTGCTGTGTTAAGATGTCAAAGTGTTATAAGTCACTTCTTAAAAATGTTCCATGACAGCAATTTTAAGATTCCAGGTGTCATGAAAAATTACTGACTTTTGCCTTATTGCAATTCGCCACTAATGTTTTTTTCCATAAACTACAAGAGAAATGCACCTTTTGCTTCATTCTAAACATTAACAAACAAATGACTCATCATTTCGTGTTTTATGTCATTTTGCATCTAAGCACATATTTTGGACTGTAGTTTTATCGCGGATTGTTTTCGGGTTGGAACATGTAGTGGCTTAATACATCGGAAGTCCGCAGCTAAATGTAGTTTATGCGTTTCTATTGCTGCCAGGAAAGGAGAAAGAGCTCCTACTTTCGCTTTGTTTGTAACACATTGCTAAAAGAAAAATGTTGCGTCAGTTATTTTAATTCATTTTTCAAACGTTACTTTTAATATGTTAAAAAGATCCTGTATGTTTTGGATTAACAAGATGTGTTAATGTAGGTCTGACCAAAAGCCTTGATTTGCATTCTTACGCACTTTTTTAAATCTTCTTTTCTAATCCCGGACGCTCTAAAGAAATGAGAGAAGTGCTGTAGTACTTCTAACCGTACTGTATAGTGCAAACAGTGAAAACCAGTGGATTAGTTTCTTCTGAAGATACTCTTCCCTTTTTATTGCAGATTCAAGTAGTGTGAGTCAGATGGGCTATTGGAATAGTGTGTAGGTGTCATGTGAATCAGATAGTTCGGGTAGTTGGGCTTTTGACTTTCTACTGATTTTGAACGAATAACATGGTAATGCACGCTAGGTTGCAGAAGTATTAGCTTCGTGGGATTATTTCGATTCATTCTATAATTAAAATAAATGTCCGGAAGTCTCCGTTAGTCGACTGTTGACAAATAGAGCCCCACGGTGCGATAATGCGATCGAATCAACCGAACTATTATCTAGAATCAACAATCTTAGGCGCTGCACTTTCCATTACGAGGTCGGGAGCGCTGTTCTCAGCGGGATGATCGTATTCTCGCCGCCGGCGTCCACGCGGTCGCGCTAATTCGTTCCCACGCGCGTCGTCCGCTTCCACGCCACGCCACGCCAGCGCCGACGTTGGCAGGGCGCAAGCGGCGGCGTTGCGTGCGGACGCGAGCAGACGCAGCAGACAAGCGGGCGGGCAGGCAGCGGATCCGCTGTTAGACGGAGCTGATTGCATCTCGGCGTGCGTCCGCTCCATCCATCGCATCGCTCGTGCCCGCCCGCCCCGGCCTAACTCCACCCAGGCGCCACTCCCAGGCCCGCCTCTTCCCCGCGGCTGGGGCGGGGCGAGGCGCCCGCGAGCGCGCCGGCTGCCGCATGCTGATCAGCCCCCGTAAATCCCTCTCTGTGCGGCCGCTCGCTGGCGCGCGCATTTGCGACCGAGAGCCCTCGGCGCGGGATTACCTCGTTTGCATCCCATATTTCTCCCTGGCGCCCTCGGTCGCTTGCTTAAGGGTTCGGGCCCCGGCTTATTAAGGACTCGCGAGGGTCCCACCGCTCATCCCCGGCCCCGCCGCCCGCTCCGTCGCGAGACCGTTCTTCATCAAATTATCGCTGGCGCCGGCGGTGGATCGAAGTTGTACTCACCATTGCGACTTTCTTGGGCTCTATTTGTGGTATTTCCGTTCGGCATGTGCTTCCGAGGGTTGATGAAGTAGCTGTAGGTACGGTGGTCCCGCTGTTGCTTCGTATACTGTATATTTGTGTTTCTCGAGAAAATTAATAGCCCGGGCGCCTGGTCCGTCTTTGTTCCGTTGACTTGCAGGACGTTTTGACATGTGTCTGTCAATCTGAAAGAACGAGTTCGTTCGGTTCCAAATGGAAGGCGCAGGCTTCGTATTTCGTTTTCCGGACTCGACGCCATCCCTATTTTCAGAGGCATGGTTTTTTCAGCAGGTAATAAAGTTCACCATGACCCAAAGATGATTCATGAGGCACACGAACTACAGTAGTGCGCAGCGCCATAAACACTAAAATACCGCAATTAATTGTTCGTATTATTGACTTAAATCCACATCTACGATTGACTTGACAATTCATTTCAGTTTATTGAGGTTTGTAGTAAAATTCTGCGCGACGCCAATGCATATTTATAATTAAATGTGATTACGTTGCAAACATTTACATCCATGAATAGCTGCACCCGTCATAATGACGCTAGGAATGGCAAGCTGACGTATGACGCATGAATCAGCGTGCATCGCGTGTAGTACATACTCTCGTTAAGTTGGATCAACAGCGACTGCCTGTCGTCTCCAGCCTGCATTGCCCCACAGTACTTCACCACCACCCACCGGCGCCGTACCCACCCGTCATCTCGCGCCTCCAACGCCGGTGTTCGGTGGCGTCGCGTCGGCTGCGCGTGCCTGCTGCTCGCCGCTGGGACTGATCCCAGCGAGCGGTGCCGGGGCCGCTGCCGACGGCTCTCTTCAACCCCTTACAGCAAGCCCGCAGTCGATTCGACTCGACTCGGCACGGCGCCACGTCAAGCCCGGCTCGGGCCGAGCTCCTCCGCGCCACCGCGCCGGCCCGCGGGCGTTTTAATTTAACTAAGGGTCTTCCAACTAGGGTGTGCCGTGCGGGGCGCCTCACCTGTTGCGTGACGCAGCGCCACGCAGACGGCGGCTCGGCGAGGGAGGGAGCCTCTCGAAAACTCGTCACAGGCCTCTTCTGTTCCCTGACACGTCCCGCTCAAGTAATTGCTTTCATTCAGACATGCGAGATGGACCTGCTCTTCCGCGTAATTAGAATTTGGCCAGCGGCCAAACGGCTTTCGAGAATATGCCAACTGACGTGGCGTTGATTTTTCAGAAATGAATGTACTAGTTTTTCTTGGTGTGCGTTAAAAATACAAAACGTATAATGGATAGAACATATTTTGAATTGTCGAATTTAGGAAATAATTTCGGATGTTGGCTTTTAATGAGTATTTGAGCTACGTTTCAACCGAAAGAACCTAGATGAGTTGTGCAACGATTGAGAGAACGCTTGAACGCATAACATCTTCAGCATTAGGGATTAGTTGTTTGAAAATAACATCAGGAAAAGGTACGTGCCAATGCCAGTGTTGTGTGCTATGCTTAATTACGGAGATAGTATTTGTTGTAAGACTAGTTCCCATGTGAAGCAGTATTTTCCCGACGTCGGAATTTCATTTCATACTGTTCTCTCTGTATAGCATATATAAAGAATTTATGAAGTCCAAGGTCCGTCAATCGTGTAGATCCCCCCTTTGTTTTCCTTCTTTTTTCAAAACCATTGCAATGAAATAATACTTCCAGAATCATCTGCTAAATCCTTGCCAATGAAAGAGAAAAACTTCTTTGATTTCGCAAGAATCTTTCACAATCTCGAGTTGTAGGTGATACTATGGTGCTGTGACACAATTTACAGGAAAATAATAAAAGTTATATGAAGTTAAACAATTTGGAACACTCGCGTCCTCTTGCGATGGATATTACGCCAATGTGAAGTTTTGTGCAGTGGAATCTCATTACGGTTCTATATTGTACTGAACTGTACTCGAATAGTTTCACGCATTTTATGCATTTATTAATGTCGCACAACCCAGTTCTTTTAAAATCTTGTGAAAAGGGGATTATTTTGTTGGGTATAGCGATGACAGTTTTGTTAGTCTTTGCGGAAGATACAGTACTGTTTTCGAAAACTTAAAATTAGAAGTCATCGTGCTGTGCAATTTTCAGAAGGAAACGGAAACGTGTATCTGCCCTCGCCGGCGCCCTGCGCCAAGAACGCGACGCGCTAGTCACCCATGCTTGAATGGCTTCCCCCCTCCCCCCTCCCACTCGTCTGCATAACTCGCGCGCACCGGTGATCCTCGCAGAAATCGCTGTTGACTCGCGCTGTTTGTTAACATGGCGCTCTGGCGTCGCGCGGCGCCCGCAACTCCTCGCTCACGCTCCCACACTCTCCCCGACCCCTCCCCACAGTCCGCCCCCGCCCCCGCCTCGTCCTCACCTCGCGTGTTGCTTTTGGCACCCCGCGCCTTTCCCATATGGAGGTTGTTAAGGGCGCTTTTTTATTATTTTTTTTATTCCTTCGCCGGTGCTAAACATTTGCTCTCGTCCGCCTGTTCGCCGCCTACGTCAACGAAATGCCGACGAGGGCGGTTGCCTGGGCGCGAAGGAGCGCCGCGGGCGTGCCGCTAGCTCTACTCCCGCTTAGGGAATATTTATGCGCGCTGCCCGTGGCGTCTTATTTTGTATCTCGGTTTATCCCTTGCGTTCGGCGCGACGCGACTATTTTCTTTGGCAATTTTCTCGGCCCGGTGGGGGAAGCCTGCGGGCCTTTTTTTTTTTTCTGGAGACATCCAGCAGGGACGGCGAAGAGCCCGTGAGAGAGATTTGGTCGTTTTTTGTGTGGCTTTATGATGTTCGCGGCGGCGTAATGCTGTATAATCCGCCTCTGGCAGCAGTTCCAGGCGAAAGGTCGTGGTTTAGTGTGGAGCGCGGAGAATAATACATACATGTCTACATCTCTGACAATTGGAATAGTAAAATACATGAAATACTTCGTTGTGTCCACGTTAATAGGATTCTCGACCGAAAATCTCGGCGAGGAAAACTGGTCTCTTTTTTTGTACTCTAAACTGTTATCTTTCGATTGCCCTGTACGCTCTAGAGAACAATAAAACGTTCAATGCCTACCCAAGAGCTGGTTTGAATGGGGTCATTGTATCCCTTCGTCGTCCTTTCAGTGAGGATAAATAGCGAATTGAATGGTGTAATGTGAATACATGGGAAACGATACATCAGGGTGCTAGTTACATCCCATTCGTTCGTGAAAACTAATGCAGCTGTGATGGTAGATGTAAATACCGTTGTGTAAGTCTGGTATTTAATTTGAAATGTATCAAATTGCGATGCTTCTTGGTTACAAATTTTATGTTCTGTGTACGTCTGTTAGCTCTGTGTCTGGCAAATCTCATTCGTGGGAGGGGATAATTTCGGCTCAGTGTGTCGATTATGAAAAGGATCTTTATCTCGTGACATTGACAATTTGAGAGTTCCTCGATTTATTTTGATTGCAAATATTACGCCTCTAAAACGCAACTGCCGCTCTATTTCTCCAAACATCCAAATCCGAAAATAAATGTATCACGCTGCCCGATAAGTGTTGCAGTGCATAGGTATTGAATCCGTATTCTCGGATCCAAAAGGAAGGCGGCGCGGGCGTCATGTGAGTGATCCCATGTACGTCTGTTGGCGTCGCCGCTCCCGTCACGGCCGCCGTCGTGTGCGGCGCTGACCTAACGCAGCGCTGATGGCATTCCCCGAAACGGATGGTCGGAAGGAGGAGGAGGAGACGGCGGCGGCGGCGCAAGGAGAAGCGAGAGTGGGGGACACGAAACCAAGCGGGGTAGATGTGCGGTGGTGGGCGGACTAGCGCGGGTGCCGGCGCCGTGGTTTTCCGGCCTTCAGCGACCCACCTCGCGTAGCAGCACGAAGCGCAGCGTTGCAGGTGCAGCGACATGATGCGATAGGATATCTTCTCGCGACATGTGATTGGTACAATGTACAATGGAAAGACTCTGTATAAATTCGTTTCGGGGCGGGAGGTGTTGAGTGGGCGGGAGGCGCAATGTCTTAGTTCCATCTTTCAGTGCATTCTCTGTTACGTGAGTATTTCTTTGTTGATGTACAATAGTTATTTTTTTAGCACAACCCAACACCCCTTCCGTAATGTAATAATTCAATTTAGTTTCTTTGGTTTTGTTCTTTCTAGAGTGTAGAGTACGAAATAATGTTAGTTTTCAGATATGCAAGTAATTACTGATGCAATCAACACGAAAGTAATAGCTAGTCTTCTTCCTCATTCAGAAGTTAATATATAATTCTATTTAGTGTCGTTTATAATTCGTACAGGGAATGTTATTTTCAGTAAGGGTTAAGAAATATTTTGAACGTATATGGGGAAATATGGTCATCTACTGAACCAACTCCCGGGAATTGGCGAGCCAAAGAGTTGAAACTTGTTTAAAATTTCAATTTGTACGTATCATTTAATTTGATTTTCTAGTGTAGGGCTGGCCGGACGGCTTCATATTAGCCATTTGCCTGTGCTGCGCTGTGCAGAGGTACTTCCACTCTCATAACAATTCGTCCCATGTCCCTCGTTGGCCGTGCGTTGTTGCCTTCGCTGCCTCGCGACCCAACTGCGCTGGCGGCGCTTCGCTTCGTTTCGTTTCGCTCCGCTCTGCCTCGCGCCACCCCCTACCACCCTCGCTCCTTCGCATCCCCCTCCCCCTTGCGGCCGAGTGCGCGCCCGCCCTCGCGGCCCTGGAGAGACGGGGGTCTTCTCGAGTGGCCGCGGCTCGACCGCGGAGCTCGTTCGAGTGCTGGCGAAGGGCCTCCGCGCGCTCGCTCGCTCTCTGACTCTGCTCGGGCTTTCTGGCGGCGACGCTACGAATGGCGTGCTCTATCTGTTGCATTTGCTGAGATGTGAGGGTTGCTAAATAGCTTCTGATTTAATGGAATGCTGGCATTCTGACAAAGAGTTTATGGTTTCCCTAGTTGTGGGCCGAGATCGTTTCTCTGCTGCGAACCACGCTTGTTAGTTACTGTGGGCACTTGGAAAGCGAATTTACTGTGTGGTCGTCACTTCTGACACGGTTTGATGTTTTGAATTTTTACGTGCTGTCAGTCATATAGACTATCTCCAATCGTAGCTGTTATATACAACGCAGTTAGTTTCTTCCGAAAATTTTAAAATTGTCTAATATTTATTCATCAAAAATATTCTAGTCCAGATACTCAGGGAACTAAAAATACATTGAAAAAATAATTCAAAATTTTAGATTAATCGTGAAATTGATACATTCCAAGGGTTGTTTTCGTGTTTCGTCACTGTTCCTGTTTACTGGCATGTCTACTTTGTGAGTTACGAAATTCATTTTGCCTTACGATTTAGTATTCTGTTTGCTCCTGAAGTTAAATTGAGATACAGACGTTGGTAGCATTAATGTTCGTGACGAGAGTAAGAAATTAATAACGGTGCGTGTTGGAATAATGTATTCGTCAGAGAATGAAGCGTACAAAGAACTTGGTACTTTTAATGACTGGCATCGGATGTAAAGCACTTCTTTTCGCTTCTGACGCATCTAGGAAAGATTGTGGAACTTCGCCAAATTCCTCAGAAAGAGGAAAAGCGAAACAAACAGGGAGGAAGAGGAAGAAAAAAAGAGGCCGCTGCGAAGGGGTTGTCTATCTCGCGCGGCGTCGCAGGAGAGCGAGGCGCCTCCCGCTCCGGGCAGCGGCGCAGCTCACGGCTTCGCTTGAAAAATTAATCTGTTCGCGGGAAGCCGCGCGGCGCGCCGCCCGAACCCGCCTGCCCCCGGTCGCGTGCGTGCCCCGCGCACGGGAGAAAGTTGCAGGAGGCGGCAGGTGGAGGTGGACTCGCAAAGACGGGGTGGGACGGAACGAGACGAGGCGAGAGGTGGGGCGGGCCCGCGAGGAGTTCGAGGCGGGAGCGGTGCTCGAGAACGCGGGTCACGTTCTTCCGCGACCCGCTGTAGGGGAAGGGGCGGGGCGGGGTGGAGCGGCGGCAGATCCTCGTCTCCGACGACTCCCCACCGCGCCGTCTGTGCGAGGGCGCGCTCGCTCGTAGACGCCCAACCCAGCATGCGGACGAGCTCGGTGCTGCCTGCCGCCTTCGCTTCTGCTCCTACTACCTCTTCCGTCTCCGCCGCTGCCTCCTCGGCAGGTCGCCTTCGACCGGCTTCCTCTCCGCTCCGCTCCGCGCCCGGGCGAGCACACCCGCTCGCCGCGCCGTCAGTCAATAAGCGACGTGCCCCTTGGAAATATTAAGGCGCGCCCGCAGGCACCCTCAGACGCTCTCGTCTCTGGGTTCGCGGCGTGATTGGCGGCTGCTGGAGCGTTCTCTCCCGCGGGCTCTCCGCACTGGATCAGGCGCACACTGCGCAGCTCTTGCTCTCGCGTCCGGAGTCGGCACGGCGCAGTTGTTCCCAACTTGAAGCGAGGATAGTGGCCACTTAGGGCCGCTACCTCACGCTCGGAGTCTCCGAGTTGCAACTCTGAATGCACGGGAGTTTCTAGGAGGGAAGGGTCCGTCGGCGGCCATTGGAGGCGTAGCCCTGTGGAAATCCAGCGGAGTCTTGCCCGTCGTCTCTGCCCGTTGCCCATCGCCCAGCGCCGGCCCTGATGCGATTACCGACGGCGGCGCTCCTTCGCTCGCGTCCGCTCTGCCCGGTTCGCCGAGGGCCACCCTCTCAGATTTAATAAGCGACCGTCACGTCGCGCCGCGCTGACCGTCGTCTCCTCACCCCCTCTCCAGAAGCCGACGTTGCTGCAGCAGGGGAGCTCCAGTTGCCGCCTGACAAGAGGCGAGGACGCGGCGAGCGCGGGATCACGAGTCGCGTGAGCAGGGTGACGATGGGTGGGGATCTGCTTCGCACGCGCCTCGCCGGCCACGATCAATCCAGTTCGGCGTCGCGGCAATGCTGGAAAGGCGGACACGGCCGGGTGCGCCGCGACGGGTAGGCTTCGAGGGCACGGAGCTGAGTCAGCGGCGTCGTCTTGCGTGCGGTCTCTCCTCGCTTCCGCGGCCGTCACCACCACCTCGATGGCCTGCGCTTGCGGTGCGCGTGTGCGAGGAGAGAGGGGCGGCTTCCGGCGCGATTTTTTTGCTCGCGACCTTGGCGGCCGACACGCGTGACAGCGCCTGTTGGCTGCACCGCCTTTCTTGACGTCGACACTGCTGCTGCTCCCGCGGTTTTCAGCGCGCTCTCCAGCGAGACGCTCTGCACATGTTGCAACCGCTTTGCTTGGAGGGCCTTCGAAATGAAATTTTGTTTACTCTGAAATTGAAAATGCCCACTGCGTGAACAGCCTGCGGAGATTGATTTTATAGTTTCTATAAGGCTAAATCTGATTCGCAATGAAGTTTTTTTTTAAGAACAGATAAGATGAGCAGGAAAGGTTGCTTCAATCAGTGATTGTTCCTTTTGAATACAGTTCAAAGGTTCTGAAACGTCGAAGACCAGATAGTACATACGCGTCTTTTTGATGAACGTTTTCGGAGAAAAGAACACGTGCATTCCTGAATATTCCAGAAACGACATAATTCGGTAATACTCTGGAATAGTTCGTCAGTAGGATGCGTGTGAATCGCATCGTAGGATCGTTCAATTTTGCAGGCCCCAGAACAGAGTTAAAATGTTGTTTTATAGCAAAGTCTGCTTCATTTATTTGAATAGGATATGTGCCAGATTTGCTGAGAAATCTGTGTTAATACCAGATAGCCTTTCTTAATTTTAATGAAGAAAAAAAATCTTAAAGACCCATGCTAATGGGAGTTCTTCTATCGCCCGATCCCCAAAACGTATTGATCGGCACGCATGTGTGTTGGATTCTATGATCTCGTTGACCGCTAGGAGTGTCATTGCATGAAGGAGAATACGTGGTCTAGTATATTAGAAAATTATACTTGAGAAAATGTCAACGTCATCACCATATTAATCTTGCCCACGTAGACGAACGCTCGCTCCTTGGGATGCTCCCTCCGCCGAAACTGATGAGGTCGCATCCTCGCGAATCATTCTGGAGTTGGCTCGTCCTCTCTTTGCTCGCTCTTGTTTTGAAAGCCGTGATTACGAACTCCAAACATCGCGTAACAGGCTTCGTTTATTTTGTAATTCAAGCCGTGTTATAAAAGAGTAATATCTCGGCAGTCATTTATCTTCAAAGGGTCTGCGGGAGAGAGCGTCTGAAACGGTTGCGGCGGCGACGAGCGTTAGCGTTTTCGTGGCAGCCGCGAAGTCGTCCGCGTGGCTGTGCGGGGGCGGTGAAGGAGGGAGGAGAAGCCAGTAGGCGGCGGCGGCGGGTAGTACATCTGCGGGACGTTAAGTGCATCTCCGGTTTCTCGGCGCGGAGCAAAAAGCGGAGGGTTTTTACGCCCTACGCGCCATGTTTATGCTCTTCGCGCGACGGAGCGCTGGCATCGCGCGCGCGCTCGACGGCGGCCACGCGGGCCGCGGTGGGTGGGCTCCACGTCTTCGCGTCTGTTATCTTACGGTTTCGTCACACTTCTCACGTTGTTCGTTTCGTTCGTCACGTCATGTTCTAGACCCATTCTGTTCGGGCTCGTGGCCTGTATCACGTTCGCAGTTTCTCATAACCGACGTAGAAGAAATTTCATATAGGCCTTGTTCATCCCAAATTGTGTTAGATGTCTTGTGACCTTCCGTCCATTATATCGTGTGACATCTTATATCTTCTGTCTGGACGTATATTCCTGTCACATTCTTTTAAATATATGTTCGATTCCCTTTAGAGTCGCCTAATCTAGATTCCTGTGGATGTGTCGGGGTGTTTCTTCCAGTTGCTAATTTCTGTATTTCGTATCCTTTCCTCATTCATTCCGTTATACGCTTTCATCTATCCTAATCCTATAACCACGTACCGGCGTCGTATATCAGCATCCGTAATTCAGCCTACCTATCTCATCCTTTCCGCTGTCACACGGCCGGTAATCGACCCGTCTCGCCATGCTGCATCTCGACACCTTTCCCCTTACTCGTTTCTCTCCTCTGAGCTCAGCCCCTCCCGTGCCTCGCTACGCAGCTTCCCCATTCCTCTCCTCTTGACAGGTACATCGGAAAGGTCGCGGTAGACGCCGGTCCCCGCGGCCCGGTGCTCTGCTCCACTGCCATCTCACCTTCCCTGCAGCCGCTAAACTACTTTACACTCCACGTCACAGCCCGCTTCTGCACCTGTTCCCGTCGCGGTAGGTTCTGACAATGCCCCCAGTTTGGCGTTGTTTCTGCCGCGAGTCTCGTTGTTGGTGCAGCGTGGCTGACAAGGCCGCGTCTGATTCCCCGCCACGCCTGCACACCGCCGCTGACAGCTCAGGTCACTCACTCTCCGCCTGTCCTCGCCTTCTCGAGAAGGCGAGCGCTGCCCCGATGCCGCTCCTCCCCGCTCTTGCGGCAGGTGGAACCGGTGCCAGAGCTCCGTAATGCCGCGAGACCGGCCCTGATTCAGAGCTTCTATTTATAGACGACGGCCGAAGCCGGCGCGTGTTTCCGTAAGGGCGCCGCGCCGCCACCCTCCCATGTTGTTCGAGAGCCCTGCTAATCATGCTAACAGGGATTGCACGCCAGGTCTCTCAATCACGGTGGGATTAATTCCTCACACGTGTTCAGTGTATCTTACTTAGTCATTCTGATTGCTGCATCTTTGAGGGATGCTTTCACGTCAGGTTAATTTTAATTTGGCAAGATGCTATGCAACTCTCCTAATGAAGCTTGGAACAAATAACCTCCGATAACATATTCAGGGCATTTATTTTTGATTACCATATGTTTTCATGCTTCACTTGTCCCATTTGTTCATTGCTAAATGCCTATATTTAGAATTTCAGCTTTTCAAAAAAATGTTCACTTTTCCTACTCAGTTTTCCTCACATTCCTTTTTAAGAACCCAGTGTTTGTGAATTCTTTCTTCAGAGTATATTCCTTAACTAGGTAACGTTTGACAGCGTGGAATCTGCAAAGCGCGCTAAGGAGTCGCTGAACGGCGCAGACATATACTCCGGCTGTTGCACGTTGAAGATTGACTACGCCAAGGTGAGTACCATTTTTGTTTGTTTTAGAGATTACAGTAAATTCTTAGAATCTAATTTAAATAAGCATGTTTACATGATCTTTGGTTAATGTACAAGAAGTCTGGGGATTGCCCTTCATTGCTTTTTCAAGCGGGCCCCATTTATTGCCTCCGCCTTACTATCTGCATGCAAACTAGCAATAACAGGCACTCAGGATGTTCCGATATCGCCTGTTTAATCGATGCTCTATTTTAGTTGCGACATCGCGCTGCACGAGCACAAAATCTGGGAAGCTTTCCGATCCGCAGGCAAGCAGTTAAACGCTAGAAATTCTCGTGTTGCAAACGAACGTCATTGTCCGCCACGAGCTCTTGTACAATAAGAGGTACAAAATATTGTAAAAGAATTGCGAAGTACCGAAAGGTTAGTCATTATTTTTGCAAATTACAGTTGGTGAAATTTAAGTGAATTAATCGTGTACCATAAGTAAATGAGAAACTGAAAGTACCTGGCGCACATACACATCACTTTCATTTAGAAAACGTTTTGAAAGAGGAAAGAAGTTTGAAGTCGGATGAGTGGATTTATATTAGATGTACCCACTCGAGTCCCATTCGCATGAAGTGGAAAGTGTAAGTATTCAGGATTTAAAATTTGTTGTTCGTTAATTTTCTGAGGCGCCGAGCATCGAAATGAAACTTGTTAATTCTGTGCAATATTTGTTAAATCGTCGTTTTATTCGTCTCAGAGAGTTTCAACGTTAAGCGTGTACGCTTAGCGACGCGAATGACTGAACTTGTGCGAAGAAAGTCGTGATTCGCTTCGTCGGTTGATGCGCGATTTCAGGGCTTCGCGGATCTCACATCATCCCTATGATCTCGGGGTCCCTGCCTGGCAACTGTGTATCCACCGCCCGGGGTACGAGCCTCCTCCTCCCCCACCACCTCCACCATCACCCCCGCGGACGCGCATCCGCCTCCTTGGCTGGTGCGCCACGGCGCGGCGGCCTAATGAGGTGCACGCGCCCGTCACGGCGCCTGCCGTCGGCGCTCGTCACGTCGTCGCCGGTGGCGGGGCGGGGCGGGGCGCGTTTGAGGATGCGCTGACCCGCGCTAATTGATGTTTATGAGCGGCGCGCGATTTACGGCTCCCGCGCGCCAGCCAGGTCGCGCCCGCCGCGCGTGGAAACAGCGTTCGGAGAATTAACCCGCGCTGGTCGCCGGTGACCTCTCGGCGTTCTGCATTTGCTCACCGAACGAGGAACACTGTTGACAGGTCTGTTTGCCGCACATGGACATGCTATTTGTTGGCAGTGATTCCCCCCTCTCTTTTTAATTCTATGCGACATGGTATCGTGTGCACACTCTGCGTAATTGTGAGCAAGTGAAAACTCTGGCAGGTTTACTCATGAAATTTTGCGAAGTTATTCGTAGAAGCTGTTCATTATTAATTTACAAGAGTTAAAATGCGTTTCGAAACACATTAGTTTTTTCGACTATTTAATAAAAATTATTTCTCACGTAGTTTCGTCTGATTATCACTAAAAATGCATGGGCAGCTTAAGTTAATTCCTTAAGGTATCGAGAATTGTTCTTTAGTGTGTTGTGTATTGTGAATCTGGTGTAAAACTGTGCTCTCCTTTTTGGCTAGATGAAAGAAATGCTTTGTCTTTGCAGTCAACGCTCGAGAGGAGTGGAGTTAAGATCTGACAGTCCATTTATATCAATCCGGGAAGTGTGGAACCGACGTTGCTTCCGTCTGTGTCAGTGTCGTGAAATATTTGCTCCCATTTTGGCCGTCATTCGAACTTCAGGGGTTTTATTACTGCATTATTTGGTAATATTGCAGCTGAATAACACGTACCCAGCTTGTGCACAGAAGACAATCACAGGCAATCACATATTCGAGCGATCCCGGAAGTGTTGGCGTAGGGGGGCGGCGCATTTCATAAGGATGACTGTTACATTGTACCCGAAGTTAGCGGAATATTCTGAAAGATGAAAAGCTCGTAGGGCGGGACACGCAGAGCTAAATACTTGGCGAGCGGGCGGCGTGCAGGCGGCCGGCCGGCCCCGCTGCCGGTCTGCGCCATCCGCGCGCCTGCGGCGCCGCGTTTGTCGGGTCACGTTGCCGCTTCGCAGTATTGTGCGTGGCGTGCGCTTGACAGCGCATGCAGCGCGAGTGCCGCCTCCCCGCGGCTCCCTTCTCTGCCCGCGCTTTGTGGCGGCTGTTCGCTCATCGCGCGTTCGCCGCGCCCTGGCTTCTCGGTCGGCCGGTCGGTTGGCCGGCAATCTGCCTGGGCGGGAGGAGCTCGCGAGCGTCTGACTGGCGCTGCGCAGGTACGGGGCGGTCAGATACAAGGGAAGCGTGGAACGACGGACCTACGCGTGAATGGAATCGACATATTGCAGTGATTTATTCATTAGAAGAAAAAAAAAATGAACTGAGAGTTCTTGGCTGGGCGTGCGCATCCGTCTCAATTTGTGATGGTTGATGTTAGTCGCTATGTTGTGTAATTCATTAGTGGATTTCATGAGCTTATTTCCGCGAGTAGTAACTTGAGTGCGAACACGTAAAGTACCTAAGATTGTGAATTGAATTTTACGAGAATTTTGTCATGTACGGACGCTTGAAAAAATGAACGGCATACAAAACGAAAAAAGATTGGATTCCTGAGAGGTAGTGGCAAACAATTGTCCGTTTGGAGTGTGGAAGCGCCTCTCAGAAAGAGTCGCGTTCGCGAGAGGCGAAATAGAACGGGCGAGGAAATTTCCGCCTGCCTTGCCGTGTCCCGCTGCGCCTCGGATCTCAGGAAGAGCTCCGTCGTGCACGCGGAAGAGTAAACATGCGGAACAGGAGGGGCCCCTCACCATGGGCCAGATGGATGGGCGAGGGGTGAGGGAGGAGACGAGGGTGTCGCAGAGATGGAGTTGTTTGGGAAGCCCCGAGTTCACAGAATCCCCTCGCTCTCCCGAATTGCATTTTCATAATAATCGGACCTACTCGAGTCACGTTCCGCGAATGCCCGGGCCCGTCCGAACCTCGTTTCCCGGCCGTTCAGTCGCCTCCGGGTCCCATTCGTTGCAACGTGCTTTCGACCCGGCGCCCTTTGGGCCATTCTTGTACATATCGCTGTTCAGATCTCCTGCTATCGTATTCGAAAGGGTAACGTGGCGCTCCCAAGATTCGCGTTATGTAAACATCATTTGTCAAAATCAGTCCGTGCATATGCTGCTCTTCCACGGAATTAATTTCCAGTCACTCGTGTTAACATTAAATATTACCTCCTACCAATTGGAACTGACGCGCGCTTCCGCTCTCTTTCACATGGAAATAAAGCGTGCCCCGCTGCGAGGCATTGCTTGGTTCCACACGCGCTGTTACAAAGCCGGGGAAATAAACGAAAGGTGAACCGCGCTTATGATTTCCACACTCCAGAATCTGTCACGTTTATACACGATTCCATCGGAGGCCCTGCGAGGTTCCGGGATCGATGCGTGTGTATTCGCGGCCGTACTTGCACATCGCGTGTCACCCTCCAACCCCCGACGGAGACGTTCTCGTGGGCGGCAAGCGGAATTCATTCCCCGCGTGATGTTTGTTGATGTGGCAGCGTGATTAAGGGGAATTTAATTGTACGTCACCTGGCGAGGCGCGCGGGTGTTGGGAGCGGGCGTGCCTGGGCCGCGTAAAAAGCCATCACGGCGTTTTATGCGCGCTGGGAAGGGCGGAAGGGGGTGGGGCCCCGGTTTTGGAGGCTCCTCTTGAAGCGATATTTACGGTCGGTGGGCGCGATCGACCCCAATGGAGCGTGCGAGCGCGGCGTCGATGTTTATTCATGACCCCGCGTGGGCGCGCGTAGAGCGGATCGCTGTCGCAGCCGTTGCCGCCACCGCGGCGGCCGACCTACGCTCGAGCAGCGCCGTGCGTTGCGCTGGCATCCGCGGCACACATTCTGACACACACACACACACACACACACACACACACAGAATGCGAGTATTCGCGGCGGCTTTCGTACTCCCACTCCTCTGTTCGCTTCTAACGTATTCTCCATTGCGCCCCTCTGCCATTCTCCGTGCCTTCGTCTCCGCCTCCGCGCGCTACACTTTCCAATCTCGCCTCGCTCAAGAGCGAGGGCGGGTCGGCCTGGATCGAGGGGACAATTTTCCCTCGAATGTAGTAGGCGGGGAGGCCATTGAACCGTCGCAATAGCGAACTCTCACCTCTTCCTCCCTTCTGTTCCGACGGCGGCGGCGGGGCTGTCAAATTAACGTCGCGACGTTCCTCTCTCCGCCTCGCCCTCCGCACCCCTCACGATTCCTTGGCGAAGTCCCTGGCCGCCGCCTGCTCCTTTCTCTGTTCCTCCATCTCTACTCCCCACTCTTCGCCCTTGGCGCCCTTTGCTTGCGAAGAGCGGCTGTCGGGTCAAGGTGCCAGTGCCCTTCCCGCGCGCGTCTCGACCGCTTGCTGCCCTCGGCGACGGGCATTCATCTTGGAAAAACTTTCACGAGATAGCTAGCGGACGTGGACGTATGGCCGCCCCCTTGCAGCGTTCGATTAGGAGCACGCTGCCTCCGCCCTCGGCAAGCGCTTCCGTACAAAACAAGGCGATCTCGTAAATCATACGGCTCCCGCCGCCGACTTCCGCCCTCCTTTGATCTGGAGCCACAGAAAAGATAAGACGCGAGATGCAGTAAATCCTCCTATTCCGGGGCAATACATTTGGGCGTGTCGATGCGCCCGCCGCGGGTTGGTGGGTGTGTTTGGGGAGTAGGGGGGCAAGACGGTGCTGTGTAGCAGGGTGGGTTAGACTCTTGCGCTGGAAGTATAATGGTCGCAGAATGTACGGCGGGCTGGGGTAGGAACATTGCGCAGCGCTTAAGAGTTTCCGGTGCATGTTGTCAACGCCACCACTTCTATATCTTTGGGCTGGCTGCAGGAACATATCTCGAGAATAGAATCGCGAAGTAGTGACGAGGGGAAGCCTAAATCTTGGCATTAATGTGTAGAATGCGTTGTAACAAGGAAGTTAGACGTCGGCCCCGTGGCCGAGATCGCTAAAGCAGTAGTGCCGTAGTGATCTTAGACCGTGGGGTCGCGGGTTCGAGTCCAGCCTCGGGCTAGATGGTTGTGTATGTTTCTTCTTTCACTCCCTTTCATCACATCGTTTCATCCTCGTACCATAACATTACATTCAAATGTGGTCGCTAATAACCAAGTAGTTGATGCGACCGTAAATAACAAAGAAGTTTGAGCATTTATGAAGTTGATGCAGGGGAGAAAGAAAAAAAAACGATCGGTGTCCAGAAAGGGAGGGGTTCTTTATTGCATATCATTGTGTTTCACAAAAAGGTAAACATTATAAATGTTTAATAATTTGTTCCACCATATCTAGTAAAAAGAGGGGAAAAAAAAAGGATATTTGCACTGTAAAGAAATTCGTAGATAACTTGTCTAATCGGGGCATTACATACATAAAATGCATTAATTCCAGTTTTCAACGTACATTTTTAGAAAAGTGGCGTCTCTGTATATCATTTTATTGCTACATTATTTTTATTCTGCTATTTTGTCATTCTCAGAAAGGTCTCCTTTCTTGGCTATTTTGTTGCAACGCTGCTACGTAGGTGTATCTCGGATTCCAACTTCCCTTCGCAGCCCGGAATAAAGGCATTCATTAACTGATATCGATGTTGAGGGTGCTGCAGCAGCAAGCGAGTTTAATACAGGCGGGAGGAACGCTTCCTAGAATTCTGAATCCCCCGGCGTTGCATCAAGTGCGTCTGGTTACTGTAGTAAAGCAGTGCTTTTCGAACCGACCTCAAAGCCTCTGCAAGTATGGTTGCTGCAGCCGGGTACAGATTTGTGTCACAGGTAGTAAAAACATAATTTTATGTTGAAAAGTACATCAATAATAATAATAATAATAATAATAATAATAATAATAATAATAATAATAATAATAATGTATGAAGGTGAATTCTTAATTGCCAGTTCTTATACAAGACATTGAGGAGAAAATCACATTACATCTCTTGTGTAGTAAACCTCTGAAAAAGTTCAGGCGGCGTATACAATATTCTGTATGGGTCCGGCACAATTACGAGGAACACTCTAGTGAGAGTTTTTTTCCCAGCGAATTTTAATGTAATGCATAGCATTCCACGCTCTATTACGAGAGTCCCGGGACACCTGTGTGCTCGTCGGAGAGGAAAATACGATTACTTGGTTGAATAACGACGGTCGATAAATTTTGCTAGTTGAGTAGTGCGGTGCGCCTCCTCTTGAAGCCCGCGTTTCGGTGGCAACCGCTCCCGCATTGTAGTGTGGCGGCCGACCGCGAATTACACGGCGCCCTAAGTGCGCTTTGCCGCCCGCCCGCCCGCGCCTTCGCATTCGATTAGAGGCGCGCAATCACTTCGTTACCGGGAGCTCGTCACCTGCCCCGGCTGCGTTGGCCCCGATGGAGTTGTCACCTCGGGTGATGGAGCGACGGCGTCCCGGGACACCACCCCTCCCTGTCCCCCTCTTCACCCCCCCCCTCCTACTTCGCCCCGACCTGTACTGCCCCACTTCTCGCCGCAACCCGCGCTTAGGGCGGTGGTCTGCGACGCGCTCGTTTGCAGGTCCTTGCTTCGGTGGTTGTCTTCCCCGTCGTACTCATGTTATCGGTTATTTGGATAAAGTCTTCACCATTTTATTTCCTTATTTTACATGGTGTATTGGAGGTTATGCGTTGAAAACATTGTAATTCGAACGTTGACTTTCCAGTAATCGATTGTCACGTTCGTCTCTTGTTCCTTTTTCCCTTTCATCTGCATTAATTCGCGAGTTGGAACAAAGTCGATAGTTTTCTGCATAACGGCTGCAAGGTTCTTAGAATGTGTTATCCAGTTGCAGATTAAATGCACGAAGTGGACAAACGCTCCTATTCTTTGGATTAGATAATCGCAGAAAGCGCGAAACGGGTTGACTTTTCAGTGCCGTTACATTGCTATTAAGTATTACAAATTAAATTCAGGAATTTTGTTACCTGCTCGTTATGTTTAAGTGTTTATGAATTATCTTAAACTGACTCGTAAGGTGCGTATTATTTTCTTTTCATTAGAAGCACAACCTTTGATGTCGCGCGGGCTTACATCTTCTATTCCAGTGTGTGTAGCATCAACAGACCCGCGTTTATCTTCCGAACTTCAGAAATGGCTTCAATAGAGAGTGATCTCACTGTAAAAGATATTCGTTTTACTGGAAGGCATTTTTCAAAGTGGTACACGTCATTAACAAGAATGTCCCAGCAAAATGAGACAGTGTTTTCTTCCGACGTAGGCGCGGTTTGCCTCCATAAGAAAAGTTTTCATGCCAACAGTGCACGATCCGCTTCCGGCTTCTGTGGTAGAGCACGTTACAGAGCCTATTCTTCGCTTCGCTTTACTCGACCTTCCAACGAATTGCGGATGCACATGGGAATTGGTTGTGCTCTAGTAAATGTCACTACTAAACTGAGAGCCTGTGGCGTTGTAGAATTCCTAGGTAGCGGGGGAAACAGCATATTGATGTTGACGAGGAAAACCTTTTGATGTTTTCTTCCACAGTACATCTTGCAAATTGTACGATCGTCTTCATGGGTATAGTATGTCTAATTTTTGAATATTCCGGATGTATCTGGGATCTTGTAGTGTAGGAACTTGGACTTTTACGAAGTCATGAATCGAGAAACCAAGTCTCGTACGTTCGCTTCTCCTTTAATCTGTTCCGTCTCCTGTTAATCGAAGCAGACGCGCCGCGTCAAACATGATTTAACAGAAAAAAATAGTATGCTTCGTCATTAATGAACAAGAACTCTGCAATTTTGGATGACGTGGCGTAAAGAAATCAAGGTTTGCGTGCACACATGTCGCCCTCGACCCTCCTTCGATCTGTCACCAAACGCGCGACCGCGAACAAGCCTAGTGCTCTTCGGCCGTCGTGCAACCAGCGAGCCTCTCCCGACTCCCGGTCGCCCGAAAATACCCGCGTAACCGATCTCGTCCCGTATGAATGAAGGCTGGCTTTTCCGCGACGGGCCCGAGAATACCTCGCGGGAGGCACGCCTCTCTATGAGCGCCTGCCAGCCGCCCTCCGCTGCCGCCTGTCGCGCGTGACAAATGCCGCCTGACGACGGGAAGCGTCCGTCCTGCACGGCTCGCCCCGCCACGCCCCCGCCCCGCCACCCCCTTTCCCTTTTCGTGCCGCCCGCGCACCGGGCGCTTCGCACGTTTCAGCAGGTATTGCGCGAGGCAGCGTTCAGCTCGGGAGAGACATAGCCAGCGGACGAGATGATTCTTTTCTACTGTGTTGAAATACAAGGGAGAACATGACAGATGTTAAAATTATAAAAGGCGTACTTGTATATTTTTAGATTTAGTTAAACATCTGGTAACTAATAGTATTCTACACAGGAAACTAGTATTAAATATTACAGGACACTTTCAATTAACACTCTTGTAACCAAACTTCAATTAACACCAGATGTAATTGATTTTTGATTGGCTAATATTTTTTTACTTTCCCGTATACGTGCGTATATTCGGAGTAATATACGTAGTATAGGGAAAATTATGTGATGCTGCGCCAAAAAAGGGTGAATTTTCGGCAGAAAAACTCTTTTATTACAGGGCCCTGGTAACGGAAAAGTGAAACTAGTCTCCCGCTCTCCTAAGAGAATTTTAACCTAAGAGAATTTTTTAAACCTAAAATTATTTGAAAACAGTGCTAAAAATTGTTTGGTAACTTATTTTAGGGCCCTGAAGTATAGAGAATAAGTAACGAAAATGCATTATTGTAAATACATAAAGTTTTATAAAATGTAAAACAGTGTCTTAGCTTAAATATAAAGAATGTAATTCTATGTATGTGGGACGATTATAAAGGGAATAGGATTCGACGAGATTAATATATTGAACAAAAATAGTAATTTATAATAATTTATAAGAAATGTTTGTTAAATTTACTTCGCAATACATGAAAAGCTAGTTTTCAGTGAATATAAGATTCGAATGACTCGACAAAAAGTGCCCATTTGGTATTGTAGCATGGACATGGCTGAATTCCTGTAGCTCATTGAAACAAAAATAAAAGCGCCTTTCAGCTGTTGAATGTGGATGCTCTTCATTCTTATACGATAAATCTAAAACATTAAAAATGTCGGACAACTATTCGGTAATATAAAAAAAAGTTCTACACTTTGTATTCTCAATGTATTGATGTATTTCTTTCAAGCAATTCGCAAAGCTTTATTGAAATTTGCGCAAAATGCCGCATTGGATATTTGAGAAGTACATTGTTATTGTTGAACTAAGAGATTGTGACAGGGATAAGATAAAGCTGTTTAATTTAGTACAGCTTGTGTTTACAAATTAGGTATAGAAATTATTCGAAACATTTTGATAGTCATTATGTCCGTGTTGCGAGATATAGAGCATGCATATATTCACTGAACGAAAGGTCACATATATCTATGCATATGTTAGCATTTCACAGTAATACATTATATATTATCTCTTTCAAAATTTCAAAGAATATAAAATAATTCTGTCGATTATCCGGTTGTTTTTGTTTTTTGAATAAAATGAGGTTTTTGGGTAAATACTTTGAGAGTTGAAAAACATCAAAAAATTCCAAAACGTAGGATTTATTTTATATTTTTACATAATAAACACGTTGCTGTTTCTCGGCTATAGAACGTTAAAGAGTATATTTCACTATTTTAATAATAATAATAATAATAATAATAATAATAATAATAATAATAGCTGTAAATTTCTCCTAAATACTTGTACTAATAGAATTGTCTAGAAGGCGTGGGAACGAAAGGTAATGCAATTAGTCATTACCATACTACAGATGTAAATTGAACGAATGGAACAAAATTAGTTAACTCATGTGTGTAACATTATCAACGCTTCGCTAGTAAATTGTGACTTCCAATTGATATATTTTCATGGTAGGGGTAGATTGTGATTGTTACAAAGTTTTTCATCAGCGGCAACTTCATTCAGCTCGAATTTCAATATGACACATTATTTCTAATTTTGAATCATCCGAACCGCTGAATTAGCGGGTCACATTGCTGCTAGAATAAACAATCTTTGTTGGGAAGAATAAAAGGGTTTGTGACGTGTCCCTGGTCATTGCGTATTATTTGCTTCCTTCTCGCCAAGGCGTCGGCGACTCACGTGGCCATTAGGCGGTGGCGTGCGTTTTATTCCCGTCGCTTGGTGCCGCCCACCACAATCTCTCCATGTGTACACGGGACGCACGAGGCTGTTGAGCAGTGCTCGTCCGTAGGAGGAGACGGATGAGCCGACGCGGCGCGCGGCTGAGCGCAGGTGACTCTGCCGCCTCGCCCTCTGCCCGGGCGGCCTACTTGGCGCGCGGCCGCCGCCACATCGCAGCGCGCAGGCGGACGGGCGAGTGGGGGCGGGGACCCTCCGCCGCGCGTTTTTGCTCCCGGCGCCTCCATGGTCGACGCGACGCGACGCGTCCGCGCGCTGACAGGGCGTGTGTGGCGACAGAATGTGGGCCGCGCAGATGGGGTGTGTCGCGGCCGTGCGGCACACCCCATTTGCGGGCGGCGCCGTGGTTGGCGGTCGCCGCCTGGCACGGTGCGCGCTGGAGTCGCTGCTGTCGCCACCGCCGCCCCTGCGCCGCCTGCGTCCTGGGCTAACGAGAATCCGATAGGGGCGATTGAATCACGGGCTCCACGCGGCGGCGACCCTTACCGGCGCCGCTGCTGCCTCGGCCGCGCAGTGAGCTGCTCTTCGTTGCCGAGCGGCCGCTGCCGTAAACCACATTGGAAGCGCCGCTCTGCCGCCGCGCGCCTGCCTCTACGCCAGCGCATCGAGCGCCGGCCGCGCCGAGTATAATCGTGACTAATGGCGTACGCGTCCGCCAGGCAAACGAAGAAATACGCGCGCTCTTCGGTTTCGCAGCGCTGTGCGCCTCGTCGAATGAGCGGGCGCGGGCGCCGGCGCGGGACGCGGGCCCGTGACGAGTGGGGCGCCTGGTAGATTGGTTCCACGGGCGGCGGCCGAGGCGCCCCGCTGAGCGCCCGATGAGCTTTGCGGTAACCACGTTAGCCGCTGCGCTTTCATTACGCTGCGGAGCGCCGGGCCGCTCGTCCGCTGCTGCGGCGGGGGCGTGGCCGCCGGTCATCGGGGCGCATATGAATCTTCGCCGCGTTCCCGCCCACTACCCCCGCGCTCTAGCCCGCGCCCGCGCGTTTTGCGCCCCCGCGGATCGGCGTGGACCGGTTCATCCCGCCTGCGGCCCTCGCGTGCAGATTGCTGTGTAACTCGCTTGCCGCGAAATACGGCCTGGGGCGGAGGAGTTACTTTTCGTGGTGTACGGGAGCTTGCCCGTCCCTTCTCGAGAGTGGGGAGGGTATAAGTTCGAAGTTCGCAGATGGAAGAGGGTTCTCTCCTTGGAAGTAATAGACCCTCTAATACAAATCTCCCGCACCGTCGCACTCCCTACGTTACGGGCACCGAATGGGATGTGTGCAGTTTCTTTGGTAAAGCAATATTGAGGACAAATTTCCACAAGGCGTTTTGCTTCCCTAATGGATTCTCCATTCTGATTTTTTTGTTTTCCACTTTTAACTGGTACGGGAACTGTTCTGGACACCTTTATAGCATTGAAGCATGATGCTTCTAACATGTCTTAGATATGAATGTAATTTTTGACTATCAGAATAAACTTCCGTTTTTTAACCTGCTGTTTTTATTGAATTTATTTTTGGAGAATTGTCGGGCAGATACTGCTAAAGAAACAGGATTGTGATAGTTTATTCTATTTATGGTTTGACATCCTTTAATCTAAATAAACAGCCTTTGTAAAACGTTTTTGTATTTAATTAAATGCTTCAAACCTTTTTGAACTGACTTGTTTTGTCTACATTATCTTCATAATTTATAATTAGGTAATAACACTCTTCCCTTTCCCCACGTGTATATCTGAAAACTGTGGTGGCTGGTTTTATTGTTGACTGTCCTGCATGAAATGGAGCTGTGTGGCGAGTCGAGGGGGGCGAGGACGGCACCTGCCCGCCCTGGGATGCGCCCCTTCGCTTCGGTAATTCGATTCCCCGCGAGACGGCGCTCCGCTTCGGCGAAACCTCTTTGAGAGCGGTTTCTGAAAAATTACGGCGCCGTCGGCTGGAAACGACGTTTGTCTGGAACAGCGCCGCGCGCGGGCGCCCCTCATGGGAAAGGAGAAGGGGCCTCATAAAGGGCGTCTCAAAGAAAAAAAGGCGGCGCCGGCCGCCCTCTCTCCATTCGACGCTCCCGTCCTGCTCCACCCTGCCCATCGACTCGACCCGCTCCCCGCCACGCCCGCGTCCGGCGCTGGAAGCTGCGGTAACGTGGCGGGGTCACGTCTATCCGACCGTCTGTCTGCGCGTGGCCGCTTCTCTCGCTCGCTTGTCGTACAAATTTATTTCTGACGAGTAAGCAGTTGCGTATCTGTTCCGAGGAGCCAGGCGCCGCTTTCAGACGGAGCCTTTTGAAAGCTCGTTATAGCGGTGGCCGTGGAATTCCGTGCACCACTCAGGCTCAATGTAGAGCAACCACGAGTGGTTGGATAAACGCATTTCCAGCACTAAATATATTGAAAAGTCCGTTTCGGTTCGATGTCGATAACTTAAATGTGCTATTGTGCATGCGAAATATTCAGTAAAATATTGCTATTCTGTTGGTTTTAATTACGTGACAGAAAACTTTATTGTCAATTTTATGTGGCGTAATATGCTAAGACTTCCAAATAACTCCGACACCTCTCAAGTTGTTTCTTAGTCTCTGGATTATGCAACCCTTCAAACATTCGTGCGCGGCGGTGTGCTTTTTCCTGTCATGCAGTTTTCTTCTTTTTTTGTTTTTTTAAATGTATTTTTTTATGAGTTTTAAATTCTTCATTCAAACGGGGAACTTCGTATTATTTGCAAACGACTTTCATTATTATTATTATTATTATTATTATTATTATTATTCCATTACATCACGACTAAAGATATTATGAGTCGGCTGAATATAAAATCTTCTCCAGGTTGCAACCAGCTACCTAAGGAGCAGATTCGGTGACTATCAGTGCCTCTACAATACCTTACGCAAAATGTGGCCTGTTCCAAATAAAGCTATTTCTTGCACTTCCCAGTCTTTTGAATTACCTGGGAGTTTACACAAGTTCTTACTCAAATTTTGCGGAATAAATTCCAGAGCTCCGATAACTATCGGGACGACCTGTCCTTTTACGCCCCACATTCGTCTGATCTCGATTTCCAAACTCTTGTATTTAAGACGTTTCTCTGCCTCCTTGGTAACGACGTTTTGATCGCAAGGTACAGCAACATCGATAAGTAAACACGATTTTTTCGCCAAATCCCGGATAACTATATCCGGTTTGTTTGCCGCTATCGTGCGATCAGTTTGAATTTGTTGGTCGTACAATATCGTACACAATCCAACAGACGTCACCGGTTTTGGTGAGTGTTCGTACCACTTGGGGCATGTGTTTGGAACTTCGAGGGCGGTACAGATCTGCCAGTGGAGGTAGCTACACACCCTGTCATGTCTTTTAAGGTATTCGGTCTTTGCTAGGATTGGACAAGCTGAGACAATATGATCAATGGTTTCTACTTGCTCCAGGCAAATGCGGCATTTGTCATCTTGGGAAATTTTGAGAACCGCTTTATCATAATGTCGTGTTCTCAAGGCCTGATCTTGGGCAGCTATTACAAGTGCTTCCGATTCTGGCTTCATCCTTCCCCTTTTAAGCCACATAAATGATTGATCTTTATTGATCTGAACCTTGTCCATTCGTTTCAAGTATTGTCCGTGGAGTGGTTTGTCTCTCCACGATTTCTTTAACATTTTTTGTGTCTCACACTTCATGTTTAGCAGCATCAGAAGTTCAGTGTCTGTGTTATTCGACGTGTCTTGCCTAGTTTTCTTCGCAATGTTTCTTGCTACACTAACAATGCCTCTGTTTCCCATTCTTCGGTCAGATTTCATGACCTGCCTCATTAGAGGGTCATCTTGATGGCTGACTACATACTTCCCCAACCCGACTATTGCGTTGTGCCAGGAGGCCTCAATTTGTCTGAGGCCTCTTCCTCCTTCCTTACGTGCCACATGAAGTCTATGTATATCAGCTCGAGGGTGGGCGACATGATGCATTGTTAGCAGTTTTCTGGTTTTTCGATCCATGGTGCGAATTTCTTGCTCAGTCCAGTCCACTAGTCCAAAACTGTATTCGGCTACAGGTACCGCCAAACTACATATTGCAGATTATTATTATTATTATTATTATTATTATTATTATTATTATTATCATCATCATCATCATCATCATCATCATCATTATTCCTCTATATCACGACTAAATATGTTGTGTGTGTCGGCTGAATATAAAATTTACTCCAAGGTGCAACCAGCTAAGGAGCAGATCCATGGACTGTCGGTGCCTTGTGGACATTGATCGGTTTGGGCAGATGGACGGATGAAAGAGGCTTTGCCTACATGAGATGTATCAGTAAAAGTATTTTCGTGGGCTATGTAATGAAATTTTATAGGTTGACAATAGGAAGATTTTTGTATGACAGTAGGTAAGTATTTTTTAGAGGAATTGAGACATTTAATTGTGCGGAATTGGGAAGTAACTTAAACAAGTGGAATTTGGCGCTGGACTCTTGATGATACGATGAAGAGACGTGCTTGATCTTCAAAGAGGACACAGCCGAGAAGAAAGATACGTTATGTATGCTCAAGTATTATAGACTGATGTTTGAAACAGAGTGGTATTATTTAGTTTATTAAAGTAAGATAAAGAATAGGATGGGTAAACTCGTGTTAAGTAATTCTTGTTCGTTTTCTTCAATTTTCATTATTTCATGTGGAAAAAATAATAAATATAATTTTCATTTGTTTAACATAGAAATTCGTCGTGGTAGTATTTTTTTATGAAGTTAATAGGAATTTCATTTGAGAGTATTAATAACCATGCAAATAAAATATTCGATGTTATACTGTGTGGAAACATTCTAAAATACTGATGTACGTTCTGAGAAATTGTGAATTAATATCTGTTTGGTGTATTGAGATGACAAGCAAATTTACAGGGTAAATATTTAGTTACCTCACAATATGCGCTTGCCGTTTAAGAGGTGCAGCGCAATGCCTACAAAAATAGCGTATTTCAACCAGCCCCTCATAATAAAAAGCCCCTGAGAAGACGACAAACGCGAAATTTCAAGACGCACTGGACGAGCGCGGCGTTGTAAGGATTCCCTTGGGATTGCTTGAGATGGAACCGAGAGCAGAACCGCGATCTCAAATTGGGGGCTGGGTGGAAAGAGCCTCGATAACACACCCACCTGCCGGCGCCGGGGTATAACCTTCACCTCGACGTACAAAGGGAGCCCCTGCGCGTTGCCTGGCATCGATTTTTTTATGCCCGCAGCTTCGCCTCGATAAGACGCCGGGAAGCGTCCAAGTTTTAATGATGAGCGATAGCGCACAGACTAGCTCGTTAGGCGGCGGGCGCCCGCTATTAGCGGGTGGCGGTGGGGGATCTGCAGGTTAGCAAGAACCTCTTCGCCTCGCCCTATTCCCCTGTCTGTTGTGTCGGGTTGCTTTGTGCAATGCAGAAACCTTTCTCGTCTCGGATCTGTAAGTCGAGCTCTGGCCAGTTGTCGCGGCTTTTCTTCATCCCATCCTGAAGTGGTTCTCGTTCGATAACGCTCTCCTTTTCCCTCCCATCCCGGTTGATCCTGCTGTCCTCGTTTCTCTCTCTCTTCGTTGTTGGAAGCACCTCGCATACTATCAGCCTCCGAGAATTTCTCTCGCTAGCGTTTCTCTTGCCCGTGCAATCGTCTTTCGTTGACAGATGTCCTTAATGGCCTCCTTTGGAGACGCTACCCTTTGTGTTGCAAACGAGACTTGTGGTTTCAAAAGACAACATTTTTTTCTCGCCTTCCGCTGTGAGAATTCTACCTAGGCAGGCGTGAATGCAACAAAGGACGATGATCTCAATAAGATTTATTAGCGATAGTCGTATTTCATTTGTTTGAAGGGTTCGCAAGCATCTAGATTATTGCTACTAATATGTGATGCCAAGATGAAATTATTAGGGGAAAATGGACGTATGTGATGGTGATTTTACACTTACCATTATTTCTCATTCCTTATTTACCGTTTTATAAATTACCGTTGCATGTGTATCCCCATGTTATTACTCTTCTGACAAAAAGTT